>OZ018321.1:170201789-170801789 GCA_963969495.1 Ceratothoa steindachneri
GACGCAAATTTACACCAGCAAGATGCCCTCATATGAGCGTTTCCGTTAACAAGGAGAGGTCCTTGGTTGTCAGGCAAGAATTTAGTTGCATATGTTCAGGAAGAAGAAAGAAATGAAAAGGCAGTAAAATGAGAACAAAGAGAACCTGTAGAGAGAAGAGAAAAATAACAAAGAGAAGCTCAAGAGAGAAGAGCATAAGAACAAAGAGAAGTTGAAAAAGAACACAGAGAAGCTGAAGAAAGAAAAAAAGAAAGAATTTGTCAGCATGAGCGTGAGCTTAACATGAATCATTTGAAAACCCTTTCTCTTAGCTTCAGAAATGAATCCCCCCAAATCAATTCGGTAAAGTTGCCAGTGTTTAAGGACGGCAAGGATTTCAGCGCCTACTTAATTCACTCTAAGAAAATTTTCGAATTGAACCACTGGAATATTGAAGCCGATGGAGTCGCTGGACTACTTCCTGTCCTTAATACTAACCTTCGAGAAATTTTCATTTCGCTCCCGGCTGAGGCTACTCTCGACTACTACTCCCTTAAGTCAGAATTATTATCGGCTGTCAATATGAATTCTGATTACTATAGGTCAAAGTTCCGCCAAGCGGGAATACTTCCAGGCCAGACTTACCGTCAATTTGGATTCACCCTCCAGAAAACTTTTCAGTTCTGGTAGGACACAGCCTAAGTCCACCACGACTACGAGTCCCTAATTAATTTCGTCTTACGGGATTAGTTGATGGCTGCACTACCCTCTGAATTCTGCGCATTCGTGAAGGACAGACGCGAGTCTTCTTTCAACGAATGTATAGAAGAAGCGGATGGGCACGCATCAAGCCACCAAGTATACCCGAAAGACCTCAAGAAGTCTCATCCCCCATCCCTCAAAAGTAAAAGTAACCTCTCCAAATTTCCCCCGAAGAATTCGCCCAAGTTTATAAAGGTACCTGGTCCTTTTAAACCCAAGTGTTATCACTCGCCAGAATCGAGGGATATTAAGCCCCCATAAATAATCCCCCCCGTGTTGGATTACCCTCGAAGGCCCATAATTAGTTTTTCCTGCGATGTTCCCGTTATGTGAGAACACACTGTCCCCAAAAATCCCAATTTCGTTCTGCTCCTAGTCATCAAATCCACCAAATAAGTGCTTATCTCTCTCTCTTATCCTCCCGCTCGCACTGAAACGCCAACAACTTTCCCAACAAGCAGTCCTCTGGAACAGCAAGTTAATTTTCTGTTCAACAAAAGCTCCCTTGGTGGGCTTGAGTTTAAAAATGGAAGTGTCAATGGTTGCAGAGTGTCAGCCCTCGTAAGAGACACTGGATGTACATGCTTCGTCGTCTCTGTCCTTGTGGTAAATAGCTAGAAGTGACGAACGTGGATCTGCCCGTGGTCAAAAGGAAGTCGTCCACTTCATTAGCGACGGACTTCTTTATCGCTCCAGTTTGTCTGAGGATAAAACCCCCATTCGCTCGTTGTGTATCCCGCGTTCCCATGTTTCCCAAGTCCTCCGACTCACAAACAATGGATTGATGGTTGGTCATTTCAGCCACAATAAAACAGCCCAAAGAATCTTCCGTTATTTATTCTGGCCCGGTGCTGCCAAAAAACGAGTTTTTTAAGTCGTATGACATTTGTCAGAAGACTACAGCAAAAGGACGAATACTCCCTGCCCCCATCCAGAAGACCCCAATTGTCTCGGAGCCTTTTTATAGAGTGACCATAGATTTAATTGGCCCAATTCACCATCTGTCTAGCGAAGGACACTCGTACGTCCTCACTCTTGTTGACTTTGCAACGAGATTCTCCGACGTAGTCCCCCTTAGGAAAATAGATAGCGTGACCTTTGAGGAGGCCTTGATTACTATCTTTTCCCGCGTCGGCATCCCCAAGAAGATCTTGTACGACAGAGGTAGACAGTTCACCTCTGAGCTAATGCAACACGTCGGCAAGCTCTTTATGATCAAACTCATTTTCATCCAGCCGCTTATGGCGTCTGTGAAAACTTGAATGGCACTCTGAAGACCATTCTAAAAAAGTTATGCCATGCCCAACCCCAAGAATGGCATCGATACCTGCCGGTTGTCCTGTTTGCCTGCAGAGAAATCCCCCCACAGACTTTGGGATTTGCCCCCTTCGAGCTCTTGTATGGCCGAAATGTACGCCGATCAATGAACATTTTGAATTAACTTTTTTCCAATCCCCGCCTAGATGAGGTGGTCAAGTCCTCGTATTCTTACATGCTAGATCTTAGGAACCACTTGGAAGAATGTGCCGATCTAGCGTACAAAAATTCAGACCTAAATTTAGAAAAATATAGGAACTATTTTGACGTTAGGTCCAAAGAAAGGCGATTCAAGACCGATGAAGAGGTGCTGCTTCTCCTACCCACGTAGACAAGCAAGCTCTTACCGCAATGGAAAGGCCCTTTCCCAATCCTAGAAGCCCGCGGTCCCGTAGATCACGTAATACAGACCACCTCAGGGAACAAATTATTTCATGTAAATATGCTTAAGCGCTATCACCGCTGCGCATGCATTAATAATATAATTGCCCTTGACGAAGAGTCAGTAATGGAAGACTCTTATCCATCTGATCCTCTTAATTTATTCCAAACCGTATGTGTCGAAACGGAAGAAAACTAACTTTTCCCTTCGCTCACGGGTCCCGTGTAAACTCCACCCCAGAACTCGATTTAAACCCCCAGTTGGAACTCCCTCAGAAGATGCAATTGGCTCTTTTGTTAACTGAATACCCCGATGTAATTTCTGAGAAGCCTGGTTGCTCTTTTTATTTTAAGCATGATATAGCCCTAAGCACCCAGGAACCTATTAAATCTAAACCCTACCCCGTACCCGTTCGCTTGCGCCCTACTTTTAACGCTGAAGTGGAAAACTTGCTAAAATCAGCGATAATTGAACCTTCCATGTCGAATTATTGCTCCCCCATTGTTATGGTCAGAAAGCCGGATCAGTCTTTTCGCATCTTTAGAAAGTTGAACGCCGTAACAGATTTCGACTCTGAGTCTATCCCTTTGATAGACCAGAGCCTACATCTATTTCAAGAGGCCAGGTTTATTTCAGAGATAGACTTGTGTAAAGCCTACTATCAAATCCCCCTTAAGGATAGTGCCCAGAAATACCCCGCATTTCTCACAGAAAAAGGCCTTATGCAGTTTAAGCGCCTAACTTTTTGTTTAGTCACTGCCTGTAGTAACTATAATCGAATGATGAGCAGGATACTGGATGGACTGAATAACATTTCCTTTTACTTCGATGACGTTTACGTGGCCGCGCGTAACTGGGACCACCATCTTATCTCCCTACAATCGCTCCTCAATAGGCTTCATGATCACGGTCTCACTATAGGCCCTAGCAAGTACCATTTCGCATATAACACTATTAAATACCCCGGTGTCCACTTTGGTGAAAATCAAATGGCCTTTCAGAAAGAGAAGGTAAAGGCCATCGCCTAAATGCTCTTCCCGCGTACTAAAAAGCAATTACGGTCTCGGGTTGACATTCTTTTATCGACGTTTTGTCCCGAATTTCGCCTCCTTAGCGTCCTCCCTTAGCCAAAGCGACCGCCTACTTCCATCAGCTGAAAGAAAAACTAACATCAGCTCCCATACTCAGACTCCCGAACACGAACAAAACTTTTGGGATACGAACGGATGCTTGTAATGAAGTCATCGGTTGCGTCTTGCTCCAGTATGAAGAAGACATCAACAGTTACCCCACTGCGTACACTAGTCCGAAGCTCTCGTCACGCGAAAGAAACTAGGCGGTCATAGAACTTGAAGATCTAGCGATCGTATGGAGTATACACAAATTCCAAACATATTTGTTAGGTATGGAATTCGTGATCGAAACCAATCGTCATTCATTGGCTTAATTAAAGAATTATAAAAGCCAGAACGGGAGTTTACTTCTAATGAAATACCAGACTGTCTAAGTAGGAATCTGGTCGAGGATCCTCCCTCTGCGAAGTAAAATGTGTTAAGCATTGCACTCCCGTGCACATAATCGACTCTGTTTTTTTTTGTAATTCTAGAACTCTGTCTTGACCCTGTATGTTTATGTTTCCTTGGTTTACATGTAAAATTCTGTTTCCTTTTTTTACATATTTGTCCTTTGTTTGTGTTTTGTTTTGTTGGGTTTTCTATTGTATTTTTCTTTAATTTTATTTATATATGGTTCCACTACCCTTTTATGAATGAATCCTTTTGATTTTGTTTTGCAACTTGCATTTATTTACTTTGTATGTTTTTTGGCGCTGTTTAATGCCGATACCTTTTTTAAATATACCCTGCACCAGATATTAAACGGAAGTCATTCATTCATTTAGTGACTGCTGTGTCGAGTAAATTTAAATGTCCGCCCTTATTGTGCACCTATAGACTCAGTTCAAAGTTTTCCCATACGCAATTTCTCCCATGTTTGGGAATACCGTTTTCCCTCCTCTTCACATCAGGAAAAAGTCATCTTTGGAAAGAGAGACGTGTAAGCGGATGCCCTCGAAGGACCACGGTGAGAAGAAGCCCCCTCGGAAATACCCATCTATTTTTTCAAGACCACGTGCGCCTAGAGTGAGAATTTTAGAAAGTTCGAGAAAGAATCACCCCTCACAGCCATGTTTGCTTTCGGACGCCGATCGCCCCCACCTCCTCCCCTACGATAACACCGTGCGCAGCCACATTAACCCTACCCCTATATCACGAGACAAGTTTCATCGTCTGGAACGACGCGTTATCATGAATTGTGTTTGCTTAGAGTGGCGCCAAGAATCCCCTAGGGACAATTAGGCCTAGAGGCGTTTATCGGAACAGACACCCGGGTATTTAACCCGAAGCTTACGATCTCTCGAGAAGATTGAAAGCCCGCCACCCACCTGTTCATACTGCCGTCTGTTTCCCGTGAACCCCTGTAACCCGTCGTCGTACTTCGTCGAGATCTCCCCATCAGATCTACCTTCGTTAAATTTTGGCCCCTGTTCAGAGGAAAGCTATCGAGACCCCTTCTTTCCGGAGAGTTGTGCGGCCCTCTCATCTTTACCAACCCTTCAAGATTCCCGTTCAGTCGAGACTGAAACTCCCTACCGATCTGTAGAATCGTCGCTAGTTGAGATTACGTCTCTCTGGATCAGAGAAAATCTCATTCTTCATCACGAAGTAATCACCCCCATCTTCGAGTCATCCTCATCAGGACTTCCCAAAGTATTTTCTTGAAGCCCTGCACCGTTGTCTTCCACGAGCCCCGCCCTCTCCAATTCGCCCGCGCTTGAAGGTAAAGCGATCTGGTATGGTCATCCCCAGATTACCTCGTTAATCTTCACATAATTTATTATTTAACTACCTTTTATTTAGTAATTTTTTCATCCTTTTGTATATATATATATATATATATATATATATATATATATATATATATATATAAGTTGTCCCTTTTATTATATATATATATTAAAATTATATTTTGTTCTATTGTCTTTATATATCCTTTGAACTGCATCTTGGCAAGCCATTATTAGTCAAAACCCAGTCAACCGTAAATCGCACTTTTTATTGATCGCCCCGAATATATCTCAAGCGGCCTTTGGTCAGCTGTCTTCCCGTGCTCGTGTACAACTCTGAGTGCTGAGCTATTCTTCACAGGCATAACTCGACATTGCTAACTGTTTTGGTGACAACCAAGATATTTGGTTTCCTTAGGAGCTTGTTGAAGTTGTAAAATTTCACTCATTTATATTTAAAAATTCAATCTGTGAATAAAATATGTTTAGAATTAAGTTATTATGAATAATGACATATATGCTATATTTTATACCTATATTATATGTGAACAGAATATATTTTGCTAATATATATATATATACAGGGTGTTAAAAAAGTCTGGGTACAAAGGGAATAAATACATACCTTTAGAATATTAAAATTCCTATGTACCCAGACTTTGTGTACACCCTATATATATATATATATATATATATATATATATATATATATATATATATATATATATAATCTTTACAATTTTGGTGAAAGAAAAATTAACGGCTTCGAGTATGTGACATCATCAATTGTTTAATTAGGAATCATATGCACACTCAATGTATAAAATTTAAACAGCAGGTGTTGAACAAAGTTGCCACCAGATTTCAGTGACAAAAAACAAAGGACATTCGCATAAAGGTATATTTGAGAATCTGAAATTATATGTGATCATAAGGTCTAAAGTGATAATCAAGATCAACATCACAAATAAAGTTATCCTGGATCAAAATCAAAATCAAAATCACCATAATAGAAGTGATCTTCAAGATCAAGATTTGATCTGGAACATCAAGATCATGCCCATCTCTGGGAAAGTGAGACCTGGAAGCGTGCTGATTCACCCCTCTCTCTCAAGCAACATGAGACAGTCTCGTGACACATTTAGGTTCCTGGCAACTTGAAAAGAAATACTCGTTGCTATCTTAAAGTGGTTCTTAGTCATCGTCATCCGTTACATCGTGCAAACCTCTTCTGGAAAGTTTTTTTCATTCTCGTCCACTTGCAGGCGTTTTATAATGCGTTGTTAAATCACGCTGGTTGACCCATTTCAATACCTGGAAATGACAGACAGCCATTCCTTCACTCTTCCACTGGACATTCTGCTTTCTGAGGATTTCTCGACTATAACTCGTCTCACCATCCTGATAAATGATTTTTTCTGTTTAATGTGTGTCTACCCACACGGCCATATATATATATATATATATATATATATATATATATATATATATATATATATATATATATATTGATAAATGTGTAATACCAGCAGTAGCAATCTACGATACGCGCGGGGAAGTGTTACCATTCATACGTAAGGATTTTTTGGCGTGCAAACTGAAAGCTATCGTTCTCTAGTTTTGAACACGCCCTTTAGTTTAGTCTAGCCCCCCGGAGGGAGAAAGACCCTTCCTTTATTGTAAGAACACAATGGCGAACTAGAAAGTTCCCTTAAAAAAGGCAAAACGTAAAATTACAAGAGATAGCATAAAAGAGTGCAAAGGATACAAAACAGTTAGAAAAACTATATAAAACAAAGGGAGGGTAGGGCGGGGAGCTAGAGATGTTGACGGGACGAGGTATAAAACGACAGTGACGCCTCACGGTGGGGACCTCTCCTTAAGTAGTCTAGACTACGAGGAGGAGTCCCTAGGCAATATTAATTTCCTGGAAGGTCTGTGAGGTGGAATTTGCAGGGTTTTTCTGGCTTCTGACGTACGTCAAATGGCGGGAGCTGAACTAGAAAGCCCTAGTGAGGGCCTCAAGGGAGCCGGGGGAGAGGGAGGGGACCATGGAGGTCAGAAGCTTCCTGCAGAATGTGTTAATGAGGGCTGGGATGTTGCCTGAGGAGCAGGCCCTTTGGCCAGATGAGGAGGGCTATGACGAGGGCGATTGATTCGAGCTCAAAGATGTTGTGGGGCCATCCCCGGCAATCCCAGGCCATGGACAAGGCGCCAGCGACAAGGCCCATGCCCTAAGGGGGAGCTTCAACCGCAACGCAAGGTCCTCGGGTTCTAGGAAACTTCCATTCACCCACTTGTGGGTAATGAAGAAGTGCAGGCCGGTGAAGAGGTATGTGCGGTCCTCCCGGAGTTGGTCGAAGCACAATTTGCACCCAGATTGAATGAAGGCGTATCAGAGGGACTATGAAATTAAGTAAGTTTGCGAGGCAGAGCCAACACTTTCTCGGGACAGGGTTGACAGCAACATACTCGAGGGCACGCACAGTCTTTTCCTTCAGGGGTAAGGCGCGTGATGGTGCGACGGAGGTCGATTTCCATGCCGAGGTAGGTAATCTGCTTACCGGGGGCTAGGGCACACTTGGTGAGTTTCAGGTTCACGGATCTATCCTTAACTAGGGAAAAGAAGCGCCGGAGGGCCGACTTGGTACCGACGGCCAGCACGTCATCCAGGTATGTATGAGCGGACACACCGGCCAATACTTTCTTTTCACATACATTTTTTTTACCCACTGTTGTATGAAATGAAATTCGGATACTATTAGGGGCAAATTTCAGAAAATATTCTGTGTATTTTCATAAAAATTAAAAGAGTATTTTTAACAAAAAGTAGATTTTGGTTTTCATATATTTCAATATAAATCTTTAGATGTTGAACTATAATTTAGTGTAATTTTTAAGAGGTTTAGTGGTTAATATCTTATGCAGGGTTAATCACATGGTAACGTAATAAATTCATTTCATGTTTCTTTAAATTATTAATTTTCCCCGTCAGGATTACCTTCAGAGAACGCAACTGTATGATAAGAGGCCTCAAGGAAAGGATTATTTTAACTGAGAATTTGAATACAGCACGGCTGCCCACAAGCCTACCGTTCTCTGAATTGTCTTTGAAAATAAGCAAGATAAATACCATATAAAGTTATATCTATATAGCTTGGCCTATCGGCAAAGCTGCTTATGTTTCTATCTTCGGTTCCTCAGGAATGTAAATAGAACATCCTTTCTTTCATTAGTTGTAAATCTTTGTATTCATTTCTTCATACGGAGGATTCTTTGCATATATTACACCCCAGGAATTGGATTAGTAGTATTCGCTATCCTGCCCTGGCCATGGCGGGTCCGGATCGAATAATGAAATAGACATAAAAGTCGCTATGACAATCGCTGGTGAGCGCAAGGGTACCTGGAGATGGTCCTCTTTGAGAATAGGAATGAAGTATTGTGTTCCTGTTTCGCCTCGAAGGTATGTGGATATAGATACCAATCAGCAGGATTTCTTCGAAAAGAAAGTGTGTGTGTTGTGCTGAGAAGATGGGAGAGGAAAGAAAGCAGTGTTGTAATTGGCTATGTGTGTGATGAAAAATGTAAGATCTACCCACCCTAGTGCAGGTCTGAGCACAGCGCGGCCACCAATTGGTAGCCAGATCTCTACGTGAGCTGACGTTGTGTCCGCTCATGCTGAGATCGAACCCAGTATAGCGACTTTTGAAGAAGAATGCCGTATCCAGTTGGCTAGCAAGAGCTCTCGGAATTACACTTGTTTTCCTTGGTGGAGCATTTCAAGCCTTCGGTTTCCAAGAACCTAAAGTGTTTCCCTCTCTTGTCCCTTTGACCTTCACTTCCTTCAACTTCCAAATATCCTCAAAGATTTCTGGTTTGAATGCCCTCATTATTTATAGTTCTATAAAAAATAATAAATATACTTTACAAGTAGGCATTTTTCTCTTCGACACCTTTATTAAGGATATATCTTTGAATTTTCTAATTTAATAGATAGGAAATCACTGTATTCACTGTCAGAGATAAAATATACCTTTAAAGGGGTAAGTCAACATTTATTTGTTTCTCTGTGATGTCATTTGTGGTAACTTGTTTGCCACAATTTATAAGTTCGTTTTCGAATTTTTACATCCGCATCTTCTTGGTCCTTTCCTTTTCTCTCCTTTTTCAAAATTTCCGCACTAGATCCTCCTCAATTTGACTTTTTTTAACCTTCTCCTTTTTCTCTTTTTTTCATTTTCTACCTCTCCTATTAACACATTTCCTCTTTCTTTTATCTACCCATACATTATTTCTCTCACCCTGCACAAAATCACTGGGAATATTTCGGAGGAAAAGTATCCTAAATTTTAATAATTCCCTACTTTACTGAGCTTGAGCTGTCTCCTATGATTTCACGCCTACATCGCCACAGGAAACATTAATAAGGTTGATAAATTTGGCAAATGGTCATTTTATCTGGAGTTCGTTTCCTTTCTATCGTAATAAAAGAAGATGTATGGTGCGTATATGTGTTTATGAAAGAAATGAGAAATAAACAGCCAACACGGGAAAAATATGTATTCGAACCTAGAGTCTCTCGTAAGGGCAGAGGTATTTTACTATTCATTCCGTCGAGCCGACGAGATCGAGCCCTCATTGATTCCGATGGGTGAATTTTATGAATCGGTGGAGACAAACCTTCGTGAAACATTGAGTAGTAAAAATGTCGTGGCTTCACATTCCAGTTGAGGTCATTTTCCATACATATATGGGTGGATAGGGTAAAGCGTTCAAGCAACTAAGTATATCTGCAAGTTATATATTCGAGTATATCATATATATGTACTACCATTGGTGTGTGAATCCTATGAGATTTGATCAGAAGAGCTGAATTTTTGTTCTATTTATACGGTTGTAGAACGATTCGAAGAAGAATACGTATCGTTTTTCCAGTCGCCATCATTGAATTACCTTGTGGTGAATTTGTGATAACTCTTCACTCTTAAGTTTACCTTCAATGAATTTCTTCGTTGGTACAACTTTGACATATTTGGTAACTCTAAAATTGTGATAGTTCCATTTTTTCTACGGTTTATAAACTATTTTTGTATCAGTGTACTTCCATTTTTTTCGGCCAACTATAATGACTTTAGCATGGAAAATAACGTTATAGTGGCCAGTCTTGAATTCGCTATTAGCTAACCAGGAGCGTAGTGCTGTCCCATTGGGTTACGTGACATCTTTCGGTAAAGAAATTGGGTTTCGATCAAACAGAACAAGATAATTACCAAGTTACCTCTTATCTTCTCTGTAATTAAAGATGAATAATGTTGGTCCCCATTATACTAAGAACGATGGAAGTGAAAGTAATAAAGAAAAAGGCGGTGAAATTGGAGATAAAACTCAAGACGCGAATTTGGCGAATACAAAGTTATTCTAAACTTTTATGAGAATTCGCTCCCTCGACTCTCAGAATATAAATCGAAAGAGGCTGGTGTTTAGAACTAGCTACTAGATAAGGTATTAGGTTGAGGAATAAGTTCTTGCGTTTTTTTTAATGTTGTGTTGATTTAAGTTTTGTTGACGTGATTTGCGCACATATTAAGAAACAATAATAAATAATGAGAGCAAAATTTGCAAAGGTTAGGCTACGTCTCTTAACAGCGTAGACTATTAGGCTCTTCCTTAGGCTACGTCTTGGAGTCGAATAATAAGTCATTGCGGTGTATTTAAAAGTTGTGTTAATTTAATTTTTGTTCTGTACCCTCAAAATGGAATGTCAAGTTGAAAGAAAGGCGCATTTTCGACACTTGTTGTTATTCATTTTCAATCGAGACGGGAACAATGCAAACGCAGCTAAAGCTCGTCGCGATATTTGTGCTGTGTACGAAGAAAATGATTTATCAGAAAGGACAGCTTAATGGTGGTTTTCACGTTTCCAAAACGGTCATTCCAATCTTAATGACGAAGAACGTTCTGGTCGCACCATTAAGTTGGATGAAGATCGATTGAACGACCCTCTTAATGAAAATCCTCGTCAATCGACTAGAGAATTGGCTGTACAATTGGCGTGTGATCAGAAAACTGTAGTGAATCACCTTCATTCGATGGGGAAAGTTCAAAAACTCGGTGCATGGGTTCCGCACGCTTTGAGCGAAGGCAACAAACTTCAACGCTCCACGATTGCCGCAGGTTTGCTTGCTCGTCGCAAGGCTACTTTTGGATATAAGGACAGATTTCTTTACCGCATCATCACTGGCGACGAAAAGTGGTGTGTTTATGTCAACATGAACCATCGAAAATAATGGCTTAGCCCCAGTAAAAAAAACACTTCCGCGATTAAAGAAAGGACTTCATCCACGAAAGACGATGCTGTTTGTGTGGTGGGATTGTGAAGGAATCATTCTTTATGAGCTCTTTACGAACAACGGGATTGTCAATGCAGAACTCTACGTTCACCAAATGTATCGATTCGCCGAAGCTATTCGTGAAAAGCGACCTCATCGACGTTATGGAGTCCTTCTGTAACACGACAATGCTCGTCCTCGCATTGTCAATAGGACAAAAGACGGCATCCAAACGTTCAATTGGGAAATCCTGCCGCATCCCTTATATTCGCCAGACTTGGCTCCATTAGATTTCCATCTGTTACGATCGCTCTCCAACAATTTGCGCGGCGTTTCGTTCAATACTTATGTGGAATTAAGAACCTAGTTAGACGAATTCTTCGAGTCAAAATACAGAGATTTTTATTGCCGATGCATCGAAAAACTAGTTGAACGTTGGGAAGAAGTCGTAAATTTCAACGGAGAATACATTATTGATTAAATTGCATATTGGTATCAATTAAAAATGAAGTTTTTCTAAAATTGTTAATGATAATGAATAAATTTCATAAAACCACAAGAACTTATTCCCCAACCCAATAGATTAGATATAACGTGCCTCATCGTTTTGTACTAGTTCTAACTTTAACTAGCAATTGAATATTACCAAATTTAATTTCATATGCAACTTGAATTTGAATCAATGAATATTGCCTTAATAGATTTCGGCAATAAATCATCTAAGAACAAAGTAGACTACGAATGCAGGTCTCCCTACCACAATAAGAGGAAGCTCTTAGTTCTTTCTCCGCCATCGCAGAATACTCAAACCCTAGAAGAAGAAGATCTGTCAACCGGTTATGGGGTGCTCTTCTCTCAAGGAGGTAGACACATCGTTAACCAGTGCCCCCCACCTCCACCCACCCACCGAAGTATGGTGGAGAAGAAGATGGATTCGTCAAGATAGCAAAAATCTCCTCGCTTAACCAACTTAGAAGAAGACCTGGCGAATTACATCTCTATTTGGCCACCCCTTTCAACGAAGCAGCTGTTAAGAGATGGTCAAAAACTCGTGGAATTTTGCTGCTTTCCTGCCTGAGACGGTGGATCCAATTCCACCAACGATCCTCCTATCGCAGAGCTACTCTTCATTGAGCTCTGCGAGACTCGGGAGCAGCAAGAATGATTCTAGGAGCTCATTTCTACGCACCGGACTAATTCAAGCAACCTGGAATAGCTACAAGTGAACGTGGGTTGAGACCTAACCCGGTAAATGTTTGCCCAGTATCTGCATACGAAAACAGCACCCAACATCCCAGCTCAAAAGGACAACACTGAATTAAGATGAAAACAATAGACGAACTAACGCCATTTGTTCGGCATGTTTAGATATTAATAACAATAATGTTTCAAAAAAATCCAGTGCAAATCAGTTTCACGTCGTAAATTCAGTACATATTTAGTGTTCAAAGTGTAAATAGTGAAAAATCCAGTGTCCGGTAATAAGAATAATAATATTAATTTTGTTAGACTAAATTAAATGTGCAAATTTGTAAAATTATTAAATGTTTTATTCCAGATCAGGAAATGAAGCTTCTACAGTACATGCGAACGCTCTAATCAATATTAAACGTTTGGCATATCCTAGGTTAAACAGAGAATCTCAGAACTATTGAGCCCTCTGAAATTTATGTTTTGCAGTCAGGAATAACAGCAAAAATGAAATAAGCAAGTAAAATAATGTTGTGGTGCGCGCGCACAGAGCTGTAGGCATAAAATTTTATAAATTTATACAAAACCATCAGGAGCGCTTAAATATTGAATTTTATGTTGCAACCCCAAAATAAAAGTGGAAGAAGGAAAAATAAAAGTAAAAATAATAAAGTTGTGGTGCGCACACACACGGGAACATTTTTTTCGCATTGAAGAGTTGCAGCTCCTGCGTCCGAACGCTCCAAAGAACCTCTGAGTACCGTAAAAATGTGTGCGAAAGAATTATTTTTAAATACATACGTAATCTTGTATTAAAACTGCGTTTTCTTGAAGGGGAGTAAATGTAATGCTCACATTGCAAGATTGAATAAGGCAAGGAAAGAGACCTAAAAAATGAGAACTTTGTAGTTTCATGAAGTCATATAATTGGGTAACTTTAAACCAAAATAACATTCCATGAAATGAGAATCCGAAAGATAAGTGATCTAGAAAGAACACAAATCCCAAATCGTAAATACTTCTCGTTTGCATTATAATCTAAATTAAACAGCTTAGTTCTCCAAATTATTGCCATTCTCCTAATCACTTGCTTATTTTTACCAATAACTAAATAAATTTTTATTTCCGTTATTAGAAGGAACCTTAAATGAACTTAAAAAAATATATTTACTTTAGAGCGCTGAAATCAGAGGAACGGTAACATTTGGCAACCATGCAAGGCCAAAAGAACAAGTCCTTCTTTGGTCCTTATTATGTAGCAATTGTAAGAATTGATAATTGTGTAAGAATTGTTAAAATAATGTTAATGTAGGAAAAAAAAATAAATTTAATATTATGAGAACTAATCAAGTATATAAATTAAGTATAAGTCATTGTTAAAATACCGCATTCATGTATGCGGGCCGTATGGGCGGCGTTTAAGATTGAATTCTCTTATCAAGAACAGATATCTGATGACCGTCCATGTTCCCGCCGAATAACAAATATTGAGTCCAGCTCCAGATTCCTTTTTACCTTTGAGGAAATCTATGATCACCTTTACCCAGCCTACAATCAAGCAAGAAGAGAGCTTTCTTTTATTTTGGAGTCAATAAATTTGATGACAAATCACTCTTGGTAATCACCGCACTCTTGAAGAAGCTTACAACCCTACGCAACCTATAGGTTAACCATTATGCATATATTACATTCCGTATACTGTAAACCGACTAATTCAAATTTTTATATAAATTTTTACTTGTTCCATGATAAATCCTTTATGAAATTTGTAATTTTACCACAATTTCTAATGGGTTTTTGCATCTGCATTCCATCATGCATACTTTAGCATAAAATAAACTTGATTACCTGTAATTTTCTTGGATTGATGTATCTTCTATGGTTCATTGAAATTGTAATTCTAAAGCTTAATATATCTTTTACATTATTAATTATATTGATAATATTTATACATGAAATTAAATAATTTTTCCTTTTGCGCCTCTTTTTTGAAAGTAGAGTTTGCTTTCACAATTAATATAGCGTTTCTATATAATCATATAATTAGTAAATGTTTTTCCGAGAGAAAACAGCGCAAAAAAGGCCGCAACTGTATATCATCTGGTGAGAGAATTGTCTCAAATCTTATAAATGGAAGCTGGGAATTTCAACAAATGCATTTATGAAGATCGGGGAGATATAGGACGAGGAATGGCTGCAACCACAAACTAGATTTTAAAAATGTTGTATGAATCCGATAATTATTATAATTATTCAAATTTAATAAAGTTATTCAAAATACTGTCGGCCCCGAAGTGCCTTCTAAGATTATCACAAATTTGCTCGTTCCTAATCCGTGCTTTCACTCTTTTATGACTGCACCCTGTCTCCCACCATTAACCTCCTTCTTGCCTTCTATAAAGATCATTTGTGTGTGCAGTTGTGCTCATCGAATGACGCTATTCGTTATTATCACTGGACGTTTACATGTAAAGTTTTCTAACGGATAATTTTCTGCCTTTTTCTCATTCTTACGTTGGAAGTACAGACGATTAAGCCGAGCTAATTTAAAAGCCAGATTCCGGAGGGCTTTTAAAAATAGAGTAAATGCAATTTTCACGGCACGGTGACACCGTTATAAGTGCTACAGCTCCCTCCATCGTTCCCTACAGGCGGGCACCTTGCAATTCTGAACCAGGACTGCATCATAACCCTCGTTCCCACTATGTCATTCAACTGTGATATGACATAATTGGTTGAAGGAAGCTGATTTGAGGATTATCCCACAGCCGAATTCAATTTCAGAGGCTTCTCGGGAATAGAGAAGGACTGTAACCTCCGTTGAGAAAGCATATAGCTTTATTGATGGGGAAGCCCAGGACCACAGAGGGACCTCACAATCGTATCTGTGCATGGAGAAAGCAGTCGCGAATTAAAAAAAAAACAGGTCACTGTCGAAGTATGGCCAAGTGTACGGGAATATACGCACACAGGCTCTAAGGTTCGCTAAGCAATGCAACAGAGGTTATTGTTCTAAGAGTGCGATTTTAATAGTTAGCTGCAGCAGCGTGACAAAGAAATATTCAAAACTCAACGACAAAAATAGATTTTAATATACACTGGATAAAGGGTACACAATAAATATACATATATATATATATATATATATATGTATACAAGAATAAGACGGATTAGGTTCCGAATACTGATTGGATAACCAGGGTTATTAAATGATTATAATGGGAGATTTTTAGGGTGGTGAGAGATTCAGTTCCTTTGAACCTCGAGAGTAAAGCGGGGCGAACTTAGAAGGGGAGGGGGGGTTGCTTGGTGACCTTGATTACTCACGGGTGTAGACGGGAACCCAAGGAGGGTGATGCTACCTCTTGTCCTTAACAGGTCACCAGAAGAACTTCGGAGGACGGCTTCTCCAATCCTTGATCCGAAGGTAGTTGAGAAAGGCTGACGTTGCCTCAAGAGACTTTTCTTTTGACCCGAAGTTACGAGTGTGTTGACCAGGTTTTCCGTGGCCTGCGACCGTCACTCAACACTTCTCGGGCGAGAGCGTCGTTCAAGCGAACCTCCGTTCGGGAAGCGTCGTCTAAGCGAATCTGCGGGTGATCCTTGAGGGGGCGCATATATACCCAGATTTCTCCCAAACAGGGAAAGGGAGATAGAACATCTCGAGCCTTCTTTATCGGCCGGGGAAACGAGCGTGTCCTTACGGGAAAGTGTATGAGGCCAGGCTTAGCGGGTCTGAAGGAACGACCAGCGACTGGGGACATAAAAGTTGTCTCGAGGGGATAAAAAAAGGTCAATTGGCAAACCTACACCCCGTAAGGGGCGCGGCGATTGGCCATCCTGGCCGCCGTGCTGACGGGATCCAGCGCTCCGTCCGGGTCCAGCTTAGCCTCTCTCCCTTCCTTCAGATAGCTCAATTTCTTCCCTACCTTGTCGCTTTTCATACAACCTCTCCCACAACTTTCTCTGGTCAGCCTCTAATTTCACAGGGTAGATGCTGACCTTCTCAAGCCAACCACCCCGGATCGGGGCTGAGGGGGGAGGGGACAATGTTCCCTAACCGCTGAGCTCCGGTTCGGGATGGGGGTTTTTTAACAACCTGCTTCATCCCCACCCATACCTTTCTCACATCCCTTTTCCTCTCCTCTTCACATTCTATCATTTTTACGCGGTGTCCAAGGTGGAGCCGCCATGCCGATGGACTGCCAGGCCACCATGCGGGAGGGGTGGTCCCGAATGGCGGCGCCTGGCTCTGCCGGGCTTGTAAGCACCTCTCGCAGTGCGGGCAACTGCAAGAGGTGATGAGCTATTGCGTCCCGTATTAAAACGAGGGTCACCATGCCCATGTATGTAAAACAAATAAAAAACCAACCCCAAACTTCCCCTATAACAACGACTGAGCCGCCCTCGGGCAGCTCGAGCAAAAAAATGGAGGCCCCTTCCCCCTGTGCTTGCGCAGGGGACCCTCCATATCTCTTCAACCGGAGAGGAGGCTTACTCCTCTCCTACGCTTACGGGTAAAGGGGACTCCCCCTCACCCCCTTCTCTGGAGGTGCTTACGGGCACCTCCCTTTTACCAGCGGCAGTCCCCTCTTTTCTTTCCAAGGGGACTGCCACCAAAGCCAGCAGGCAGCCCATTGCCGACCGCCCCTCGTGCAAGCGGCTCGGTAGGGCCAACCCCCTTAGGGGGGAGATGGAAGCCAGGCCCCTTCGGTCGCTTCCCTCAAAAGACCTGTTGGCAAGGATATTAAACCTTGCCGGGGTTAAGGCTTGTGCCTCCCCACAAATGACTCTTGACGCTGCCAAGGGGACCTGCGATGTCCTGGGAGGGGATGGCCAACTGGAGGCCCCTCCTGTGATAGACATGGTCCTTGAGGAGAGCCAGCCTCAGACGGTAGGGCCTTCCATGGGGAGAATCCGGGCTCAGCGCCAAGCACCGAACCCGAGTCCGCCGCTATGCAAGGTCCTCCTCAAACGGCTGAGGGCTCCAAGGCAATACAAGGAGGGGAGGGATCTCCTTCAACAGGTGCCCCCACGACAACCAAGAACTTCTTCATTTCGGAGAGGGACCTGGCTGAGGCCGGCCCATCTGGAATGGGGGCTTCTGCCGGCGGAGGTGAGAAGCGGGTTCATTCCTCTCCAAAAAAAGAAAAAGACGAAAAAGACAAAGACTAAGAAGACTCGGGGCTCCTCTCCATCCGCGGGGGCTGCGGGGACGAATGGGTCTGCTGCCACTTTGGTAGGCGACCAAGCCAAGATCGGCACATCCGGCCCCTCTACCCCTCCGTGTGCGGAGCCCCTGACTAAGACCAAGAGTGCACAGGGCGGAGCCTCGATGACATCGGGGCCCCTCATTCAGAGGTTACCTGGCGTTTTCGAGCCCGCTGGCTTCAAACGCTTCCTCGTTATTCGCTCCACTGATGGCACCATGTTGTCCAAGGGCAACATGATCCATCAGAGGAGAGGATCAGCTAGTGCAATTGGTAGAGAGCCGAAGGTGACCCGTTTCTCGGACGGAAGCCTTCTGACGAATGCGGCGAATCCGGCCGAGGCAGCCAAGATAAGTGCTCTTCGGACACTTCATGGCACGCCGGTGAGTGTGATGCCGCACTCTACCATGAACCTTGTGAAAGGAGTAGTTTATGCGAGGAAACTCGTTGACTACTTCATTGAGGACATCACCCTAGAGCTGGCTGACCATGGGGCGGTCAAGGTCGAACGTGTGATGAGAAAACAGAGAGGGGCCTCGAGACCAACCCCTACACTCTTCGTCACGTTCGACTGTGACAAGCTCCCTGAGTCGGTGCGTGCTGGTTGGTACCGCTACCGCATGAAGGCATTCGTGTCACTGCCGTGGCGGTGCTATTACTTTCACCGCTTTGGCCATACGAATCGCTCATGTAGACGTGCAAAGTCGGGGTCACCCGAAGTCTGTGTAAATTGCTCCAAGGTCGCACACGATAAGTCCAAATCGTGTGTGGCCAACTGTGTCAATTGCCGAGAGCCGCACCCTGCTTCTTCGAAGCAATGTGGTGCATATCTCCTTGAGAAATAAATCCTGGCCGTTCAGGCCCAGGATAGACTCTCATTTCGCGAGGCTAAGGACTTAGGTCTTGGCGCGCCCGGCTCTGCCTGGGACATCATATGCCTCATAAGTTAGAAAGGCGCCCTCTGCTCCTGACCCATCCATGCCAACGAGCACGGTTGTTTCCGCGCCCATTCGGAGCCCTTCTGCGGGCTCTACCCAACCCGGGCGCTCCCCTGGTAAAGCTGGCGGCAAAAAGGGTTCATACCCAGCCCCGGCTAAAACCAGGGCTGCCCCCTCTTCCCCCAGCATGACCGTGTCCCGCAAGACGAAGCGGCCACGCGCCTCCACCGAGTCGTTAGACTCACAGGAGGCAACACCCCTGAAGATGGTCGCTAGGCCATCTTCGGGGGTTCCTAAAGCTGTCCCCCGAAAGGAGGACAGCAACAAAGGAGCTTCGGCTCCTTCGCCCACGCCCCGAGGTGAAGCGAGTGGCTCGGAGACGGTGGTTCCTCGAAAAGAGGGCCCTCCCGCCTCCGAAGCCGTAACGCCCGCCTAAGGTTTCGAGGTGGAGGGAGGTGAGCCCAACCTTCCCCAATAAGTTCTCGAAGGCGACAGTGCTCTGGGTTCTGCCCCCGGGAAGTGTACGGGCATTCCCGTGAGGGTCTTCAATTCGAGGAGGGCCCCCGCGTCTCCTCCGAGCTAGGCCTGGAGGGCATATTCCTGCAATGGAATTGCCGTGGACTCCGGAGCCAACTGGGAGGAGCTGCGGAGGCTCGTCTCGTCCCGTTCCCCGTTAGCTATTTTTTTGCAGGAGACCATGCTAGGCGCGTGCTCCCTGCCTGCCCTCCTGGGGGATAAGGGTCTTGCGAATCCACCACCGCGGGATATCCGGGCTGGGGGATGCGCGTTTTACACCCAGCAGGATGTCTCCGTTCTTCCGTTCTCTTTAGATACCTCCTTTAGGGCAGTAGCTGTGCAGCTGCACCTGGATAGGAGGTATACTATCATTTTTGCGTACATTCCACCGTCAGCTGACTTCGACGCGGGGGACTTCCGCCGCGTCGTGGCATGGTTGCCGAGGCCCTATCTCTTGCTTGGAGATCTGAACGGCAGGCATCCTCTCTTGGGAAATTACTCCATAAATTCCAGGGGACAAGTCCTTGCCGATCTGATCGAAGAGCTTGAGATGGGTGTCCTAAACTTGGATGAGTTTACGCATCACTGTCCGAGAACCGCTTCATTTTCTTGCCTTGACCTATCTTTGTGCTCTTCGGATGGACAGCCTGATTTTGATTAAGGGGTGGTCGATGACCTCCATGGTAGTGATTTCTTTTCCATTCAAATATCATTTTCAGGTCAATTGCCACCTGAGAGACCACTTCGGTGGTGCTTGGGCACGGGCGCGGTGGCCTGCATTTCAGGAAATGACTGAATTCTCTATCTCAGTCGAGGAGTTTAGGTCGGTAGATGAGGCCGTTGAGTTCTTCTCCGGCAACCTCATTGCCGTAAGCTGACTACTATTCCTAGGACGTCTGGCCGTTTTGCACGCCGACCACTCCCATGGTGGTCGGCCGAGTGTGAGACGGCCCTCAAACAGAAGCGTTATGCCTAAATGCGCTATAAGCGCCACCCGCACGATTTCACTGTCGCTGAATTTCGTTGGACTAGGGCTAGGTTTTGGTATATTTCGAAGCACGCCACCCGCTCTTCTTGGCGGGCATACGTGTCTTCACTCAACGGGAAAGACCCCTTAAGCTGAGGTATGGAAGCGAGTCAAAAGGATTCGGGGCATGTTCTCGCAGGACCCCCCTCCCGTTCTCCAGGAGAATGGGACCGCAATCTCAGATCCCGCGTCCGTGGTGGAATCCTTAGCGACCGCTTTTTCCGCATTCTCTAGCCGTGATGCTGCTCCGCCAGCATTTAATGCACGTCATGATGTCGCAGGAGGCCGCCGGCTGGACTTTACCTCCCTAGGCGGAGAACCCTTCAACGACAAGTTTACTGTGAGTGAGTTGCGTTCCGCTCTCGCTTCGTGCGCAGACACCGCCACTGGTCCGGACGATGTCCCGTACGACATGCTTCGACACCTGGGTGAGCGAGGCATGGCCTTTCTGCAGATTTTTCAACAGGATCTGGGTGGAAGGTCTTCTCCCAGACTCCTGGCGAATCGCTACTGTGCTCGCCTTTCGCAAGCCAGGGAGAGATCACTCTACTCCGACTGGTTTCCGCGTAATCTCTCTAACCTCTTGCGTGTGCAAGTTGATGGAGAAATTGGTAAATGTTAGATTAGCCTATTTCCTTGACCGCGGAGGCTATCTGTCTTCTGCACAGTGTGGCTTCCGTAAGTTCCACTCCACGTCGGATGCTCTTCTCCGACTGGAAAATGCCGTCTGCAAGTCTTTCCTTCGTAGACAGCACTATGCCACAAAGTTTTTTGATCTGGAGAAGGCCTATGATACCGCATGGCGATACGGTATCATGAAGACTCTCCACACGATTAGTGTGAGGGGTCGCCTCCTAATGTTTATATCTGAGTTTTTGCGAAATCGTCGATTCCGCGTAAGGGTGGGGGGAGCCCTCTCCCGCCTAAAGGAGCAGAAAGAGGGTGTCCCGCAGGGAAGTGTCCTCAGTGTCACACGCTTTGCCCTGAGCATCAACGGCATCACCTTGGTGCTGCGGAAGATGTTCTCGCTACGCTCTACGTGGACGACCTTTCGATCTCTTTTGGCGCTGCCCAGATGCCAACTCTGGAGCATCGACTCCAAGAGGCATTAAACCGCGTCTCTCGCTATGCCGAAGCGCACATGTTTCAGTTTTCTTTAGCCAAGACTGAGCTGGTGCACTTTTGCCGCCATCCACGGCTTCACCCCTACCCAGATTTGTTTCTTAATGGGGTGCGCCTGGATGTGGTGGAGTCGCACCGTTTCCTTGGTCTTGTCTTCGACCGACGCCTCACCTGGGAGGCTCATATTCGCAGCCTTAGGGTCTCTTGTACCCGCGCGATGGAAATTCTCCGTTCCGTAACGTTCAGCGCTTGGGGCGCTGATAGGGCTACCGCCTTACTTTTTTATCGATCCTTTGTTCTCTCGAAGCTCGACTACGGATGCGAGTTTCATGCATCCGCAGCCGAGCGTTTATTGCGGAAGGTGGATTCGATCCACCACACCGGCCTTCGCCTTGCGACCGGTGCCTAACGCACTTTCGCCATTGAGAGCCTGTTGTTCGATGCTGGGGAGATGCCACTCGCTATGCGCCACGTGCAGTGCATCACTCGCCTGTACGTGCGAGCCTGGCGCCTCCTTCAGTCGCCACTAGTTCTCACTGCATCAGCAGCTGATCTCGATGGTGCTTATGCCACCGAGAGACGCCAGTCATACCCTAAGCCCTTTGGCTTTAGGGCCAGGAAACTCCTTCGAGAGCTAGATATAGCTCTTGGACGGTGGCGCCCCTAGTTCTGCCCAGGACGCCACCCTGGAAGGTTCCACATTTGGCTATTTGTCGCCATGCCTCTGCTCCCAAAGCTTGTACTGCGCCGGGAGTATTGCGTTCGACCTTTTTGGAGCACACATCGTGTCACGCTGGTACCGTGCTAGTGTATACGGATGGCTCCAAGTCCCAAGAGGGGGTCGGCTTCCACGCCGTATCCCCTCTGTTTGAAGTCAGCGGGGCTCTACCAGGCGCTGCGTCTGTCTTCACGGCCGAGCTGGTGGCAATACACCACTCGGTACGGGAGATTACGCGACGTGCCCGGTTCGGAGACCGGATTGTGATCTATAGCGACTCACAAAGTGCCCTGAGTGCTCTCGGAGCATTGGAATCTCCGCATCCCCTGGTTCGCGAAATCCGTGACGCCACGGTTTTGGCGAGCCGGGCAGATGTCGAGATTATCTTCTGCTGGGTTCCTGGACATGTAGGAATTGCGGGGACTGAGCGCGCCGATGAGGGCACCAAAGAGTCCTCGATGACTCTGCGACCTGACCAGCGTTTCGCTCTTCCTCACACTGACTACATGGCAGGAATATGGGCAGCTCTTCAGACTGCTTGGCAAATAAGATGGGAGACGGTCGAAGGGAACTTAAAGTTGCGTGCCATTGCGCCGCGTTTGTTTCCATGGACCTATCCCCCAATGCCGCGGCAGCTTCAGGTTGCTTTCTGTCGTCTCCGAATCCTGCACACTCGTGTGACGCATCGCTATTTGATGGAGCGCTCGCCTGCGCCCTATTGCAACGACTGCGTTGTCCCCCAGACTGTTCGGCACATTCTTGTCAAATTTTCCAGTCTAGGTGATCTTCGCGCACGACATCTGTCCCAGTACCGAGATGGGCGGGGTCGCTACCGCCTGTCCCTTGTACTCGGGATGAGTGCATGCACATCGACTGGTGGACTTATTGACTTTGGGAGGGAGGCCGGCTTTCTCCCTATTATTTAAGCAGGGTGTGTTTTTTGTTTTGTTTTGTTTTTTGCATTTGTTTTTGTTTTGTTCCTTTTCCCCATTTAGGGTGTTTTTTATACTTTGTTTAAATTTATTTTAAAGTAGCCTAGAACTAGGCCAGTTTTAATACGGCGACTAATGCCCAAGTGAGCAGTCACCAGATGAGCTCTAATAAAAAAAAATAAAAAAAATTGGCAAACCTACAAATAGACAAATAATCTCCCGACTCGGAGGGAGGGAAGATTAAGACGGAGGGGAGATAGCCTTCAATCAATCACGGTGTCATGCCTAGGTGTGAATTTCTCATTGATCCTGCTGAAAGTCAAAAAAGGGTTAAGTCGGGGGAGAGGGGAGAGTAACAGCTCGCTATCTCTCCCGAATTAATATCTTAGGAGGGGTGGGGGAAATTACTATTATAGTGGGGCCCTCTACAGTGACGACCTCAACCCTCTCTGCCTCCACCCGGGTGGAGGCAGTTAATTCAGCCTTTACCACCCATCATCCAAGTCAGACATGAGTCATCCCTTCGGAGGATCCCTTCCTGGGCTCATCCCTTCATCATCCATTCATCCCATCATTAGCAGTTCTGGTTCGAGGAAGTACAGAGACGCAATACGCAGGGAGGGATGGGGGGCGGTCTCTGTATATTTTGTTAAAAAACTCACACTTATCTCACATAACTCACCTTAAACACGGGTAACAAGGTATTTTAAACTTTTTATTCTAGAAGAGAAGAAGAAATAAGCGAATAAAAGGAAGGAATTATCAAAAGATAGGATCGCACGCAGAGAAAATAAATACCTGACCAAGAGGGTCTTCTTGGTCTTCGCGTATAACGTGGGGCTCAAACTTCAATCCCGTGGCACCCCTGCTTCCAGGTTATGAGCTCTCCTTCGATGTCGTTAATGCTCACCATGGCCTTACAATTATCGAGGTAGCTGCACAGGATCTTTGTCACGCCGTCCTCCATTCCAACGTCGTAGATTTTATTTTTCAGTTTTCAGGCCCAGCACCCAGACCTTGTCAAAGGCCGAGGCCAAGTCTCTTAGTACGACATCTACAGTATTGCCCCTGGAAATGCAGTTTCGCTTCCGAACTTTTTTCTAAAACGTGTTGTTGATCGTTGTACAGACCGTTATTCTCCAAATAGTTCGTAAGTCTTGAGTGCAGGAGCTTTTCGAATAGTTTACCGATGAACTCCAATAGAGAGATAGGTCTATAGCTACTTATCTCTTTTTTAGGCTTCTCAGGCTTCACAAAAATATCATCTTAGCCTTTTTCAATGACTCGGAAAAGTGAACGATATTCATTTAAGCGTTGAGGATGTTTAAAATTGCTTGATTTACGTTGGGGGTTTGTTTATTAGGTGAGTCTTGGTAATTCCGGTCAAGCCCGGAGCTTTTTGTTTAAAACTCATCAGTGCAGTATCATATTCTTCGTATGTAAATGGCCTACCCTCCTCCTGAACACGGCGCGTACACTCAAACAGAAGATGAGGTGTGGGTTCTTTACCCAGATCTCTCAACCTTTTATTAATTTCATCTTCGTAGTCCCCATCAAATTTTGCGTTTTCAGCTTCGCTGATACTAAATCTCTGTTTCCAGTAGTCTCTGAAGTTACGCTCAACGTCCTCATCTCCGTTCATCGTTATATATATTCTTTCCCTTGGAGGGGTTCCTATTAATCTTTCAATATGACCCCAAATTTTCTCAGATCCATTTCAGTGTCTAGGTTGTCAATTCTCTTGTCAAATGTCTCCTTGGATTTCTCCATGATGAGAAATTTAATTATTTCTCTCAGTTCTCGTAGCTTTCTATAGCGTTGGGCTGTGTTACCGTACAGGTTTATCTCATTGATAAGGAGATCTAATCGGTCTATTCTTTCGATAATTTCTCTATCTCACCTAGGGGCAGGGAGAGATTTAAATCCAGTCCATGGGATAGCATGACGTCGTGCCTCATTGAATTTCTCCATTATATTGTAAAGATGCGCCTTCCAGTCTACATACCTGTACGTTATCAAGTGGTCTTTATAAGCTTCCCAATCAGCCCTGTTCAGATCTTCCTGTTAAAAATGTAGCGAAATCTGGACATACTCTCTGCACTATGTTCCTCCTAATTAGAAGCCGTAGTATATCCTGCCTCTCTGCAGCAGGCATTGGGGTCTCCAATTAATATTATTGAGGCGTTTCTACGGAATACGCGGATGAAATTGGGAACTGGCAAATATGAGCGTATAGGTGTTGATAACCGACTGCCGCCACAAGGTCATCATAGGTCATCTTGATCTTAACAGCTAGGTAAGACTATTCCAAACCTTGAATTTCTTGGAATTTTATTCTTTTCCTGACTGCAATTGCGACGCCATCGAATTTCTCATTAGAATGGTTGGCCATCAGCACCTCATAATTGTATATTTTAATATACTCTGTTCGCATATCGACGCCATGCTCGGAAATGAGGATGATGTCTGGGTCCAGGTTCCTTATAATCTCATTGTATATTCTTTTATTATTTGTCCATCCATTGACATTGAGGGAGAATATTTTCAATTTTTTGATGTATCTAATATGGCTGTCCATGATTTTTAGTTATTATGTGGTTGTTGAGGTTTATTCCCGTTTCTCTTCTTTTTGAAAATCTCGTGTGCAAGATTAAAGCAGGATTCCTAGGTTATCGCGAATATTCCTTGTTTCAGAGCCGCTAACAAGTAATCTTCATTTATATACGCTTCATAGTCATATTTATACTTCCCTTTCATGATCCCTGAGATGAGTTCAGCTATAATAGTGCAGACGGCTAGCTGTATATCCTCATGCCTATTTCATCAGTTGTCTTTCAGGTTTTTGATGTTACAGTATTGTCCATTGGGACGGTCTCGTCTTTATTCTCAATATGGTTTGAAGTAGTAGCGATTCCTTCTTCATTAGTGGATCGGCGTTTTAGGTCTATAGAGGCGGGGATCTCTAGATGAGGAGCGAGTTCTCGTGGTACCGTCTTTCATTGTTTCAAGTTGGGCCTGGAACAACTCCCCTGACGGAGGATTGTCCGGAAACCACATCGGCTTGAGCCCGTTGTGTATTAGCATTTTGTTCAATTCGGTAGCGTAACTACTTAGTTTTATTACATTTGCAAAGTGCGCGTGAAGGATGCACATTACTAAATCAGGTCTCATTTCCAGGTCTATGTTCAAGAGCGTCTTACTCTGTTTATCAGTTTTAGTTGCTTGTGTGTATGTTGTAGTAGCCTTCTTAGTTATTTGCTATATAGCCTGCTTTTTCTTGTCTGCCAATATGGACTTCTTTAGCGGACAGGCCATGGATAGGGTACAGTGTTAGTTTCTACAATTCATAAATTTTATTCTGAAAGCTCTTACACTCTTTCCATGTATGATCTTTACCGGCGCATTCAGAACATATTTTACCCTCGAAGGGGCACTCCTTTGTAGGGTGTTTCTTTAGGCCGTAACACGAGAAGCACACTTGGACTGGAACGAACACCTCACGCTTTATGCAGGATGCAGAGACTTTTGAATTGAACATCACTAAGCTATTTTCGAAAACTTTGTTTGCCATCTCGGTTGTTTGAAATGTCACTTAAAAACGTGACTATACTCCTCTCCTTCGCAGTTCTTAAATTTTACACTTCTTCGATTTTGGCCCAAAATTGCTTGGACTCAATTTCATACTGCATTTCCTGAATAGAGTGCGAAGCGACGTAAGGGTCTATGCGTCGACAGACGATCAATCCATGAGCTGCAACTTTATGGGGCATCTTAGGAGCGAGGCCGATCTTCTCGAATTCTTCTTTCGACTTCGTACTCAGTATCTTGTCAATATCCTGGGTCGTGTCGCATATGGCTAGGTAAAGTGCAATTCAAACTTTTGAAAAGGCGAGTTCAAACACTTTTTTCCTTGTAGGCTTCTGACAGCGCTCATTCACCCTGAGGGAAAATACGCTTTTCGCCATAGAGGTCGTTCATGACGGCCCCAAGGCGGTGGTTCCCTCTGCGAACCTAACAGGCCCTTATTGCTGGACGTTGACCAAATACTATTCACTGAGTTCTACTTATAATCGTGTCTAACAGGGTCCACCTACTTAACCTGACAACTCTACCCCAGACTGGGGTCCCCACCTTCGCGCTCCCTGTAGTGTTTCCTTCGGGGGTTCGGACACGTCAGAAGACAGGCGGTTTCTACAAACCTTTACTAGTAGAAAAGCTATCTGAACTCGTGATGTGCTGCAGTGGTAAGAAATAGGTTAAATTCGTCAGCTGCTGGTCCAAGTGAGGATCTCGAGAGTGCGTTCGCACGCGCGCGAACACAGGAGTGGCACAGGTATCCGTGGACTAGGTTGTGGAACTTAGGAGCAAAATAAACTTCTTCCTTCAAAATCCGTATTGGAAAATCCACTGGCAGCAGTAGAAAAGTTCCATGCAGTTTTCCTCCTTTTCTTATACAAGGGCAGGTATCCAACGATGATAGTAGTCACAAATAGTCAAATAATCTACAGCTAATACCCTCTCTGATTTACGAATCCTTGAATACATATATATTTTAGATAGTAAACACACACTTAACGACCAAACTTCGTCTTTACCATTGTATATTGCACGTTAGATGGTTCCCTTACTCTACCACCTTCATATCAATTTTAATTAATGTTTCTCTCACTTTACCACTTTTATGTTAATTTGTATAAAGTTGCCATTACCAACGCAATTCCATCTACTAGAGTTGCAGTATTATGATCTATACAAAAAAGTGAAATGTTAAATCATTCCCCTTATGTTACCTATAACATGTCAATTTAAATTACTTTGTAATTCCAGTACCCAGATGATGAGGCTGTCCCTCGAAACGTTGGTTAAAATTAAATGAAGAAATAAAATGCATTACTTTTCTGCTGTCCTGGTTCTCTTATATATATATTGAAACTCCACACTATTAAAAACGGACGACTTGAATATATATATATATATATATATATATATATATATATATATATATATATATATATATATATATATATATATATGGGAATCAATATCCCACCCTAAAAACTGAGGCCCTGTTCTTTCACCACAACGTCCTAGCATTTGACAGAGTAACCCGATGAATTAACCCTCCCCCTCCCTTTCTCCCCTCGCCTCGAATACCACCTGAAAGGCCTACACACAACTACGATATGCACTAATCATCAGATTTCAGGTCCGGTGAGCTTAACATTGGTTAAACCGGCAATATTTCTTCAAAGAATTAGGATTTAATTTCATTGCCTAGAGGAAATTAGAGGAGCGTCGACCAAAAGCTAGAAGATGCCCTCAGGGCTAAGTGAAAGATGCTCGGGGAAGCGCCGTTAGAGGAGGAGGCTTAATTCCTAAGACCTCATCCTTCCCCTGCCCCCAGTCGGGTGGTAAAGTATATAGGCGGATAACTGTAGAAGAACGAGAAAGATCGAGTTAGTGATTGAGACGACGAAATCCGGCTAGAGTTCCCGGCAACCAACGAAAGGGACAGAGAAAAAGCTCATCCTGAGCCAGTTCCTAGTGGTCACACAGAAAATTAGCATCTTGTCTCGGAAGATTGAGTTAGCGATCGAGACGATGAAGTCCGGCTAGAGTGCCCGGCTAGAAGAACTCAGATGAAGCTCATGCTGAGACAGTTCCTGGTGGTCACACAGAAAATTAGAATCTTGTCTCGGGAGATTTAGTTAGCGATTGAGTCGATGAAGTCCGGCTAGAGTGCCTGGTTAGAAGAACTCAGAAGAAGCTCATGCTGAGCCAGTTCCTGGTGGTCACACCGAAATTTAGTTTAGCTTGTATTGAGAAACAAGCTCAATCATCTCTTGTCAGAGAACCTCTCTATCCCAATTTACAACAAAACCCAGAGATAGTCCTCGACATTGAGGAAAACTCAAAAGTGAACTCCCTCAAACACACCTCATTCGTCAAAGGATTCACTTGTTTGCTCATCGCTCGCCAGTGCGAATCATTCCAAGATTAACCAGAAGATTGGAAGAAGCATACTTTCACGGTCCCGTTGTGGAAATCATCTGACTAATACAACGTGCTAAACGCCATCTATCGCCCGCACCGAAATCACCTGTGGCTTCAAGCCGAGCCAGCCAAACAGCTGGCGTGTCTGTGAAGACGTCCACGCGCCAAGACTCAAAAAACATTCTTGAATGTACATAAAAATTGAGGACAAGGGCAGTCTCCAACCAGATGCACGTGTGGTTGTTTTAAAGGTAAATAAATTCTTTTATTTGTTGAAAGTCAATTAGCGTCAATTATTAAAGTGAGCTTTGGGTCAACCATTACTTTATATTCATTTGTTTAGATAAGTAAGTCTCACTTAAACTCTTTTAATTCATAGCTGTAAGGTTTCTTTTGTTAGATTTTATTTTTTTCATGTTGTAATTGGAGGTGTATTTTCTTAAAAGTATTAATTCAATCCTCGAAACGCTCAGCATTGCACTAGAAATCCTTAAAGATTAAAATAACGTAGTAAAATAAAATATAGCTCTCTTAGAGAAAACGTAATCAAGGAGTTTTAGAAGTACATAACAAACCTATACGTACGTACACCACCACTCGGTCCTTGCAACACCACGACAATATATATATATATATATATATATATATATATATATATATATATATATATATATATATATATATATATATATATATATATATACGGGAATGTAAAGCCTAGATCTTCACAAACCGATCTTTATAAGATTGAGGAATGAAAATAGAAAAGTCACGTGTTAGATTCTAATAGAGTAAAATATTGAGAATAGGCAACCCGCAATTTCAGGGGAAACTAAGAATGGAATATTTCTATATTTATTTATAAATTAACGACAAAGATATAGATGTCAAGTAAAGAGCAAGGAAAAAATGAGAGTGAGATAATGAATTTGATCGAATATGAATTTAGGTTTAGAGTAATTATATACTCGAATAAATATTAAAATAAATTTGAGTTAGAAATTATGGAAATATTGTATTTGGTCGATATATTTACAGGATATCTGATATATTTAATGAATGGATGGAGGGATTTGGGAATAGTTTTGGGCACAGAATTATAGCTCGAATTATGATCTCAAGGGGACTGGAAATAGAGAGAAAAGAGGAAATTTAATTTTGAATAGTTAAGATATTTGATTGAGTTGAATAATGGTAACGTCAATTTACTAACCTTTGTCTGACGATGACGAGAACACAAGTGGACTATATTTGTCAGCGAACATTGGAGCGAGGTAGGTTTTTGCTGATTGGTCGGTTTAAAATACGTCAGACAAGGATTTGGATTGGTTGAAATATATATCGTACAACGTATAGGATAATTATTATCGGACGATACGTAGGGTAAATTTTGTTGGAAATCGTACGAGTCATATATGATTGGAAATGTACATGGTAAGCAAAGTTGGAAGTGAGGTGAATAATCTCTCAGGCAGGAAATTATACTTTTGTAGAAGCTAGCAAGGATGTTAGCTGCTACATTATTCCCCCACTAAGAGAGTTACCCCTCCCGTTAACAAAAAAGGTTAATTTATATATCTCTGAGGTCTCCTTACAACGCGACCGGACCGTTTTATGACGCCGCTGGGCTGGCTACGATTAGGGGAAATGCCACCAAATGTGGGCGAAGCACTGTCACGAGTAAAGGTGGACGGATCGACGATAATCCGCTTGGATGTCCTCTCTGAGCTGGCGTCCGATGATCTTAGAACGTTTTGAGTCTAGCCTGCTTCTTTCGGGGCGACCAGAGGCGGAGAGATAGACTCCTGACTTTGCAGCTCTGTCGACGAGGTTTCCTGCGACAAAAGAGGAAGCGGTAGCAATCGGGAAGGAGAGATGGGTGGGGTAGAGGTGATTGTGAGTGAGGTTAAATGATGGCAAGTTATTTGAATCACTGGACCATATTTGAGAGACAGTTGTAGAAGAAAACAATGGCTGTTCGGGATGAACAGCATCAATAAAGGCGGGTTTCAAGCGATCCATAGAAACCGTATGCTGCTTGGTGCCAAAGTGCAGGACACAGAATTTCGGCTTCTTAGAGATGACGAGATAAAGACGTGGGAACAGGTTGACATCTCTTTTGGCACGAAAGGTTTCTAAGAAGCCGGCACTCTTGAGGCGGTAGGCCTTACTTCGACTATCACACGTACCAAATTGTGTACGTATGAAGCAGGATCGAAATAGGAAGGTAAAGTTTGGTCAGTAGAAGAAAAGAATTTACCAGAAAGACGGAGTTTGGTACCGTAAACTAGTTGCGCTGCAGAGCAGGCCAAATTCCCTTTTAAGGAAGAACGAATGCCCAGAAGAATCAAAGGTAGCTTGTCCACCCAAGTGATATTGAGATCGGTGGAGCGTAAGCTTGCTTTGAGCGTCCGATGCAAACGTTCGACGGCTGAGTTGCTTTGTGGATGGTAGTTTGTGGTACGAAGGCGAAAGGAACCAATAACTGTCATGAGTACATCCCATTGGTGGAATTCAATTTGACTACCAAGGTTAGTCATGATTGTGGAAGGGACACCAAATCGAGCAACCAAGTCTGAGATGAAGGCTTGAGTGACGATGTATGCTCGGATGTCTGGAATGCCAACGAGTGAAACGGTCGATCATGGTGAGAAGATAGGTGCAACCACGAGAGTAAGGCAGAGGGCTTAAAAGATCGACGTGAATGGCGCTAAAGCAGGACGAAGGCAATGCAAAAGGAACCACAGGAGTCTTTGTGTGGCGCTGAACCTTAGCACGCTGATAAGGCAAACAAGAGCGGGTCTATTTGGCCACGTCGGCGTTCATACCTTGCCACACAAAACGTTGTGAAATGAGATTGCGATTAACTCGCATGCTTGGATGATGAAGACCGTGAGTTTGGGCAAATATGTGCTGACGGTAAGTGAGAGGAATAAGAGCACGATTGCAGTCAGGCAATTTATAATCGACCAGGATACGCCTGTAAGGACTGCCTGATAAGTCTACCTCGTGAATGACGAGTTGAGAAGAGTGATGCAGTGTTTGCGTGTCTTCATCCTGTTCCTGAGCCAACGCTATTGTCGTATAGTCAATGGGCGCATGAGAGAATTGCGTGCTCGAAATGAAGAAATGCGCGAAAACGTGTCCGGTACGACGGTTAAAGAGGCAGGAACGTATTGAATGTCACTTGTAAGATGCAATATGAAGTCTAGATGATGAGCATTGACTGCAGAGTGCACGGAAGAAATGCTATGAGAGGAAAGTGCACCAACGAATGGTTTGTGATCCGTGAAAACAGTAAATTCACGTCCTTCCAAGTATTGTCGAACGTCACGGAGGGAGATATATATCCCAAGCAGTTCTCGTGATAAAGTGCTCGATTTCTTTTGATAAGGAGTTAAATATTTTGAGAAGAACGAGATAGGTTGCCATGAGTCACCAACCTTTTGTTGCAAAGTTGCACCGACATGGGTGGCTGATGCATCTGAGGCAACGCTTATATGGGCCCCTGGGTAAGGATGGGCTAGTGAAACAGCCTAGGCCATAGACAATTTGGTGCGAGAAAAAGATTCGCAGGCCTCGGAAAACCATAACAGTGGATAGTTCTTTTTGGTGATTGAGAGGAGAGTGTAGAGTAGTTGCATTAGTTTTGAAACGTCGGGAATAAATCTATGTTAAAAGTTAACCATCCCACAGAACAACGAAGTTGCTTTAGTGAAGAAGATCGAGGGAAATCCCGAATGACAACAACTATATCCTCGAGAGGACGAATTCCGTCAGGAGAAACATGATGTCCAAGAAAGGAAAGTTATGCGACACCAAAAAGGTACTTAGAAGTGTTGAGTACGATACCATACTCTTCAATTCGAGCGAAACCCTAACGAAGGTTAGATAGATGTGTAGAGCACACATGTATTCACCTGGAGGGTGTACATGTAGATACCCTACACAACGGAACCCGAGGTAAGGAAGAGAGAGCGAGTTTAGAAGGTCGAGATAAAGGCTCAATTTTCTCACTGTAATAAAGTGGTAGTCTCTATATCTGGGCTTAAGTCAGACAGGCGCTAGAGAAGTAAACACTAGGAAACTGAGAATGTCTGGAGGTAATAAAAGGGTGTGTGATAAAAGCATTTCACCATTCTGTATAAAAAATAGCCAGAAGTTAATCAATTATAAGCCTAATAATAAAGATCCACCTTATAGAAATATTGGCCAATAGCGAGGTACGGCAGTGTAGACACCATTCAATCAGAATTAAATAAAGGATTAATTTGAGCCAACAGAAGGCGATATAAAGGAATGAGCAGCGAATCACGTGCACCATCGTCATTTGTAGGCGGGGTGTGAGGCTAACTTGAATAAAGTTTCTCCCCTTTTATAAATGGGTGTGAAGAGTTTAAAAGAGAGAGTCTTTCATTATTACTATCTTAATTGTTACGCCTTCATTTTATTTAATAAGTCAATCATTATAATCGCCCGGTCGCTCTACCATATTCCCACATTACTTTGTTGTAAAATTGAATTGTGAAATTATACTCGAAGTACTTCCTATTTTGGTGCAAAGTAAAATAAATAGACTGAGACTCGTTTACATCTCTAAACAGATTCTTTTATTTATCCAAGCTGGTACCCTCTTTTCGGATCAAGTACAAGGTTACCTAAATGAATACTTCCGTTGCGCATTCAAATAACTTGCTACCATTGCCGGTGGCAAGCGTTATCCCAATCCTACAAAGCTCACCGTCTTGAGTGGCAACGTTACCACTAACCAGGCAACCAAACACCCTATTGGTACGAATGATTACCACTCAAAAGGCAAGCTCCATTAACATATAGGGGATGGCAACTATAGCTGAAAACAACCAAGTGAAATCATCATCATAAGTCCCCCCCCTCCCCCCATAGATGCTCCTCTAAAGACGAATATGCTATCAGGAAGTCGTTTATGTAGCAGAACCTGATCCATAAAACGTTGGAAAGTCTGACTACTCTCGTGAAGACGATAAGGCATTCGGCGGAACAATATGGCGTAGTGATAGCTGTCTTTGGGTTGTCATCTGGGTGAATAGGGATCTGGTTGAAAGCACGAACCAGATCGAGTCGAGAAAAGATTGAACAGCCGAAGAGAGCAGAGTTGAAGTCAAACAGGTAGGGGTGAGGATATCTATCGTGGATAGTACATACATAGAAGCCCAAGAAGAAGTAGAGGGGCTAGATATGCCAGTTTCGACCATGGAGGTGAACTCTTGCTTCATTAAAGCGAGTTTATCTTGGGCTAGTCGACGGGTTCGAGAGAATACAGGCCCTCTATTCGTCTCTATCTGGTGAACAACGATGTGTTTAATAGGCCTGTCTTTTGAGGAAGGAATAACAAGGCCAGGAAATTCTTGTAGAAGCTGCTGAATTTTGGGATCGGTTAATGGAAAACGTACAAAGAGGAGAGAACTGTGGGACGGAAAAAATGAACCTGAAACTGTGAGTGAGGTAGTGCGATCGATAAGTTTGCGGTTACGAGAATCGACCAAAAGGTCGCGGGCAGAGAGAAAATAGAGGCCCAAAATAGGAACGTCAACATCAACAACAATAAACGTATATGGAAAACTCTACGGAGGCTGAGAGACAATTGAAGGATACGCCTTCCATAGGTCCTTATATCCGAAGAATTAGCGGCTTTAAGGACAAGATCAAAGGAGGCGCAAGCTTTATCGTCCAGAGGCACCAGTGTCTACTAAATATGAAAAGCCAGAAAGGGGGTCGTAAATGCGAAAAGGTGGATCAACCTGAATAAGTGAAGGAGGGGCAGAGGTGATAGACCCATTGATCACTTGCCTTTTCAGGTTAAAGTAGAATTGGAATTATCAGGATGAGAAGATTGAGGTAGGAATGGAGCATTAGATTGAGAAGAGAGAATTGGTTATTAAGGACATGAAAGTGGTGGATTAGCGTTAGAAGGAGGTACTGCTAGTAAATATGTGCAGGGCTGTAAGCACCATATTTGCACCATATTTGTTGTGGTATCAGCACCAATTAGTTAGTTGGATGAAAGTACACTAGGAGTAGTACGACGTTGAGAAGAAATAAATTGTGAAGAACGAACATGTGATTGAGAATAGGATGATTGGTAATATTAGCAAGACTGTAGACAGTGTACGGCGTCACCACCAAACTTCTCATGATACCAGCAGACTCTTTGGTTGAGAGTGGGAAATATTAAGTGGAGGAGGATTTGCGGAAGGAGGATGAGTAAATGAATGCCGTGCCTCACCCCCCCCCCTTGTGCTGGAATGTCCTCGTTGGTTTCGTCTTTGAGAGGACGAACGGAGACTGTCGTTCCGTTTACATTTGTGAGTGTGCTCTCGTTCTGTCCCACATTGGAGTTGTAGTTGTTTTAGCTCCCCTTAGATCCTCACAACGTGGCTGTTATGTCCCGCGCCGAAGAGAAAGATTCGTTACACGATAACCTGACCTGTAGATAACCGTAGATAACCTGACATGTGAAATATTTAGATTAGGGGGGATTAGGTTTTGTGGGACAGTCCCCTAATTAACGTAAGGATTTAGTTATATATATTTTCGGCAGATGCGGCCAATTGGTCCACATTGCTGTGCTCCCCGATCATAATAAGGGGCCTAATGTGGTCGGGAATCCCAGGAATAAAGATCTCTGTTATGAGAGGATCAAAATGCTCGCAGTTCGCACCTTTAGCTCTGATTAACTCTTTTAGGTGTTCGAGGAAACGCGTGGGTGGCTTCACCCATATCTTGCGTATTTAAGAGCTCGCGTAAATCCTAAATCTGGGATCTTCCGAACTCCACCTTAAATGCATGCTTCAAATCTTCCCATACACCCCTCCTCCAATATCCCCCGAAACAAAGTAAAAATACTCATGTGGACTCTTTGCGTGATGCATATTATGCGCTCTTGGTCGGATATCGGTTGATGAGCCATAAGAACTTCGCAAATTTCCAACCAAGTGATAGGGCTGGACGCATCAAACGCCTCGGGCGCTGAGATCCTGGTTCCTAACCCCTAGATGGCTAATTACCGCCGGGAAGCTACTCGTTGATGAAGTCGAAAAAGAGAGGCATCCTTGCACAGACGAAGGAGGCGTGGCCATAGGGGTTGAAAAGGCCAAATTCGTACTGGTCCGAAGGAAACTATCACACCGATGTGTTTTTATTGAGAGGTGTGTGGTGTGAAATTATTCCGGTTGTGGAAATAAATTTCGAGGAGATTTAATAAGAGATGGAATACTAAGGAGAATAAAGAGAAAAGTTAATTCAAGGTTTGAGTGAAAACAAAAGGGACAAACTCAAATTTTCCTTAAGGCGACTGAAATGGGGGGCGGAGCAGGTTGAGTTCACTTTAGAGGGTATCCAACACGTGGAAAGAATATATTTCACGTTACTGGACGGCAAAATATATCTTGAAAAGTGTCTGAGGGCACCAATAAAGTGGGTATATGTACATATGGAGAGATGAATGGATGATATATATATATATATATATATATATATATATATATATATATATATATATATATATATATATATATCAAAGTAGCACGAGAGAATGATGAAAATGAATCCATTAAACCACATGCGTAGCGTAGTGTACTAACGGCATACTTTTAACTGTGATCAAAGCGGTGCTCGCTGCCTCAGTGTGCCTGGTTCGAATCGCTTCCCTGCACGGATTTTTCGAAAAAAGGTAATAAAAATATTACTGCAAGGAAAAATTATTCCGTTTTCTCTTTCAATGTGGTTTAATGGATTCATTTTCATCATTCTCTCGTGCTACTTTGAGATATATATATATATATATATATATATATATATATATATATATATATATATATATATATATAGATATAGATATAGATATAGATATAGATATAGATATAGATATAGATATATATATATATATATATATATATATATATATATATATATATATATATATACCAATGCTTTATAAGAATGAGGAATGAGAATAGAGGAGTCGTGGAGTCATGTGTTAGATTCTAATAGAGTAAAATTGAGAAATAGGCCATCGGTAATTTCAGGGGAAACTAAGCCTGGAAGATTTCTATATTTATTTATAAATTAACGAGAAAGATATACAAGTCAAACAAAGAGAAAATGAGAAATACACAGAATGAGAATAATGAATTTGATCGAATATAAATGTAGGTTTAGAGTAATTATATATTCGAATAAATATTTATATAAATTTGAGTTAGAAATTATGGAATGATATATTGGATATCTTTAATATAAGATTTGGTCGATATAATTTACAGGATATATGATATATGAGGGGCGGTAAATAAGTTTTGCAATTCGGATATAAGGAAACGAGATATGAGGAAAAGTGTTTTATTATTTTTCAATATAACTACCCTCGACTTCAATACATTTGCGCCACTCGGCCCTGAGGCTTCGAATTCCCGACTGCTGTTCAATCCACTCCTGGACGACGAGCTGGACATCTTCATCGTCCCCAAACCGGCGTCCACGCAGTGTAGCCTTGAGTTGACAGAATAAAAAGTAGTCGCTGAGGGCCAGATCTGGATGGTTGAGCTCCTGGACCCGCACCCGCGTGGGGCAGCTTGTGCAACTCTGGCCTTGTGGACTTTGACGACGTTGAAGTCAATCATGGTCGTGAGGTTTCTAGGGACCCAACGGGCAGAGACCTTGGTCATGGCCAAATTGTCGTAGATAATGTTGATAACACTTCCATTGATATTCCAAGTTCTCGCTCGATTTATTCGACCCTCACCCGTCGATTTTCGAGGATCCTCCTCTCCACATGGCCCACATTGTCCTCGTTGGTCACATCTGACGGGCGTCCTGAACGGGGGTCATCTCAAGGGGGTCATCTCATTGGTTAAAAATTTGATCACTGCGCGGTGCTCAACCTTCTCCATTGTTGAAAAATTTGTGACTGACGACCTGCTATCAGCTACTGCTTCTTAAATAGACGAGGCAGGAGCGTGCGGCTGCAGGTCCTGACTTGTGATAACTTGTCCTAACACCATCACAAACAGCCATCCCCCTTCCTCTGTTTTGCCCTACCGATTCGCAAAACATATTGACTGCCCCTCGTATTTAATGGATGGACTTGGGAATAGTTCGGGACACAGAATAATTGCTCGAATTATAATCTCAAGGGGACTGGAAATAGAGAGAAAAGAGAGACTTACCTTTGAATAGTTAAGATATTCGATTGAGTTGAATAATGGTAACCTTAATTTACTGACCTTTGTCTAACGATAACCGAACACGAGTGGACTATATTTGTCAGCGAACATTGGGGCGAGGTAGGTTGATGATGATTAGTCGGTTTAAAATACGTCAGACAAGGATTTGGAGTGGTTGAAATATATATCGTACAACGTATTGGATAATTATTATTGGACGATACGTAGGGTAAATTTGTTGGAAATCGTACGAGATATTTATGATTGGAATTGTCTTACATGATAAGCAAAGTTGGAATGTCGTACATGAATATGAATTAAAGAAGCGAGATGAGTAATTTCTCAGACAGGGAATTATACTTTTGTAGGAGCTAGCAAGGATGTTAACTGCTACAAAATAATACACCAGTATAAAATGACATTATTTCTTTTGAATAAATGTTAATTCATTACACCAAATATCATTAAAGTAAAATAATACTATACAGAATAATTAGTTCGAATTTGTACAGAGTGCATAATAATTTTTAAGACGGTATTTAAATGATAACACTTATTCGTTGGTTAAAATAATACAAGAGTATAAATTAGATTAGTTCTTGTGAACTAAATATTAATTCGATATATAAAATGTCATTGAGGTAAAATAATGATTAAAAGTAGTTATACAGAATTATTAAGTCAGATTTGTACAAATTGTGTAATAATTAAGACAGTATTTACATAATAAATTTAAATATATAGATGATTCATTTTGAAATCTCAAACGTGAATATAATCAATTGAAAAACATAATTAGTTAACCCAGATAAATAATTTGATGAAGGAAATTATCGAGCAAACTTGCAAACCTTGAGTAAATGAATTGAAAATCATACACCTTGGATGGCCATGAATTTGAAAGTTCTCTTCTAGTCGGTTCTTTATATGAGAATCATGTCGCGATAGTATGTATTATGTGGATACCAATGAAATAATCGATTGCGCGTTGCCATAGTTAGCACTATGTGAGTGCGAATGAATTGAGTGATGGCGCGTTGCCATAGGTAGCATTATCTGAGTGCGAATGAATGAATTGATGGCGGTTGCCATAGCACAATGTGAGTGCGAATAAATAAATTATAATAAATTAATGCAAAGTGAAGCCCGCTGATAATTCAATGATCTAGCAAATCAGCTAGAGAGGGGTTTTGCGACCATATCTGAGGCTGTAAGTTGAAATTGTTGAATCTGCGCCACTTACTGACGAGCGATGTGATTGGGAGTGTGAGAGTTGCGTGGCGCGTACGTTGAGTCGTGTTGGTGCTTCAATGAGATGAATATGGGCTCCTTCCTGATGCATGCGATGTGATCCATGGTTGAGGGAATTCAATGATGACTCTTGAAAATTATGCGATGGCTTGCTACAAGTGTCACCAATTGTAGCAAGAGAAGGTTGTTGATGCTTATAGCGAGCGAAAAGATTGATTGATGGTGGCTGGAGTCACCAGTTCCGAGTTGGGACAAATAATCCTTCTTCTTTACATGAATCCAAGTTCGGGATTCGAGTTCATTTTTGTGAGTATGTAACAAATAAGTTCGTATTTTAAATTTACAAACAACTTGATGAAAAATAACTACTTTTGAACTTGAGATTTAATAAGATGAATGGCTGGAGCTTGTGAATCCTATCACACAGAGGATGATGGATCACAACGACGTGTTTGTGTGTGTATGCATGTGTATGTGTACGCATGTATTCGACGAGAGGAGGTAGTTTTCCTCGATTGGGGCGAGGTCACCAGTTAGGTATAAGAACAAAAGGAGTTTTGTTGTTCTGTAGGAACAAATAGGGCTTCTCTTCTTAATAATCAAAATTGGATTACAGCGTAGATAGCAATCGGACGTGTTCTCAGCGAGCTCTCTATTCAGTGACTTTTTCATTTTTGATTTTTCGGTGTAATATATTTAAGTTCGGGAAGATATTTAACTTTGAGTTAATTTTTAATTATACTCGTATTTTAAAATCAATCTTGAAATAGCTCCTGTTTGGTGAAATAGCTCCAGTTTGTTTACGTTACAGAGTGGCCTGATTTTCTCCCCATTTTTATTTACACTTTTCTTGATTGCTTAATTAAAGTCTTTTTGAAAAGTTTCTCAGTATGGCTGTTGCTTTGGATGATCAAAAGGCATACTGACTTCATCCAAAGCAACAGCCATACTGAGAAACTTTTCAAAAATACTTTAATTAAGCAATCAAAAAAAGTTTGTGATTTTTGTGGTGTTGAAAAAAGAGCAAATGTATCTGAATGCCCGGTGTGCTGTGTGACTAGTGAAAATGTGGCTTTAGTAGAGGAGGTGAGTCAGTTGCGCGATGAGTGCAAGAGATTAAGTGAGTTAGTACATGATGTGGTTGTGGCAAAAAGTAAAATAAGTGGTAGTTTGAATGAGAACAGGAGGGAGGGCAATGCTAGGCCTAGGGGGACTAGGAGGATGACTGAGGTGCTTGCGATGGGTGACTCTCAGATTAAATATTTAGATTAAAAGTTAGGCGCGAGCAAATGGAAGGGAGTGAGAGTTTGTTTGCCGGGTGCTGGTGTAAATGATGTCTGAGAGGTATGATAGTCTGGTGTCTGGTTGTGAGAGGAATGCAGTTGTGATTATGCACGTGAAAATAAATGATGTAAAGAAGGTGGGTTCATGTGAGTTACGAGATAGGTACAAAAGGTGGTTAGTTGAAAGGATGAGTGAAAGTAGAGTGAAAGGCGTTGTTTTAGGTGTGCTTCCGAGATTGGATGTGGGGATGGAATGGTTGTCTCGTGCAAATGGACTGAATGAGTATGGGAAAGGCCTGTGTGAGGAGTCAGGATTAGTGTTTGTAGATGTTTGGAATGAGTTTTATGGGAATAATGAATGGTATGCATTGGATGGAATCCATCTAAGCCGGGCTGGGGTTGACGTGTTGTGGCAGGAGTTATATAGTGTCTTTGGGTCTTTACAGACAAGAAACTAGTTACTGATAGTGGTCAGGGAAATATAGGTGTACATGGTGGGACAGGAAAAGGAAAAAGATGCAGACGAGATAGAGCGGAAGGTATACTTTCTAAAAGGGTGCTTCAAGGATAGGAGGGCTGAGTTGTCTTTATATCAATGCTCGTAGTCTTAGAAATAAGAAAGATGAGTTACTTAGTTATATTATTGATGTGTAATAGAAACATGGGTTAATAAAAATAAATTTAATGATAACGTGAGTGAATTTGAACTACAGGGTTATATGTACATTAGTCAAAGGAGAGATAGGACTGGTAGTGGGTTGATTATTTATATCAGAAATAGCATTTCTTGAAACCTAAATAATTATATAAACAAGAAGAAGTTGAATAACTGTGAATAAATATTAGGGTCAGTAAAAATAGGATAATACACTTATGAGCCTTTTACAGACCACCCGGAAATACTGATATATATATATATATATATATATATATATATATATATATATATATATATATATATATATATATATATATATATATATATATATATATATATATATATATATATATATAAATGCGTGTGTGTGGCAAGAGAAGTGGTTTTCCTCGATTGGGGCGAGGTCACCAGTTAGGTATAGGAACAAAAGGACTTTTGTTGTTCGGTAGGACAAATAGGGCTTCTCTTCTTAATAATCTAATTCGGCAATATTATACTTCGTAGGATGCTCAGAAAATAAAATCTTATTTGGGTTTCTAAATAACTTTATTCTCGAACTTGGCTCAAATGAGTGATTGATAAATTGAAGGTAATCGAATGCGTGAAGCGAATTGAATGACTAAGAGGTGAATAAGTTAGAATGAGTGACTAATAATGGTTGAGGATGAGTGAGTGATCGATAATGCGGAGTAATAATAGTATGATGTTCCTATAATGATTGATTATATAATAATGAATAATTCTACAATGAATTTGGTATTTATCAGTTTAGGGAAAGTAAAAGTTGCCTGATTTTACCAATGGGGTATCTCGAGCAGGAGCTTTGTCGGAATGTGGATGAATGTTTATTTTTGTTTCTGCTTGGGGCAGAATGAGAGAGAGAGAGAGAGAAATCCGGCTGCCTTCATTATCAATTTTATATGGGGACAAATAACTGTGAAAAAGGATTGATAAGGATCTAGGATATTTGGGGAAAGAGGCTTTTACGGGATTCCATCTCTAGTGGGTTGGCATTAATAAATAAATAAAAGGAAATAATCAATCTCCATGGTTAGTCGGATGGTAGAATGAACTATCTAGGTTTTCTTTCAAGGGATCTTGTCCAGGGGAGGAGCAGGTTGACATAGCTAACTCTCTTCCTCTAAAGTTTCTACTAATCCTGCCCTTGAGTCTGTCGTAAGTAACAGTATCCTTCTTTCTACCTATTTTCTATAAATTGAAAGTCAATTCTGATTGCGTTGTTTTCTACATAAGTATTGTTTATTATTTTCTTCTAAAGAAAATTTTCGCTTTGACTGTGAAACTGATTTGTAATCATTCTTTGCCGTTTATTGGAAATAATAATACGCAAAGCAAGTGAAAGAGGTAGGTATATATCCCCCATTATATATAATTTCCTTTTCTCCCACGCCAAAGATCTAAATATATTAAAATTGCTTTTAAAAGTTTAGAGAAGATGGGGCCTCCCTGTCTCTTTCTCATTTTATTCTTATTTTTCCGGCAGCATAGTGCAACCTAAATGATGATGTTTTAGGACAATATTTTAGTGAAGTGGTCGGTTATACAAACACGCTCACGTTTAATATATTATTTATTATTATCAAGGTCAGGTTAGAATTCTTCTTGGTTAGCTCAAGTCAAGAGGCTTGCAGCTCGCGTGGACTGAGAGCTTCTTGGAGGTTCATTGAAAGCTAGCACTTGGCTTGGAGAGAGGGTAGCAACGGTTGCGTTGTGTATGACAATTTATATTTGAATCTGGTTCAATCAATCAATTTGTGTATAGAAAGAACAGCGAGGGACTGCTGTAACACGGCAGTCAGGTAGTCAGAGAGGAGCGTTGCGGAAAATAATTAAGAAAGGGACAGCGAGAGTAGATAGGTCGGTGGCTATACACCGAAGCGAGGTGTTGTTATGAGGGTGTAGGTTATGTGGTAATTGACTGGGCGAGGGTTGGGGGCAAGTCAGGGGGGGGGGAGGCTGACAGTTCATCCGGAAACGCGTTATTCACGATGCCTTATTGGTTTTTATTCGAAGAATGGTACGGGTGGCAGGTGTTCGTGATCCGCGGGATATCGCGGCGCCATCGCGTACCTTCTTACATGTAGAGAGGTGTAAAGTGGGTCTGTGGTGAGTTTTCCGAGTTGTTTTGTAAGTCTGGTGTGAGCGTAGGTGTTGAGAGGAGTTAGTTTGTTGTTGTTGTGTAGTGCGTCCATTCTCGAGTACAGCGGCGAACGGCAAGCGCGCTTCAGAGCAGAGTTCTGAATGCGCTGAGCCTTTCGCTTCCAGGTGTCGCTCGAAGCTACGAGTGACAGTGGGGCGTACGTGAGAATGGTACGCACGAGTGCTTTGTATAAGTGTAGTTTTAGTTTTTTACTCGCTGGGTAGAACCTACCCAGCGATGCGTTTGTACGTGAGGCTCTTGCTTGTATTATGTTCTGGTGTAAGTTGAACCTAAGGGATTTGTCGAATGTTACCCCCAGGATTTTGGTGCACTGTGTGTAGCGAGCCTTGTTGGGTTTTGGTGGATCATGTTTGGTGTGTGTGAGTAGATTTGTAGGTTGTGCCTGAAGTGATCTCTAGCGCCGTAGAGTGTCATCTGTGTCTTCTGAGGATTCGTGGCAATCAGTCATTTGTCCTCGTAGTCTGTCTTCTCGTCAAGTATTCTTTGTGCGTGGAGCGCGATTTCTTCGGGGGCCCGGCCGCTGACAGGAATGGTCTCGTCGTCGGCGTAGGCCACTATGTATGTGTGAACGCAATTTTCTGGTGGGCGTGGGGTGTCGTTTGTGAACATAATGTAGAGTGTGGGTGCCAGAACGCTTCCTTGGGGAACGCCTGAGCGTGGTGTGAAGGGTCTTGAAAGGGTGTTGTTGTATTTGATGTGGCAGTGCCGTCCAGTGAGGTAGTGTGAGAGGAGCCTTCTGGTGCAGAGAGGTAACTCCGTGTTGTTGGCGAGTTTCCAACGGAGTCCCTCGTGCCACACCTTGTCAAAGGCTTTCTCCACGTCCTTACTGACGGAGAGAGTCTTTTGGTGTATCTGTCGTTTCTTCTGTATTCTGTCGTGTACGATGGTCACGGCCGCCTGAGTGGACCTGCCTCTCCTGAACCCATATTGATGGGGGGAGAACCAGTCCCTCTCTTCCAGGAACTCCCGTAGGCGGCAGTTGACCATTCGTTTGAGTATTTTGCCTAGGTGCTCTAATAGAGCAATAGGCCTGTAATTGTTTGGGTGTTTTGGGTCTTTGTGTTGTTTATGAAGGAGTATATTGTGAGAGACTTTGAATATTTTAGGGAAGTGGCCTGAGGCTAGAGAGGCATTGAATAGATGTGTGAGTGTGGGGTATATGTCTGCGGGGAGGTTATGTATTAGTGTGGCTGGTAGGCCGGAGGGGCCGGGGGCGCGTTTTGGTGTCGATTTTATGTAGTGTTTTGTTTCCTCGATGGTGATTGGAGTGGTAAGTGTGGACGTATAGTCGAGCACCTCCATACGTATCAGGGGGGCAGGCCTTAGCTCGTCAGCATGAGTCCGGCACCATTCCTGAATGTCTTGGAAGTGCTCCTGCGCATGTGGTTTTGGTGGGTTGTGGGTGTGTACTGTGTCCCAGTGGGACCTGAATGCGTCGAGGATGTCATTAGTGTCTGTGAGTGTGTGGTTGTTTATTTTCAGTGTTATTGGTTTGGATGGTTCCGTACCCAGCGTCCTTTTTACCTGCCGCCAGAAGAAGGAAGGGTCCATGCAACGGGTGTCGTCCGCGATGCGGACAACCTCACGCCACTGCCGGTTCCTATTTAGCTGCACGCATTGAAGGATGCGGGCACGTAGTTGGTTGATGTTCTGTTGTCGTGGGCCTCTGGTGTAGTGGTTGTTGTACTGTGTGATAAGTCTCTGTGTGTGTATTGAAAATGTGAAGTGTTTTAAGCAGGTGTAGTTTTTGCGTGGTGAGTGTAAATTACGTGCGGTGGTGATGGTGTCTAAGAGTGAACACCAGTGGTGGTCTATTTGTCCTGGATTGGTGTTCTCCAGGTCGAGGTTATGTGGTGTGTTTGTGGATATGTGGCTCCTGAATTCAGCCCAGTTTGTGTTTTTGTAATCGTATATAGGTGATGTGGGGATGAGTATGGGGGATGTGGATATGAGAAGGCATATTGGTATGTGGTCTGATAGTACGTGGGGACCAGGTGCAATGTGAGTGTAGAATCGTGTGGCGTGGTCGTTACGGAAGACCACATCCGGGGATGTGGTGCCCCCGCGCGGGCCGAAGAACGTGGAGAAGGCAGGGCCGATGTGTTCGCAGCGGTAACGCCGCAAGGCACCGGCCAAGTAACTACCCGCATCGTTCTTATTGTTGGAAAGGAGTGTCGGGTGAAAAGCGTTGAGGCCCCCGCAAAGAAGATAGGTAGGTTGTAGTTTGAAAGGGCCCAGAGTGGGACTTCTAAGTTTAGCTGTATTCGTGGTGGTCTGTAATGTGTGGCCACTATTATGGGGCCAGAGCTTGTGTCCATTTTGCAAGCTAGAAAGGAGGTGTCGCGTGTGTTGACGAGGGAGTGGTGTATGTTGCGCTTTACTAGGATCGCAGATCCTAGGTGCCGCGCCTGTGGGGATAAGTATGTGTGATAGCCTGCAATGCGGAGTCTGTTGTTGGGAGGGTGTAAGCTGGTGGAGTTCAGAAGTATGATGTCAGGTCTTTGTGTGTTGAGTACCCAGTTGGCGACCGTATGGCGAATACCGTGCCAACTGCGTACGTTTAATTGTATTACACTAATACCACCTATTGTCGTGGTCTTAGTGCGCGGGAGGCTGATTTGCCAGGAATCGTCCCCTTCTCCTTGGTTATTGCCCAGGAGGCGTGAGGGGCGAGTACCTTGACTCGTGTTGATGTGTGTTTGTGGGGCACGGCCGTTTTATTGGGTGGGGGAGCCGTAGTGGGTGGAGGATTGTGTTGTGTAGAGGTGGTGGCTTTGGGGGGGGGTGTCTTGGTGGGGGGAGTTCGTGACGGAGGTGGGCGGTGTAGAGCTGGGGGATGAAGGGCTGGAAGTGGTTGGGAAGGTATAGATTATGAGAGGAGGGGTGTCGGGGGAGAGAGGAGGTAGGGACGGCGGAGGGGTGGTGGAGGGAGAAGGGGAAGGAGTCGGAGGAGAAGGAGTTGAAGGAAGGGGGTGGAAGGGGAAGGAGTCTTAGGTGAAGGGGTGGAAGGCGGAGGAGGAGGGGAGTGAGAAGGAGTAGAGTGAGAAGGGGTGTGTTGAGAAGGGGAGGATTGAGAAGGAGTGGAGGGGGAAGCAGTAGGGAGCGAGGAAGGAGTGGAGACAAGAGAGAGGGGGGTTTGTTTGTCCCGTGCCTGTTTACGCGGATGGGGCTTGGGGGTGGGGTTTTGGGGGTTGGCACGGGGTGTAGTGGACTGCGAGGGGGTTGGAGTGACAGTGGAGGCTGTGGGAGAGGAGGCGGAGATGGGTGCGAGGGGGGGGTGGCAGTGGGAGGAAGGCGGGGTTTTGATAGAGGGGTAGAAGAAGCGCGAGGGGGATAGGTTGTGTGAATGGGGGCTGGAGCAGTGGCTAAGGAAGGTGCAGGGACAGGACAGACGGCGGGGAGAGCGTGGTGAGAGTGGGGGGCGGTGGTTCCCTGCGGGCAGGGGTGTGTACCCTTTAAGGGTGGGGAGGAGTGCAGGTCTGGATGTGTGTGCGTCTATTAGAGCGAACACCTTCTCGGGGAAGGTGATTTGCTCTATGCCGTTGGAGGCGAATAGCGTGTTTAGGATATTTGCGTATAGTCGGGGGTCACCCCTCGACATGTCTTTTGCCACCGCTGAGAGCAGGGTGGCCAGGTGTAGTTTTGTTTTTGTGTTGTCGCTGGGGTGGGGTGGGGTGGGGGTGGGGTGAGGTGGGGGTGGGGGTGTAGAGTGGGGTGGGGGTGGGCGTGTAGAGTGGTGTGGGGGTGGTAGTGTGGTGTATGGGTGTTGGTAGTAGTGGGGGTCTCTGAGTGTTATGAGCTGGGGGGGAGGGATGTGTGTGGGGGGTTTGCTGCAGGGGGGGAAGGCGTCGAGGGTAGAGCAGGGAACGCCGGCAGCGTAGGGCTGGCAGCAGCGGCGAATGACATGGTGAGGGGAGGGGGTGCGGGGGCGGGGTGTGTGGTTGTGTGTGTGTTTGGTTGTGGATGCCGGATGGCCTCCACGGCGTCGTGGCGTGCCCTGCCTAGGTAAGGGCACCTGGGGTTGACGGCGACGCCGCCACAGTTTGCACAGCGGGCTGGGGTGGAGGTGCAGGTCGTGTAGTGGTGCCCCACTACACTGCACTTGGAGCAGATTAGGTCTGCAGTGCAAGTGTTGGTACTGTGACCGGTTTTATAGCACCGGTGGCATTGTGTGGGTCTTATGTTGTGCTGTTCTTCAATGTGTGTAGGGTTTGTGAGGGTTCCGCAGACCTTGATGCCTTGGTCTAGCAGCATGTTTTTGGTGTTGTCACTGGACAGTGTAATTACTGCCCAGTTTTTAGACCTGTTTAAGTATAGGTCCTTGATGACCTCCTCCCCGTACTCCTGACGGAGGTGCGAGCGAAGGTCCTCATTTGTGAAGGCCAACCACAAAGGGTTGGTCCTTGTGACTCGTATCTGGTATCGTTTAATGATACCGTCAGCGAGTCTCGTCTGCAGGTTATGTGTGTTTAGTGTAGTGGTGGCATTTTGGTGGAAAGTTAGCGCGTCCTCCTGTGAGCGGAAGACGAGCTTGTGGCCTGTGCGTAGTTTGATTATGTTGGTTATTGGTGTGTCGTAGGTGGAGGCTAGGTTGAGCAATGTGTAGTGGTCGATTGTGTCGGGTGCTGGTTCTGTGGTGTTCGTTAGGATAAGGTGTGAAGTGTTTGCCATTTTTATTCTATACGCTTTTCACTTAGATTTGGGAAGGCCCCCGCCCCGCCGATGAGGACCCCGTGAACATGACTCGGATGTGGTGAAGTGTGATGGATGATTTTATGGACCTGGTTGGGCTCTTCAGAGGGCGTAAAAACATGGCGGACTTAATGATGACTGAAGCCAGAATCAACTGACTCCAGTCGGGGTGCCGCCCCCTCTATTGGGTTTTGGTTATTTAACAGTTACGTCCGACATCTCACAGAGACGGAAGAGTCTCCCTCTGTGGTCCTGGACGGTGGCCGCAGGGTAGGTTGTTATGCCTCCCCACGTTTGTAACTGAATCCCAAACCAGGTTGCTTCTTCCTCTGGGTTCCGCAGTGGGGTAAGCCTCAGACCTCCTTTCCCCAGAGTTTTCAATTATGCCTTTTCTAAGTAGAACGGCATAGTTGCAACGAAGCTATATGTGTAGAGTCACGTTCACGGAGCCAGACATCACGGCGGAGCAGGGATGGGAGGGGGGGGGGGTAGCACGTCATATCAGAATGACGTGCCTAGGAAATAAAGGTATTTTTATTAGGGGGGGCGGGGGCAGGGGGTGACTTAAGGTCCTATTTAGTTCCAGGGGTATCTTGTAGATGGTGAAATCTCGTCCTAGAGAAGAATTCGTTGGTGAGCGGGAGTATCCTGGAGGTGACTCTCCCTCAACGTTACCTCCTTTGCTGGCTAAGACTTCTCTTAGGTTGTAGAGCACACGTAGAAATTCGATCGCTGTATCAATCTGGTTCCTCATGCCAGTCAAATAAATAGCCCTCGAACGGCGTGAGGTTGTCAAGTGTCCCTATCATAGGGTTGCAAGTGGTCGTTGGCTGCGCCATTACTATATCAATGGCGGTCTTGTAAATTGCTTATTTCTTCAGTTTTCTTAGAAAAAATTAGTGCTGAATGAATTAAGGGTTTTTGCATAGTGTATGAATTTGATGATCTAAAGCCTCTTTCGCCATACAGTTCTCTCGGGCTGCATAGTCTATAAATACCCTAAAGAAAGTCATTTCATTTTCATTAGTTCGCTTATATAATTGGTGAACAGCCTGATAATGATCATATACACTCTAATTACCTCTGAAACATGTCTGGTTTTGTTGTTGTTGTGTTTTGGGGGGGAGAGGGTGGATTTTATTCGAGAATTTATTTTATTCTGTTAGTCATAACTTTTAAAACTAATGTGTGCTTTCGATGAGACTAGTGCCGGATTAACTTCTAGGCAAATAAGACCAGCCAAAGGGCCAGCCAAAAATCCAGGCTACCCAAAATAAAGTAAAAACTATATATCATTTTACTTTTCTACAATTCTTGGGAAGCTTATATTCGTTTCTTATTACATCAAAACATCGTTGGCATGTCTTGTTAAGCCATGTAAAAAAGAACCCTGAATGCCTAGTTCCGAAACATCCATCGGATACGCAGTGGTCTGCTCGGTCTGTTGCCACAAAAGCAATTTTGATGGGCTACCATGAGTTCCAAATTGTTCTGCAGGAGATCTCAGGGGATGCTACTCAGAACGGCAGCACAATAAATCAATCAAGTTCACTGGCCAACTACATGGACACCATTAAATTTGCCTTAATGTGTGAACTATGCAATGATATTTTGCAGCGTTTCAACTTCTTCAATAGATTGCTGCAAGGCTCGGCCATCGAATTAGCACCCGCTATTGGTTTGCTGAAGAGCTTGAATGCCGAGAGAAGTTTGAATATTATAATCAAAATAGTCCAGTCAATCTAGGCTTCAACATGGAACAAATTGCAACATAAATTATTTCACCTGTATGGGTTAGGGTAAGCTCTCCCTCAGAACATATCAAAAGTCTACCAACGTCCATTCCGGGGATATGGGTTAACGGTGGCCATCTTTAAAGATGGCAGCAAACTTTTGGTAAAAGTGACATACTGAAGTTTTGTATTTTTATTCCTGACAATTTTGCACTCAGGATCATAAAACAAGTTTTATTCTACTTGTAGTAGATTACTTTGATTTTTAATTTTACAAAAAAACTAATTACATGGTTTTATCGTCTACGGTCAAACAATGTCCTATTTTGGTCAAATGCACTATAAATATTTCAAAATATTTTCACTCAATAGTTATTTTGTTTGTCTCTCCTGTAGTTTTTTAGTCATCAGAATGCCTGTACTATCCCCCAAAACTCACCTTTGATGGCCAATTTAAATACATAAAATTGTGAAAGCATTGTCTTTATTAATTATTAACCACTTGCGGATCGCTACACATTTTTTCTAAAGCTGCTATTATTCCGGTAATTCTTGTCTAAATATCATTTTTTATCTTTATCCAGGATTTTTTAATGGCACTTTCACAGGGGACATCATTTAGAAGAAGAAAAAAAAAACGTTCTGCTAACTTGGAACTGGATAAGCCCTACATTCTGCAATGTTCTGCAAGATCCGTTCTGATGACGAGATGTCATGAAGGACGATGATTGTCCTATAGAAGTGAATATGTTGGTCGGTCAAAGTCTGAGGATGGTCTTGGGATGAAGTTTTAATAACAATGATATCAAGCAAAGGGAAATTTAAATGGTGACAAATCAGGAGAGCTCTGTTGGAACTTGCACTATATTCCAAGAAGGTAAATTGTAAAAACATGCAACATAAATATTTTGCCCTATGACATCATCAGCAAATACATCCTAAAATATATGTGCTCACACATGACTTTGATAACTTATCTGGCAGTCTGTCTCACATTTAAACTATTCATCAGGTGTTAATTGTTCATCCATATCACTGTCATCATCAAAGTATAGCTTTGGGGAGTTCACACAGGTCAAACCTTTGTATTCACCACAAGCTAAAGTGAATTCAATGCCATGCTTCTTGCAGGAGCATCTTGCAGTGCTGCATCCTGACTTATAGTTACACCTGACAACTTCTAAAAGCTTTTGTGGAAACAAAAGCTTTTAGAAGTTGTCAGGTGTAACTGTTGATGGTCTGTTTTTATTGGCAGTAACTGACCAGATTTATCTGCCCATCCCCATTCTACATGGTTCAATTGTCCAGCTTTTCCCTTGCATTCTTGGATTTGGAGGAACACTCTTAGGCTGCAGTAATTGGTGGCAATGTTTTGGCCTCAACAAACTTGGAACTTTTTGCAATCTTCTTCTGAAACTGATTGACACCGCGCTTGCCAATGTACAGGCAAACTAATGCCTTCTCCCCCTCTTCATTTATATCAGTTCTTTCGATAGTTTCCTTGTTGAAAATCGTGGCTAGTTCAAGGAATTCTGGATCTTTAATCTTCTTCAGAGCACCACCTTTCCTCAACCCATGGATCCTAGAGGTTGAATCACACCCAAGAATAGCATGTACAAATAGGATGTTAGTGCAGATATCAACCCCAAGGCGTCTTTTCGTCTGTTTAATATCCCACAGCCTCTGCTTCTTAGCATTTTGTTTTGCCTCTGGCTTGAAAAATATTTTGTCCATCTAGATCAGCAAGGTAGCAGAGAAGAACAAGGAGATCTGTGTCGTCTCCAACCAAAACTGTGTCCTCTGTCTGTACTGACTGCAGGGCAGTTTGGTCGATCACAAGATCTGCAACACCTTTGGAATGTTTGGAATGCAGTACTGAGCATCCCGCCCTCTTCAATCTTACACTGAGTCCAAATATGAATTGGTTTTTTTTTTGTTTATTTTCCAAGAATCATCCTTTTTCAACTGGACAACCATTTTGGAGGACGGGGAAACAGTTTGGCCTCGCCTGTTCACCTGCAGTAGGTGGCATCTTTGATAGATGGTCCACCCTCATATCCATCAAATACAATCCATGGGGTTTTGTAACGGCTAGAAACATACTTGACATACTGGTGTCATCAATGGCTTCAAAACATAACCCTCGCTGCAATGGTATACGTTGCAAAAGGAGCACCACCATCAAGCACAGAGCGAACATTTTCAGGAATATTTGATTTCGGTTCATTTGCAAGCTTCCACGGTTCATCAGCAAAAGCTGATTTATTTTCTTCGCTAAGGAGACCATAGTCATCAAATTAGGCTGGAGGATAACTATACAGTTCATATTTGAACAGAGCATCTTGATCTTGGAGAGATGGATCACGAGCCATAACACTCAGTCTTTGGAAAAGTAATTGAGGGTCAACCTGGAATGTGTCTTCACCAGAGGATATTGCTGTCTTTATACCAGGTGTGACGGCCTGAAGTTTCCACTTTTTTCAACAATTGAGCTCATTATTTTTTGTCTTATTTCTTTTATATTGTCAACATTTACTTTTTCATCTGCTGTAACATCATTGACAATACTATGTAGAGATGGATCTGAGTTGAAAGGATTATACTGGTTCAGAGAGACAAGAATTTTATTGGTATCCTTTATATTTCGCTGTTGCCTGGCTTGGGTTGTATCTATGTGCTGGTCACTAGTGTTATAACTTACACCAATAAATTCTTTCATGGCAAAGTTTATCTCAGCACATGCTGCCATTGATAGTAACCATATCAATCACTGTGTCTCTACCATGCCTCTACCATGTGTTTAACGTCCAGTTGTCTTCAGACTCCTCATCAACACTTGCTCTATTATAAGGTCTGTCGAAAAACCACCCTAGTACCGATCACTCTGCCTTAAGACATGGTAACCACTCTGAAAACTGTTATACACATCAGGGTGAGTGATTGGTTCTCATGCATTTTCTGTAGGTAGAGGTAGGCAGATTTTGCCTACATATGGTAGCATTTGTTTTACAGATGTCAAATACTAGTTCGTTCAGCTTCAATGAATTGGCCTAGAATTTTGAGTATATCCATATACTGGAACCACAGGCGGAATAGGTTCCTGGAACTTATCTCCAATTCGTTTCAATGCTGCAGAGGACAAAACATCATGAACACTATTTGGGTCTGCCATGAGTGAGTGAGTCAAACAAGTTTTTTTGCTTCTAACAAGTCTTTGTTTTTTAAAATGTGATCTGGTTTCTCTTCCAACTCTGGTTCATCATTAGCATTAGCTATCCACAGGAAAATATCATAGGCCTTAGACACCAGGAGCATATTTAGTAATGCTTCCACTATCAAATGTCCTCTTAAGACCCTAGCAATATGTAGAAGTCTAATTTGGACGATCCTTTGGCAATTATTAAGCAATCCACTCGGCTTAAATCTCAATATTCCACCGACCCACCCATCAAAACTATTCGGCCGATACTCTGCTAGACTAGACTAGACTATAATATGCTATACTCTGCTATGCAAGCGTAGAATAGGCTATACTATGCTAGGCCATTATAGGCTAGGCTATACTATGCTAAGCTATGCTAAGATATAATGTACAAAGGTAAGATATACTATCCTTATTTAGGCTATAAAACGCTATGCTAAGATAGCATATAGTATGTTAGGCTAGACAATATTAAGCTATAGGGTATAATAGGATAGTATAGGCTATACTTGTCTAGGATAGTTAATGCTAGGATAAGTTATACTAGGCTAGACAGGGCCTAGGGTAGGCTAAAGTATAATAGGCTAGGGAGGGCCGTGCTCTGCTATCCTAAGCTAGGTTAGGCAATGCTAGGTAATACTATGTTAAGCTACGATAGGCTAAGGTATGGTATGCTATTTTAGGATATACTAGGCTAAGCTATAATATGATACGTTTGGCTATATTATTTCAAGCTATAGCAAGCTAGCCTATAGTATGATAGGCTAGGCTAGGCTATCATATGCAAGGATATATTGGCTAGCTAGAGTAGCCTATTGTAGCTTGGCTATACTAGGCTAGACTACCCTAGGCGATTCTAGGCTAGGCTCTGGTATGCAATGCTAAGCTATACTTGATTAGGCTAGACTAGGCTATAGTAAGCTAAGCTAGACTAGGCAATGCTACGCTAGGCAAGTCTATAGTAGGCTATGCTATAATATGCTAGGTTGGACTAGGGTCTACTAAGCTAGGCTATAATAGCATACGATAGGCTAGGCTATACTAAGCTAAGGTAGGATCAAGTATGCCATACTATGCTAGGTTATTCTAGGCTGGCTAGATTATACTAAGCTAGGCTAGGTTAGGCCCAGTACAACTAGGCTATTCTATTTTAGGCTAGGCTATCCTATGTTTAGTTAGGCTAAAACTATACTAGGCTAAAACAGGGTAGGTTATACTATGCTGTGCTTGGCTATGTTATGATATGCTATACTAGGTAAGTTTAGGCTCGGCTATTCTAGGGTATCTTAGAATAGCCTGCTAGACAATACTAGGCTATGCTATGCTAGACAGTACAACGCTATGCCAGGCTATTCTCTGCTATGCTATGCTAAAGTATGTGTCTATACTATGCTATTTTAGGCTAGGCTAGACTATGCTATGCTATATTATTCTTTGCTATACTATGCTATAACATACTATGCTATGTTATACTATGTTATATTATACTATGCTGTGTTATATTATGCAATAACATTCTATAATATAATATGCTCTATTCTGCTATGGTATATTATGATATACTATGTGTGTGTCAATCTTTTCAACGTTCTAATTACATAAATGAGAGATGCTCAAAATTTGCAGACCTACTTATTAATTATAAAGTTATTGTAATATAATTTTAGTTCTACTTAAATGTTTTGACTTATTTTTGTCATCTTGGGGAATTAAATTACTATTATTATATGAATAATTATATTTATTTCACTTTTTTTCTTAGTTCACCGTTTGAAACATATTCATCAGTGTTGAAGATTACGTGGCCTTCAGGGGGATTTGACCTACAATTGCTTTTAAAATTGGAAAAGACTGGCGACATTCACACATTTGAACACCTAAATTGAGAATAGCAGAGTTGTTGCCATCTCAATTCCAAGCTCTGTTTGACGTTCTGAAATGTAGATGTGAGAAACTACCCAGCAGCCAATCTTGCAATGGATCTTTAGCCTAAAGTGCTTGAAAAGTGGGAACGAGGGAACAGTTCTTTTCTAGCCCCCGTTGTAAATTCAAGAGTCACAATTTTAAAAAGATCCAAAAGAACTGGAAGCAGGCTAAAAACATATCCATTGGGAGAGGAGAGCTACAGGCCTAAGACACTTTCATTACAAAACTAAACAACCTGTTGATATCCTCAGGCACAAGTGTAAAATTTTTTTTTTGGCTGTGAATTTGGCTGCCCTGGTTGCAAAAACGAAACTCAAATTCATTTAAATCCCTTATGGAGATGAAGATCTCTGAGAAGAAACTTGCTTTCATTAAAGGTCAGAGAGAAATGATTACTTCTTTTGGACCACATCAGGTTTGCTTTCGAGATTAACTTAAGTAAAATAGTCAATAAGTAAAAGTTACAAGAAGGTAAAGGAAGAAGAGTTTCCTTACCCTGAGTAAGCAAATGTTTCAAAGCTATCGAGTGAAATAATTTTCTCTCCTAAAGAAAATGAGGAACAAATAGCTGATGCTCAAGATGGAAAGTATTGAATTTATGAAGTGACATTAAAAATACAAATCACATCTTCAAATTCCATTAAAAATTAACCTGGGAATTTTTTTAGGGGGGGGGGGGGATAACATCATAACTATTCGGCTGATTCTAAGGGAATATGAAAATATTATATTGTTTTACATTTTCTTTCAAATAATATAATTGACAAAGTCCTCCCAAAGTTAGCCCGCGAATTATTTTGTTTTGGCAATAACATCATAAATATTCGGCCGATTATAACGAAATTTGAAACACTTAAGTTATTTACATTAACTTTTGAATGGTAGAATTGCCAAGGTCCTCCCAAGGTTACTCCGGAAATAAGTGAGGGCACGCAACTTTTTGGTCAGCAGACCTTGTTGTAAGAATTCTTTCTTCTTTTAGATTAATGGACAACTTACTTTTCCATTTCAATGTATGATTCACTTAATCTCTCCAACAACTTAGCATTGCTCTACTGAGCAGATAAAAAATGGGAAAATGAGGAGGTTTACTAGAAGAGGAGGGGGAACCTGGTTTCAGGTAATAATATACTTTGTCTTCCCATAATGAAGCTATGTTGAAGATTGACCATGAAGACATTTAGTAAACGTCAAAAAAATATTTGATTTGGAAAATAGATATAGGAGCAAGGTCGGTTTTCATTCAAAACTTCCCAAAATATTGATTTTGGCATCAGAAATAAAGTTTATGAAAGCCAACATAAATCTACATCAAACCATCAATAGCTTACAAGTTAGTACAAATAAATCAAAGTGATTCAGCAAAATTTCACTAATTTTTGGTATTTTGCTGATATATCACAAAATTAATAATTTTTGTAAAATTAAAAACTATTAAAATCAAAATAATCTACTACAAGTAGAATAAAACTTATTTAATGATCCTAATTGCAAAATTGTCAGAGATAGAAATACAAAACTTCGGTATGTCACTTTTACCAAAACTTTGCGGCCATCTTTAAAGATGGCCGCCGTTGATCCATTTCCCCGCGATTGACGCCGTTAAGCTTTTGATATGTTGCGAGGGAGACCTTACCCTAACCCATACAGGTGAAATAATTTCTGTCGCACTTTGTTCCATGTTGAGCCCCAAAAGAAGTAAACTCAGTGGATGCAGCACATAGAAATCTTAACGTCGGCGACTGCCTAAACGTAAGAAGAATGTTAATGATGGAGATGCTGCAGATGTTCTGGAAGGAATGTCTGGCCAGGAAAAGTATAAATTTAACACATTTTATGTCATCATCAATCAACTCAAGAGTGCCCTCCAGAAACATATTGAGGCATATTCTACAGTGCTACAGAGGTTTGGTGTTTTGTCACAATATGACTGTATGTCTGATGAAGTCATCGATGCTGCTATTACAAGACTTTTTTCGAGTTCCATGCTGACTTTCATCAATTTATATGCTGGTATGAAGAACAGATACGCAATGACGATAAAATAGAATTAACTGGAAGTGCACTAAAAATGTTTATAACGTTCCACACTGCTGATATCTCTTCTGCTTTTCCAAACACGGAATTAGCAGTGCGAATTTATTTATCATTAATGGCTACAAATTGCTCACGTGAACGTTCCCTTTTTTATCTGAAAAAAATAAAGACGGCAAACGATAAACGAGGACCAGCAACGACTAGGAATACCAGCACTTCTGTCCGTTGAATTTGATTTACTGCGTAAGATTGACACCAAAAAACTAATTAATGAATTTGCGGTTGCAAATGAGCGCAAAGTTGTGATGTAATTTATGTAAAAGGTATTTAATAATAAATTGTTATAAATTAATGGTCAAATGATTTGTTAACAGTAGTAAGAGCATTTTTTAATTTGAGTAATAATTTTACGAGGTCATAACTTAAAATTGTACAAACCCTTCTGACGAACTAATATTCGCAAGTGAGTTTGGTCTAACCCAGTGATTGATGTTTGAAATTTTTGTCAGCAGCTTGTATAAATGCTGAGTCACTATATACTTTTAAAATAAATTTGGACCAGTTTGATTTTCTTTTAATAAAGGAACTATGTTTAATGAGTAATCATGTTCTGATTTTTTATTGTTTGTCTATTTTTCTTTTATATATATGAGTCTATATTTCTAAGTATCATATCACATAATATGATGTACATGACAATGACCCTCTGTCATACGATACAAGATGCCCAACATTCAAGAATCAGTGCAGCACGACTGCATACGTCTTTATAGAAGTAGAATTTTAATCATCATCATCACTAACTATAATTTAAGAATGGGATTTTTTTAATAATAATTTAATCTTAGTTTGGTTATGACTTATGTTTTTTATCAAAGTTATTTCTAATAATTATTTTATAATATCAAAAAACAAAATGGCGAAGTTCAGAAATAAATATAAGTATCGAAATTTTGTGAATTTTTAAAAATTACTAATGGGGAAATTCAGAAAATTTATTTTTATATATTTTCTATCTATAACTCTATATTTTAGCAACGTGATATTTTAAAATAGGGAAAATTTAGTTTGGAGTTCCTTTTTAAAATTATTATAATTGGCGAAGTTCATAAAATTTATAAAAATTTAAACATGGCTGCTTTTTTTTAGATTTTAAATTTTAATCTTAGTAGCTTCCCCCGTGGCGAAGCCATTGCCTGGGTATTATATATTTTCATTGAATAAAGTATTTGTTTGGGGGGAGGGAGTGAATATTGTGTATATGCCTTTCTAGGCCACTTTTCAAAGTGTGCCATAGGGAAAGCAAGGTCTTAATCCGGCACTAGATGAAACACAGGGCAAAGGTTTTTAATTCTTCCCGTTTACATTAAAAAAAGAAGTTTAACAGAACTTTCCTTCTCTCTAAATATTTCCTAAATAAAACAGTTTGTACGTCAACGAGACGTCTAACCCATCCTGTATAAGTTTGATTAGCACATGATCGTCTCCAGGTGCTTTACCATTTCTCATGCATTTTTTTTACTACTTTAATGATTGGACTTCCTTCTCATTTATTGAGAAGTTGAAGAAAGGGAGTTCAATAGAATAGAATATTTTAGAAATAGCTAAAGTTAAGACAACCTATCATATTTTAGTTGAAAATATTCACTTACTTTAAATTCAAGTCGAAACAGATACATGGCATCATTTTTGAATTTCGGTACTTTCCTCATAAAATTTCAATGTTCTTTTGAATATCGTATTTATTTCGTTTGAACATTCCTAAGTTTGAATTTTATGGGAGAGTAATTTTCAAAGTTTCCAATCTTGTTTCTCTTAGTTCAGGGATCTCAATCAGGGTAGAATTCCCCTCAGGGTGGAGGAAGTTAGGGTTTCATAGGGAAAACTTGGGACCAAACTTTGGCACATTCAAAGATTTCACTGTTTTATTTATGAAAATATTAGAGCTTAGAAAGGGTAGTGGATGATATCCTGATACATGATATCTTATCATGCACTTCCTCCTCAGTCGGCCCTTTCGTTCTCAAAAACATTCATTCCCATAATAATTCCAACTTTTGCGCAATCTGCCAACCTTCTCACACTCACTCATGTATTTTCTCTTCACAATTCTGTTTCGATCCATTCTTCTTCGCGTCATATAGGAAAAAAAAAGAATAAGATATATTTTATGTAAATTTCATCAATTATATAGTCAGCATTTTGTTCTCCAACCTTCTACCATTGTTTTTGGTTATAAAAAAAGAAACAAAATTCTTTGGGAAAAAGAGAATTGGTGTGCAAAACATTTTGAGCTAACAACACACCTCTCCCTAATGAGCTACAAATGTTTGTTAATATTAAAATTCGCTAATTTATTTCCGATAACAGACTAGCCTAGTCTTAGTTAGAAGCCTAACTAGGGTAGTCTAGTCCTTGTTTGTCTCTCGATAGGGAAAGGTGCTTGTTTGCTCAAAATATTTGGCACGCCAATTCTTTATCTTTTTTTCTAAACAATAAATGGGAAAAGGTTGCAGAACAAAATAATAACTATATAATTGTTCATTTTACTTAAAAATATATGTTTAAAAAATCAAAAGCGCCACGAAAATTCAAGATGATCTCTTGTGACAACTTCACTCACACTAAAAACATCTCGTATCCAGTCGCTCCTTACTCTCTCTCCACCTTTCGCACACCAAGCATTACTCCTCAGTCGTCCATTTGTAGTGGTCTCACTAGAGATCTTTTCTTCTTCCAAACCATACTCTTACTCCCTTGCACCAACTTTGGTACCAGTATATTAAAACTTCGCCCTTGCTCAAGGTTGACATTACAGATTCTGATATCACCCAACCTCCCATATTACTTAACGTTAGATGCGAACAAATGGCTACTATAACACAGCAGCAGGCGCAATGCGAGCCAAAGTGGGTCTCATTAAACAGTAACTTCGCTCATCTTGGATCAAAAAGCGAACTGAAAAAGAATGTTGTATGCAATGGCCTATTTATAGAAATTTACCAATAATCAACTGTTATCTATTGTCATTAAGAATATTTGGGAATAAAAAAGGGTAAAAACATTGTAATTAGCAAGGATATGGCAAGCAAATAAATATCAAATTGTAAAGCCTCGATAATCCTCGACAATTGTTTATCCACGAGTTAGCTATTCAAGAGAGTGGTGAACGGCTGGCTAATTTGTGCGAGACGCCCTTCATGGTGATTGATTTTTTTTTTATTGTGATAAATTGTGAGTAGTGTTAATTCAAATTAATCTATTTACAAATGTAAGTAGAAACTCCTTTTTGTTTGAGTTTTACCCCCTTGGGGCTTGTCATCCGGTGCTCCTCAGCATACCTCTTCATTGCTATTTTTACATTTTGCTGTTATTTTTTTTCGTTTATTTATCTTAAATTTGACCTTAAATTGATCTCTCACTAGCCTATAGGATACGGCGTTGGGTTTCTATCGTCGGGGTGTCGGGTTCAATCCCAGCGAGACTAGACACAAACGTCGGCGCACGTAGAGATCCGGCCACCAATCTGTGGACGCGTTTTGCTGTTCTTGGAGTAAATAGGTAGATCATACACAGATCATCAAACATATCGCAAATCACAACACTGCTATCTTTCCTGTCTCATCTCTACAGCACAGCGCACACACTCTTCTCCTATGTTTGAAGGAATCCTGCCGATGGGTAGTTTTATCCAAATACTTCTAACGAGGAACGAATTCCCCTTCTCCCATGGTGACTAAGGTTCTTACGTTAGGCTGTTTAATGTCAAAACACCAAAAAAATCGCCCCGCCCTTACAAAGGAGAACCGACTGCCTGACCCCTTCCTATCGCTGGGATCTCGCTTTAAGGACGAGACGAGCAAAAGACGGATGGTGCAGCATAGTAGTAGTAGTAGTCTATTATAGCTAAGTTTTCCTCCTTTCGGTGGATGGAAGATGGCACCTTAAAGGTTTTTAAAAAAAATTATACACAATACCTTACTTCCTCATCCACAAACGCCATCCTCGGTTAAACAACTTCACCCAGACACAGTCGTAAATCCGGTTTCCAGAGAAGCTTACTCCTAACTTCGTGCCAAACGATAATTATATGTATCATCGATAGGTAGTGACAGTGTATTATACTTGTATAGGAGGTATACTTTTAATTCAGTATACATTCCACAATCCGCCGAATTCTGCCGCATCGTGGACCGTTTACCGAGGTCTTTTCTCATCGAAGATGTAAACGGTAGGGACTACACGATTAATCTAATTGTTCAGATCATTGCCCACCAGATAAAGAGTTGGAGATTGGCGTCTTAAATAAGGATCATTTTACATATCACTGTCCTAGAACCACTTCATTTTCTTGTCTCGATCTGCCCCAGTGCTCTCCGGATGCACAATTTGATTTTGGATAAGTGGGGTTCGAGGACCTGCATTTAGTGACGATAATCCTATCCAAATATCATTTTCGGGCCAGCTAATGCACGAAAACTCGCCCTTCGGTTGTGTTTTGAGCGAGTGGAGTGGTATGCATTTCAGGAATTGACTAATTTCTCTATTCCAGCTGAGAACTTTAGGTCGGTATATCAGGCGGTTGAGCTCTTCTCAGCTACCCTCATCCTCGAATGTGTGGCTGTGTTGAAAATCATCCGCTTCCTTGTGATCGCCCGAGTAAAGGGGCCTTCACAGATGACTTATACGCCTATATGCGCTCCTTAAACGATTTCGCCATAGATAAATATCGTCAAGCGAGGCTAGGTTCCAGTGTTTCGAAGCACGCACGCCACTTTAATTGGCTCGCATACGTGCTTTAACTTAACGAGAAGACTCGTCTTGCAAAAGCGTGTAAGCGTGCCAAAAGGATTCTAGGCAAGTTTTCGCAGTACCTTCCATCCAGGAGGACGGGCCCGCCAATTCGGAGCAAGCTGTCGCAGCAGATTTTGTTCACAATAGTTTTATCCATATTATCTAGACAAGATGCTGCTATGCCAGCATCTTCCGAACTCGTGGGCTTGCTGAAGGCAAAGAACCGGACTTTACCTCCAGATGATGAGAACGCCTTATCGAACTGTTTACGCTAAGCGAGCTACAGCCCACTCCTTCTTTCAGAGCGAATATCGCCTATGGGGAGGCTTTTGAAGGTCGTCCCTAATTATGGGGTAACCTTGAAGGTAATCGTGAGGACAACCCAAGAGCCTTGGATGGGAGACCCTGGTTGCCAGTAATGGTGATAGATTACCGAGTTATCGCGTAATCTTTTGGCAAGGACTCCGATTGATACAAATGCCTCGGTTGGTTTGCGTTGCCCTTCCTTATTTCCCACGAGAGTTATTTTGTTGATGCTATGGGGTGCCTTAAACCGAGGGGCGGTCTTATTTTAGCGACGGGGTCAAATAGCCCGGAGGATGGGGATAGACCACACTAGGGTAAAACACCGGTATTTTGGGAGTTATGTAATGGCGAGGAATTGCGATTAACGAGGAGAATGCGCAACGGCTGTTTTCCCGATTAATAAGGCCTTGAAGCAGAAAGATTAAGAAACGTCAGGATATTCAAATCACCAAAGCAAAAATAGAATTATTATTGAACTAGATTTTATTGCACTTTACAAAAGTTTTTTAATTAAAATTTAAGTTCTAAGTTATGACATAAATTAAGTTCGAGGTCAAGTACGGGCAAGATCTAAAGGAGGCCGGACGAATAGAGCCTTTAAGAGTTACACCTTAATGTCTGCGTTATGTACACGGCTATATACAAGGATGAATTACCCGAATCCGAGAGATCGGACTGAACGATATATTACGCAATATATTGCTATATAAAACAATAATCTAATTATCTTCCTTTTTCTGGCTTTACACAGTTATATATTCAATTTTAAGTAACGCCCTACAAGTTTCTCATCCAACTAAGCCACACCTTCCTTTTATGTACCGGCCTGTTGATTTGTCGGTATTAACATAACTCGACTTTCGATTGGCTATTGCCGAACATATTGATAAGGAAGGCACTCCGACTATTGGGTAAAATTCTCTGTGGGTGGTGGCATGTTGCCATGGAGACACTTCCTAATCTGGTTTCTATTTATTTAATAGTGATAGCTATCCGGTTTATTCTGGATTCTGTCTTGATTATTATGTTTGCCTAAGGTTGTCTCGACCAACTCTAACACAGATAACTGTGCTCCGTTTACTACCGTGTGGCATTCTCGTACACGGCGCAAACTTTACTTTTCTCTCTCTCTCTCTGTACTTTATGTGTGTAGCGACTCTCGCGTGTGTCCTATTTTGGACGTACACGCAGGTCACAACAGGCGTCCACCCTTAAGTCGACGGAGTCGTTTAACTGTTGCTATTGCACCTTGACTTTTACAAAATTTGGTTTTCTACATTTAATGTTATTTTCTTAGGTTGACATTTGTTATGGATTCTTAAATCCTACCTTAATTGCTATACGTAGCACTCAACCTGAATTATTACTCGTTACAGCTAATTATCATTTACAATATTTATACAATAATTTATTTATTTCATTCGTTACTTTGGATGGGAGCTGTCTATTTTAATTACAAATTTATAGTTCTCCCCATCCTGGTACCTCGTGACGACTTTGCATCTAATATCACGAACTTCGCGATATGAATCTCATATAATTATAATTTAACCTTATGTACACTTTTTATTTATATTAGCACACTGTCTTATAATTTTAGGTTAAGTAATTCATTTATCACTTTGTTATTCGTCTCTCAATAATAAATATATATTTTGTCTTTAGCGAACTTAATCCTTCTTTCCGCTTGCGATGAAGTACGTTCCTCTTGCGGCTCCTCTGCTCTAGGCAAAGGGTCAGGATCAGGGGGTTTCGGTCCCCCTTCCAGTTGCGGGTTCCATTTCCCCAGCAGGGTCGGTTCTCGGCCTCTTCTGGGCGGCCCGGGACAGCGGAATCCCCCGATCGCCGTCCCGAGAGTCCTCAATTGCCTAGGGTAATCGTGGCCGGTTTCAACCAGTCAATTGAGACGGTGTCCGTCCTTCCGTCCGGGAATTGTAGTGTGAACACCTCACTACTACGTTCGATAACCATGAAGAGGCCCGCATAAGGTACTTCAAGAGGTCTTCGAACACGGTTTATTCGCACCCACACATGTCATGCTTCTATCAAGCCAGGTGGTATGTAAGGCTTTGACACCGAGTGAATATTGCCCGTGGCTATTCGTCAAAATTTATTTGGGCCATTGCCATGGCCAATTCCTTGGTGAACTTGCATTGTTTTTTCGACGAGCTCGGTGATACCAGTGGCTTCGGGCATAGTAGTGTCGTGCCAGTTACCGCTGTGAATGGGAAAAATCCCGATTCACTCGGTAGGGCGAGAATGCCTAGCAACACCACCGGGAGTGCCATCAACTGATCCTGTTTCCGGGCCATTATGGCCGTTTTAAAACTCCTATGGATCATTTCCGCCATCCCGTTCGTGGAGGGTCTGTAGCTCGTGGTTCGCAGTCGATGAAAACCAACGAGGGCTGACAATTCTTTGAACAGATTCGAATGAAATTGTGCACCTCTATCGGTAATTACGTACAACGGGACACAAAATCTGGATATCCATCCTTCCAGCAGTGCAAAAGCAATCGTGGTGGCACTCATGCCGGGGATAGGGATCGCTTCCACCCACCTTGAGGCCCGATCAATGCAAGTTAGCACGTAACGGCACTGTGAGTGGAAAGGTTGTCTGGGCGGGGTACATGTCGGTAATGGTCCCACTATGTCCACGTGTATCGTCTCAAACCTCTCTGACTGTGTTTCTATTGATAGAATTGGAGACTCCGTATGGTGCGATATTTTAGCTGCCTAGCAAGACATACATTCCTTAGCACATGAACGCACATCCCTATCGATGTTCAGCCAAAAATTCGGGCTTTAATTAACTTCAGGGAGGCTGGAACACCTGGGTGCGATATATTGTGCAGTTGATCGAATATCGTTTTCCTGCGGAGCTCGTGTTGTATTTTCACACCATAATTTTATATCTCCATTAAAGGGGAAAGGTTTTAATTTTTCTTTGATACCTTTTACTTCGTCGTCCTGTGCTTGTGTGGCTGCTAGCTCTTGACGTCCCTTGACATGCAATCTGCAACTATGTTATCTTGGCCGCATATGTATGCCATGTCGTTGACATACTCTAAAATGGCGGTCCAATAACGCTGTTGCCTGTCAGTTTTTGCACTTAGCGGTGACAAAAATGCCGATACTAATGGCTTATGGTCGGTGCACAGCATCGTATTGCGCCCTTCTATTATGTGCTTAAAATGCATAACAGCCAATTATGCGGCGAGAAGCTCACGGTCGTAGGTCGAATACGCCTGTTGTGTTTCTGAGAGCTTCTTTGAAAAGAAAGCTATGCGCTTCGCAACGCTGTTCACCATTTTGTGGAGAGCAGCACCTGTCGCTTATTGGGAGCAGTCCGTAACCAATTACAGCGGTAAATTTTCCGGGAGAGGGTGATGGAGTGTGATTGCTTGTTCTAAAGCTTTCTTTTTTTAATTCGAACGCTCTCTCTTCGCTTTCGCTCCCCTCGATGTTCTTCGACTCGGGGTACACACGCAACAACTCAGTTAGCGGTGCTGCTTTATCAGCAAAGTAAGGCATCATTCTTCTGTAGTATCCTAGCATTCCCAAGTAACGACGCAGTCCTTTAGAACCTCTTGGCTTTGGCATTTCCTCAATTTGCCTTATTTGGAGGGCCTGTTGATTTGTCGATATTAACATAACTCGATTTTTGATTGGCTACTGCTGAACATATTGATAAGGAAGTCACTCCGACTATTGGGTAAAATTCTCTGTGGGTGGTGGCATGTTGCCATGGAGACACTTCCTAATCTGGTTTCTATTTGTTTAATAGTGATAGCTATGCGGTTTATTCTGGATTCTGCCTTGATTATTATGTTTGCCTAAGAGTGCCTCGACCAACTCTAACAGAGATAACTGTGCTCCGTTTACTACCGTGTGACATTCTCGTAAACAGCGCTAACTTAACTTTTCTCTCTCTTTCTCTCTGTACTTTATGTGTGTAGCGACTCTCGCGTGTGTCCTATTTTGGACGTACACGCCCGTCGCTACACTCCCACCTCCTGTTACCCCTTATGCCATGTTCCTAAACCTGTGGGTGAAGGAAAAATTACCTTTGTTGGATATGTTTAACAGGAACTGGAGTGAGGATCTCTCCCCAGCATCATTGTGAATGACTAGCGTGCTTGCTTTTCGCACGCCGGGAAAAAATCACTCGGCGCTAGACGAGCCGATTTCAGCACAATTTCTCAAACATCCTGCGTGTGCAAGTTGGATAAAATGGTAAATGTAAGAAGAGCTTTGTTTTTCCTGTACAGCGGATGCCATGTGTCTCACGCAAAGTGGTGTTAACCCAAGTTCCACTTCGTGTCGGATGATCACTTCTGGGAGAAAAAACTATCACCAAAGCCTTCCTTCATAGACAGCACTTTAACACGGTAGTTTTCGATCGAGAGAAGGCCTAATATACCGCATGATGATAATATATCATTGGGTTAAGGGTTTAAGGAAGAAACAAGTTAGGCAGCTGACCAATCCAAGTTGATTCTAAATAGCAGCAGGTACAAGTGGAGACAAATTAATTATAAAAGAGGATGAAGACCACCACTATGGGATAAAAAATAAGGTTTTAAAGATTCCTGTGCCAGAAGGAAACAAAGGCGGAACAGGCGAGGGATAGTTGAAAGACTCAGGAAAAAAGACGGTGGGAGGATGGCGAAATGAGGGCATTCCAGTAGAAGGTGGGTGATCGATTGGCCCCCATCAAAAAAACGGCAGCAAGGGTTAATTCGAGCGCCAACCAAAATAAGACAGTCTTGGTCAAATCTCGTGTGGCTGATGCAATCACGGCAAAGGGCCACCTATAAAGACCGTAGTCTCTGAAGGCTTGAGGGCCAAGAACCAACAGACTTTTTTCATTTATATAATTCAAAGGATGAACACCCATCCCATTTGTCCTGAGGTTTAAGGTTTAAGGTAAAGAACTAGTGGGTTGCTGCCCAATCCAAGTGGATTCTATATGGCAGCTAGGATAAAACGAGGCAAATTATCTATAAAGAGTGGAGAAGGCCACTTTGTGATAAAATTTTTAAAACGGAGGGTTAAAAGATTCCTCTGCCAATATAAATCGAAAACGTGCGTGTTGAGGGATAGTTAAAAGGGTCGGGAAACAGGACAACCGGAGAGTGGCGAAATGGGTGCAATCTAATAAAAGGTGGGCAACCGATTGGTGCCCACCACAAAAACGACAGCAAGGGTTGATTTGAACATCACCCGAAGCAAGATGGCCATGAATAAGTCTTGTGTGGCCAATGCAAACTCGACAAAGGGCTGCCTCCAACGACTGCAATCTTTGACGGCTCGAGGGCCAAGATTGAATAGAATTTTTAATTTTGTATAGTATGGATGATGAACAGTCATCCCATTCATTCTGCCACAGTTGAAAAATATAATTTCTCTTGAAGAAGAGTAGTCCCTAAAAGGCAGAGCCGTGTTCTCCGGGGACACAGAATGTGCTGGGTGGGCCAGCCGATCAGCCCTCTCGTTGCCCAGGACCCTCACATGCCCAGGACGCATTATAGATCAGCCAGTTGCAAATTTCTGTGACTAAGGGATGGGGCGCATTAAAATATCTAATTGACTGCAAAACACTCCTTGAGTCGGAAAAAATGACAAAATCATTTAAAGGTAAAATTTGGATTAGTCTAAAGGCTGAAAGGATTGCTGAAAGTTCAGCGGTAAAAATAGATGTTGCCTACGGCAAAAATAAAGTTCGGAATTCTCCTCCTGGGTAGATGGCTGCGGTGCCCGTGCCACTGTCCGAATTAGAACCATCCGTGAATAATGGGCAGCATTGCATGTGTGAGGTCGATTGCTCTAAGAAGAGGATATTAATGATGCTAGGGTCCATGTAAGACTTCACCAGACTCCACATGTTGGTACATACTGTGTGGAGAGGAGCACGCCAACTAGGGGTCAGTAAGGATAGAAGGGTAAGGACCCTTGGAGCACCCAAGTTAGAGAGATGATCTCTTATGCGAAGGTTCAAGGGGCGGAGTAAAGATGGCAACTTATCAATTGCCGCCGTTGATTCTGCCGCATACAGGCAGAGGTATCGCATGCAGATTTAAAGTCTATGGTAGGGCAAAGGGAGAGACTGGAGAGACGAAGTCCAAAGTTTCGAATGGGGTTTAGCATTTTAAGGGCTGAAGGCAAAGCCAATGAGTAAATTTGACAGCCATAATCCATTTTGGATTGGACGAGGGCTGTGAGAGGACTTTCAAAATGTCTAGAACCCGCAGAAGGCCCGTTCAAACACGGCGTAGGTGTGGTAACCATGATAACTTTGGATCGAGAGTTACGCCAAGAGACCTAAACTCGCAGACAAACTCTATATCTTCGCCTTGTAGAGAGATACATGGCGGAAAAAGAACCCCTTTGCCCCGGATGAAATATATTGCTTTGGTTTTGTTCGTGGAAAAGCGGAATCCCTTAAGTTGTACTCTTTTGGAGACAGCATCGACCTCCCGTTGTAGCCGACACGCTGCTGATGGAAGGCGAGGTGAGGAATAGTATAGTGCTAAATCATGGACAAACAGAGCTGCCGATACACCCTGGGAGAGACGAAATAATATCATTGATCGCAATTATAAAACATGCCCTGAGGAACTCCCTCCTCTTGGGGTTGCATGTCAGAGTATGCGTCTCCAACACGTACCTTGAAGGATCGAAATGCTAAAAACCTCTAAATAAGGGACGGTAAAAGGTCTCTCATGCCCCAGACGTATAGCTGCTTCAAGATGCCGTATCTCCATGTTGTGTGGTAGGCTTTCTCAATATCGAAGAATATGGCCAGGACTCAGTGCTTTAATGAGAAAGCTTTCCGGACTGATCCCTCGAAAAGTACTAGAAGCTTAAGGGTACTATGACCTTTGCGGAAGCCACATTGAAATGTAGATAGAAGCTGATTGGATTCTAGGAACCAGTTTAGGCGCTCCAACACCATTTTCTTTTCATCACTTACTCAAACAGCTGGTAAGAGCTATAGGGCGGTAGTGATCTGCGTCCAACCCGTCCCTGCCCGGTTTAACAAAGGGAAGGATGATTCCAATGCGCCATGATGATGGGTAAAAACCCTTCATCCATATAAGGTTGTACAAATCAAGTAAGAAGAGAGTATAGTGTGGATGTAGGTGCCGAATAATATCTTTCTTTTTATTTTTAAGAGCTCATCTGGCGACTGCCTACTTGGGCATTAGTCGCCGTATTAAAACTGGCCTAGTTCTAGGCTACTTTAAAATAAAATTAGAGAGAAAAAAGAAACACCCCAAAAAAGGGGAAAGGAAGCAAGCTGGTGCGTCAGGGAGAGGTACCCCCGGAGCAGGAGCGTGAAACCAAAGGGGGAAAAAAAACAAATGCAAAAAAAACAAAACAAAACAAAAAAACAAACCTTGCTTAAATAATAGGGAGAAGGCCGGCCTTCCCCAAGAAGTCAACAAGTCCACAAGTCAATGTGCACAAATCTGTCCCGAGTACAAGGGACAGGCGGTAGCGACCCCGCCCATCCGGTACCGGGAGAGGTATCGTGCGCGAAGATCACCCAGACTGGGACATCCGGAAAGAATGTGCCGAACAGTCTGGGGGACGACGCGGTCGTTGCAATAGGGCGCAGGCGAGCGCTCCATCAAATAGTGATGCGTCACACGAGTGTGTCCGATTAAGAGACAACAGAAAGCAACCTGAAGCCGCCGCGGCATTCAGGGATATGTCCATAGAAACAGTCCCGGCACAATGGCACGCGACTTTAAGTTCCCTTCGACCGTCTCCTATCTTCTTTACCAAGCAGTTCGAAGAGCTGCCCGTATTCCTAGTATGTAGTCGGTGTGAGGAAGAGCAAAACGCTGGTCCGGTCGCAGAGTCCTCGCGGACTCTTTGGCGCCCTCATCGGCGCGCTTATTCCCCGCAATTCCTGCATGTTCAGGAACCCAGCACAAGATAATCTCGACATCCACTCGGCTCGCCAAAACCGTGGCGTCACGGATATCGCGCGAACCAGGGGATGCGGAGATTCCAATGCCCCGAGAGCACTCAGGGCGCTTTGTAAGTCACTATAGATCACAATCCGGTCTCCGAACCGGGCACGTCGCGTAATCTCCCGTACCGAGTGGTGTATTGCCACCAGCTCTACCGTGAAGACAGACGCAGCGCCTGGTAGAGTCCCGCTGACTTCAAACAAAGGGGATACGGCGTGGAAGCCGACCCCCTCTTCGGACTTGGAGCAATCCATATACACTGGCACGGTTCCAGCGTGACACGATGTGTGCTTCAAAAAGGTCGAACGCAATACTCCCGGCGCCGTACAAGCTTTAGGAGCAGAGGCGTGGCGAAAAATAGCTAAATGTGGTACCCTCCAGGGTGGCGTCCTGGGCAGAACCAGGGGCGCCACCGGCCCGAGAGCTATATTTAGCTCTCGAAGCAGTTTCCTGGCCCTAAACGCAAAGGGCTTAGGGTATAACTGGCGTCTCTTGGTGGCATAAGCACCATCGAGATCAGCTGCGGAAGCAGTGAGAGCTGTTGGTGACGGAGGGAGGCACCGGGCTCGCGCGTACAGGCGGGTGATGCACTGCATGCGGCGCAGAGCGAGTGGCATCTCCCCAGCATTGACCAACAGGCTCTCAATGGGGAAATTGCGGAAGGCACCGGTCGCAAAGCGAAGGCCGGTGTGGTGGTTCAAATCCACCTTCAGTAATAAACGCTCGGCTGCGGATGCATAAAACTCGCATCCGTAGTCGAGCATCGAGCGAACAAAGGATCGATAAAAAAGTAGGGCAGTAGTCCTATCAGCGCCCTAAGCGCTAAACGTCACGGAACGGAGAATTTCCATCGCGCGGGTACAGGAGACCCTAAGGCTGCGAATATGAGCCTCCCAGGTGAGGCGTCGGTCGAATACAAGACCAAGGAAACGGTGCGACTCAACCACATCCAGGCGCACCCCATTAAGAAACAAATCTGGGTCAGGGTAAAGCCGTGGATGGCGGCAGAAGTGCACCACCTTAGTCTTGGCCAAAGAAAACTGAAACATGTGCGCTTCGGCATAGCGAGAGACGCGGTTCAATGCCTGTTGGAGTTAACGTTCCAGAGTTGGCATCTGGGCCGCCTTAAAAGAGATCGAAAGGTCGTCCATGTAGAGCGTAGCGAGAACATCTTTCGGCAGCACCGAGGTGATGCCGTTGATGCTCAGGGCAAAGCGTGTGACACTGAGGACACTTCCCTGCGGGACACCCTCTTCCTGCTCCTTTGGGCCGGAGAGGGCTCCCCCCACCCGTACGCGAAATCGAGGATCTCGCAAAAATTTAGATATAAACATTGGGAGGCGTCTCCTCGCCCTTATCGTGTAAAGAGTCTTCATGATAACGTATCGCCATGCGGTATCATAGGCCTTCTCCAGATCGAAAAACACCGTGGCGTAGTGCTGTCTACGAAGCAAAGCCTCGCAGACGGCATTTTCCAGTCGGAGCAGATCATCCGACGAGAAGTAAACTTGTGGAGGCCGCACTGTGCGGAAGACAGATGGCCTCCGCTGTCCAGGAAAAAGGCTAATCTAACATTTACCAATTTCTCCATCAACTTGAACACGCAAGAGGTTAGAGAGATTACGCGGAAACCGTTCGGAGTAAAGTGATCTCTCCCCGGTTTGCGAAAGGCGAGCACAGTAGCGATTCGCCAAGAGTCTGGGAGAAGACCTTCCACCCAGATCCTGTTGAAAAATCTGCAGAAAGGCCATGCCTCGCTCACCTAGGTGTCGAAGCATGTCGTACGGGACATCGTCATTACCATTGGCGGTGTCTACGCACGAAGCGAGAGTGGAACGCAACTCACTCACAGTAAACTTGTCGTTGAAGGGTTCTCCGCCTCTGGAGGTAAAGTCCAGCCGGCGGCCTACTGCGACATCATGACGTGCATTAAATGCTGGCGGAGCAGCATCACGGCTAGAGAATGTGGAAAAGGCGGTCGCTAAGGATTCCGCCAAGGACGCGGGGTCCGAGATTGCGGTCCCATTCTCCTGGAGAACGGGAGGGGGGTCCTGCGAGAACTTGCCCCGAATCCTTTTGACTCGCATCCACACGTCTGCTAAAGGGGTTTTCCCGTTAAGTGAAGACACGTATGCCCGCCAAGAAGAGCGGCGGGCGTGCTTCGAAATATACCGGAACCTAGCCCTAGCCCGACGAAATTTAGCTACAGTGAAATCGTTCGGGTGGCGCTTATAGCGCAATTATGCAATAACGCTTCTGTTTCAGGGTTGTCTCACACTCGGCCGACCACCATGGGAGTGGTCGGCGTGCAAAACGGCCAGACGTCCTAGGAATAGTAGTCAGCCTACGGCAATGAGGTTGCCGGTGAAGAACTCAACGGCCTCATCTACCGACCTAAACTCCTCGACTGAGATAGAGAATTCAGTCATTTCCTGAAATGCAGGCCACCGCGCCCGCGCCAAGCACCACCGAGGTGGGCTTTCAGGCGGCAGTTGCCCTGAAAATGATATTTGAATGGGAAAGTGATGACTATCATGGAGGTCATCGATCTCCTCCCAATCAAATAGGGCTGTGCATCTGAAGAGCACAAAGATAGGTCAAGAAAAGAAAATGAAGCGGTTCTCGGACAGTGATGCGTAAACTCATCCAAGTTTAGGACACCCATCTCAAGCTCTTCGATCAGATCGGCAATTATGACACGACGCGGCGGAAGTCCCCCGAGTTGAAGTCAGCTGACGGTGGAATGTACGCAGAAATGATAGTATACCTCCTATCCAGGTGCAGCTGCACAGCCACTGCCTGGAAGGGGGTATCTAAGGAGAAAGGAAGAACGGAGACATCATGCCGGGTGTAAACTACGCATCCCCCAGCCAGGCCATCACGCGGTGGTGGGGTCGCAAGACCCTTATACCCTGGAAGGGCGGGCAGGGAGCACCCGCCTAGGATGGTCTCCTGCAAAAAGATAGCTAACGGGGAACGGGACGAGACGAGCCTCCGCAACTTCTCCCAGTTGGCCCGAAGTCCACGGCAATTCCATTGAAGGAATATGCCCTCCAGGCCTAGCTCGGAGGAGACGCAGGGGCCCTCCTCGAACTGAAAACCCTCACGGGAATAGCCGTACGCTTCCCAGGGGCAGTACCCCGGGCGTTGTTGGCCGGACAAAGCGCTGAAGGCGCTGTCGCCAGCGAGGACTTAATGGGGGAGGTTGGGCTCACCATGCGAGTCTTTTCCTTCCTCCGCCTCGAAACCTTAGGCGGGCGCTGCGGCTTCGGAGGCGGGAGGACCCTCTTTTCGAGGAACCACCGTCTCCGAGCCACTCGCTTCACCTTGCGGCGTGGGCGAAGGAGCCGAAGCTCCTTTGTTACTGTCCTCCTTTCAGGGGACAGCTTTAGGAACCCCCGAAGATGGCCTAGCGACCATCTTCAGGGCTGTTGCCGCTTGTGAGTCTAACGACTCGGTGGAGGCGCGTGGCCGTTTCGCCTTGCGGGAAACGGTCACGCTGGGGGAAGAGGGGGGAGCCCTAGTTTTAGCCGGGGCTGGGTATAAACCCTTTTGGCCACAAGCTTCACCAGGGGAGCGCCAAGGTTGGGTAGAGTGCGAAGAAGGGCTCAGAATGGGCGCGGAAACAACCGTGCTCGTTGGCCTGGATGGGCCAGGAGCAGAGGGTGCCTTTCTAACTACTGAGGCATATGACGTCCCAGGCAGAGCCGGGCGCACCAGGACCAAGTCCTAAGCCTGGCGGAATGAGAGTCTATCCTGGGCCTGAACGGCCAGGATTTCTTTCTCCAGGAGATATGCACCACATTGCTTCGAAGAAGCAGGGTGCGACTCTCCGCAATTGACACACTTGTCCACACACGAAATAAGACTTATCGTGTGCGACCTTGGAGCAATTTACACAGACTTCGGGTGACCCAGACTTTGCACGTCTACATGAGCGATTCGTATGGCGGAAGCGGTGACAGTAATAGCACCGCCACGGCAGTGGCACGAATGCCTTCACGCGGTAGCGGCACCAACTGGCACGCACCGACTCAGGGAGCTTGTCACAGTCGAACGTGACGAAGAGTGTAGGGGTGGGTCTCGAGGCCCCTCCCTGTTTTCTCATCACACGTTCGACCTTGACCGCCCCATGGTCGGCCAGCTCTAGGGTGATGTCCTCAATGGAGTAGTCAACGAGTTCCCTCGCATAAACTACTCCTTTCACAAAGTTCATGGTAGAGTCCGGTGTCACACTCACCGGGGTGCCATGAAGTGTCCGAAGAGCACTTATTTCTGCCGCCTCGGCGGGATTCGCCGCATTCGCCAGGAGGCTCCCGTCCGAGAAACGGGTCACCTTCGGCTCTCTACCAATTGCACTAGCTAACTAATCCTCTCCTCTGATGGATTATGTTGCCCTTGGACAACATTGTGCCATCAGTGGAGCGAATAACAAGGAAGCGCTTGAAGCCAGCAGGCTCGAAAACGCCAGGTAACCTCTGAATGAGGGGCCCCGATGTAATCGAGGCTCTGCCCAGTGCACTCTTGGTCTTAGTCAGGGGCTCCGCACACGGGGAGGTAGAGGGGCCGGATGTGCCGATCTTAGCTTGGTCGCCTACCAAAGTGGCAGCAGACCCATCCGTCCCCGCAGCCCCCGTGGATGGAGAGAAGCCCCGAGTCTTCTTGTCATTCTTGTCTTTTTATTCTTCTTTTTAGGAGAGGAGGGCGGGGAATGAACCCGCTTCTTACCCCCACCGGCAGAAGCCCCCATGCCAGATGGAACGGCCTCAGCCAGGTCCTTCTCCGAAATGGAGAAGGTCCTGGTAGTCGTAGGGCCACCTGTCGGAGGAGATCGCTCCCCTCCTTGTACTGCCTCGGAGCCCTCAGCCATTTGAGGAGGACCTTGCATAGGGGCGGATTCGGGTTCAGTGCTTGGCGCTGAGCCTGGATTCTCTCTCATGGAAGGCCCTACCGTCTGAGGCTGACGCTCCTCGAGGACCGTGTGTGTCACAGGAGGGGCCTCCAGTTGGCGATCCCCTCCCAAGACATCGCAAGTCCCGTTGGCAGTATCGTCACTAGTCTTTTGTGGGGAGGCACAGACCTTAACCTCGGCAAGGTTTAAAATCCTTGCCAGCAGGTCCTTTGAGGGAAGCGACCGAAGGGGCCTGGCTTCCCTCTCCCCCCTAAGGGGGTTTGCCCTACCGAGCCACTTTGATGGGGAGCGGCTGGCTAAGGGCTGCCTGCTGGCTCTCTTGGCAGTCCCCTTGGAAAGAAAAGAGGGGACTGCCGCTGGAAAAAGGGCGGCGCCCGAAAGCACCTCCAGAGAAGGGGGTGAGGGGGAGTCCCCTGCACCCGTAGGCGAAGGAGAGGAGTAAGCCTCCTCTCCGGTTAGAGAAATATGGAGGGTCCCCTGTGCAAGTACATGAATAAGCAACATTTTTTTTGCTGGAGCTGCCCGAGGGCGGCTCCGTCGCTGTTTCAGGGGAAGTTGAGGGTTGTTTTTTTTTTTTTTTTTACATACATGGGCATGGTGACCCTCTTTTTAATACGGGGCGCAATCGCACATCACCTCTCGCAGTAGCCAGCACTGCTAGAGGTGCTTACAAGCCCGGCAGAGCCAGGCGCCGCCATTTGGGACCACCCCTCCAGCCTGGTGGCCTGGCACTTCATCGGCATGGCGGCTCCACCTTAGACACGTCGTAAAACAGATAGAATGTGAAGAGGAGAGGAAAAGGGATATGAGGAAGGTATGGCTGGGGATGAAGCAAGTTGTTAAAAACCAACAACCCCAGAGCGGAGCTCAGGGGTAGGGGAACATTTTCTCCCCCCGCCTCAGCCCCGACCCAGGACGGTTGGCCGAAAAGAAGTTCAGCATCTACCCTGTGAAATTAGAGGTTGACCAGAGAAAGTTGTGGGAGAGGTTTTATGAAAAGAGAGGAAACAAGTGTTTTCAAGGAAGGAAGAGAGGCTAAGCTGGGGCCGGACGGGGTGCTGAGTCTCGTCAGCACGGCGGCCAGGATGGCAAATCGCCGCGCCCCTTACGGGGGAGGGCAGGAGTAGAAGTGGTATTTTGTTTGATCGTCTGAGGGGAGTGTTGGCGCATAGACGCTGAGTAAGGTGGCAAACCGTGACTTAGCTAAATGGATGCACTAAACTGAGATTCTTTCACTCACTCCTGTGGGCGTGGTTGGTATTGACTCATTGAGTTCATGAGAGAGGAGCAGTCCGCAAAGCCGACTACATGTAGTCGTGGTTAGTCAGAAGGCAGTCCTTGCCAAGGGAAGATATAGCCTTCTCTTGCCTCTGCAAGTGAGCCTTCTTCTGCAAGTCTAGTCTAACTTATGACAGCGACGCCTCATAAGAGAATTTAGTTCTGCTGCTATGAGCGCAGTTCTTCTTTTTGGTAGAGGTGGGGTGGTGTCCTGCAATGTTCTGACATTCCAAGTAGTGACGGTCAAGTATCTCTTCTTTTTTGTTGATTCTACCGCAATCATGGGATCTCCTGGCAGCTGCGGTAGTCTGTCACAGGCTTGGGAATGGAGCGGCAATGTCTAGGTCGCCTTTTATTGGCCATTCTTCGATAGAGGTGGGCAGTGCTGTCCCTAAAACAGGGCAGCCCATTCGCTGAGACAGACACCGAAAGATGGCTGCGCTCCAATACTTCAGCCCCCTCCAACGATCATGTGTTCTGAGCCGCTTGTCGCGCGGCCTTCCAACTAGAGGCTTGCGGTCGGTCCAAGGCCTTCCCCCGTCACTGACAAGGCCATCGCAGCAGGTCTTTTGGTCTTATACCTAAATTATATAGATAGGTTATTGCAAGAATGTGTTGATGAATGAGCAATGCATGGAGTGATAACTTGCGCGATGATGTTTAAGGTGGAAAGTATGTGTGCATTCTTCAGTCCACCATCTTCACTTTACCCTGCTGAGTCCAGTGGCGAGGAAATGATCCAAGGTGACTGGAGCAGGTTTAAGTTCCCCTGCTCCGCCAAAAAAAGTCCCTCCTTAGACTATCGCCTAATGCACGAGCACCTCCGGGTTTACTCCTGACGTCTTGGCCCTTCCAAAGGCCCCCACAAGGCAGCAAGGTTGGCCAGGATATACTGCCCGGCACTCGGTCGTTGAACGTGCCTTCAGTTAAGGGCAGTGTGCCAGAAACAGGTACTACTCCAACAGTTGAGAGACAGAGACTAAGTAACCTTTTCTTCTATGACTTAAGGTTAAGACTTAATGCTAGGACTTAAGGTTATATTATAGGGTCTGGGTAAGGTATCGACTCTGTAGTTTTGTAGGCTGAGTTAAGTGATCGTGGCTTCCCTTAAAGGTAAACGAAATTTGGAGCAGGATTCAACTTCTTTATTGGGCGGGAGCGTAGACGTGTATACAAGTGGCGAACAGGAAATATAACTTTTCTTCTTGAATAATAATAAATTTTCTGACTATCTTTTACACAAAAATACACCTATATAAATAGTCACTTCATCTAGTCATAACACTACAAAAATTCAACCAATCAAGACTGATATACATTTAATAGTCATTCTTATGTTCATTTTTGGAATAACAGCCTTAGCGTTGACAAATTGACCAATAATACAAAGCACTGCAATAATTGTCGAAATCAGCGCCATGATAGATTTAAAAGTTTACTATCGCTCAAACCGTTTGCACATAAACACGGCTGAAATCCATTTTCCGAATTTTTAGACTTGGAAGAAATCTACAAGAAAATTAAGCTGACCTAAAAGTCCACAGCCGGCAAAGGTGGAAAAGGAGAAGGAGATTTCGCCTGACGAAAACCCCATCGATTTTTCACCTTTTCCCCTCTGGGACTTCAAGAATAAGATCTATTTTGTACGGAGCCAAGTAGAGTCGACCCATGATATTATACTGCATACTGAAGAGTTTAACTTTCCATTTACAAAAGAGAATACTGAGCGGGAAGTCTAGCTTCCTATTTAAGAAAGAGAAATAATACAAAGCGGGAAGTTTGTCTTCCCATTTATAAGGTTTTTAATGTGTGAACCGTTTAAAATTTTCAAACGAATCTTTAATTGGTTCGACCTTCACAATATATTGCGCATGCACTCACAAAAATAATACGCCGCTGATTAAAAAAAATATATAGGCATGACGGGTTTCTGGCAAACGTGACTCGTCTCCCGGGGTGCGTGAAGACGTCTGGCTTGCCATTATTCTCTCTGGTGGCGTTACAAGGCTTTTTGGAGATCCCATGATACTCATATGTGAGGGTTCGACATGGAACCTATTCTGCCTTGGGACGCACTTTCCTTATTACTTACATGAATGAAAACTACACATTGCTATTTTTACAAATATATCATATATAACATTATTATCTTACTTCATTATTTTACAAATATTTTATGTATATATTATTCACAAGGAATTATTCTTATTTATGAACACCAATTAAAAGCCTTTATAGAATTCACATGAAACTCATTTGTGAGGCTTCATTAATGAATCTACTCTGCATTGCAATGTATTCTTGTCTTGTTATCAAAAATAGCTATTTTTAGGATTTGATAGATTTAAGGAGCTTCCATTTGTGTGGAGTTCATCGCTAGGCCTATTGCATCCTGCAATTTGAGCCAAAGGCCTACCTATTTTACAACATGGGCACCAGATGGTAACCAGGATAGCTCGTAATAAAGAGTTTTGCCCAAGAACCGAAATTCAAGACGCACTCTATCTCCACATCTTGTAGGGAGATATGTGGTGGCATAAGAGCCTCTAACCCGGTGGCAACACATTGCCCTCATTTTGCTCGTGGAAAGGCGGAATCCCCTAAGATGTGCACATTTCGAAACCACATCGACTGCCAGGCGCAGACGATGTGCCGCTATTAAGAGGCAAGGTGAGGAACAGTATAGTGTAAAGTCATCGAACAGGGTCGCCGATGCAATCTCTGGGAGAGAGTATATTATACCATTGCTCGCAATTACCAAACATAAAACACTTAAACGCTGCCCTAAGGCAGGTCAGAGCATAGGTCTCCAACACGCACAATAAAGGATCAAGACGTTAAGAAACTTTGAATCAAAGACGGTAAAAGACCTCTCATACCTGAAACGCATAGCTGCCTTAAGAGACCGTATATTTATGTTGTACCGTAGGATTTATTATTGTCAGAAAATATTGTCAAGGCTCGGTGCTTTAACGAAAAAGCTTTCTGGACCGATCCCTTGAAATTTACTAAGAAGTCAAGGGTACTATGACCCCTGTGGAAACCGCAATGAAATAGAGAGAGTATGTGATTGGTTTCTAGGAACCAATTCAGGCGCAACAAAATCTTGTCTAGCAACTTGCTCAGACAGCTGGTAAGAGCTATAGGGCGATAGTGATCTGCGTCAAACCCGTCCCTGCACGGATTGACAAAGGGAAGGTCGATACCAACGTGCATGATGGGTAAGAACCCTTCACCCATATGAAGTTGTACAAGTCAAGTAAGAAAATGACAGTATCGATGGAAGTGCCGAATCATATCAAAATGGATCCCGTTAAGGCCAGGCAGAACCCCGCTGACTTAAAACAGAGGGGATACGGCATTGAAACCGACCCCCTCTTGGGACTTGAAGCCATCTGTATACACTAGCACGGTTCCAGTGTGACACAAAGTGTGCTCTAAAAAGGCCGAACGCAATACTCTCAGGGCTGTAGCTTTAGGAGCAGAGGCATGGAGAGAAATGGTCAAAGGTAGAACACACTAGGGTGGCGTCCTGGGCAGAACCAGTGGTGCCACCGGCCCGAGAGCTATTCTCTCGGCGGCATAGGCACAGGCGACATTAAGAACATAGCAGAAGATAATCTCGACATCCGCCCGTCTCGCCGAGACCGTGGCATCACGGATATCGCGAACCAATGGATGCGGAGATTCCAATGCCCCGCATCGCCATGCGGTACAATAGGCCTTTTGCAGATTGTAAAACACCGTGGAGTAGTGCTGTCTACGAAATAAGGCCTCGCAGACGGCATTTTCCAGTCGGAGAAGATCATCGGACGTGGAGGGGAACTTGCGGAAGCCGCACTGTGTAGAAGACAGATGGCTTGCGTTGTCCAGAAAACTGCTAATCCACAATTTAGACATTTCTTCAGATTGGGCAGAAACCTGCCAAAAGCGAGCACAGTAGCGATTCGCCAAGAATCTGGGATGATACTCTCTACCCAGATACTGTTTAACAAACCTATCAGAAACGCTATGCCTCGCTCACCCAGGTGTCGAAGCATGGCGTACAGGATATCGTGAGGACCAGGAGCGTTCTCGGTGCACGAAGCGAGAGCGAAACGAAACTCAATCAGAGTAAACCTCTTGAAGGATTCTCCGCCTCTGGAGGTTAAGTCCAGTCGGCGGCCTTCCGCGACATCGCGACGCCCATTGAATGCTAGCGGAGCAGTATCCGGGCTAGAAAATTCGGAGTAAGCGGTCGTGAAAGATTCCGTCACGGAGGCGGGGTACGAGATTGAGGTCACATTCTCCGGGACAAAGGGAAGGGGGCCTGCGAGAACTCGTCTCGAATCCTTTTGACTCGGTTCCACACTTCTGCTAGATGGGTCATTCCGTTAAGTGAAGATAAGTATGCCCGCCAAGAAGAGTGTCGGGCGTGCTTTGAAATATAACGGAACCTAGCCCGACGAAATTCACCGACAGTGAAATCGTTTGGGCGGCGCTCATTGCGTGTGTAGGCATAACGCTTCTGTTTGAGGGCCGTCTCACATTCGGCTGATCCCCATGAGAGTGGTATGCGTGCAAAACGGCCAGATGTTATATGAATAGTAATTAGGCCCACAGCGATGAAGCTGTCGAAGAAGAACTCAACGCCCTGATCTAGCAACCTAAACTCCTCGACTGAGACACAGAAATCAGTCAGTTCCTGAAATTCAGACAACCGCGGCCTCGCCAGGCACCACAAGTGCCTGCTCTTGGACGGCAGCGGACCAGAAAATGATATTTGAATGGGAAAATAATCACTACCTTGGTCATCGACCATCCTGTACCCAAAATCAGGCTGTGCATCCAGAGAGCAAAAAGATAGATCGAGGCAAGAAAATGAAGCAGCTCTCGGGCAGTGATGCGTAAACTCATCCACATTTAAGACACCTATATCCAGCTCGTCTATAAGGTCGGCAAGGATTTGGCTCATGGGATTAATAGAGTATTCTCTCAGAAAGTGCCTCGGCAACCGTCCCCCGAGTCGAAGTCAGCTGACGATGGAATGTCCGCGTACATAACAGTATACTTCCTATCCAGGTGCAGCTGCACAGCTACACCCTGAAATGAGGTATCTAAACCGAAGATAAGAACGGAAACATCATGCCGTGTGTAAATTGCTCATCCTCCCACCATCCTGTGGTGGTGCGGTCGCAAAACCCTCATAACCCGCGAGGGTAAGCAAGGGTTCACGCGCCCAGCATGAACCTCTACAAAAAGATCGCTAACGGGGAACCAGAGGAGACGAGACACCGTAGCTGCGCCTAACCTCGCCGGAGTCTACATCAATTCCATTGAAGCAATATGCCCCCCAGTCCTAGCTTGGAAGAGATGCGGGGGACCTCTTCGAAGAGAAGGCCCTCACGGTAATAGGCGTATGGTTCTCGGAGGCAGAACTCAAAGCACTGTTGGCCAGACAATGCGCTGAAGGTGTTGTCGCCTTAAAGGACCTATCAGGGGAGGTTAGGCTCGCTATACGAGTATTTTCCTTCCTCCGCCTCGAAACCTTATGTGACTGGTGGGGCTTCGGAGGCTGTGAGCCCTCTTTTGGAGATCCACGTCTACGAGCCACCCAGCCTAACACTGGGTGTGGGCGAAGGAGACGAAGCTCTTTTAGTGCTGTTCTTATTTCAGGGGGCAGCTTTATGAACCCCGGAAGATGGCCTCACGACCAACTTAAGGGCTGTTGTCTCCTGTGAGTCTAGCGACTCGATGGAGGCGCTTGGCGCTTGGTCACACTGGGGAAAGGGAAGAGGCCCTGGTTTTAGCCGGGGTGTGTCCGGGATGGGTATAATCCGCCGAAGGGTTCCGAATGGGTGCGGAAACGACCGTACTCCTTAGCCTGGAGGAGCTAGAGCAGAGGGCTTCTTTCTGAATATCGAGGCATAGGATGTTCCAGGCAGCTCTGGGCGCTCAAGGACCAAGTCCTTAGCCTCGGCAATTGAGACACGATCCTGTGCCTAAACGGCCAGGATTTCCTTCGCAGAAGCGTGGTGCGACTCTCTGTAATTGACACACTTAGCCACACACGATTTAGACTTATCGTGTCCGGCCTTGGAGCAACTTACACAGACTTCGGGTAACCCCAACTTTGCGCGTCTACACGAGCGATTAACATGGCCGAAGCGGTGACATTAGTAGCACCTCCGTGGCAGCGGCACGAATGCCTTCACGCGGACGTGATACCAACCGACACGCACTGACTCAGGGAACTTGGTCACAGTCGAACATGATCAAGAGTGTAGGGGTGGGTCTCGAGGCCCCTCCCCGTTTTTTAACCACACGCTCGAACTTGACCGACCCCTTGTCGGCCAGCTCTAAGGTGATGTCATCTATGGAGTAGTCCACGAGTTCCCTCGCATAAACTACTCCTTTCACAAAGTATATGGTAGAGTGCTGCGTCACACAGGCGTGCCATAAAGTTTCCGAATGGAAGGATTCAACGCACTCGCTAAACGGCTCCCGACCGCGAAACGGGTCACCTTTGGCTCTCTACCAATCACACTAGCTAAAGCTCTCCTCTAATTGATCATGTTGACCTTAGCCAACATGCTGCAATCAGTAGAAAGAATAACAAAGCATTTGTAGCTAGAGGGCTCAAAACGCCAGGTAGTCTCTGAGTGAGGGGCCCTGACGTAATCGAGGCTCCGCTCTGCGCACTTGTACTTTTGGTCTTCGTCAGGGACTACCCTCCCTGGAGAGCACGGGGCCGGACTTGCCGATCTTGGCTTGGTCGTTACCGAAGTGGCAGCAGACCCATCGGTCCCCAGCAGCCCCCCGCGGATGGAGAGGATCCCCGAGTCGTTCTTGTCTTTTATTTCCTTTTAGTAGTCGAGGGCGGTGAATGATCCCGCTTCTTCCCTCCACCGGCCGGAGCCCCCAGGCCAGATAGACCGGCCTCAGCAAGATCCTTCTCCGAGATGGACAAGGTATTGGCTGTCACAGGGGCACCAGCAGGGGAAGCAGATCCTTTCTTTCCTTGTAAGGGAGGAGGACTTTGCACAGGGCCGGACTCGGTGCTTGGAATCGAGCCCAAGTTCGTCCCCATGGAAGGTACTACCGTCTGCGGCTGGGTTGCTTAAGGGACCATGCACATCTCAAGGGAAAGGGCTCCATGTCACAGTATCGTACGGTGACCCCTCTCTAAACTCAATATGCGAGCCCGCAGATCTTTAGAGGGAAGGGACCGACGGGCCTTGTCTTCCTTCCTCCCCCTAAGGGTTTGGCTCTATCGTGCCGCCACGGGAGCGCTCAATTATGGGCCGCCCTCCTGATTTCTTGAAAAGAAAAGGAGAGACTGCCGCTGGAAAGAGGGAGGCACCCGAGGGCACCTTTGGAGAGGAGTAAACCTATCCGATAGAAGAAATTTTGAGGGTTCCCTGTGAAAGCAAAGGGGCAGGGGAAGCTCCATTTTTTCGTTGGAGCTGCCCGATGGGGGCTCCGTCGCTGGTGAAGGCGAAGGGATTAGGGTTTTTTTTTATCTCATCATCGGGCATGGTGACCCTATTTTCTCAACGGAAAGCAAACGATAATCACCCACACGCAGTAGCCCGCTCTGCGAAGGGTGAGTACGGGGTCGGCAGAACCAGCGGCCACCATTTGAGGTCACTCCTTCCGCCTAGAGGCCTGGCGCCTCCACCTTGGGCACGGCGTAAAATTGATAGATAGTGGGTTAAAAACCCACCACCCCAGATCCGGGATAGTTGGGTGAAAGGAAGCTGGTCGGCATCAATTTCCTGTGAAATTAGAGGCCGAGCAGAGAAAGTTGTAGGAGGGGTTGTCGGGAGAGTGAGGATGTAGGGTAGAAACGCTGGCTGCCGTCAGCACGCCGGCCAGGAAGGCAAATCGACTCGCCCCTTACTGGGTTAAGTCAGATAATAAAATCCTAAAACACTGCCTTTGGCATTACGAGCAATATCGCCCCATTAAGGGTGACGGGCATTAAAATCTCCGAATAATAATAACAGGCAAGGCAACTACACTACAAGTTCTGAACGATCGGGTCTTGGCAATGGTAAAGGACGGAGGTAAATAGAAAGAACGGTAAAAAGGCTTGTAAGAAAAACCCTCACGGCAACAGCTTAGAGAGTAGTGTGAAGGGGCAGGTAAAATACATGGTGTGATGACGAAACCATAACTGATTCCCCACCATGAGATGAGCCACCGACAGGAATAAAAGAGTTGAAAATACGAAAACTGGATACCGCCGGAAAAGGGCAGGTACCCAGTTTGTTCTCCTGAAGACAAACAACAGTGGGATGGAGGGTTGTCATAGGAACTTTTAGTTCTCCACTGTAGCCTGCTGTAGCACGAGAAGAGATCCTGAAAGGAGCAGTGACAGGGGATATTTCAAATGGCTTCGAGGAACCGGCCGAGATCCCTGCCTGTAACTGGGGCGCACAGACCGGCGGAAACGGAAGGTCCAGCAGAGATTTTCGAACAGTAGAACGAGAATCATGGGCCAAGGGCGCTTTCGGTGTCTGAGGGGTTGATCCAATAAGCGCAGCTGGCGATGTTGGAATATAATCGGCTTCCATCAGATCATGAGTAGGTGGAGCGAGCGATCTGGGAAAAGTACGAAGCACTGGGTGGATTCTGAAACCGTTTGGACCGGTCAAGGGTCTACATCCTGTGAAGGGCGAGACGGGATTGAGGACAAAGAATATTCAGCAACAGAAGAGTCAATGAAGACTCTTCTCCTTGGAATCCTTCCTATTACCACGGAGCTTTGGGTCTCTAGGCAGGATAGAAGAACTATGTCTGGTCGACTATGAACAGTCTTTCAGATAACGTCTGATATCGTCAAGGTATCTCGGTGTGAGAGCGATGTTTCGACGGTATATCGGGAATACTATGACATTAACGGTAATCAGAGATGAGATGCTTCAGGCGTGTCGGAACTCAAACGCAATGGTAGTTTTTTTTCAGTGTCACGTTGGCGAGCCTCTCTCACGTCCAGACACAAAAAGAGGACCTCCTTTTCATATAAGAATATTGGGCAAATTCTCGACTTAGCAGTGTGGGCACCAACGCAGTTGACACAGCACCGCACCGTGTTTTGGCGCATCAGGGTCATGGTAATCAGAGCCACAATTCACACAGGAACGGGAATGGCAACAGGCACGACCAAAATGTCCAAATTGATGTCAATTAAGGCAACGTTTAGGTAGTTCAACGTAGGGGCTTACCGAGACACGAAACTACTCACCTTTAATAAAATGGGCCAGTTCCTGACGTTCGAACGTTAAAATTAATGTGGCAGTTGGGACTCTAGCAGAGACCCCAGTTTCAGTCACGCTGTGAAGATGCATGACGCATTGGGTATTAAGCTTACTCTGGAGGCGGGCGAGAATCCCTTAATTCGTTTGAACGGAAAACACCTTTGACAAAATTTAGACGTGGGTAGGGCGAAACGGTTAAGGGAACTTGGGTAATCGAAGACAGATTTTGAACAAGGTTGTGTTGAGAGTGAGATGACACCTCAACCATGATATCACCACTACTCTTGACCACATCCGGCGGGGTTCATCACAGCGGGACTCAAATGATTCATTAATGTCAAACACATCCACTTTTACAAGTGGGGTTTCAGATGAGGAACTGAAGACCAGAAAGCAGGGATAATCTAAATCTGGCTCCACATCGTTGTGACAGAAATCCACAGAGCGAGGGAAAGCTGAAAGGGGAATCGAGAACGTTTGGCACAAGAACCCTTACAAGAAGGGCATTTTAAGGTTTATGACAAACCATTGCAAACAGAATTGACTTCATATTCTCCCCCCCCCCCCTACCCCCGAGGCCAATAAGGGCCCGGGGCTACAGCAACTCTCGATTCGGGTGCGTCCGGCTTGTTCTCAGAGAATGGATGCTGATCCACCACACCATCTTTATAGGCCGAAGAGGCTCCCCGAGTTCTCCTACACGGGGAGAAAAAGCGCCAATGATGGGTTTCCCCGTGGGCATCAGCAAACGAAGGCGATGGCGATGAAGACTCCAAACCTCCGACCTTCATGAAAAGAATTCAGAATCAGTTTGAAGAAACAAACAGATCAGGTAACCGTCAGGGCTACTAGATAGGAGAAAGAAGAGGGGCATAATAAAGGGCAATAAAAGAGAGTAATAAGGGAAGGGGGAAGAGGGGGATATTAAAAGTCTGGTCCTTAGCACCAGGGAACCCCTAAGGGTCCCAGGAATGACCCCACTCGCCACGAGAAGGCCAGAGCCTCTCTGGGACCAACCTCTGAAAAAAGAAAAGGTTCCAGACAGGGTGGGGGCAGGAATCAAGATCCTTTACACCATGGCGGCGAGGAAACACCTCCCAATTTTCACATGGGAGTTGCTCGATTTCGTGTATGGGAGGCGGGGGAAGCTCTCTCCAGGCTACTAGACCAAAATAAGGGTGTGTCCCACATGAAAGTATCCTCAGGTTTCGACCTCTTTGGCCTGCCCAGCACCGGTTCACATCGGTCCTGCGGGATTTTCTAGCTATGCTCGAACTAGACGATCTTTATCTCTGAGTGCGGCAGATTCAATTCTGGAGTGTAGACTCCGACATGCATTCAACAGCATCTCTCGCTATGCGGAAACGCGCGGGTTTCTACTGTCACCATTCACGGAAACACTCCGTGTTCCTAAATGGGATCGTCTGGATGTGGTAGAGCCGCACCGTTTCCTTAGCAATGCTTTCTATCGGACCATTAATCTGGGAGGGCAATAGTCACAGCATATTGGATGCTGAAACGCCAAGCAATTTGCTCTTTTACAGTTCCCTTGTTCGCAGCAGAGATCCCGAGCGTGAATTGTGAAAGGAGACTCGATCCATCACACTGGTATCCATTTTGGGGTCGAGGGCGCTGCTTTCTAAAAGTTCCCTATTAGGAGCTTGCTTGTCGATGTTAGACAGGGCCTCACAGTGCCATATGCGATTGCACGCGTGGGCCCGGTGTCTCACTTTGTCTCGAACCTCTCTCATTACATCCTCGGCCGATCTCGTTGCTCTCTGCACCCCGCAAAAACATTCGGCTTTAGGTTCAGGAAACTCCTTATGATGCTCAACGGAGCTCCTGGGTCTATTGGATAGCGGAAAATGAGCGAGAAAACTGGGAGCCCGTATCAACGTTTTGCTCTACGCAACACTGACGGTATGGCAGGTATAGAGTCGGCTCTTCGAGCTGCCTGACAAAGAAGGGAGACGACTGACGGCAAAAAGATGCGCGTTATCACGTCACGACTGTTTAAAAAGACCTACCACAAATGCCATGGGGGCTTGAGGCTTCAGGGTGTCTTCAATTCGGGCAAACTCGTGGGACGCTCCCCTCACCTTATTGGGACGACTGTGTTGTCACCATGTCCTGCATATTCTTTCATTCTTGCTGTGTCCCTGTCTGGGGATCTTCGCGCGTTACCTTTGCCGGAACGAGTGGGGTCGCTACTTCTTATCCCTTGAACTAGGGAGGGGTTCAAGCAACCATGATTGTGGAATCTTTCTCCTACCGATATATATTCGTTCATTCAAATATCCTACGACTATCAGCCGATACCCAATTCCATCCTATATTTTTTTAAAGTCCATCTGGCCACTGCATTACTAGGACAAAACTCGCCCTAATCGCCTTACAAGGTAATGCTAAGTTAGGTTTAAAAAATAAGCAAAAAACAAGAAGGAAGCACGCTCCGGAGTCGGATGGAGGCCCGCCTCCTCTCGATCAAGGATCATGCGACCTACAAAAAAAAAGTAAAATAAAATGGAGACCAACCTTCTCAAAAAGGTCAAAGTACACAAGTCTATGTACACGAAACCGTTCGGAGAACAAGGAACAAGCGGCAGCGGCCCCGCTGGTTCCAGGTTCCAGTACCGCGAAAAGTAACACGCAAGATCACTCAGCCTAGGACATGAAACAAAGATGTCGACCAGTCCGGGGAGCAACGCAGTCGTCTCAGTAGGTGCAAGGGAGCGTTCTATCAAAAGGCTCTCGTGTCCTGCGCGTATGTCCAATTCGAAGACGACAGAAAGCGACCTGAAGCAGTTGCGGGATTGGTGGGTAGGTTCATGGAAACAGTCACCCACACGTTCCTCCAGAACCTTCCTTTCTTAGATTCACGCTCTCGAGCTTCCTTTTCATAAGAGGCCGGACAAAATATTAAAACAAAAAAACAACTGATGCTATGGTGCTAGTCTCAGCGGTTGCAAAGGGAGAAAACGCTATGCGTGTATCCCTCTTTCGTATACTAATCTCATGAATGGGATAAAATGTGCTGGGATTGAATCAAGAGATTCACCGACAACAAATGCCTTTATGCGGTTCATTCACTCGTTTCTTTTTCTCAAATACTATGGTGAGGCAACGAAGCACACGCAAGGGTCTGGCCATGGTTGTGGAAGCCAGTCTCTAAATCTATTTTCCGCTACATCATCGAAGCGTGTCGTGAAACCTGGCCGTTGATGCCCGTTCTCTCGACCACCAGTTTTTAGTGGTGGTCCTAACCTCTAACATTTTTTTTATCCTATGACAATGGGAAATGAGTTGAAGAGGAATAAGTACAGAAATAACTCTTAGAAGATTGGACCTCAACGCCAAACTTCTTTACATCATGAGTCAACTTAACAAATTTAGAAGGCAAAATAAAAATAATAAATGTTATACTTATTTTTATATCTGAAAAATTATATAAAAATGAAGTATCCAATAAGCCAGGAGGAATGAAAAATAAATAATTCCAGAGCAAAAGTAGTTTTAGTACAAGAGTGAATAAATATGGATTCATCAATAGGTTAATTTAAAAAGAATACAACTCGTCAAGTCGTTTTCTCAAAAGGTATATCGAATAAAACTCATTTTCGTTATCTACTTCCAAAAGTGAATTGAAAAAACCGAGGGGGATGAGTCTGAAAAAATTTGATAGGGGATTTTACCACCGATCTGCAGTAATTAAAAGTGCCTTTTATTTGTCGGTGGGGGAGCTACGGTTTAACGTGGGATCCGAACCAGGGATAAACTATTATCCAAAATTCAAGCCAAAATTCTTGTCTGGGAGACGAAAAAAGTAACAACCATAGTCAAATAAAGGGTTAATTTGGAGACTAAATGCGTTATTATAAATTCTAAAATCGCATATTAAAGTAACTCAATTTGGAGTGAAGTCGAGATCACGCAAGGATCGAACAAACCACACGTTAAAGTACATAGGTCTGTGCTTTCGCTTTTTATAGCTCTGAGCCGTCGTGAAAATTTCTTTGGTTTTGGGGAAGGTCAGAAGGCTCGATGTAAATGCCTTCCATGGCCTGCCACTTGGCCTGCACCCCAGAACGACTCATCCCCACAATCTCACTCTGGCCGCTGATGGGACGTCCGTATTGCTGGCTCGTCACACCGAGGTACCTGCAGTAAAACGGAAAATTGGCCAAACTTGATATACGAGAAAAAGTAATTATGTAAACCAACGATGGTACGTTCACTTCCAGGAATGAACTAACTGGATAAAAAGCTGCAGCATATTTTAGGAGCCCATCCGGCGACTGCCTACTAGATCAAAAGTCGTCGTAATCACGCTAGAGCCTAATTAATACTGGGCTAGATTAATAATAATAATAATAATAATAATAAAGATACAAAAAACAAAAGTAAATAAACAAGAAGGAAACACGCTCCGGCGTCGGGGATAGGCCGGCCTCCTCCTGGCACAAGAATGTGCGACCTACAACAAAGAGTCAAATAAAAAGTCAAATAGTGCGCAGGTCTGTGTACAGGAACCCGTTGGGAGTACAAGTGAAAAACGGTACGTACCACGCTCGTCCGATATCGGACGAGCGGAAGATCACCCAGACTGGCACATTCAACAAGAATGTGCCAAACAGTTCGTGGGAGAACGCAGTCATCGCAATAAAATGCAAGGGACCGGCACTCCATCAAATGGCGGTGAGTCCCGCCAGTGTGTCCAATTCGAAAACGACAGAAAGCGAACTGAAGCCGTCGGGGCATTGGGGGAGTAGGTCCTTGGGAACAGTCGCGGCGCAATGGCAGACAACTTTAAGTTTCCCTTGACCGTTTTCCCTCTCTTTTTACCAAGCAGCTCTAATTCCTGCCATGTTATCGGTGTGAGGAAGAGACAAAGGCTGGTCTGGTCGCCAGGTCCTCGCTGACAATTTGGCATCCGCAGCTCTTCTCAGTTGGCCACGAGTCCTCGGCAATTCCTTTGAATGAATATGCCCTCCACGTCTAGATCGGAGGAGATGCGGAGATCTCTTCGAAGAGAAGACTCTCGGAAATCGCCGTACATTTCCCAGAGGCAGAAGCCCGGGCGCTGTTGGCCAAACAAACACTGAAGGCGCTTTCGCTTTCGAGGACTTATGTGGGAAGGTTGCGCTTGCTATGCGACTTCTTTCCTCCCTCGCCTCAGAACCGTTCGCGAACGGGGTGGCTTCAGAGGTAAGGGGTCCTTTTTTGGAGGATCCACAGTCTCCGAGCAACCCAGTCCAGTCTTGGGTGGTGGCTTAGGAGCAGAAGCTACTTTGGTGCAGCTTTAGGAACCCCGGAAGATAGCCTGACACCTTAATGGATCTTCAACCTGTGAGTCTAACGACTCGGTGGAGGCACGACGCAGTTACACCGAGGCTGGGTGTAACCCTTTGTGTCCCCAACTCAATCAAGGGAGCGCTTGGGGTGTAGAGCCCGCAGAAGGGCGAGAAAAGGACCGTGCTCGTAGCCCTGGGTGGCCTTTTTAAAAAAAAAATAAAGCATAAGACTTACACTGCCTTACACGATAGGGTTTAATCGTGTGCGTCCTTGGAACAACTTGCACAGACTTCGGGTATACCCGACTTTACACGTGCACACGAGCGAGTCGTATGGCCGAAGCGGTGGCAGTAGTAGCCCCTCCGCGATACGATACCAACCGACACGCACTGACTAAAGAAGCTTGTCACGGTCGACCATGACAAAGAGTGCACGGGTGAATCTCGAGGTCCCTCTCTGTTTTCTCATCACACGTTCGATCTCGACCGCCACTTGGTATGTCAGCTCTTTGGTGATGTCTTCTAAGTAGTCCACGATTTCTCTCGAAAAATCACACCTTTCAGTTCATGGCAGAGAGCGGCGTCACACTCATCGGTGAGCCATTAAGTTTCCAAAGGGCACTAATCATGACCATCTCGTAAGTGTTCCAACGAATTCGCCAGAAGGCTCACGTCCGAGAAACAGGCCACCTTCGTTTCTTTACCAATCAGGCTTGTTAATGCTGCTCTCCTTTGATGGATCATGTTCCCTTTCGCCAACATGTTGCCATCAATGGAGCGGATAACTAAAAATCGGTTGAAGCCAGCGGGCTGATAAAAGCCACGTAGTCTGAATGCGAGCCCCCACTTGCGACTTTGGTCTATGTCAATAATTCCCCGCCCGAGTGAGTCTCGGGGCCGAACGTGCCGATCTTGGCCTGGTCGCTTGCCGAAGGAGAGGCGGACCCGGACCCGTCCTTTTCAGTCCACGCTGAGGGAGACAAGTCTTCAGTGCTCTTTTATTTCTCGTTTTTTTTCTCTTTTGGGTACACATAGCCAACTTATGTGTACTGGAAGAAGGCAAGCAGAGTAGACAGCCAAGTACAACCTGTATCTAATAATTGCCTTAGACCGCGGGCTTTTGGTCCTAGCAGTAGGTAGGACCTCAAGGTATACACTACCACTCAACTAAGGCTCATAAGAGGATAAAAGTGCGCCAGGCAACCAGAACCTCTGTGGATAGAAGAGTAAATATGGAAAGGGGTAGGGGGTATGTAATAAAGAGAAGTAGAGATAGGTTGGTCCACTAACGAGATGATCACAGAATGTCTTTTAATAAACTTCTATTTTTTTAATATAAAGAGCTCATCTGGCGATTGCCTACTAGGGTAAAAGTCGCCATATTCACAGGACAGCCTAGACAGACTACTAGGCTAGATTGAAAAACAAATAATATGTAAATAACAAATAAAAAGGAACAAGGTATAGACACAGACTAAAAAAAGGAATAACGAACAAATAAAAACAAAAAAAAGAGATAAGGCAACAAAAAGGAAACGCGCTACGGCGTTGGGGCTAGAACCCCCGGGAGCAGGAACATACAACCTACAACAAAGTCATATAAAGTGTAGGCCAGCTTCCTCCAAAAAGTTATATAGTCTGCAATTTGTGTGCACAAACCAGTCGCGAGTACAAGGGACAAGCAGTAGCGACCCCACTCAGGTAAGGTGCGCGAAGATCACCCAGACTGGGACATTCGACAAGAATGTGCCGAACAGTCTGGGGGACAACGCATTCGTCGCAATAAGCTTCTAACGAGCGCTTATCAAATAGCGGTGCGTCCAGCGGGTGTGTCCAATTCGCAGACGACAGAAAGCAGCTTGAAGCCGTTGACGCATTGGAGGTTAGAACAATGGGAAGAGTCTTCGGCATAGCGAGAGACACGGTTCAATGCCTGTTGGAGTCGACGCTCTAGAGTTGGCATCTGGGCCAGACCAAAAGAGATCGAAAGGTCGTCCACGTAGAGCGTAGGAAGAACACCCACCAGCAGCACCGAGGTTATGCCATTGATGCTCAGGGCAAAGACTGTGACAACATGGTTGGCAAATAAAAAAAACAGCCCTAAAAATAAAAAAACCTGGGTTTTATTACCCGGTTACTTGAGGCTTTTTCAAATGAAATTTGAAAGAATCGGGGTTTAGTTTTTTTCTTTTTAAAATTACACTCCTTTTTTTCAAGAAATGAATGCTACTCATCATTATTTGATTCAAAATTCATATTTATATATATAATTTCAACAAATATGCATCAAATTAAGATTATTTCTCAGATACTGACTCATAATTCATCTGGATCAGTGATCTGTTAGGGATCATTTATTACTATAATATAATTATTAAACTAATTAATTATTAATATTATATAAAAATAGAGATTGCTATTCTTTTCCAATGGTATTCTAATGCTTGTAACATTTGTTTTTTGAAAAAAAAACCAGAATAAAACTTCTTTTTTTTTAAACAGTTTTATTGGTCTTTTCCACAAAATGTTTTTTCGCCAACCCTGTGCGGCAATGAGGACACGTCCCCTGCGGTACACCATATTCCTGCTACATTGGGGCGAATAGGGCTTCCCCCACCCGTAGGCGGAATCGACAATCTCGTAAAAATTCAGATATAAACATTGGGAGGCGTCCCCTCGACCCCATTTCTCCAACCAACTTAAAAACGCAGGAGGATAGGATTGAGGTGAATCTGGGCGCGGTAGTGATCTCTTCCCAGTTTGCGAAAAGCGAGCAAAGTTTAGATTAGCGACAGGTCAGGGAGGATACCCTCTACCAAGATCCTATTGAACAAATAAAACAGAAAAGCCATGCCTCGCTCACCCAGGTGTCGAAGCATGGCGTACGGGATATCGTGAGGACCAGGGACGGTGCCCACGCATGAAGAGAGAGCGAAACGCAACTCACTCAATGTAAGTCTGACGTGGAAGGGTTTTCCGCCTCTGGAGGTAAAGACCAGTTGGCTGCCTTCCGTGACATCACGACGCGCATTGAATGCTGGCGTAGCAGCATTCCGGCTAGAGAATGCATAGAAAGCGGTCGCGAAGGACTCAGCCACGGAGACGGGGTACGAGATTGCGGTCCCATTCTCCTGGAGAAAGGGAGGGGGTCCGGCAGGAACTTGTCCCGAATCCTTTTGACTAGCTTACACCTACACCTCTGCTAGAGGGGTATTCCCCTTAAACGAAGACGCGTATGCCCGGCAGGAAAAGCAGCGGGCGTGCTTAAAAAACATACCGACGGAATTCAATGACAGTGAAATCGTTCGTGCGGCGCTTATAGGCATAACGTTTCCTTGAGGGCCGTCTCAGATTCAGCTGACCACCACGCATTTTTTTTTTTTTAAGAGCCCATCTGGCGACTGCCCACTTGGGTATAAGACGCCGGAAATACGACGTGCTAGAACTAGGCTACTTTAAAATAAAATTATGAAAAAATAACAATTATAAATATTGGAAAAATTAAAAATTAGGAAGCAAAATAAAAACTAGTTAAATAAAGGGGAGAAGCCCGGCCTCCCCCAAAAAGTCAACAAGTCCACAAGTAAAAGTGCACGAAGATGTCCCGAGAACAAGGGACAGGCAGTAGCGACCCCGCCCACCCCGGTACCGGGACAGGTAACATGCGCGAAGATCACCCACACTGGGACATTCGACAAGAATGTGCCGAACAGTCTGGGGGACGAAGCAGTCGTCACAATAGGGCGCAGGCGAGCGCTCCATCAAATAGCGATGCGTCACACGAGTGTGCCCGATTCGGAGACGACAGAAAACGACCTGAAGCCGTCGTGGAATTGGGAGATTGGTCCATGGGAACAGTCGCGGCGCAATGGAACGCAACTTTAAGTTCCCTTCGACCGTCTCCCATCTTCTAGGCCAAGCAGTCCGAAGAGCTGCCCGTATTCCTACCATGTAGTCGGTGTGAGGAAGAGCGAAACGCTGGTCCGGTCGCAGAGTCCTCGCGGACTCTTTGGCGCGCTCATTCCCCGCAATTCCTACATGTCCAGGAACCCAGCAGAAGATAATCTCGACATCTGCCCGGATCGCCAAAACCGTGGCGTCACGGATATCGCAAACCAGGGGATGCGGAGATTCCAATGCCCCGAGAGCACTCAGGGCGCTTTGTGAGTCGCTATAGATCACAATCCGGTCTCCGAACCGGGCACGTCGCGTAATCTCCCGTACCGATTGGTGTATTGCTACCACCTCGCCCGTGAAGACAGACGCAGCGCCTGGCAGAGCCCCCCGCTGACTTCCAACAGAGGGGATACGGCGTGGAAGCCGACCCCCTCTTCGGACTTGGAGCCATCCGTATACACTGGCACGGTTCCAGCGTGACACGAGGTATGCTCCAAAAAGGTCGAACGCAATACTCCCGGCGCTGTACAAGCTTTGGAAGCAGAGGCGTGGCGACAAATAGCCCAATGTGGTTTCCTCCAGGGTGGCCACCGGCCCGAGAGCTATATCTAGCTCTCGAAGCAGTTTCCTGGCCCTAAACGCAGAGGGCTTAGGGTATGACTGGCGTCTCTCGGCGGCATAGGCACCGTCGAGATCAGCTGCGGATGAAGTGAAAGCTGTTGGCGACTGAGGGAGGCGCCTGACTCGCGCGTACAGGCAAGTGATGAAATGCACACGGCGCAGAGCGAGTGGCATCTCTCCAGCATCGACCAACAGGCTCTCAATGGGGGAAGTGCGGAATGCACCGGTCGCAAAGCGAAGGCCGGTGTGGTGGATCGAATCCATCTTCCGCAATAAACGCAAGGCTGCGGATGCATAAAAATCGCATCCGTAGTCGAGCTTCGAACGAAAAAAGGATCGATAAAAAAGTAGGGCAGTAGCCCTATCAGCGCCCCAAGCGCTGAACATCACGGAACGGAGAATGTCCATGGCGCGGGTACAAGAGACCCTAAGGCTGCCAATATGAGCCTGCCAGGTGAGGCGTCGGTCGAATACAAGACCAAGAAAACGGTGCAATTCCACCACATCCAGGCGCACCCCATTAAGAAACAAATCTGGGTCGGGGTGAAGTCGTGGATGGTGGCAGAAGTGCACCACCTTAGTCTTGGCCAAAGAAAACCGAAACCTGTGCGTTTCGGCATAGCGAGAGACGCGGTTCAATGCCTGTTGGAGTCGACGCTCCAGAGTTGGCATCTGAGCCGCGCCAAAAGAGATCGAAAGGTCGTCCACGTAGAGCGTAGCGAGAACATCTTCCGGCAGCACCAAGGTGATGCCATTGATGCTCAGGGCAAAGAGTGCGACACTGAGGGCACTTCCCTGCGGGACACCCTCTTCCTGCTCCTTTGGGCCAGAGAGGACTCCCCCCACCCGTACGCGGAATCGACGATCTCGCAAAAATTCAGATATAAAAATTGGGAGGCGTCCCCTCGCCCCCATCGTGTGGAGAGTCTCCATGATAACGTATCGCCATGCGGTATCATAGGCCTTCTCCAGATCGAAAAATACCGTGGCGTAGTGCTGTCTACAAAGGAAGGCCTCGCAGACGGCATTTTCCAGTCGGAGCAGAGCATCCGACGTGGAGTGGAACTTGCGGAAGCCGCACTGTGCAGAAGACAGATGGCCTCCGCTGTCCAGGAAAAAGGCTAGTCTAACATTTACCAATTTCTCCATCAACTTGCACACGCAAGAGGTTAGAGAGATTGGGCAGAAACCGGTCAGAGTAGTGTGTTCTCTCCCAGGCTTGCAAAAGGCGAGAACAGTAGCGATTCGCCAGGAATCTGGGAGAAGACCCTCCAACCAGATCCTGTTTAACAAATCTAACAGAAAGGCCATGCCTCGCTCACCCAGGTGTCGAAGCATAGCGTACGGGACATCGTCCGGACCATGGGCGGTGTCCGCGCACCAAGCGAGAGCGGAGCGCAACTCACTCACAGTAAACCTGTCGTTGAAGGGTACTCCGCCTCAGGAGGTAAAGTCCAGCCGGCTGCATTCCGCGACATCACGACGTGCATTGAATGCTGGCGGAGCAACATCCCGGCAAGAGAATGCGAAAAAAGCGGTCGCGAGGGATTCCGCCACGGACGCGGAGTCGGAGATTGCGGTCCCATTCTCCTGGAGAACAGGAGGGGGAGGGGGGGTCCTGCGAGAACTTGCCCCAAATCCTTTTAAATCGCTTCCACACCTCTGCTAAAGGGGTCTTCCCGTTAAGTGAAGACACGTATGCCCGCCAAGAAGAGCGTCGGGCGTGCTTCGAAATATACCGGAACCTAGCCCTAGCCCGACGAAATTCAGCGACAGTAAAATCTTTCGGGCGGCGCTTATAGCGCATGTAGGCATAGGGCTTCTGTTTGAGGGCCGTCTCAAACTCGGCCGACCACCATCCGAATGGTGGGCGTGCAAAACGGCCAGACGTCCTAGGAATAGTATTCAGGCCCACGGCGATGAGGTTGCCGGAGAAGAACTCAACGGTCTCATCTACCGACCTAAACTCCTAGACTGAGATAGAGAATTCAGTCATTTCCTGAAATGCAGGCCACCGCGCCCGCGCCAAGAACCACCGAGGTGGGCTCTCAGGCGGCAGTTGCCCTGAAAATGATATTTGAATGGGAAAGTGATCACTACCATGGAGGTCATAGACCACCCCCCAATCAAAATCAGGCTGTGCATCCGAAGAGCACAAATATAAGTCAAGGCAAGAAGCGGTTCTCGGACAGTGATGCGTAAATTCATCCACCTTTAGGACACCTATCTCAAGCTCTTCGATCAAATCGGCAAGGACTTGTCCCCTGGGATTTATTGAGTAATATCCTCAGAGAGGATGCCTGCCGTTCAGATCTCTAAGCAAGAGAAAGGGCCTCGGCAACCGTGCCACGACGCGGCGGAAGTCCCCCGCGTCAAAGTCAGCTGACGGTTGAATGTACGCAGAAAGGATAGTATACCTCCTATCCAGGTGCAGCTGCACAGCCACGGCCTGAAAGGAGGTATCTAAAGTGAAAGGAAGAACGGAGACATCATGCCGGGTGTAAACCGCGCATCCCCCAGACAGGCCATCCCGTGGTGGTGGGGTCACAAGACCCTTATAGCCCGGGAGGGCGGGCAGGGGGCACGCGCCTAGCATGGTCTCCTGCAAAAAGATGGCTAACGGGGAACGGGACGAGACGAGCCTCCGCAGCTCCTCCCAGATGGCCCGGAGTCCGCGGCAATTCCATTGAAGGAATATGGCCTCCAGGCCTAGCTCGGAGGAGACGCGGGGGCCATCCTCGAACAGAAGAGCCTCACGGGCTAGCCGTATGCTTCCCGGAGGCAGAACCCCGGGCGCTGTTGGCTGGAAAAAGCGCTGTCGCCTTCGAGGACTCAATGGGGGAGGTTGGGCTCGCCATGCGAGTCTTTTCCTCCCTCCGCCTCGAAACCTTAGGCGGGCGTTGCGGCTTCGGAGGCGGGGGGGGCCCTCTTTTCAAGGAACCACCGTCTCCGAGCCACTGGCTCCCCCATTAGGCGTGGGCGAAGGAGTCGAAGCTCCTTTGTTGCTGTCCTCCTTTCGGTAGACAGCTTTAAGAACCCCGGAAGATGGCCTGGCGACCAACTTCAGGGGTTTCGCCTTACGGGAAACGGTCACGCTGGGGGAAGAGGGGGGAGCCCTGGTTTTAGTCGGGGCTAGGTATGAACCCTTTTTGCCGCCAGCTTTACCAGAGGAGCACCCGGGTTGAGTAGAGCCCGCAGAAGGGCTCCGAATGGGCGCGGAAACAACCGTGCTCGTTGGCCTGGATGGGCCAGGAGCAGAGGGTGCCTTTCTAACTATTGAGGCATATGACGTCCCAGGCAGAGCCGGGCGCACCAGGACCAAGTCCTAAGCCTCGCGGAATGAGAGTCTATCCTGGGCCTGAACGGCCAGGATTTCTTTCTCCAGGAGATATGCACCACATTGCTTCGAAGAAGCGGGGTGCGGCTCTCCGCAATTGACACAGTTGACCACACATGATTTAGACTTATCGTGTGCGGCCTTGGAGCAATTTACACAGACTTCGGGTGACCCAGACTTTTCACGTCTACATGAGCGATTCGTATGGCCGAAGCGGTGACAGTAATAGCACCGCCGCGGCAGTGGCACGAATGCCTTCACACGGTAGCGGTACCAACCGGCACGCACCGACTCAGGGAGCTTGTCACAATCGAAAGTGACGAAGAGTGTAGGGGTGGGTCTCGAGGCCCCTTCCTGTTTTCTCATCGCACGTTCGACCTTGACCGCTCCATTCTCGGCCAGCTCTAAGGTGATGTCATCTATGGAGTAGTCCACGAGTTCCCTTGCATAAACCTCTCCTTTCCCGAAGCTCAATGTAGATTGCGGCGTCACACTCACAGGCGTGTCATCAAATGTCCGAAGGGCACTAATCATGGCTACCTCGGAGGGATTCGACGCACTCGCCGGAAAGCTCCCGTTCGAGAAACGGATCACCTTCGGCTCTCTACCAATCACGCTAACTAGAGCTCTCCTCTGATCATGTTGCCTTTGGCCAACATGACTATCAATGGAGTGAATTAAGGAAGCGTTTGAAGCCAGCAGGCTCGAAAACGCCTGCTGGCGTAATTTAGGCTTTGCTCTGCGTACTTGCAATTTTGGTCTTGTCAGGGACTTCCCAGCCGGGAGAGCACCGGGCACGGACGTGCCAATCTTGGCTTGGTCGCTTACCGAAGCGGCAGCGGACCCGTCCATCCTCGTGGCTACCAGTCTTTTTATGTCCCTTTTCATTTTTGGAGGGGAGGGTGGGGAATGGACCCACTTCTCTCCCAGGCCGGAAGGAGCCCCTAGGCCAGATCATTCTCTGAAATGGAGGTTTTGGCTGTCAGAGGGGCATAGCTAGGAGCAGTTGATCCCTGCTCTCCTAGTGAGCGCTTGGGGCCCCGAGCGGTGAGGAGAAGCTTGCACAGGGTGGACTCGGCTTTTGTGCTTGGCACCGATCCTGGGTTCAACCCCATGGAAGATCGTACCGTCTGGGGCTGGGTCACTTCAAGGACCATATCCATCTCACGGGGGGGCCTCATGTGGCCATCCCACCCTCAAGACATCATGGATCCCATTCGAGGAATCTTTTGTCTCGGGTTGGGCCAGCGGACTGGCATTGGTTGGAGGAAGAGATGGGGCACAGAGTGATCCCCTGTAAACTTAGAATGCATGAGTGCAGGACATTATAGGAAACAGAGTGACGGGCCTTGCCATCCCTCAGTCCGCTAAGGCGGTTGGGTCCTATCGAGCCGCTTTAACTGGGAGTGGTCAATATTGGTCTTTCTTTCTGTGTGCTTTCTTGGCAGTCCCCTGTTAAAGAAAAGGAAGGGGAAGGTTGCCACTGGAATAAGGCAGTCACCCAGAGCCGACTCCAGAGGCATAGGAGAGGTTTGGATGGTCTCCTGAGAAAGCACGGGGGGAGGGGGGACCTCCTTTTCTTTAGTGGAGAGTGCCCGAGAGCGGCTCCGAAGCTGGCTAGTATTTGCACAGGAAGCAAATGCTCATCACCCCAGGCAGTAGCCCGCGCTGCGAGGAGTGAGTACGGGGCCGGCAAAGCAAGCTGCTACCATTCAGGATCACTCCTCCCGCTCAATGGCCAGCAGCCCTTCGGCATGACGGCTCCCCTTTGGGCTCGGCAGGAAATTAATAGCTGTTGAAAGGAGACAGAAAGGGTATGTGAGGAAGGGGTGGGTGAGGGTTAAGTAGGTTGTTTAAAAACCCACCACCCCAAACCGGAGTTCAGGTCTTAGGGCACATTATCTACTCCCCCCTCAGCTCTGATCTGAGATGTTTGGGTGAGAGGAAGCTGATGAGTATACCGTGTGAAATTAGAGGCCGCCCAGAAAAAGTTGTGTGAGAGGTTGTAGGGAAAGTGAGGGAGCAGGGTAAGAAGACAGGGTGTCAGAGAGAAGGAGAAGAGGCTAAGCTTGGGCCGGGCGGGGCGTTGAGTCGCATCAGTAAGGCAGCCAGGAAAGCAAATCACCCTGTGCCTTACGGGGTCCCAATCTGGGAGTATTCACCTTTCACAATATGTCACAGGATAGTATGTGGATTCTTGTTGCCACATAAAGGTATTCGCTCTCAAAACAAAATATTAAATTGAAACTGCAACAGAGCCCTTCAAAAATTTGGTTGTGAAGTGTAATTGTATCTGGTTACAAAAAATCCTTGTATATTCGCCACAAAAGTAATAGATTCGTCAAACAATACAAATATCATCATTACTTGTCAGTATCAACATGTCTGAGCATGATTGAGTCCTGCTTGTTCCAGAACTCTCCGTCACAGATGATGACCCAGCAGTCGCCTGAATCTCCCTCACCGTTGTCCCCAAAGGCAGAAATCTCTTGTTGATCTGAGAGGGGTGACGTGAATAGATGTGAATGCAGGTTCTTTTTGGTGGCCATGTGCTCCAACCGCACCTTCTGACCGCAAGCCACAGAATCACTGAGCAACAAAAATGAAATATTGAAAAGAGTACATTTTCAAAACTATTCCTACCACTTTTCTGCAGCCAGATTTTTCTTTTAAGGTAAGGTTCCCCTAGTGACTCTGTACACCGAACTACCATATACTTATGCTACATTAAAAAAAAAAAAGTTATAGACTAACAAACCCCTCTCAAAAAAAAAGGCACGACTCTAAACAATAAGCCAATCTACAATCGGCAATACACAAATACATATGGAATAAAAGTGGCAACCGGTTGCAACACACTACTCATCATGGTACCAGGAGAGGGATTTTTTTTTAACGTGCCCGTCTAAGCAACTGCCTTCAATGGCATAAATTGCCGTAATTCAATTTATGCCCGATGCTAGGCTATTTTAAAATTCTAAAAACGCACCAAAAAACAAAAAGAAAACAAGAAGCCAAAAAAAGCAAACTCTGGCGTAGGAAGGGAGGCAAGCACCAATCCGGGTCAAGAACATAAGAACATAGACCAACACCAAAGAAGCAAATAAAATGGAGGAGGCCGCGGAGGAATAAGCGGTGGCAACCCCGCTGGTCCAGGTAACGTGCGCAAAGATCACCCGAACTTGGACATTAAACAAGAACGTGCTGGACAGTCTGGGAGACAACAAAGTCATCGCAGTAAAGTGCAGGAAAGCTCTCCATGAAATGGCGGTGCGTCCCGCGAGTGTGCCGAATTTAAAGACGACAGAAAGCGACCTGAAGAGGTCGCGGCAATGAGGTACATAGGAACAGTCGTGGTGCAATGGCATGCAAGTTCCACTTGGCCCTATCTTATCGTTTTTGCGAGCAGCCCGGAAAGCTACCCTGATTCATCCCAGGTAGTGGGAGTGAGAAAGAGCGAAGCAATGATCTGGTTGCCCTGTCCTCACAGACGCTTTGGTGCCTCATCGGTGCGCTCATTCCCTGCAATTTCTACATATCCAAGAATTCAAGAATTAAGCACAAGATAATCTCGACAATCACCTGGCTCGCGGCAACCGTGGAGTCACGGATACCGCGAACCAATGGGTGAGAAGCTTCAAATCGCCCCAGAGCACTCAGGGCGTCTTGTGGTTCGTAAAGGATCACAATCCGGTCTCTGAACCGGACACGGCGCGCTACCTTCCGGACCGAGCGGTATATTGCAACCAGCTCCGCTGTGAAGACAGACGCAGCGCCTGGTAGAGCCCATGTGACTTTAAAAAGAGGGAATACACCATGGAATCCGATCCCCTCCTGTAGACACTGGCACGGATCCAGCGTGACACGAAATGTCCTCCAAAAAAGGTCGAATGTAATACTCCTGGCGAGGTGGAAGCTTTGAGAGCAGACAGGATGCGACAAATAGTCAAAAGGTGAATACAAAAGATCCTAAGGCTGCGATTATGAGCCTCACAGCTGAGGTGTCGGTCAAAACAAGACCAAGGAAACTGGAAATTCACCATTTCCAGTTGAACCCCATTTAGAAACAAGTCCTGGAGGAGCCGTGGATGGCGGCAGAAGTGAACTACCTTAGTCTTCTTGGCCAAGGAAAACCGAAACCAGTATGCTTCGGCGTAGTGAGACGCGGTTTCATTGCTTGTTAGAGTCTAAGCTCCAGTTAGAATATGGGCAGTACCAAAAAGATGGATCCTTTCGACTCTCTTCCAGAGGGGTCTTCCGGTTAAGTGAAGATGCATTGGCAAACAGGGAAGAGCGGCGGGTGTGCTTCCAAACATACCGTAAGCTAGACCTAACTCAACAAAATTCAGTGACAGTAAGATCGTTCGGGTGGCGCTTAAGGCGCATTTGGATATAACGCTTCTGTTTGAGGGACGTCTCGCACTCGGCTGTCCTCCCCGAAAGCGGTCAGCGTGCAAAACGGCCAGACGTCCTAGGAATAATAGTTAGGCCCACGGCGATTAGGTTGCCGGAAAACTCAACGGCTTCATCAGCCGACATAATACTCCTCGACTGGGACAGAGAAATCAGTCATTTTGTAAAATAGGAAGCACTACGCCTTATCCAAAGCACCACCGGAAGATCTCTGAGGCGGGAGCGGTACAGAAAATGATATTTGAATGGAAAAGTGATCACTAGCATGGGGCTCATGGACTACGTCCCACCCAAAATCAAGCTGAGCCTCCAGAGCATTCAGGGATTGATCAAGCAGGAAAATGAAACGGTTCTGGGGCAGTGGTGTGTAAGCTTATCCAAATTTAGGGACACCTATCTCCAGCTGGTCAATAAGGTCAACAAGGACCTGACCCCTAGGAGCGATCGAGTAGTTTCCCCGGAGGAGGCGAGGCGTCTACCGTTCAAATCCCCGAGCAGTAGAGAGGGCCTTGACAACTATACCACGGTGCAACACAAGTCTGCCGCGTCAAAGTCGGGTGACAGTGAGCAAATTTGGAGACTATTAGGGCATGAGTCGTTGTACTCAGGCTAAAGCCTACTAATAGGCTAGATTAAAAAAAATAACATGTAAATAACAAAGATAAAATAAAGAGAAAGACTAAACACGGGTGAAGAAAGCAAAGAAAAATCAGAAAGGCAAAAAGGAAGCGCGCTCCGGCGTCGGGGGTATGCCCGCCTCCCCACGGCGACGGAAAATATGACCTAAAAAAGGTCAAATGAAGTGGAGGTCAGCCTCCTCCAAAAAGTCGTATAGTCCACAATTATGTGTGCACGAACCAGTCCCGAGTATAAGGAACAAGCGGTAGCGATCACGCGCGAAGATCACCCAGACTAGGACATTCGACAAGAATGTGCCGAACAATCTGGGGGACGACGCAGTCGTCGCAATAGGGCGCAGGCGAGCGCTCCATCAAATAGCGATGCGTCACACGAGTGTGTCCGATTCGGAGACGACAGAAAGCGACCTGAAGCCGTCGCGGCATTGGGGGATAGGTCCATGGGAAGAGTCGCGGCGCAATGGTACGCAACTTTATGTTCCCTTCGACCGTCTCCTATCTTCTTTGCCAAGCAGTCCGAAGAGCTGCCCGTATTCCTGCCATGTAGTTGGTGTGAGTAAGAGCGAAACGCTTGTCCGGTGGCAGAGGACTCGCGGACTCTTTGGCTCCTTCATCGGCGCGCTCTTTCTCCAAAATTCCTACATGTCCAGGAACCCAGCAGAAGATAATCTCGACATCCGCCCGGCTTGCCAAAACCGTGGCGTCACGGATATCGCGAACCAGGGTATGCGTAGATTCCAATGCCCTGAGAACACTCAGGGCGCTTTGTGAGTCGCTATAGATCACAATCCGGTCTCCGAACCGGGCACGTCACGTAATCTCCCGAACCGAGTGGCGTCCTGGGCAGAACCAGGGGCGCCACCGGCCCGAGAGCTATATCTAGCTCTCGAAGGAGTTTCCTGGTCCTAAACCCAAAGGGCTTAGGGTATGACTGGCGTCTCTCGGCGGCATAGGCACCGTCGAGATCAGCTGCGGATGAAGTGAAAGCTGTTGGCGACTGAGGGAGGCGCCGTGCTCGCGCGTACAGGCGAGTGATGCACTGCACGCGGCGCAGAGGGAGTGGCATCTCTCCTGCATCGACCACCAGGCTCTCAATGGGAAAAGTGCAGAAAGCAGCGGTCGCAAGGCGGAGGCCGGTGTGGTGGATCGAATCCACCACCGCAATAAACGCTTGGCTGCGGATGCATAAAACTCGCATCCGTAGTCGAGCTTCGAAAGAACAAAGGATCGATATAAAAGTAGGGCAGTAGCCCTATCAGCGCCCCAAGCGCTGAACGTCACGGAACGGAGAATATCCATGGCGCGGGTACAAGAGACCCTAAGGCTGCCAATATGAGCCTCCCAGATGAGGCGTCGGTCGAATACAAGACCAAGGAAACGGTGCGACTCAACCACATCCAGGCGCACACCATTAAGAAACAAATCTGGGTCGGGGTGGAGCCGTGGATGGCGGCAGAAGTGCACCACCTTAGTCTTAGCCAAAGAAAACCGAAACCTGTGGGCTTCGGCATAGCGAGAGACGCGGTTCAATGCCTGTTGGAGTCGACGCTCCAGAGTTGGCATCTGGGCCGCAACAAAAAGAGATCGAAAGGTCGTCCACGTAGAGCGGAGCGAAAACATCTTCCGGCAGCACCGAGGTGATGCCGTTAATGCTCAGGGCAAAGAGTGCGACACTGAGGACACTTCCCTGCCGGACACCCTCTTCCTGCTCCTTTGGGCCAGAGAGAGCTCACCCCACCCGTACGCGGAATCGACGATCTCGCAAAAATTCAGATATAAAGACCGGGAGGCGTCTCCTCACCCCCATCGTGTGGAGAGTCTCCATGATACCGTATCGCCATGCGGTATCATAGGCCTTCTCCAGATCAAAAAAGACCGTGGCGTAGTGCTGTCTACGAAGGAAAGCCTCGCAGACGGCATTTTCCAGTCGGAGCAAAGCATTTTTTTTTTTTTTCAAGAGCTCATCTGGCCACTGCCTACTTGGGCATTAGTGGCCGTATTAAAACTGGCCTAGTTCTAGGCTACTTTAAAATCAAATTAAAGAGAGAAAAAAAAAACAACACCCAAAAAGAGGGAAAGGAAGCAAGCTGGTGCGTCGGGGAGAGGTCCCCCCGTCACAGGAGCGTGCAACTAAACGAAAAAAACAAACAAAATAAAAACAAATTCCAAAAAACAACAAAACAAAACAAAAAAAAAAACAAACCTTGCTTAAATAATAGGGAGAAGGCCGGCCTCCCCCAAGAAGTCAACAAGTCCACAAGTCAATGTGCACGAATCTGTCCCGAGCACAAGGGACAGGCGGTAGCGACCCCGCCCATCCCGGTACGGGGACAGGTATCGTGCGCGAAGATCACCCAGACTGGGACATTCGACAAGAATGTGCCGAACAGTCTGGGGGACGACGCAGTCGTTGCAATAGGGCGCAGGCGAGCGCTCCATCAGATAGCGATGCGTCACACGAGTGTGTCCGATTCGGAGACGACAGAAAGCAACCTGAAGCCGCCGCGGGATTGGGGGATAGGTCCATGGGAACAGTCGCGGCGCAATGGCACGCAACTTTAAGTTCCCTTCGACCGTCTCCCATCTTCTTTGCCAAGCAGTCCGAAGAGCTGCCCGTATTCCTGCCATGTAGTCGGTGTGAGGAAGAGCGAAACGCTGGTCCGGTCGCAGAGTCCTCGCGGACTCTTTGGCGCCCTCATCGGCGCGCTCATTCCCCGCAATTCCTACATGTCCAGGAACCCAGCAGAAGATAATCTCGACATCTGCCCGGATCGCCAAAACCGTGGCGTCACGGATATCGCGAACCAGGGGATGCGGAGATTCCAATGCCCCGAGAGCACTCAGGGCGCTTTGTGAGTCGCTATAGATCACAATCCGGTCTCCGAACCGGGCACGTCGCGTAATCTCCCGTACCGAGTGGTGTATTGCCACCAGCTCGGCCGTGAAGACAGACGCAGCGCCTGGTAGAGGCCCGCTGACTTCCAACAGAGGGGATACGGCGTGGAAGCCGACCCCCTCTTCGGACTTGGAGCCATCCGTATACACTGGCACGGTACCAGCGTGACACGATGTGTGCTCCAAAAAAGGTCGAACGCAATACTCCCGGCGCCGTACAAGCTTTGGGAGCAGAGGCGTGGCGACAAATAGCCAAAGGTGGTACCCTCCAGGGTGGCGTCCTGGGCAGAACCAGGGGCGCCACCGGCCCGAGAGCTATATCTACCTCTCGAAGGAGTTTCCTGGCCCTAAACCCAAAGGGCTTAGGGTATGACTGGCGTCTCTCGGCGGCATAGGCACCATCGAGATCAGCTGCGGATGCAGTGAGAGCTGTTGGCGACTGGGGGAGGCGCCGGGCTCGCGCGTACAGGCGAGTGATGCACTGCACGCGGCGCAGAGCGAGTGGCATCTCCCCAGCATCGACCAACAGGCTCTCAATGGGGGAAGTGCGGAAGGCATCGGTCGCAAGGCGAAGGCCGGTGTGGTGGATCGAATCCACCTTCCGCAATAAACGCTCGGCTGCGGATGCATAAAACTCGCATCCGTAGTCGAGCTTCGAGCGAACAAAGGATCGATAAAAAAGTAAGGCGGTAGCCCTATCAGCGCCCCAAGCGCTGAACGTCACGGAACGGAGAATGTCCATGGCGCGGGTACAAGAGACCCTAAGGCTGCGAATATGAGCCTCCCAGGTGAGGCGTCGGTCGAAGACAAGACCAAGGAAACGGTGCGACTCCACCACATCCAGGCGCACCCCATTAAGAAACAAATCTGGGTAGGGGTGAAGCCGTTGATGGCGGCAAAAGTGCACCACCTCAGTCTTGGCTAAAGAAAACTGAAACATGTGCGCTTCGGCATAGCGAGAGACGCGGTTTAATGCCTCTTGGAGTCGATGCTCCAGAGTTGGCATCTGGGCAGCGCCAAAAGAGATCGAAAGGTCGTCCACGTAGAGCGTAGCGAGAACATCTTCGGAAAGCACCGAGGTGATGCCGTTGATGCTCAGGGCAAAGAGTGTGACACTGAGGACACTTCCCTGCGGGACACCCTCTTCCTGCTCCTTTGGGGCAGAGAGGGCTCCCCCCCACCAGTACACGGAATCGACGATCTCGCAAAAATTCAGATATAAACATTGGGAGGCGTCCCCTCGCCCCCATCGTGTGGAGAGTCTCCATGATACCGTATCGCCATGTGGTATCATAGGCCTTCTCCAGATCAAAAAAGACCGTGGCGTAGTGCTGTCTACGAAGGAAAGCCTCGCAGACGGCATTTTCCAGTCGGAGCAGAGCATCCGACGTGGAGTGAAACTTACGGAAGCCGCACTGTGCAGAAGACAGATGGCCTCCGCTGTCCAGGAAATAGGCTAATCTAACATTTACCAATTTCTCCATCAACTTGCACACGCAAGAGGTTAGAGAGATTGGGCGGAAACCGGTCGGAGTAGAGTGATCTCTCCCCGGCTTGCGAAAGGCGAGCACAGTAGCGATTTGCCAGGAGTCTGGGAGAAGACCTTCCACCCAGATCCTGTTGAACAGATCTAACAGAAAGGCCATGCCTCGCTCACCCAGGTGTCGAAGCATGGCGTACGGGACATCGTACGGACCATGGGCGGTGTCCGCGCACGAAGCGAGAGCGGAACGCAACTCACTCACAGTAAACTTGTCGTTGAAGGGTTCTCCGCCTCTGGAGGTAAAGTCCAGCCGGCGGCCTTCCGCGACATCGAGACGTGCATTGAATGCTGGCGGAGCAGCATCACGGCTAGAAAATGCGGAGAAAGCGGTCGCTAAGGATTCCGCCACGGACGCGGGGTCCGAGATTGCGGTCCCATTCTCCTGGAGAACGGGAGGGGGGTCCTGCGAGAACTTGCCCCGAATCCTTTTGACTCGCTTCCACACCTCAGCTAAAGGGGTCTTCCAGTTAAGTGAAGACACGTATGCCCGCCAAGAAGAGTGGCGGGCGAGCTTCGAAAAATACCGGAACCTAGCCCTAGCCCGACAAAATTCAGGGACAGTGAAATCGTTCGGGCGGCGCTTATAGCACATGTAGGCATAACGCTTCTGTTTGAGGGCCGTCTCACACTCGGCCGACCACCATGGGAGTGGTCGGCGTGCAAAACAGCCAGACGTCCTAGGAATAGTAGTCAGGCCCACGGCGATGAGGTTGCCGGAGAAGAACTCAACGGCCTCATCTACCGACCTAAACTCCTCGACTGAGATAGAGAATTCAGTCATTTCCTGAAATGCAGGCCACCGCGCCCGCGCCAAGCACCACCGAGGTGGTCTCTCAGGCGGCAGTTGCCCTGAAAATGATATTTGAATGGGAAAGAGATCACTACCATGGAGGTCATCGACCACCCCTCAATCAAAATCAGGCTTCATCCGAAGAGCACAAAGATAGGTCAAGGCAAGAAAATGAAGCGGTTCTCGGACAGTGATGCGTAAACTCATCCACGTTTAGGACGCCCATCTCAAGCTCTTCGATCAGATCGGCAAGGACTTGTCCCCTGGGATTTATGGAGTAATCTCCCCAGAGAGGATGCCTGCCGTTCAGATCTCCAAGCAAGAGATAGGGCCTCGGCAACCGTGCCACGACGCGGCGGAAGTCCCCCGCGTCGAAGTCAGCTGACGGTGGAATGTACGCAGAAATGATAGTATACCTCCTATCCAGGTGCAGCTGCACAGCCACTGCCTGAAAGGAGGTATCTAAAGAGAAAGGAAGAACGGAGACATCATGCCGGGTGCAAACCGCGCATCCCCTAGCGCGGCCATCCCGCGGTGGTGGGGTCGCAAGACCCTTATACCCCGGGAGGGCAGGCAGCGGGTACGCGCCTAGCATGGTCTCCTGCAAAAAAATAGCTAACGGGGAACGGGACGAGACGAGCCTCCGCAGCTCCTCCCAGTTAGCCCGGAGTCCACGGCAATTCCATTGAAGGAATATGCCCTCCAGGCCTAGCTCGGAGGAGACACGGGGGCCCGCCTCGAATTGAAGACCCTCACGGGAATGGCCGTACGCTTCCCGGGGGCAGAACCCCGGGCGCTGTTGGCCGGACAAAGCGCTGAAGGGGCTGTCGCCTTCGAGGACTTATTGGGGAAGGTTGGGCTCGCCATGCGAGTCTTTTCCTCCCTCCGCCTCGAAACCTTAGGCGGGCGTTGCGGCTTCGGAGGCGGGGAGCCCTCTTTTCGAGGAACCACCGTCTCCGAGCCACTCACTCCACCTCGGGGCGTGGGCGAAGGGGCCGAAGCTCCTTTGTTGCTGTCCTCCTTTCGGGGAACAGCTTTAGGAACCCCGGAAGATGGCCTAGCGACCATCTTCAGGGGTGTTGCCTCCTGTGAGTCTAACGACTCGGTGGAGGCGCGTGGCCGTTTCGCTTTACGGGAAACGGTCACGCTGGAGGAAGAGGGGGGAGCCCTGGTTTTAGCCGGGGCAGGGTATGAAACCTTTTTGCCGCCAGCTTTACCAGGGGAGCGCCCAGGTTGGGTAGAGCCCGCAGAAGGGCTCCGAATGGGCGCGGAAACAACCGTGCTCGTTGGCCTGGATGGGCCAGGAGCAAAGGGTGCCTTTCTAACTATTGAGGCATATGACGTCCCAGGCAGAGCCGGGCGCGCCAGGACCAAGTCCTTAGCCTCGCGGAATGAGAGTCAATCCTGGGCCTGAACATCCAGGATTTCTTTCTCAAGGAGATATGCACCACATTGCTTCGAAGAAGCAGGGTGCGGCTCTCCGCAATTGACTTATCGTGTGCGACCTTGGAGCAATTTACACATACTTCGGGTGACCCACACTTTGCACGTCTACATGAGCGATTCGTATGGCCGAAGCGGTGACAGTAATAGCACCGCCGCGGCAGTGGCACGAATGCCTTCACGCGGCAACGGTACCAACCGGCACGCACCGACTCAGGGAGCTTGTCACAGTCGAACGTGACGAAGAGTGTAGGGGTGGGTCTCGAGGCCCCTCCCTGTTTTCTCATCACACGTTCGACCTTGACCGCCCCATGGTCGGCCAGCTCTAGGGTGATGTCCTCAATGGAGTAGTCAACGAGTTCCGTCGCATAAACTACTCCTTTCACAAAGTTCATGGTAGAGTGCGGCGTCACATTCACCGGGGTGCCATGAAGTGTCCGAAGAGCACTTATCTTGGCCGCCTCGGCGGGATTCGCCGCATTCGCCAGAAGGCTCCCGTCCGAGAAACGGGTTACCTTCGGCTCTCTACCAATTGCACTAGCTAATCCTCTCCTCTGATGGATCATGTTGCCCTTGGACAACATGGTGCCATCAGTGGAGCGAATAACGAGGAAGCGTTTGAAGCCAGCGGCTCGAAAACGCCAGGTAACCTCTGAATCAGGGGCCCCGATGTCATCGAGGCTCCGCCCTGTGCACTTTTGGTCTTTGTCATCGTCAGGAGCTCCGTACCCGGGAAAGCAGAGGGCCCGGATGTGCCGATCTTGGCTTGGTCGCTTGCCAAAGTGGCAGCAGATCCATCCGTCCCCGTAGCCCCCGCGGATTTAGAGGAGCCCCGAGTCTTCTTCGTCTTTTTGGTCTTTTTCGTCCTTTTCTTTTTTGGACTGGAGGGCGGGGAATGAACCCGCTTCTCACCCCCGCCGGTAGAAGCCCCCAGGCCAGATGGACCGGCCTCAGCCAGGTCCTTCACCGAAATGGAGAAGGTCCTGGTGGTCGCAGGGGCATCATCCGGAGGAGATCCCTCCCCTCCTTGTACTGCCTGAGAATCCACAGCCGTTTGATGAGGACCTTGCATAGGGGCGGATTCGGGTTCGGTGCTTGGCGCCGAGCCCGGATTCCCCCCCATGGAAGGCCCTACCTTCTGAGGCTGGTTTTCCTCAAGGACCATGTCTATCACAGGAGGGGCCTCCAGTTGGCCATCCCCTCCCAGGACATCGCAGGTCCCCTTGGCAGCGTCATAAGTCTTTAGTGGGGAGGCACAGGCCTTGACCCCGGCAAGGTTTAATATTTTTGCCAGCAGGTCTTTTGAGGGAAGCGACCGAAGGGGCCTGGCTTCCCTCTCCCCCCTAAGGGGGTTTGCCCTACCGAGCCGCTTGTACGAGGGGCGGTCGGCAATGGGCTGCCTGCTGGCTTTCTTGGCAGTCCCCTTAGAAAGCAAAGGAGGGACTGCCGCTGGAGATAGGGAGGTGCCCGAAAGCACCTCCAGAGAAGGGGGTGAGGGGGAGTCCCCTACACCCGTAGGCGTAGGAGACGAGTAAGCCTCCTCTCCGGTTAAAGAGGTATGGAGGGTCCCCTGCGCAAGCACAGGGGGGGGAGACCTCCATCTTTTCTGTGGAGCTGCACGAGGGCGGCTCCGTTGTTTTAGGGGGAATTAAGGGGAGATGGTTTTTTTTTTCATCATTGGGCATGGTGACCCTCTTTGTTTTACGGGACCCAATCGCTCACCACCTCTTGCAGTAGCCCGCACTGCAAGAGGTGCTTACAGGCCCGGCAGAGCCAGGCGCCGCAATTTGGGACCACCCCTCCCGCCTGGTGGCCTGGCAGTCCTTCAGCATGGCGGCTCCACCTTAGACACAGCGTAAAACAGATAGAATGTGAAGAGGAGAGGAAAAGGGAGGAGAGGAAAAGGGATGTGAGGAAGGTATGGGTGGGGATGAAGCAGGTTGTTAAAAAAACCCCATCCCGAATCGGAGCTGAGGGGTTAGGGAACAATGTCCCCTCCCCCTTCAGCCCCCATCCGGGGTGGTTGGCTTGAGAAGTAGATCAGCATTCTACCCTGTGAAATTAGAGGCTGACCAGAGAAAGTTGTGGGAGAGGTTGTATGAAAAGCGACGAGGTAGGGGAGAAATCGGGCTATCTGAAGGAAGGAAGAGAGGCTAAGCTGGGGCCGGACGGAGCGCTGGATCCCGTCAGCACGGCGGCCAGGATGGCAAATCGCCGCGCCCCTTACGGGGTCGGAGCAGAGCATACGACGTGGAGTGGAACTTGCGGAAACCGCACTGTGTAGAAGACAGATGGCCGCCGCTGTCGAGGAAAAAGGCTAATCTAACATTTACCAATTTCTCCATCAACTTGCATACGCAAGAGGTTAGAGAGATTGGGCGGAAACCGGTCGGAGTAGTGTGATCTCTCCCAGGTTTGCGAAAGGCGAGCACAATAGCGATTCGCCAGGAGTCTGGGATAAAACCTTCCACCCAGAACAAATCTTAACAGAAAGGCCATGCCTCGCTCACCCAGGTGTCGAAGCATGGCGTACGGGACATCGTCCGGACCATGGGCGATGTCCAGGCACGAAGCGAGAGCGGAGCGCAACTCGCTCCCAGTAAACCTGTCGTTGAAGGGTTCTCCGCCTCTAGAGGTAAAGTACAGCCGGCGGCCTTCCGCGACATCACGACGTGCATTAAATGCTGGCGAAGCAGCATCCCGGCTAGAGAATGCGGAAAAAGCGGTGGCGAACGATTCCGCCACGGGCACGGGGTCGGAGATTGCGGTCCCATACTCCTGGAGAACGGGAGGGGAGGCCTGCGAGAACTTGCCCCGAATCCTTTTGACTCGCTTCCACACCACTGCTAAAGGGGTCTTCCAGTTAAGTGAAGACACGTATGCCCGCCAAGAAGAGTGGCGGGCGTGCTTCGAAATATACCGGAACCTAGCCCTAGCCCGACGAAATTCAGCGACAGTGAAATCGTTCGGGCGGCGCTTATAGCACATGTAGGCATAACGCTTCTGTTTGAGGGCCGTCTCACACTCGGCCGACCACCATGGGAGTGGTCGGCGTGGAAAACAGCCAGACGTCCTATGAATAGTAGTCAGGTCCACGGCGATGAGGTTGTCGATGAAGAACTCAACGGCCAAATCTACCGACCTAAACTCCTCGACTGAGATAGAAAATTCAGTCATTTCCTAAAATGCAGGCCACCGCGCCCGCGCCAACACCACCGAGGTGGGCTCTCAGGCCGCAGTTGCCGTGAAAATGATATTTTAATGGAAAAGTGATCACTACCATGGAGGTCATCGACCTCGCCCCAATCAAAATCAGGCTGTGCATCCAAAGAGCAAAAAGATAGATCAAGGGAAGAAAATGAAGCGGTTCTCGGGCAGTGATGCGTAAAGTCATCCACATTAAGGACACCCATCTCAAGCTCTTCGATCATATCGGCAAGGACTTGTCGCCTGGGATTTATGGAGTAATCTCCCCAGAGAGGATGTCTACCGTTCAGATCTCCAAACAAGAGAAAGGGCCTCGGCAACCGTGCTACGACGCGGCGGAAGTGCCGAGCATCGAAGTCAGCTGAGGGTGGAATGTACTCAGGAATAACAATATACCTCCTATCCAAGTGAAGCTGCACAGCCACTGCCTGAAAAGAGGTATCTAAAGTGAAAAGAAGAACGGAGACATCATGGCGGGTGTAAACCGCGCATATCCTAGCCCGGCCCCCATCCCGTGGTGGTGGGGTCGCATGAGCCTTATACCCCAATGGCGGGCAGGAAGCACGCGCCTAGCATGGCCTCCTGCAGAAAAATAGCTAACGGGGAACGGGACGAGACGAGCCTCCGCAGCTCCTCCCAGTTTCCCGAAGTCCACGGCAATTCCATTGAAGGAATATGCCATCTAGGCCTAGCTCGGATGAGACGCAGGGGCCCTCTTCGAACAGAAGACATTCACGGGAATGGCCGTACGCTTCCCGGAGGCATAACCCCGGGAGCTGTTGGCCCGACAATGCGCTGAAGGCCCTGTCACCTTCGAGGACTTATTGGGGAAAGTTGGGCTCGCCATGCGAGTCTTTTCCTTCCTCCGCCTCGAAACCTTAGGCGGACGTTGCGGCTTCGGAGGCGGGGGGCCCTCTTTTCGAGGATCCACCGTCTCCGAGCCACTCAGCCTAACACTAAGCGTGGGCGAAAGAGCCGAAGCTCCTTTGTTAGGAACCCCGGAAGATGGCCTGGCGACTAACTTCAGGGGTCTTGCTTCCTGTGAGTATAACAACTCGGTGGAGGCGCGTGGTCGTTTCGCCTATCGGGAAACTGTCACGCTGGGAAAAGAGGGGGAGCCCTGGTTTTAGCCGGGGCTGGGTATGAACCCTTTTTGCCGCTAGCTTTACGAGGGAAGCGCCCGGGTTGAGTAGAGCTCGCAGAAGGGCTCCGAATGGGCGCGGAAACAACCGTGCTCGTTGGCCTGAATGGGACAGGAGCTAAGGGTGCCTTTCTAACTATTGAGGCATATGACGTCCCAGGCAGAGCCGGGCGCGCCAGGACCAAGTCCTTAGCCTCGCGGAATGAGAGTCGATCCCTGGCCTGAACGGCCAGGATTTCTTTCTCAAGAAGATATGCACCACAATGCTTCGAAGAAGCGGGGTGCAGCTCTCAGCAATTGTTACACTTGGACACACACGATTTAGACTTATCGTGTGCGGCCTTGGAGCAATTTACACAAACTTCGGGTGACCCCGACTTTGCACGTCTAAAAGAACGATTCGTATGGCCCAAGCGGTGACAGTAATAGCACCACCGCGGCAGTGGCACGAATGCCTTCATGCGGTAGCGGTACCAACCGGCACGCACCGACTCAGGGAGCTTGTCACAGTCAAACATGATGAAGAGTGTAGGGGTGGGTCTCGAGGCCCCTCCCTGTTTTCTCATCACACGTTCAACCTTGACCGCCCCATGGTCAGCCAGCTCTAAGGTGATTTCCTCTATGCAGTAGTCAATGAGTTCCCTTGCATAAACTACTCCTTTCACAAAGTTCATGGTAGAGTGCAGCGTCACACTCTCCGGGGTGCCATGAAGTGTCCGAAGAGCACTTATCTTGGCCGCCTCGGTGGGATTCGCCGCATTCGTCAGAAGGCTCCCGTCCGAGAAACGGGTCACCTTCGGCTCTCTACCCATTGCACTAGCTAATGCTCTCCTCTGATGGATCATGTTGCCCTTGGCCAACATGCTGCCATCAGTGGAGCAAATAACGAGGAAGCATTTGAAGCCAGCAGGCTTGAAAAAGCCAGGTAACCTCTGAATGAGTGGCTCCGATGTTATCGAGGTTCCGCCCTGTGCACTTTTGGTCTTAAGTCATAGTCAAGGGCTCCGCACACGGGAGGGTAGAGGGGCCGGATGTGCCAATCTTGGCTCGGTCGCATTCCAATGTGGCAGCAGACCCATCTGTCCCTGCAGCCCCCACGGATGGAGAGGAGCCCTGAGTCTTCTTTGTCCTTTTTGGCGAGGAGAGCGGGGAATGAACCAGCTTCTGACCTCTGCAAGCAGGAGCCCCTAGGCCAGATGGACCTGCCTCAGCAAGGTCCTTCTCCGAAATGGAGAAGGTCCTGGCAATCTTAGGGGCACCGGTTTGGGGGAGATCCCTCCCCTCCTTGTACTGCCTCAGAAACCCTAGCCGTTTGAGGAGGACCTTGCATAGGGGCGGATTTGGGTTCAGTGCTTAACGCCGAGCCTGGATTCCCCCCTCCCATGGAAGGCCCTACCATCTGAGGCTGGGTTGCCTCAAGGACCATGTCTACTTCAGGGGTGGCCTCCAGTTGGTCATCTCCCCCAAGACATCGCAGGTCCTGTTGGCAGTATTGTCATTAGTCAGCTGGTGTGGGGAGGCACAGGCCTTGACCCCGGCAAGGTTCAATATTCTTGTCAGCAGGTCTTTTGACGGAAGCGACCGAAGGGGCCTGGCTTCCCTCTCCCCACTAAGGGGGTTCGCCCTACCAAGCCGCTTCATTTGGGGGCGGTCGGCAACCGGCTGCCTGCTGGCTTTCTTGGCAGTCCCATTGGAAAGAAAAGGAGGGACTGCCACTGGAAACAGGGAGGTGCCCGAAAGCACCTCCAGAGAAGGGGGGGAGTGGGAGTCCCCAACACCTGTAGTCGTATGAGAGGAATAAGCCTCCTCTCCAGTTAGAAAAATATGGAGGGTCCCTTGCGCAAGCACAGGCGAGGAACCTCCATTTTTTCTGTGGAGCTGCCCAAGGGCGGCTTCGTCGATGGTACAGGGGGAATTAAAGTGGGGTTTTTTTATTCATCATTGGGGATGGAAACCCTCTTTTTATTACGGGATGCAATAGCTCATCACCCCTTGCAGTAGCACACACTGCAAGGGGTACGTACAGGCCTGGCAGAGCCAGGTGCCGCCATTCAGGACCACTCCTCCTGTCTGGTAGCCTGGAAGTCCATCGGCATGGCAGCTCCACCTTAGACACGGCATAAAATTTATAGTGTGTGAAGAAGAAAGGAAAAGGGATGTGAGGAAGGTATGGGTGGGGATGAAGCAGGTTATTAAAAACCAACTACCCCAGACAGGAGGTCAGGGGTTAGGGAACATTGTCCCCTCCCCCTTCAGCCCCAATCCGGGATGGTTGGCTGAGAAGAAGGTCAGCATCTACCCTGTGAAATTAGAGGCTGACCAGAGAAAATTGTGGGGGAGGTTGTATGAAAAGTGATGAAGTAGGGGAGAAATACAGGCTATCTGAAGGAAGGAAGGGAGGCTAAGCTGCAGCCAGACGGGGCGCTGGATCCCATCAGCATGGCAAATCATTGCGCCCCTTACGGGGAGGCTAAGCTAGAGCGGGATGGAGCGCTGAGTCCCATTTCTTTCTCAAAGAGAAACACACCACATTGCTTCAAAGTGTGGTGTGGCTCTCCGCAATTGACACACTTGGGCCACACACGATAAGTCCAAATCGTATGCAGCCTTGGAGCAACTTACACAGACTTCGAGTAACTCCCAACTTTGCGCATCTACACAAGCGATTCGTATGGCAGAAGCGATGGCAGTAGTAGCACCTCCGCAGCAAAGGCACAAGTGCCTTAAGGCGCTAGTGACACCAACCAGCACATACCGACTCAGGGAGCTTGTCACAGTCGAATGTGATGAGTGTAGGGCTGGGTCTCGGAGCTCCTCACTGTTTTCTCATCACACATTTGACTTTGACCGCTCCATGGTCAGCTCGCTCTAAGGTGATGTCATCTATGACGTAGTCTCTGAGTTCCCTCACATAAAACACTCCTTTCAAGAAGTTTATGGCCATGTGCATCACACTCACCACCATGTAAAGTGTTGGAAAGGCACTAATCAGGGCCACATCGGAGAGATTCGGCATATTCGCCGGGAGGCTCTCGTCACCTTCTACCAATCAGGCTAGCTAATGTTCCCCTTTGCCAAAATGCTGCCATCAGTGGAGCAAATAATGAGAAAGCATTTGAAGCCAGTGTGCTAAAAAATGCCAGGTAATCTCTGAATGAGAGTGTCCCCGAAGTAATTGAGGTTTCACTCTGAGCACTTGCCTCCTATCAAGCCACTCTCATTGGGAATGATCAATATTGGGCCACCTGCATGCTTTCTTGGCAGTCCCCTCTGAAAGAAAAGAAGAGACTGCCACTGTAAAGATGGAGTCACCCAAGGGTGCCTTCAAAGGAAACGAGAAGGCTCAATTGACCTCGTAGGCCAAGGAGAGGAGTAAGCCACCTCACCGGTAGAAGAGATTTAGAGGGTTCCCAGAAAAAGCAAATCCTTTTCTGCCATGGAGTTGCCCAGGAGCGGCAGTAAAGGGGAAGTGGAGAAGGGGTTTTTTTTTAAGATTTTTATCATTGGACATGGTGACCCTTTTAAATTCACAGGACGCAAATGCTAATCACCCCATGCAGTAGCCTGCTATACAAAGGATGAATACAGGGCTGGCAAAGCCAGCTACCGCCATTCAAGACCACTCCTCCCATCCAGTGGCCAGGCAGCCCAAAGCCCTTCGGCATGACATAAAATTGATAGACAGTGAAAGGAGAAACAGTATGAGAGGAAGGTGAGGGTGGGGGTGAGGCAGGTTGTTAAAAACCCACCACCCCAACCGGAGCTCAGGGGTGAGAGGGCGTTGTCCTCTCCTCACTCAGCCCCAATCTGGGATGGTTGGGTGAGAGAAAGCTGGTCAGCGTCTACTCTGTGAAATTAGAGGTCAACCAGAGAAAGTTATGCAAGAGGTTGTAGGGAAAGTGAGGAAGCAGGGTAAGAAGACAGGAGGTCAGAAAGAAGAAGAGGCTAAGCCGGGGCCCCACAGGGCGCTGAGTCCCATCAGCATGGCCGCCAAAATCTTTCCCAAGCCTTTAGTGTTCAATCTAAACCAGCGATGGGACTTACCTAATTTACTCTTAGGCTGCTGCAAGTACCAAGTATAATAGGCTACACATTGTACCCCCCTGTGGGGGCAAATCACTTAAATGCTGAAAAAGGACATGCCTATAAAAAACAAAACCTCTCCACAATACATGTTGTAACACTGCAGGTGTTACCTCCCCATCTGTAACTATTATATTTGTGAATGTCTATTTTGTTTCAGTAGGTAGTATGTTTATTTTATTAGATTAGGTAGGACATGGATAAAAATTTTGTGAATATGTTTGATTAGGTAGGACCTTTATTAAGGTTGATTTTTTCTATTCATGCCCAAGGCCTTATGACACTGATAGCAATTTTTTAATATTTTGTTTAGAAACCATTGATACCAGTCAAAAATAATATGTTGGGGTTTTATCTGTAATATACAATACTCTAAAAAGAACACACTTGTATTTCTATTACAACTTCCATAAATTTGTACAGAAAATAACAGGGTTTCCAGAATTGTTGAAGGATAACCTGCAGGAATAAACTAGGTATGGGTAAAGGTTATGCAAATTTGGATGAATAAAATGAAAGTTATCATCAGCAGATGAGCAATTTAATATAAAAAATAGTGACCAAAAAGATCCAATTGACAAATTCCTATTACAATATAATTATTAAATTATCAGTGGAAACATTTTTACAAGTTATAACCTTAATCTAAACCTAATGTACAGAAGATTGAACTTAAGTTAGTTGCTATGCAAACAATGCTGGTTCTCTCTATAAGAAATCTAATCACTCAGAGCCTTTTGGCCACCAATTTTTCTAGTAAATTTACATAACCTTAACTTATACATAGTTTATATATGTAGGTTATTGCACAGCAATTTTCAAAATCTTGGTTTTTCTCTGGCAAAAGTTATGAAAGATGTTGATAGAAATACATACATTCTGATATTTTTGGATAGTACTGTACATCTAGCTTGCTGGAGACATTCCTTGGAATCTTCAAATGTAAAGAACCCAATTATATGGGGCGAGTAATTATTTTTCTGGTTGAATTCTATAAGGGACAGTCCTTGCAATACTCCTTATTTACTAACAGTCTCAGGTTCTATTACAGGGCTATCTATGCTGGTGTCTGGACACTATTTTAGATTCATTCTTATCCTTGGTCTGCAATTCATTGTGTATCCTTGGCTCTTAATACATCCATCAATTCTTGTTCTTGAGTCTTTGTGAATTCACCATCCATATGCCTGTTATCTGGCAGTGCCTCGTCACTCAGAAGCCATTCATTGAACTTAAACCCTAAACCCATTCCAAAGCTTAGCTCTTGAAGTTAACTATTATTGACTTGGGTCTAGGACCTTATAATTACATCCTTGTCCTCCTTTCTATGGCTCCCATTTGAAACAATCCCCTTTCTCTAGTAGCCTCCATAAGTCATTAGGTTAGTTAGATCTTGAAAAAGCAAAAGTTATTTTTAGAGATTTTTATATAATATAATTATTTTGTACCTAAATTATTAGCCCATTATACAATAATTTGTGAATAACAATTACTTTGATTAACTAGTAGAAAAAAAGTTTTCCTTATTAACCAGAGCCTCCCGAGTGCCATTACACCAGTGATCAACCAAGAAGAGATCTTTCCCATATCACAAATGCGCGAGCCTGAGAAGGCTCCAGTGCAGTCAAGTCAAAACCAAATACACTGCACCAGCCTGAGCAGACACAGTTTAACACATTCACAACATGCCAGGAATATGCACAATAGATAAAACATGCAGATATATTGAGTGTTGGATAGCTGGGGGAGCATTCTACAGTCAGTGGAGTTCTGGGTGCCAGCCAATGAGATAGACTTAGCCCGGAATTATGTAAGCAGGAGAGACAAATTAAGCTTAAAAATTGATCAAAAGAATAGGAAAAGGTTAAGGATGATAAAGATTGCATTTCTACATGCTACTGCAAATGCAATGATAACAACAATGGATCCTTAAACTTTCAAGGAAACTTTCTTAGCAATCCTTAGATTTTAATTTTTTACACATGGATCTTGGCATTATTTTCATTTTATTATTTCCTTTTCATTCAGGTTTAAAAAATCTCTGATCTAATATACTTGTTACCGTTTCCAAAAAGGGAAACTTACCCTCGTTTGCATGGTTCCTTCTGAAGACCCTTGATCAACCAATTAGAATTATGATCTTCCTGAACTTGTGTTCCTGTCACAGACTGCTGACCAGAACCAGATCCATATTTAACATCATGAGAGTGGAGCCGTACCTTTAAAGAAAACACAAAATCAAAAAAGTGAATGATAGTATGTCAAAGCCCCTTGAAGGAGACCAATCTCCTTCAAGGACTCAAATGCACCATCCTCCAGATGGCTCTTGCCTTCAAGGTAAACTTAGATATCTTACAGGAGCATCCCCCCCCCCCTCCAAGATCTCTTATGACTGCAGCACAGAACTCTGCAAACAAGCAATAGGGACAGATAGTACCAACCAGTATAACAGAAAGGGCTTGGAGGAGCACTTAGGGGTGACTCCAGTGGAATAATTAAGGTGCAAAGGCACACATCTCTATACTCCTGGGCACTGTCTATCACCTTCTTTGGTATGCAGCACAAAACGCTGCCTGATAGCATAGGGAGAGCATAAAGGAGATATTTAAAGCCAAAGAGAAAATGGAGATATGTCAGGACTAAATGAGCATCCAAATGTCTGGCCCACATTGTGATGTCGTTGCAAAACTTTTATACCTTGAAGACAAGCAGCTAAAGGGAAATAGGAGATGAGCTTCTGCAGCTCCTAGTTAGCCCAGATTCCTGGGTCCTCATAGAAGGAAAGACCATACTCCCTAGAATAGGTGTAACCTTTCTGGAGGTAGAATTTTGAGGCTGCTGACTGTATAAAGTGCTGAAGGTTCTGCTACCTTGAGGGGCTTATAAGAAGAGGCTTGGCTCAATGCACAGGCCTTTCCTCCTGCATCAAACCTTTGTAGAGTGGGGGGCAGCTTTGGGATCAGTGGTTCCAAGTCTTTTAGAAAGGCCCAACTTACAGAGGTGAGAGAGGGAGTCAAAGTTCTTGTGTTGTGCTAGTTTCATGGGGCATACTTTGGAAGCTCAGGTGATTTACACTGCCTTCAAGGGGCATAGTTGCCATAATTGATGACTAACCTATTCTTAGGCTAAATTAATTTTATAAGCAAAAAGTCAATAAACCAGCAAAAAGACAAGAAAAACAACCAACAAAGACCAGAAACAAAAAAGAGGGCTTAGACAATGGGGAAGCAAGCAGTTATCAGTCAGGTTGAGGGGATTGGTACATCAAGTGGTGCTGCATCCAGTGAGTGAGGCCAATTCAGGTAACAGGAAACAATTTTTTTAGCACACATCTGGCAAGTGCCAATAAGGGCATCAGTCGCTGTAATTAATTAATTATAAGCCTAATACTTATGTACATTAAAATATTAAAAAAAGTTGCCATAATTGATGACTAACCTATTCTTAGGGCTAAATTAATTTTATAAGCAAAAAGTCAATAAACCAGCAAAAAGACAAGAAAAACAACCAACAAAGACCAGAAACAAAAAAATGGGCTTAGACAATGGTGAAGCAAGCAGTTATCAGTCAGGTTGAGGGGATTGGTACATCAAGTGGTGCTGCATCCAGTGAGTGAGGCCAATTCAGGTAACAGGAAACAATTTTTTTTAGCACACATCTGGCAAGTGCCAATAAGGGCATCAGTCGCTGTAATTAATTAATTATAAGCCTAATACTTATGTACATTAAAATATAAAAAAAGGTCAAACACCAAACCTAAAACCAAAAGCCAAAACAATGTAGTGGATGGTTCCAGTAACCACCCACCACAAAAGTCTACTCATTTGCTCATGAGCTGCTTGCTAGATTGGAAGGAAGCTCAAGGAGACAGATAATTTTATTATTATTATTATTATTAAAATATATATATTACCACTACCCAATCCTATCAGCTATGAGAGCCAATATATGAAATGAATATGTGATACTTTTTACATCTTTCATTATAACTTCTATACTAATAGGTCAAATCAATTCCAATTTGGTGTACAGGTACCTTACCTAGTGCTACATAATCTGTGAAAAAAAATTTCTATCATTGTGCCATCCCAGTTTTCTTGTCTTTTTATTTGATTAATTGTATTTTCTTTAACCATAAACAGTCATTTTTATTCTATTTTATTATTTTTTTTTCTATTTTCTTATTTTTCTCCATTAATAGCTAATTACTTAATACTAGGTGTGTATTAACGCTATATACATATCACTAGCATGTTTACTAAACTATGTAAAGTTTGAAGGCCTATCAATACCTTTAATGTGAAAAGGTGTTGTGCCTATCAGCTTAATTGGACCAGCAAAGACACTTCAGATCAACATCATTGTCAATGTCAACCTTTTTCTTAGGCCAATCATATCTGTCATTTGGTTTTCTTTCCAAGTAAGTCATTTTCACTGAAGATTTTTCACATTCCAGCACACGTCTAACAAATGGTTTGCCATAAACTACAGCATAATATTAATTTTCTTTTACATTCCACTTTTTCTGCCCCTGCAGATACTTCTGTCCATAAATGTCACAATACTTTTCTCCTCACTCTATTCCTCCTCAATGCTGATATCAGATTCACCTAAGCTTACCAATTCAGCATCAACATCTTCATCTGATGATGAACTGGGGTCCTTTTGTGGAGTACTAGTGAGTATTTTCTTCTTCTTTGGAATGCTTTTTTCTTTCATCTTTAGTTCAGGCTTTGCTTTTTCCTGCTCATCTAGACTTTCAAGAAAGTCATCTATATCTTTATCATCAGATGAACTAGGTTCCTTTTTTCTTGCTGCTTTTGCTTCTCTTTTCTTTCTTCCAAGTGTCCATTTTTCCTGCTCCTTTACAGCTTCAAAAAAGGCATCGTGGGTTATGACACAACTGTGAACATCAAATTTTGTCTGGCTGTTTTCTGTGTAGAGGAATGGTTAGGATTTTTAAACACGTCTCACATGATATGCTCAGAGGAGGTGGATGGAGATACATTTTCTCTTGGATGTTCTTTACTTGGTGTTGCTGGCTTTTGTACAGATTGTGCAGAGTGATGTACACTCATGTACAACTTGTATAGATCAGGGTTAAATATATCTACTGGGCAAGCATTCTAGTCAGAAGGATACAGTCCAGTCTTTTTAAAAGCTATTTGCCTGTTGGAAGACTGAAGCATTCATCCCACACCTTTCCTACCAAATCAACAAATTCAGATTTTGTAATTCTTCTTGCATAATTAGCAGCTTGCCACTTTGCAATTATTGCATCCCATCTTGTCTTGAGGGGTTTGAAACAACAGATGTCCAGAGGTTGTAGAAGATCAGTGGTGGGAAGTGGAAGCTTGATTGCTATGTTCTCCTTTCTTGCTTTTTATAACAAATACGAGCAGCAATGGTCTTTGAGTTACATGGCCACAAAAGAACTCAAACCATGCATGGAAGATCTCAACCACAATCCAACTTGAGTCCAAAAAGGTGTATCGGGTTCCAGGATAAGAGTTTGTGCCCTTTCAGGTGTGACCAAAACTTCTTCCCTTTGAAGAGAATAAAAGTAGGGGGGGCGAGCTTTCTCCCAAAGGCACTAATGCCTACCATGGCTGTAGTGGCTTCCCTTTCTGAGGTGCAAGTGAAACAGGAAGCTTTCACTCACACTGGTGCTATGACCTTTATTTGTGATAGATCTATAAATACACAGGTATCATCAATATTCCAACATATTCTGGTCAGTTTAAGAGATGGAGTTTATTCATTTCCAACTTGACATTTTCAAAGTATTCATAGATTATTTCAGGATTACTTGCTGCCACTTTTCTTGATTTCTCTAATGATGAAGTTAACTTGCAGGTCAGTCTATATCTCCTCATGAAGGTCGTACACCAGTCATTGCCAGGCATATTATTTGTAAATTTGCAATATTTTCTGAGCTAAGCACCTATGGATGGGTCTTCTGCATCATCCACAAAGGACTTCACTAAGTGTTTTACTTCTGCAGTGGTATTCCCAAAGCCCCACTTGGCTTTGATTTTAAGGCATTATGCCAGTTCCATTTCTGCCTCCTTTGGGAGGGACAGTTGACCACCTACACTCTTTTGAGGCTTTTCCCTTGTGGTCAGTCTTCTTTGCAGGGTCATCATGCAATTTTGCAGCTATTCTGATGCTTGTTCCTTCATTTTTTACAGCATCTATTGCCTTTTTCAATTTTTCTTTGAGATCTTTACCCTCTGGTTTTGTCCTCTTGTATTTTCTAGGCATTTTTCCTGTGCTAGTAGGTTTAAACTCAATAGAAATGGGAAAAAAAATTAAGAAGCTTTAATAGAAGAAAAATATGGTGGCACAATTCACCCTGGAGTAGCAAAATACACCTGGGTGAATCATGCCATTTTTTAAATGCATATAAAAAGGAAATGAGAAGTAATTTGAAATTTATGAACAGTTCATTCAAAATAGCAAAGATTCCTCTATATGCCATGCAATTTTCATGGTTTCAATAATATTTAGTATATTTTCAAGAGAAATTGAAAAGAAATGCAGTATTCAGAAACAAAAAATTTTTGCCTTTAAAAAAATACAAATTTTTTTTTTAGGATGGTGCAAAAAACTTTGCTGTGGCTGTATAGCTATTGAGTTGGGACTTTCAAACTATGTATTAACTTTTTTCAATTTTCTTAATTTTAGTGGTTTTCTTTAAGGTGGAACAATTCACCCCAACAGCCTGGGGGGAACAATTCACCCTGGTTGACGCTAAATATAAATAAAAATAAATATGAAATGATAACACAAATTCAACTACAATAAATATTGTTAAAGAAAGATACAATGTATATATAATTAAAATAAATATAGACCAATGCAACAAAATAATAATCCAAAATTCAATGTAGATTTTCAATATAAATTGATACCCGCCCACCATCCCCCCAAAATCGATTGGTTTACAAAAGCAATAATTGGGTGATCTCCCTCTCTCCACTGATCATTCACCACAAAACCCTTGGTCAAACTGGCTCATTTTGCTTAGTAGTCGGTAAGGTGCATTAGGGCATTTTCTCACATGTTTGGGGCAGTACCCTCACAGGCATGGTTATCTCTCCCTCTCAGGCAGATAAAAAGAGGAAGGGGTGTTCACAACAACTCAAGTTGGCGCTGGTGTCTCTTGAGTGTCTCAGGAGAGAATGGGCACAACCACACATTGCTGCTTTAGAGCTCCACACTTCAAAACTTCGGCTTTTCTCACTCTAAGACAAGGGCAGTGGGACCTTAGGAGCTGAAAAGTTGGAACAAAAATTACCACCTGCTCACTTTCTCAAAGGTGTTATGTATCCCCCCTCCTTCACTCACATATACTTCCATACATACATCTCACTCATACATACTCATTCCTGGCTTTGTCTTCCAGCTTCTTTTCTTTCGTACATGTATCAAAAGGCCTCAAAGCAAATTGTCACTTCACTCACAATGTTATTCTTTATACTATTAATCCTAGAAGAGAAAAAAATTGCTCTTCAGCGAAAGATGGGGGGGGGAGACACTGCTTCCAGGCAGCTGTCTTCCATCTTTCACCAAAACCTGAAAAATGTGGGCATTAGATGGGGAGGCAAATAGAAAACATGACCAAAGAAAACAAGTAAATCAAAAAGAAGAAGGGATCACATTCCAGTGTTTTTGAAGGCCTGCATCCATCTGGCGCAGGAACATATGACCATCACCAAAGAATCAAATAAAATGGTGGCCAGCCTACTCTAAAAGTCAGATAGTCCACAAGTCTGTGTGCATGAAACTGTTCTCACTATAAGGGACAAGCCATAGCAACTCAGCTCGTCCCAGTAGCAGGACAGGTAACATGCGCGAAGATCACCCAGACTGGGACATTCAACAAGAATGTGCAGAAGAGTCCAGAATACAACATATTTGTCACAATAAGCGGCACCTCCAATAAATGGAGGTGCATCCTGCAAGAGTGCCCAATTTGAAGATGAAAGAAAGAGACCTGAAGCCATTGTGGCATCCTAGGAAAAACCTTATCAGGGGCCAGTGCTTTACAAAATATTATTCTATTTCTTTTTACACTATCCTCTAATTTCTCCTCATCATTACCTCTGAAGATCAAGGTCCCCTACAAGTAGTATCCTCAAGTGTAAATACTGAGAGAAAATAGGTACTTATTATCATCCTAACGATTGCATCACTATCACTCACAATAATGACAGTATAAGAAGCAGTCAAATAGATAGTAGTCATTAAATGACATTAATTTCAATCAATATTTTTGACCAAGAGACTAGGGAATTTTAAGCTATAAATTTGAATCACAAACCAACTTGTTATCCTAATAAATTTCTAAGTGTCGAAGCTATAACTTACCTTGTAATAGTGGTTAAATAATTTAACGACTGAGCCACAGGAAACGAACTGACTTTTGCCTGAAAAAGCAAGATATGATGTTCATTATATAAGTAATAAGATATTCCACATCTTCAAATATAAACTGCCCAAAAATAGAGTTTAATCAAACATTTTGTACTGAAATATGTGAGACTCAATAACAGCATATTTTTAAATGTAGGTATGATAGAAGTGTTAAAATTAGTAAGAATTTGTGAACCATCATCATAAATCCTTTTTGAAGGCTCCATACATGCTTGCATGAGTCGGCCTTATTTACCTAATGGCAGCTTTCCATGCTGCTCGATCTCTGGCTGTTTCTCTATTCAAACTCATATCTCTGAGGTCTCTCTGTATAACCTCATTACACATCTTCCTTGGTCTCTCTCTGGCAGCTACACCCCCCAAACTCCAAACTCTTAACACCCTTCACCCAATTATTCTCTTCCATCCTCTCCACATGACTGAACCACCTGTCTGCCTCTTCTCAGTGCCACACTAATGCATGCTATCACTTAATTCACAGTCACTGTCACCTCCAGGCCTCAAATTCAGAGATGATCCGCACATCCATCTCACCATGCTCTCATCTCAGTACACTTTTGCCTCTGGATGTCCTCTTCCTTCACAGCCAAAGTTTCGCTGCTGTACAACATTGCACTTCGTAAGCACGCAGGGTACAGATGTCCCTTAGCTCGGAGGTAAAAAAAAACCTCAGCATCAAGAAAGGAAGCAGCTCTCTGAACTTCTTCCAACCACTTCTAACCCTTGACACGGAACTCGCCCTAGCACCTCCCTCTCGTTGGCAGTGGCATGTACTCGTATCTGAGTATCATTTCTTCAGTTCATTACAGAGTTTAGTTTATGGTCTAGTTATTGTTGGTTTGGCTGGTGAGCTATCTTATGGCTTAAGAGCCCAATGCGAGCTCTACAAAGTCATGGGCATTGATGCACTGATCATATCTCCAAGCTAGCAGAACTCCTCTAAACATTCAAGCACTTGCTTTCCTCTACACATAGTGCACTGAAACTTTCCATCATTCTGCAGCCTACCCCTGATACCACTACATCTTTTATGCACCCACAAACCACATCCATTACACAGGATAGAGTTATTCCCTACTCCTTTGTGTCAGACTGCACATGGCCAAATACCCTCAATGATGTCATTACCACCACCCACTCTTGAAATCATCATCTTTGTTTTATCCAAATTCACTCAGCCCCATAGAATTCATCCCTTCCCTCCACACCTGAACTTCTCAAGTGCCATCCTCTCATCCTCAGCAATCAGCATTAGGTCATCAGCGTACAACTCAAATGGCAATCATGTTCTAAAATTCTGTGACAGCACTTCCAGGACCATAACAAAGAGCAAGGGCTAAAAACAGATCCCTGATACACACCAACCTTCACTTAATTCTCCATTTACCCTCACCTGGGTTATCAAACCTTTGTACATAGACATGACCACCCTAACCAACCACTCTTCGATCCTTAATTTTCTCATTGCCCACCTCACCAAATCTCTCATCACCCTATCAAAATCTTTTTCCAGGTCAACAAAAATATAATATAATGCTCTTTTCCTAGTGATGTACTTCTCCTGGAACTGTCTAATTATAAATATAGCATCTGTGGTTCCTTTTCCAGGCATGAACCCAAATTACATATCAAAGTTTATCCTTTGGCCTAAGCAGGAGGTATTGAAACATCTGCAAGATGAGTAGGAAACTGTTGTCCCCAAGATTGCAGGCTATATGAAAGGTTTAAGGCATGCATTCTAAAGATCCTCTATTTCAGATTTTTTTTTATATACTATGTTGTTGTTGATGTTCCTCAGGCTGTCTGGCTGAGCAGCTTTAACCATGAGGAAGAATATGGCTGGTAATGGGTGCTGTTGTTAATAGCTCCCCAGGAGCAGATGACCTCTGCTCCCTCAGACCAGTTGGAAGATTAAGAAAGCTTGGATCCTACAGCCTGTGCTATAGACCCCACCAATGTTATCACAATTAAGTGGGGCCACACTTTCTGTGAGACTGTCCTGAGGGAGCATGTTAAAGTGGGGGGGGGGGGGCTGTTGCATGCTGTGGGAATTTTATAGCACTCCACTGTGCTAGTGGTCCATGCAATGGCTAGGAAGTGGAAGTTCAATTGCAACTTAACCTCACACAGGATACATCCAAGTAGGGTGGTCCAACTCCAGGATTGGATCCAGGTGGGGTGCTCATTTCATATCCACTTGGGAATGAATGACCACTCTACCACTCTCTCTTGCAAGCATCGCATCCAATTTTTTGGTAGCTCAAAAGGGCCAGGTGAACTCTGTTGGCATGGGGATGGGAAGATTCAGAAGGGTGGATGTCTAGGGGTCATGCATGTACCAGGGTATTGTGAGACAATAGAGTATTGAATGAAATGGGCGTGGCTATGTTTAGGACGGCTGCTTTGAGGTGGGAAAGAAAGGTTGCATAGTGAGGCCTCAGAAAACCTGATCTTGCACCCCCTAACACTAAATACTATGGAGGAGGTCCAAACCCTTCATCAACTCAACTATCTAACACTTAGGAGTGCATAAACCAGTCCTGAGTACAAAGGACAAGTGGTAGCTACCCTGCTTGTCTTAGTACTGCAACAGGAGGGCAAGATCCCCCAGACTAGGACATTTGACAAGAATGTGCATCTGTAGTACAAATTAGAGGAAACAAGGGAGTAGCAATTGGGGTGGTAGTACTACAGCAAACATGTGATGAATGTCATGGAATGAAGAATGTGCATGTTTTATTGAGATACAGGCGTGTAAGGGCCAACCAACTCACTCGAAGCAGCCCTAAAAGTTTGGCGAATTTTTATGAGTCATGATGACAATTGTTTCTCCTCCTCTATTACCCCACAATTTTCAAAATACTTGTCAAAACAATTTTTGAATATATTCAATGATTCACTCCCCACCACTTCAGTTGGCAATCTGTTCCACTTGTCTATGACTATATGTGAAGAAACTCTTTGCTATAACAGTCTTGAACCTACGACACTCAAGCTTGAAACCATTATTTCCACAGGTATTGTTCACTTCACTGAAGGTAAAGAGGCACCCACAATCTAGCTTATCATAACCTTTCAGTATTTTTAAAAACTTCGATCAAATCTCCCCTTAGTCTATACACTTTTTAAGAGATGGTAATTTCAGCTGTCTCAATCATTTTTCATACTCCAAATCGCGGAGCTCTGAAACAAATTTAGTTGCTCTTCTATACACCCTCTCCATCCTGTCAATATCCCTGACGTAAAAGGGTGACCAAAATTGTTGAACAGAATATTCGAGATGGGGTCAAACCAAGGATTTATAAAGCAGGACCCTATTCACTCTCTTTGACGCCTGCATACACATCTCAGAGGGCTTGAGATCCTTGGTTATAAGGACACCCAAGTACCGCTCCTCCTCCACAGAATCAAGCTTTCTACAGCTCATATTATACTGAAATTTTTTATTAAAATAACCCATGTGCACGATTTTACACTTTCTGACATTAAAATTCATCTGCCATTTCTCTATCCATTGAATAAGCTTTTCTATGTCTTCCTGTAAGGATGCCCTATCCTCATCTGTAAGTGCACTGCCCATGAGCTTTGTATCATCCACAAATTTAATCAACCTACTTTTTAACCCTTCATCAAGGTCATCAATGAAAATAAGAAACAAAATTGGACCCAGAACCAATCCCTGGGGGATGCCACTCGTAACCAGTTTCCAATCTGACTGCTTGCCGTTTATTACCGCTCTTTGTTCTCTATTATTAAGCCAATCTTCTAACCAGCGCAGTACATTGCCACGCAGGTTAGGTGCATGACATTTATTTATCAACTGCACATGGGGGACTTTGTCAAACACCTTCCTAAAGTCCAAATATACTACGTCCACAGCTTTATTATTATTGTACATGTTTACTACATCATGAAAAAAATCTATAAGATTCGTTAGGCAAGATCTTCCCTTTCAGAACCCGTCGTGCATGCCCTTGATGAGGGAATTGTTCTCCAGATGTTCAACAATTCTGTCTTGCATAGTTTTTCCATCAGTTTACCAACTACTGAGGTCAGACTAACCCGTCGATAGTTCCCGGCCGGTTTTTGTCACCTTTCTTGAAGATTGGTCTGACATTTGCCAGTTTAAAGTCGCGCAGGATGCTCCCCCCCACCCTTGAAACAACATCTTGAATGCAAATGCCATAGGCTCCAATATTACATCTTTTCATTGTTTTAGTAGTCTCATACTAATACCATCCGGACCTGGAGCTTTTCTAATTCTAAGTTTCTCTATGTAATTCCTTACTTCTTCAACTGAAAATTTTATAGCGCTAAGTACGGTATGATCTGCCTCCTAAAAGGTGGATTATCTAAATCCGGAATTGGACCATCCCTCTTGATTGAGAAAATGGTTGAAAAAAAGTTATTTAAAATAGTCACCATCTCATTTGATTCGCCAATTAACTCCCCATTTTCATTTAACAGTGGACCTACTGTACTGTTTACAGGATTCCTATTACTTACATACTGGAAAAAGGATTTGGGATCTTCCTTACATTGATTTGCGATTTTAATTTCAAAATTTCTTTTTGAACTTCTAACTAGTCTCTTAACCTTTCTCCTGAGGTTGATGTACGCATTATAATTAGCTTCTTTTCTATTACTTTTCCAGTTTTTATAGGCAGTGTTTCTATCCCCTAATTTAATGGCTATATTATTGTTAAACCACTGAGGTTTATTCTCAGTGTTTTCGCGTTTTATTTGAAATGGAACGTGCTCTCTTTCTACAGTTTTTATTTCGCTTGCTAAAAATTTGCACGCTTCCATCCCCCAAAGATCCTCAAAAATTTGCCGGAAATTTCTACTCTGATTTCTCTTCACATTGAGTTCAAATCCGCTCATCTATAATCTGGAATTTGCATATGGTTTCCTGAGTCTTGGTGTCTGTGTTTATTTAAAAATTATGATCAGAAGTCCCTAAATTTTTCCCAACCTCACATTTTGAAATCAGAATTTCATTATTCGTCATCACTAGATCAAATACTATACCATTGCGCGTTCCTTCGCTAACTTTCTAAACTACTAAATAGTTTTCTTGCATAAAGTCTACAAGTCTGGCTCCCACTCCGTCGCAATACAACATCTCTAAGTTTACATTCCTATTATTGAAATCACCCATTATAATGGCTTTGTTCATCACGTATGAAGTTACTTAAAGAATTGTACAAGGTTAGATCATTCTCTTCGCTACAGGAAGGTGGTCTGTAAACTAAAGTGATTCTCAAATTTAAGCTTTTTGACTTAATATCTATGCCTAGTTTGCATCCTACCTACTATATGATATTCCCCCAAAAAAGTCCCTCTCAAGGTTTGGCCATGATTCTGAGATTGCTATATCTAATCTTTCCACTGAAACTAATGCTTTAAACTCCGATTTATGTCCTTTAATATTTACATTTTTCCACTATTTTTTTTGTTTTTGCCTTTAGAGCCCATCTGGCGACTGCCCACTTGGGCATAAGTCGTCGGAAATATGACAGCCGAGAACTAGGTTACTTTAAAATAAATTATTAAAAAATAACAATGATAAATATTGGAAAAACTCAACAATTAGGAAGCAATCTCCGGCATCGGGGAGAGGTCCCCCTCACCCCGGTGCAGGAGCATGCAACCTAAAAAGAAAAACAAAAAATAGAACCTACTTAAATAAAGTGGAGAAGCCTGGCCTCCCCCAAAAAGTCAACAAGTCCACAAGTCAATGTGCAGGAACTTGTCCCAAGTACAAGGGACAGGCAGTAGCGACCCCGCCCATCCCGGTACCGGGACAGGTAACGTGCACGAAGATCACCCAGACTGGGACATTCGATAAGAATAGGGCGCAGGGGAGTGCTCCATCAGATAGCAATGCGTCACACGAGTGTGCCCAATTCCGAAACGACAGAAAGCGACCTGAAGCCGTCGTGGCATTGGGGGATTGGTCCATGGGAACAGTCGCGGCGCAATGGCACGCAACTTTAAGTTCCCTTCAACCGTCTCCCATCTTCTTTGCCAAGCAGTCCGAAGAGCTGCCCCTATTCCTGCCATGTAGTCATTGTGAGGAAGAGCGAAACGCTGGTCTGGTCGAGAGTCCTCACGGACTCTTTGGCGCCCTCATTCCCCGCAATTCCTACATGTCCAGGAACCCATCAAACGATAATCTCAACATCTGCCCGGCTCGCCAAAACCGTGGCGTCACGGATATCGCGAACCAGGGGATGCGGAGATTCCAATGCCCCCGGAGCACTCAAGGCGCTTTGTGAGTCGCTATAGAGTGGTGTATTGCCACCAGCTCAGCCGTGAAGACAGACGCAGCGCCCGGTAGAGCTCCACTGACATCAAACAGAGGGGATATGGCGTGGAAGCCGCACCCCCTCTTGGGACTTGGAGCCATCCATATACACTGGCACGGTTCCAGCGTGACACGATGTGTGCTCCAAAAAGGTCGAACGCAATACTCCGGGCGCCGTACAAGCTTTGGGAGCAGAGGCATGGCGACAAATAGCCAAATGTGGTACCATCCAGGGTGGAGTCCTGGGCAGAACCAGGGGCGCCACCGGCCAAAGACCTATATCTAGCTCTCGAAGGAGTTTCCTGGCCCTAAACCCAAAGGGCTTAGGGTATGACTGGCGTCTCTCGGCGGCATAGGTACCGTCGAGATCAGCTGTGGATGCAGTGAAAGTTGTTGGCGACTGAGGGAGGCGCCCGGCTCGCACGTACAGGCGAGTGATGCACTGCACGCGGCGCAGAGCAAGTGGCATCTCGCCAGCATGGACCAACAGGCTCTCAATGGGAAAAGTGCGGAAGGCCCTGGTCGCAAGGCGAAGGCCGGTGTGGTGAATCGAATCCACCTTCCGCAATAAACGCTCGGCTGCGGATGCATAAAACTCGCATCCGTAGTCGAGCTTCGAGCGAACAAAGGATCGATAAAAAAGTAAGACAGTAGCCCTATCAGCGCCCCAAGCGCTGAACGTCACGGAACGGAGAATGTCCATGGCGCGGGTACAAGAGACCCTAAGGCTGCGAATATGAGCCTCCAAGGTGAGGCGTCGGTCGAATACAAGACCAAGGAAACGGTGCGACTCAACCACATCCAGGCGAAAGGGCATTAATAAACAAATCTGGGTCGGGATGGAGCCGTGGATGGCGGCACCACCATAGTCTTGGCCAAAGAAAAACGAAACCTGTGCGCTTCGGCATAGCGAGAGACGCGGTTCAATGCCTGTTGGAGTCGACGCTCCAGAGTTGGCATCTGGGTCGCGCCAAAAAGAGATCGAAAGGTCATCCACGTAGAGCGTAGCGAGAACATCTTCTGGCAGCACTGAAGTGATGCCATTGATGCTCAGGGCAAAGAGTGTCGACACTGAGGACACTTTCCTGCAGACACCCTCTTCCTGCTCCTTTGGGCAGGAGAGAACTTCCGCCCACCCATACGCGGAATAGACGATCTCGTAAAAATTCAGATATAGACTGGGAGGCGTACCCTCGCCCCCATCGTGTGGAGTCTCCATGATACTGTATCGCTATGCAGTATCATAGACCTTCTCCAGATCAAAAAAGAATGTGACGTAGTGCTGCCTACGAAGGAAAGCCTCGCAGATGGCATTTTCCAGTCGGAGAAGAGCATCCGACGTGGACTGAAACTTGCGGAAGCCGCACTGTGCAGAAGACAGATGACCTCCACTGTCCAGGAAAAAGGCTAGTCTAACATTTACCAATTTCTCCAACAACTTGCACACGCAAGAGGTTAGAGAGATTGGGCGGAAACCGGTTGGAGTAGTGTGATCTCTCCCCGTCTTGCGAAAGGTGAGCACAGTAGCGATTCGCCAGGAATCTGGGAGAAGACCCTCCACCCAGATTCTGTTGAACAAATCTAAGAGAAAGGCTATGCCTCGCTCACCCAGGTGTCGAAGCTGGAATACGGGACATCATCTGGACCATGGGCGGTCACATTCTCCTGGAGAACGGGAGGGGGGTCCTGCGAGAACTTGCCCCGAATCCTTTTGACTCGCTTCCACACCTCAGCTAAAGGGGTCTTCCCGTTAAGTGAAGACACGTATGCTCGCCAAGAAGAGCGGCGGGCATGCTTCGAAATATACCGGAACCTAGCCCTAGCCCGACGAAATTCAGCGACAGAGAAATCGTTCGGGCGGCGCTTATAGCGCATGTAGGCATAACGCTTATGTTTGAGGGCCGTCTCACACTCGGCCGACCACCATGGGAGTGGTCGGCGTGCAAAACGGCCAGACGTCCTGGAATAGTAGTCAGGCCCACGGCGATGAGGTTGCCGGAGAAGAACTCAACGGCCTCATCTACCGACCTAAACTCCTCGACTAAGATAGAGAATTCAGTCATTTCCTGAAATGCAGGCCACCGCGCCAAGCACCATCGAGGTGGTCTCTCAGGCGGCAGTTGCCCTGAAAATGATATTTGAATGGGAAAGTGATCACTACCATGGAGGTCATCGACCACCCCCCAATCAAAATCAGGCTGTGCATCCGAAAAGCACAAAGATAGGTCAAGGCAAGAAAATGAAGCGGTTCTCGGACAGTGATGCGTAAACTCATCCACGTTTAGGACACCCATCTCAAGCTCTTCGATGAGATCGGCAAGGACTTGTCCCCTGGAATTTATGGAGTAATTTCCCAAGAGAGGATGCCTGCCGTTCAGATCTCCAAGCAAGAGATAGGGCCTCGGCGGAAGTCCCCCGCGTCGAAGTCAGCTGACGGTGGAATGTACGCAGAAATGATAGTATACCTCCTATCCAGGTGCAGCTGCACAGCCACTGCCTGAAAGGAGGTATCTAAAGAGAGAGGAAGAACGGAGACATCATGCCGGGTGTAAACCGCGCATCCCCCAGCCCGGCCATCCCGCAGTGGTGGGGTCGCAAGACCCTTATACCCCGGGAGGGCAGGCAGGGGGCACGCGCCTAGCATGGTCTCCTGCAAAAAAATAGCTAACGGGGAACGGGACGAGACGAGCCTCCGCAGCTCCTCCCAGTTGGCCCGGAGTCCACGGCAATTCCATAGAAGGAATATGCCCTCAAGGCCTAGCTCGGAGGAGACGCGGGGGCCCTCCTCGAATTGAAGACCCTCACAGAAATGGCCGTACGCTTCCCGGGGGCAGAACCCCGGGCGCTGTTGGCCGGGCAAAGCGCTGTCGCCTTCGAGGACTTATTAGGCAGGCGTTGCGGCTTCGGAGGCGGGGGGCCCTCTTTTCGAGGAACTACCGTCTCCGAGCCACTCGCTCCACCTCGGGGCGTGGGCGAAGGGGCCGAAGCTCCTTTGTTGCTGTCCTCCTGTGAGTTTAACGACTCAGTGGAGGCGCGTGGCCGTTTCGCCTTACGGGAAACGGTCACGCTGAGGGAAGAGGGGCGAGCCCTGGGCTCCGAATGTGCGTGGAAACAACCATGCTCGTTGGCCTGGATGGGCCAGGAGCAGAGGGTGCCTTTCTAACTATTGAGGCATATGACATCCCAGGCAGAGCCGGGCGTGCCAGGATCAAATCCTTTGCCTCGCGGAATGAGAGTCGATCCTGGGCCAGAATGGCCAGGATTTCTTTCTCAAGGAGATAAGCACCACATTGCTTCGAAGAAGTGGGGTGCAGCTCTCCACAATTGATACCCTTGGCCACACACGATTTGGACTTAGTGTTCGACCTTGGAGCAATTTACACATACTTCGGGTGACCCCGACTTTGCACGTCTACATGAGCGATTTGTATGGCCGAAGCGGTAACAGTAATAGCACCGGCGCGGCAGTGGCACGAATGCCTTCACGCGGTAGCGGTACCAACCGGCACACACTGACTCAGGGAGCTTGTCACAGTCGAACGTGACGAAGAGTGTAGGGGTGGGTCTCGAGGCCCCTGCCTGATTTCTCATCACACGTTCGACCTTGACCGCCCCATGGTCGGCCAGCTCTAGGGTGATGTCCTCAATGGAGTAGTCAAAGAGTTCCCTCGCATAAACTATTCCTTTCACAAAGTTCATGATAGAGTGCGGCGTCACACTCACCGGGGTGCCATGAAGTGTCCGAAGAGCACTTATCTTGGCCGTCTCGGCGGGATTTGCCAGAAGGCTCCCGTCCGAGAAACGGGTTACCTTCAGCTCTCTACCAATTGCACTAGCTAATCCTCTCCTCTGATGGATCATGTTGCCCTTGGACAACATGGTGCCATCAGTGGAGCGAATAACGAGGAAGCATTTGAAGCCAGCGGGCTCGAAAACGCCAGGTAACCTATGAATGAGGGGCCCCGATGTCATCGAGGCTCCGCCCTGTGCACTTTTGGTCTTTGTCATCGTCAGGAGCTCCGTACCCGGGGGGGCAGAGGGGCCGGATGTGCCGATCTTGGCTTGGTCGCTTGCCAAAGTGGCAACAGACCCATCCGTCCCCGTAGCCCCCACGGATGGAGAGGAGCCCCGAGTCTTCTTCGTCTTTTTGGTACTTTTCTTTTTTGGAGAGGAGGGCGGGGAATGAACCCGCTTCTCACCCCCGCCGGTAGAAGCCCCCATGCCAGATGGACCGGCCTCAGCCAGGTCCTTCTCCGAAATGGAGAAGGTCCTGGTGGTCGCAGGGGCATCATCCGGAGGAGATCCCTCCCCTCCTTGTACTGCCTGAGAATCCACAGCCGTTTGATGAGGACCTTGCATAGGGGCGGATTCCCCTCCATGGAAGGCCCTACCGTCTGAGGCTGGTTTTCCTCAAGGACCATGTCTATCACAGGAGGAGCCTCCAGTTGGCCATCCCCTCCCAGGACATCGCAGGTTTCCTTGGCAACATCATAAGTCTTTAGTGGGGAGGCACAGGCCTTGACTTCGGCAAGGTTTAATATTTTTGCCAGCAGGTCTTTTGAGTGAAGCGACCAAAGGGGCCTGGCTTCCCTCTCCCCCCTAAGGGGGTTTGCCCTACCGAGCCGCTTGCACGAGGGGCGGTGGGCAATGGGCTGCCTGCTGGCTTTCTTGGCAGTCCCCTTAGAAAGAAAAGGAGGGACTGCCATTGGAGATAGGGAGGTGCCCGAAAGCACCTCCAGAGAAGGGGGTGAGGGGGAGTCCCCTACACCCGTAGGTGTAGAAGAGGAGTAAGCCTCCTCTCCGGTCAAAGAGGTATGGAGGGTCCCCTGCGCAAGCACAGGGGAGGGGGACCTCCATCTTTTCTGTGGAGCTGCACGAGGGCAGCTCCGTTGTTTTAGGGGGAATTAAGGGGAGATGTTTTTTTTTCATCATTGGGCATGGTGACCCTCTTTGTTTTACGGGACGCAATCGCTCACCACCTCTTGCAGTAGCCCGCACTGCAAGAGGTGCTTACAGACCCGGCAGAGCCAGGCGCCGCCATTTGGGACCACCCTCTCCCGCCTGGTGGCCTGGCAGTCCTTCGGCATGGCGGCTCCACCTTGAACACGGCGTGAAAAAGATAGATTTTGAAGAGGAGAGGAAAAGGAATGTGAGGAAGGTATGGGTGGGGATGAAGCAGGTTGTTAAAAAAAACCCATCCCGAACCGGAGCTGAGGGGTTAGGGAACAATGTCCCCTCCCCCCTCAGCCCTGATCCGGGGTGGTTAGCTTGAGAAGAAGGTCAGCATCTACCCTGTGAAATTAGAGGCTGACCAGAGAAAGTTGTGGGAGAGGTTGTATGAAAAGCAACGAGGTAGGGGAGAAATCGGGCTATCTGAAGGAAGGAAGAGAGGCTAAGCTGGGGCCGGACGGAGCGCTGGATCCCGTCAGCACGGCGGCCAGGATGGCAAATCGCCGCGCCCCTTACGGGGTAGGAACCCCAGAAGATGGCCTGGCGACAAGCTTCAGGGGTGTTGCCCTCTGTGAGTTTATTTAAGAAGCAGTAGCTGATCGCAGATCGTCAGTCACAAATTTTTCAACAATGGAAAAGTTCGAGCACTGCGCAGTGATCAAATTTTTGACCAAGGAAGGCAAGAATGCAAAAGAGATCCATAAATGCATGGTTGCAGTGTACACGGACACCACTCCTTCCTATGCAACCATTGCTCACCTTAATTCGGAGTTCCACCATGGTCATGAGTCCCTTGAAGATGACCCCCATCCAGGACACCCATCACACGTGACCAACGAGGACATGGTGGCCTGTGTGGAGAGGATGATCCTCGAAAATTGACTGGTGAAGGTCGAAGAAATTGAGTGAGAACTTGGAAAACACATGGAAGTGTTATCAACATCATCCACGACAATTTGGCCATGATGAAGGTCTCTGCCCATTGGGTCCCTAGAAACCTTACAAAACCTCATGGCCCATGATTGATTTCAACATCATCTTGTACAACCAAGACCCGGCAGAATTTGAGTCACGTATAATGACAGGTGATGAAATGTAGGTCAATCACTGGGATCCCGAAAACAAGCTCAAAAGCATGGCCTGGAAGCACAGGGGTTCTCCGACCCCCATCAAGTTCCGGACACAACCCTCAGCCGGGAAGATCATGGCCACCATCTTCTGGGATTCTGAGAGAGTGTTGATGGTGGACTATGCGCCTCATGGAAGGACCATCACAGGCGAATATTACACTGAGGAACTGGCTTGGTTGAAGAAGTGCATCCGTCAGAATCGGCGCAGCAAGTTGACACGCGGTGTCCTGCTCCACCACGACAATGCCCCTGTCCACAACACCAGAGTTGCACAAGCGGCCCTGCGCGAGTGCGGATTCAAGCAGCTCAACCATCCCCCCTACAGTCCAGATCTGGCCCCCTAGCGACTACTTTTTATTCCGCCTGCTCAAGGATGCACTGCGTGGATGCCGGTTTGGGAACTATGAAGATGTCCAGGAGTGGATTGAACAGCAGTCGGGAGATTTCTGGTTGTCCGGAATTTGAAGCCTCAGGGACAAGTGGCGCAAGTGCATTGAAGTCGAGGGTAGTTATATTGAAAACTAATACAACACTTTTCCTCACATCTCATTTCCTTATATAGGAATTGCAAAACTTATTGACCACCCCTCATATAATAGTTCAAGTACAGGAAATGGTATGTGCTAGTATGTTTGTTTTGACAGCACCAATCTGAAGACTGGGGAGGACATATCACACCAGCAAATGATCATTATACTAACACTAAGGAGTCAAATAAAGTGGAGAAGGCCGTCTCATACTCGGCTGACCACCAATGAATAGTAGTTAGGCCGCGGCGATGAGGTTGACGGCCTCATCTACCAACATAAACTCCTGAACTGAGATAGAGAATTCAGTCATTTGCTGAAATGCAGACCACCGCGCCCACACCAAGCACTACCATAGGTCATCAACCACCCCAATCAAAATCAGGCTGTGCATCCGGAGAGCACAAAGATATATCAAGGCAGAAAAATGAAGCAGTTCTCGGGCAGTGATGCGTAAACTGATCCACATTTATGACACCCATCTCAAGCTCATTGATCAGGTCGGCAAGGACTTGTGCCCTGGGATTTATTGAGTAATCTCCCCAGAGAGGATGCCTGGCGTTCAGATCTCCAAGCAAGAGAAAGGGCCTCGGCAACCGTGCCACGATGCGGCGGAAGTCCTCCGCACAGCCACTGCCTGAAAGGAGGTATCTAAAGTAAAAGGAAGAACGGAGACATCATGCCGGGTGTAAACAGCGCATCCCTCAGCCCGGCCATCCCACGGTGGTGGGGCCGCAAATGAATATACTTGGTATTTGTACACTACCAGAAAGTATTTGATTTAATAACATCTTTGAAGAATCAAGGTATAGATCTGGGCTACATAAATATCAGAAAATATACCAAAATTGCAGATCCTACATTAGATTGCAAAAGGATTTAGACATCTTTCAATTACAAATTGTAAGACAAGGAGATACCATTTCTCTGAAATTTTTCACCCAATGTCTAGAAGAAATCTTCCTGAGGCTAAACTGGAAAACAAAGGCATTAATATAGATGAGGATTACCTCACTCACCTGAGAATCACAGATGATATTTTACTCCTAACTGATAACCTAAGAGAGATTCAAACAATGTTTCAAGAACAATGTTTCAAGAAAAACAAGTCATGCTAAACTAACCAGAGGTAAATATGATAGACATGACACTTGACAATGAGTAAATTGAAATGGTAGACAAATATATCTATAAATATATACAAGCACATACATAGATGTGTGATATACTTACCATTAACAAAATTTAAAAATATATTAATTAAGAAAATCACTTTATATATATTAATACTTCTTAAATTCATTTTGGTACTTGAAAATGTTTTACTTTATCTCAATAATATGAAAAACATTAAGGTTCTGCAATAAATATTGAAATTATCAGTAATGCTTCCCTCCAAAGTAAGTTTTATTACATATCACTCAATAAAAATGTGCTGCCCCTTTAAACCTTTTCACTCCCATAATCAACCAATTTTTATGCAGTCCTTCCAACCTTACACTCCCTGATATTCTTATATAATCTCATGACAAGTGTATCTACTCTTTACATGCCCATATGAGAGAGGAACATTCTCATTCATACCATAAATACCTCTATCTACTCATTCACCTTTCTATTATTATTATTATTATATTACGCATTTTACCACCGTAGACACCATAGGGTGATTCAACAGTCAATCTCAAGTAGAATTATGTGGCTAAAATTTTTGGAATATAAGAAGCAATCTGGAGTATAAAAAGGGGTACACAAAAATAAGATATATCTATTATAGTGAGATCAGGAGCTTTCATTAGAGAGGCATAAAAATAAAATTTAAGTCATTTAAAATCATAAATTACTAATAAAAGCATAAATATCTAACTAAATAACAATATAATAGTAATTGTATAAAAGCAACACATAGATCTAAGAGGAGACCCATATCTGTTAAATATTTATACAATTACCATGTAGATTACTGTACTTGTTTCCCAAATAATAAGTCCAGTCTATAAGGACCTGGACCAAAATATCGTTGATGATATTCCAGATATGATGGGCACTCTCCAGATATGGTATATAGTCAAATTAACTAAACAGTCATCATATAAGGGTCGACGGTGTCTGTCATTCCATATAGTAACTGTGTGTGTTTTATGTGGCCAATGCGCAATTTATAAAGAGTGATCCCCCAGGACTTATTTGATGATAGTGCAGAAGCCAGTGGCAAAAATAAAACTGCTGACTCATCCATATTTATTATCAAGGCCAACGTTTTTCCAAGTCTGCTTCCATCGGCCTGTCTCAGCTTTCTTGATGTAAGTTACTCTGGGGCAGATCGATTGCTGAAAGCTGTCCAATATGTCCACTGCTTCATTACCTGGCTCACCCACATGTGCAGGAGCCACCTTCACACTGAGACTTCCTACCAAACAGTACTTTCACACTAGACAGACTTACCAACACATTACTCACTCATGCACCCAGAGGATACTTCACCAGGTACCCTCTTACAATTTAGTTTCCCGCTTCATACTTTCCATTCACACCTTGTGCTCTCAGTCTAATCTAATTCCATTGAAGGAATATGCCCTCCAGGCCTAGTTCGGAGACGCCAGGGACCTCCTCGAACAGAAGACCCTCACAGGAATGGCCATACACTTCCCGAAGGCAGAACCCCAGGCGCTGTTGGCCAGACAAAGCTCCTTTGTTGCTGTCCTTATGGGGGACAGCTTTAGAAATTCCGGAAGATGGCCTGCGACCAACTCCAAGGGTGTTGTCCCCTGTGAGTCGTTAGACTCACAGGAAACGGTCATGCTGGGGGAAGCCCTTTGTTTTAGCCGGGGCTGGGTATGAACCCTTTTTGCCACCAGCTTTACCAGGGAAGTGCCCGGGTTGAGTAGAGCCCGCAAAAGGGCTCTGATTGGGCACGGAAACAACCATGCTCGTTGGCCTGGATAAGACAGGAGCAGAGGGTGCCTTTCTAACTATTGAGGCATATGACGTCCCAGGCAGAGCCGGGCGCGCCAGGACCAAGTCCTTAGCCTCGCGGAATGCGGGGCATTCCTGGGCCTAAACTGCCAGGATTTCTTTCTCAAGGATATGCACCACATTGCTTCGAAGAAGCAGGATGCGGCTCTCCGCAATTGACACACTTGGCCACACACGATTTAGACTCATCGTGTGCAGCCTTGGAACAATTTACACAGACTTTGGGTGACCACGAGTTTACACGTCTAAAAGAACGATTCATATGGCTGAAAGCTCCCGTCCGAGAAACGGGTCACCTTCGGCTCTCTACCAATTGCACTAGCTAATCCTCTCCTCTGATGGATGGATCATGTTGCCCTTGGCCAACATGCTGCCATCAGTGGAGTGAATAGCGAGGATGCGTTTGAAGCCAGCAGGTTCGAAAATGCCAGGTAACATCTGAATGAGGAGCCCCAGTGTTATGGAGGCTCCGCTCTGTGCATTTTTGGTCTTAGTCATAGTCACAGCTCCGCACACGGGGGGGAGTAGAGGGGCTGGATGTGCCAACCTTGGCTTGGTTGCTTGCCAAAGTAGCAGCAGACACATCTGTCCCTGTAGCCCCCATGGATGGAGAGGAGGGCAGGGAATGAACCCGCTTCTCACCTTTGCCGGTAGGAGCCCTCAGGCTAGATGGACCGGCCTCGTCCAGGTCTTTCTCTGAAATGGAGAAGGTCCTGGTGGTTGCAGGGGCACCAGTTGGAGGAGATCCCTCCCCTCCTTGTACTGTCTCGGAGACCACAGCCATTTGAAGAGGACCTTGCATAGAGGCGGATTCGGGTTCGGTGCTTGGCGCCGAGCCCGGATTCCCCCCCCCATGGAAGGCCCTACCGTCTGAGTTGCCTCAAGGACCATGTCTATCACAGGAGCGGCCTCCAGTTGGCCATCCCTCCCAGGATATCGCAGGTCCCGTTGGCAGCATCACCAGTCATGTGTGAGGAGGCACAGGCCTTGACCCCAGCAAGGTTCAATATTCTTCCCAGCAGGTCTTTTGAGGGAAGCGACCGAAGGGGCCTGGCTTCCCTCTCCCCCCCTAAGGGGGTTTGCCCTACCGAGCCGCTTCAATGGGGAGCGGTGGGCAATGGGCTGCCTGCTGGCTTTCTTGGCAGTCCCCTTGGAAAGAAGAGGGGATTGCCGCTGGAAAAAGGGAGGTGCCTGAAAACACCTCCAGAGAAGGGGGTGAGGGGGAGTCCCCTGCACCCATAGGCGAAGGAGAGGAGGCTCCTCTGTGCAAGCACATGGGTGGGGACCTCCATTTTTTCTGTGGAGCTGCCCAAGGGCAGCTCCATCAATGGGACAGGGGAAGTTGAGGGGTGGGGGTTTTTTTTAATTTTTTTATCTATGGGCATGGTGTCCCTATTTTTTCCACGGGATGCAATAGCACATCACCCCTCACAATAGCCCACTCTGCAAGGGGTGCTTACGGGCCTGGCAGAGCCAGGTGCCGCCATTTAAGGCCACATCTCCCGCCTGGTGACCTGGCAGCACTTCAGCATGGCAGCTCCACCTTAGACACAGCGTAAAATCATGGATAGATGGTGAAGTGAGAAAGAAAAGGGATGTGAGGAAGGTATGGGTGGGGATGAAGCAGGTTGTTAAAAAACACCCATCTCAAACCTGAGCTCAGGGGTTAGGGAACGTCCCCTCCTCCCTCAGCCCCGACCCGGGACAGTTGGCTGAGAAGGTCAGCATCTACCCTGTGAAATTAGAGGCTAACCAGAGAAAGTTGTGGGAGAGGTTGTATGAAAAGCGAGGAAGCAAGTGTTTAGAAGGAAGGAGAAGAAGCTAAGCTGGGGTCGGACGGGCTGCTGAGTCCCGTCAGCACGGTGGCCAGGATGGCAAATCGCCGTGCCCCTTAAGGGTTTGGAAGAGAAGGTGCAGCTGGAGCATGGAAATGGTTAGAATTGTATTTATGGCATAAAATATAATTTTTCAATACTTTCTTTACTGCCTGTCTAACGGCCTAACAGAGGCCTAACTGACACTTAATTTTTTTTAAATTACCTTTATATAGTCATTTGGGCCTGGTATTATACTTCATTTCATACATCGTTTCCATAATTATGGGAAAGTGGTCACTATCATAAAGATCTGGTAGTACTTTCCACTCTAAGTTGTTTTAAAGAATGGTAGCATAGAGATATATCTATATGAGAAAAGTGTCCTCTAAATTCATTGCAATAAGTTGGGGCCTTTGAGTTTAGGAAGTATAAATTTGCTTCTTCAATAAAATCTGTTATTTTATTTCCTCTCTGACAGCATTCTGATCAACCCCACAGGTAGTGATGTCCATTCAAATCTCCAGATATTAATACTGGTGGAGGAAGTTGGCTATAAAGATTCATTAGGTCTTGTGTAGTTAAAGGAAATCTAGCTGCTATAGCTTCCAGATCAAGAGGTGATATTTAAAGTTACAAATGGTACCCAGGAGGCTATGACAAGTAGAACTCCTCCTCCATTACAGCTTCTATCTTTTCTTAAGATGGAATATCCTTTTAAAGAAATGTTTTGCTCTATGTTTCTTGCAACATTACAATTGATGGGGAATACTCATTTAAGATCATCTGCAGGAATGGTAACCTTGTTGCATAACTGCGTATATTCCACTGACATAATCTAAAGTTCATTATCTATATATAATTTAAACTATTAATCACCAAATAATATTCTGTAACCATCCCTTGAATCAATTTTTTTTGTAAAGCCCATTTTATTAAACACTATAGCCCTTTTGTTAACCGCCTGTTTAGGGGTAATGTTTGCTTCCATGATTTTCTTATATTCTTTAAGGATAGACCATAGGTATTCATTTGAGACATCAACATTATGAGTTTTGTTATCTTAAGAACATAAGAAAAGAAGGAGACTGCAAAAGACCATTCATGGCCTACACTTGGCAGCTCCTGTTCCAGTCAACACACGAAAGATTTCTTACCAGAGAAAAGTTATCAACATTGTCACCCTTTACAGGAGTTTGTCAGATCTAATCTAAAATATATATAAAATGCATCCAGAGGATTATGTCCATTCATGCAACTGCAAAATATAATCTCCCCACTCCTTAGAAAAATATATACATATGTACATAAAAAAAAGTCAGTCCCATCTAGCAGCTTCATCCATATATTTATCTAATCTATTCTTAAAACTAGCCAGAGAGGAGGCTTCTATCACATGTCTAGTGAGCCTATTCCATTCATCGACCACACGATTTGTAAACCAAGTCCTCCCAATCTCCTTCCTAAACCTATACTTATCAAGCTTAAACCCATTGCTACGTGTCCTGTCATGTTCACTAAGTATAAGAACCTTACCCAGATCCCCTTTATTATATCCTTTTACCCATTTGAAGACTTCAATCAATTCCCCTCTGACTCTTCTCCTTTCCAATGTATGTAGATTTAGTTTTCTGAGCCTTTCACCATAAGGTAAGTTCCTTAGCCCACCAATCATCTTTGTCATCCTTCTCTGCACAGACTCAAGCAAATCAATATCCTTCCTAACATAACATAACATAATTTCACGGATGACAAAAGCCACAAGGGCCTATCAAAGGTCATCCGTATCCATCAAATCCCACCCACATAATGCATCCATAGGATTTTGTCAGATCATACATCTACAATATACAATTTAACAATCCATAGGAATGTCCAACCATGCATCTACAATATATAATTTAAAACCTCCATAGGAGTCTGTCAAAAACAAAATCAAAGTCCCCCAAAATATACAATAAAAAGAAACTGCATCCACAGGAATAAGTCAAGAAACATATCCACATACCAAAAAGTAAGAAATTAACCCTCCATCCCCATATAATCATCCAATCTGCACTTGAAAACATTCAAGTTTGGGCTTTCTACAGTCTCACGTGGCAAACTATTCCAATAATCCACCACTTTGTTAGTGAAAAAATATTTTCTAACATCCAGTCTGCACCTCTGTTTTTTAATCTTTAAGTGGTGGCCTCTAGTTCTATTACAACCTTCTAACTCAAATAACTTGTTGAAATCCAATTTATCCATCCCAGAAAAGATTTTAAAAAGCTCAATCATATCTCCCCTCACACACCTTCTTTCAAATGAAAACATATTTAATACCCTCAGCCTATCTTCATATTCAAGGTGCTTCAGGGATGGTATTATTTTTGTTGCCCTCCTTTGTACTGACTCTAATAAGTTTATATCATGTCTAAAATGTGGTGACCATGCCTGTATGCAGTACTCTAAATGTGGCCTGACATAAGAGTTGTATAGTTTAAGGATGACCTCCTTACTCTTGTAGCTAACATTTCTTTTAATGTAACCTAGCACCCTATTTGCTCTATTTTTTGCCTCAATACACTGCTTTGAAAATTTCAGTGACCTATCTACTACTACTTCTAAATCCTTCTCATCTTCAACTGAATTAAGCCAATACCCATCCATCTCATAGCTAAAAATAATATGGTGACCAAAATTGTACTGCATAGTCTAGATGAGGCCTAACTAGCGCCAGATACAGTTTTAGAATGACTTTAGCACTCAAATTGCTTACACTCCTCCTAATGAATCCAAATATCCTATTAGCTTTATTCTTAGCATTTAGGCATTGCTTTCTAGGACGAAGGTCTGAACTTACCGAAATACCCAAGTGCCTCTCACAATCGGTCCTCCCTAAAATTCTCCCATTTAATTTATAACTATTCAATGGATTATTTCTACCTATACTAAGTACACTACATTTGTCTATGTTAAACTTCATTTGCCATTTCTCGGCCCAATTGGACAGAATGGTCAATTGCTCCTGCATTACAACAGAATCAGAATCAGCCCTAATGGCCCTACCTAGCTTAGTATCATCAGCAAATTTACTCAGGTCACTACTTATACCTATGTCAAGATCATTAATATAAATTAAGAATAGCAAGGGACCCAAAACAGATCCTTGCGGAACTCCACTGCTAACACACCCCCACTCAGATTTAACTCCATCTATACTAACTCTTTGCTGTCTGTCACCAAGCCATGACTGAATCCACCTAAATATACTGCCATCGATCCCGTGTGCTTTAACTTTGCTCAGAAGCCGTAAGTGTGGCACTCGATCAAAATCCTTAATACTTTTTGCAGGTAGAGTTTGTGGTCTAGTAATGGGTAGGTCATTTTGTGTTTCTTTTGTAGATTTTTCAGTTATATTTTTTTCTTGTTATTTGTATATATGTCACACATTTATAGGATGATTTTTTAAATATTCCTGTTGAGCTTCCAAGAAGGATAATTTTTTATCAATTTTTAAATGAATAATTTAGGAACTTCCCTTGGAGCGATACAATCCTGAGAATTATGTTGCTCATTACAATAAAGACATCTAGATTTATTTGTACAGGTCCTACTTCCATGTCCAAAATGCCAGCAATTAAAGTACATCAAGGGATTAGGGTAGTGGTTATCAATACTGAACGCAAGGTATCCATAATATAATTTAGAAGGCAAGACATTTCCAGCAAAAGTTAATACTAACAAAGGGGTAGGGATTCGGGAAGGGCCTTTATTGAGGCATCTAATTGGTAAATATGTAGATGAGCAGCCCGGCCGATAAAATGTACTATTTTGTCCGTGTTCCAAAATGTTTCACATTTTTGGAGTACATTTATAGGGGACGGCTCATGGGGGGGTAAACACGATGCGTGGATCGCACTACGATGATCCTGAGTTTCATTAAATTGGGGGGGTCTGGGGGGCACAGCCCCCCAGTATATAATCCTAATTTTTATAATGTTCTGACGTTTACAGAGGTGAATGCTTTAACTACATCATGTCAGCGCCTCTAATCGCTTTGCAAATTATAATAGGGGTTGGGGGTGGGATATGACATCAGAAATAATTGATTCAGGTGAACGATAATATTTACACAAAATAATTTTTTCCGCCCAGGCTGCTCATTTACATATTTACCATCTAATTTTCATAGGCGACTCATTTTGAATTTTTAATTCATTAAGTAATAATTCTTCATCAAAGTATAGTAGATCAGGTGCATACAGCCCCCCAGTATATAATCCTAATTTTTATAATGTTCTGATGTTTACAGAGGTGAATGCTTTAACTACATCATGTCAGCGCCTCTAATCGCTTTGCAAATTATAATAGGGGTTGGGGGTGGGATATGACGTCAGAAATAATTGATTCAGGTGAACGATAATATTTACACAAAATAATTTTTTCCGCCCAGGCTGCTCATCTACATGTTTACCATCTAATTTTCATAGGCGACTCATTTTGAATTTTTAATTCATTAAGTAATAATTCTTCATCAAAGCATAGTAGATCAGGTGCATACATACCTTGAATAGTGTTTAAATTTTGTGCAACTAGGCACTCTACAGTGGGCGCAAAGGAAATGTTAACATTAAGAATTTTTGGATAATTAAGCACAAAAGTACATTGCAAGTTTTTTTTATTGGGTCTTTTACTTACATTTCTTTACATTTAGTACTTTGTCATGTTCCCACAGGTCTTCAACACCTCCTGGGTCCTCTTGGGCATGGATGTTGCAAGATTCTCGAAGTAGGAGCCGTCCATTGCCACTCACAGCTTAAAGAGCATCTCCTTCAGGGCGGGGATCGAGGTGGGCCAGGACTTAGCAACTTCATTTTTCATTTGGTTCCAGGCATTCTCTATGGGGTTTAAGTCAGGTGAGTTGCCTGGCCAGTCCAAAACTTTGATGTTCTGCTCAGTAAGGAAGTCTTTGACAGCTTGTGCCTTCTGTGCAGGGGCGCCATAGTGCATAAAAAAAGTTGCAGCCATGGAGAGCGTAGAAATGAAGATGTTCCTCCAAAACCTCAATGTAATTCTTTCCCTTCATGATGACATTCTTGGGGAGGAAATAGAGACCACCCCTGCCCTTAACATTCCAGACTTTGAGGCACTAGGAACAATAGAAATTACAGAGAGCATGATTTTTAAGCAACTGAATTCACTTCGAACTGATAAATCTCCGGGAAACGACGACCTACACCCTAGAGTTCTTAGAGAAGTAGCAAAGGAAATAACCAAACCTCTGACAGCAATATTCCAATCCAGCATCACCAACTCCGAGTTTCCAGAACAGTGGAGGGAAGCGAACATCACTCCCATTTACAAGAAGGGAAATAAGGCTGACCCAGCCAACTATCGCCCAGTATCTCTAACCTCAATAATATGCAAGATGCTAGAGAGAATTATCTCGGAGGCAATGATACAACATATCAAAATCAATAATCTTAGATGTGTCCAACAACATGGTTTCTCTAAGGGAAAATCCACAGTAACAAATCTCTTAGAAGCGCTGGATATATGGACAGAGGCTCTCAGTCACTGCTTACCAGTGGATATCATTTTCCTGGATTATGCAAAAGCATTTGACACAGTCCCACATGAAAGACTACTTAGAAAAGTGAAGTCACTTGGTATCGTCGGTGACCTCCTGCAGTGGATCCGTGGTTTTTTGACGGAGCGTAGGCAAAGAGTGGTAGTAAGTGGTACAGCATCATGTTGGAAACCAGTTACAAGTGGCGTACCACAGGGATCTGTGATGGGCCCCCTTCTCTTTATGATATTTGTCAGTGATATACCTGACAAACTACAAAACTTCATATCGCTCTTTGCAGATGACACAGATATATGCAGCTGTCCAAAACTGTAAAGGCAACTCCCATACTAACTGTTTACAGGCAGACTTGAAAATGCTACAAGAATGGTCAGTTAAAATGCAAATGAAGTTCCACCCTGATAAATGCAAAGTAATGCACATGGGAAATAGCAACCCCCAGCACAAGTACAAAATGACAAGAGATGATGGAACAGATCACACACTACAGAACACCACGGAAGAGAAGGACCTGGGAGTCCTTATTGATTGCAATCTAAGCTTTAGTAACTACATCCAAGCTCAAGTCAACAAAACCAACAAGATACTTGTGGCAATTAAGCATACATTCCAATATCTAGACAAAGATGCCTTCCTCCCTCTGTACAAGAGTCTTATTCGACCCCATCTGGAGTATGCATCAGTAATCTGGTCTCCAAAAACTAAAAGAGACAGAGATATGGTGGAGAGGGTACAGCGTAGAGCAACACGCATGGTTCACAGTATCTCTCATCTCTCCTATTCAGAGAGACTAAAAGCCCTTAATCTACCTACCCTGTACTTTAGAAGACAGAGGTCAGATGTTATGCAACTATATAAGATTTCACATGGACATGACGAACTGCAAATAGGAAACCACTGTAAGCTGTGCGACAGGTCAATGTTTGCTCCGGGTCTCTCGACTAACACAAGAGGACACTGCTTTAAGTACCAAGTGCAGAGCTCGTCTGGTCCAAGAGCCAATTTCTTCCCGACAAGAGTCACTTCAATGTGGAACAAACTCTCAACAGAAACTGTAACCAGCAAAACTGTAAATATCTTTAAGTCAAGATTAGAAAAAGAATGGAAAAACCACAAAGACCTACACAGTTATATATTCACATATTGAAAAATCTGTTCTGCATACATCAACTAAAAACAACAGTACGGTCTCATTACCCAAGAGGGTACCCGACCGGGATTCAAGGTAAATTCAAGGTAAGGTAAATATGTAGATTAGCGGCCCGGCCGAAAAAAAAATTTGTGTGTAAATATTATCGTTTACTCGTGTCGGAATATTCATGCGCGTTTGAGTCCTTTTCAAATTATTATTCTATAAACAATTAGGATTATATACTGGGGGACTGTGCCCCCCAGACCCCCCCCAATTTAATGAAACTCAGGATCATCATAGTATAGTCCCCCCATTGTGTTTACTCCCACACGAGACGTCAACTTAAATGTACTCCAAAAACGTGAAACATTTTGGAACACGGATGAAATAGTAGGTCCCATCGTTAGCGCCGATAATCTACATATTTGCCCAAGGTAAATATTGCTTGTCATTTACTAAAGCACAGAGCTCATCATATTTGTTCATAAGTGAGTTATCTGTATTGGTATAGGATATTCTTAGTTCTGTTCGCTTGTTTCCACCACTTTTCTCTTTCTTATTATCCACCTTTTGTTTGGTTGTTTTACTCGTTGGTCCTTCAGTTGTTCCCTCAAGTTTTTTGACTCCTCCAATTGTTTCTTGGTTAGGTCAGGAGAGAAGAATGCCCCCGTGCGACTTTCATTAAAAAAAGGTCTTAGGTTACTAAGGCAGTAGATATAAGGAGATAATCCTCTGGATGCACTTTATATATATTGTAGTAGATCTGCCGAACTCCTGTAAAGGGTGACAATGTTGATGACTTTTCTCTGGTAAGAAATCTTTTGTGTGTTGACTGGAACAGGAGCTGCCAAGAGTAGGCCATGAATGGTCTTTTGCAGTCTCCTTCTTTTCTTATGTTCTTATGTAACCTAGGTTCTATTACCTGGTAGGGCCCTACCACTCTAGTCCAGCCAGACCGGATAGTAGAGGGACAGGCCCAAAAGTCCAAGACAGATACTCCAGTCAGGCTACACGGGAGGTTTAGTCAAATATATCATTAATGACTGGCTAAGTGTATCCTCCATATAAAATACCTTGAAAATATAACAAATTGAGATTAAAATGAACTGGCAGTAGGTCAAAGGTGGAACAATTCTTCACTGAGAAAGTACTGCAGTCTAGACTTAAACGCAGTGAGACTCGGAGCATCAACAATATCTTGGGGTACAGAATTCCATTTTTGGATAATTCGACAAGAGAAAAATCGTCTACGAGCTTCCAACTGACAATGCTGCATCTGAATCTTAAATTTATGACCTCTTGTGCCAAGTGTAGGTGCCATTGTGAAGATGTCGGAAGGGGAGATGATGGTTAAATCGTGGAATATACGATAGCAATAAATAAGGTCCTGCCTTAACAGCCTACCCTTCCCGGAGAATAATCCCAAAGTTGTCAGCCTGTCAAGGTATGGAAGATCAGTCAGACCAGCAACCTGTTTTGTCCATCTGCATTGAACAGATTCCAGAAGCTGAATTTGGCCCTGGAACCCAAGATTCCAAATTGGAGATGCAAAATCTAGAATCAGTCGGACATCAGAGATGAAAAGGGTTGACATGAAGTTAGCCGAGCGAGTAACAGTTGATTTTAAAAGATTAGTGGCAATACCTCCGGTTTTAGCAGTTGCACAGCTTATGTGCTGGTGGAATTTCAGTTTCCTATCCACAGTTATTCCCAAATCCTTGTGAGAGAAGCATTGATTTATAGGAATGTCATTTAGGATGTATATGGGAGTAAGGAGATCATCTGACTGGACACAGCGCTGTCTAGCAAAGCGGAGATGGACACATTTACTGGTAGAAAACCTTAGCCCCCAAGAAGCAGCAGTGGAAGATAGTAAATCAATATTATCCTGCATACCTGGAAGAGATAAGGAGCAGCCAAGGGATGGGGCTGAGTGAAAATATAATTTGAGGCCATCAGCAAACATCTTAAAGTTGCACTGAATTTGGAAGCAGGTGTGATTTATGAATATGAGAAACAACAATGGGCCCAGAACCAAACCCTGGGGAACTCCACTTAAGACTGGTTTTGCCAGGCTTGTGTATCCATTTATTGAGACCTTCATTGAGCGGCCGAGTAGAAAACTGCTGATCCACTGTAACAGATTCCTGGAGATACCAATCGCCACTAGTTTGTTAATGAGTGTCTGGTGATTCACTCGGTCAAACGCCTTAACAAAGTCAAATAGAATTAAATCAACCACTTGTCCTTGATCATACCAGTAAGTTATGTAGTGGTAAGTGAGTAAAAGTTGGTCAGTGACTGAACGGTTGGGCCTAAAACCAAATTGGGACTCATCAAAAATTACATGATCTTCTATGAATCCAAATAGTGACTTGCAAATAATGCGTTCCATTGTCTTGCAGGGAGTGGGGTTTAAACTAATCGGGCGATAGTTCAGTGGATCACTACGGGATCCTTTCTTATAGATTGGGCAAACATGAGATGTTTTCCAAGTCTGAGGTACGGCACCAGATGACATAGACTTATTGAAAATGATGGACAGAGGGTAAGCCAGTTCTGATGCGCTTTCTTTTAGAAGGCGGGGATGGAGACTATGGGCAGATGCGACTCTAGTTTATTTTTTGGGCTACTTTTCATTGTTTTTCTGCTATCGCACTGGCCAATCACAGATCTGGATTCAGTTTTATAAATGACCAATCAGAAAGCTGTATTTGTTTCAAGGCTTTTTGTGCTTTTTATATTGATCAAAACTTGGTTTTTCTTATATTTTAGATGTTTTTCCCCCTTATTTCTTTTCTATATATCCTACCTACCCTATGCCTGACATTATTTAGTCTTTTTATTTACTTGTTACTTAATTTCCCATTGTTTAATGCTCGATTAAACCATATTTCGGTGTTGTTAATGAAGTCTCACGTCTTAATTCTGACGCAAACAGTACTTTTTCATTTTTTCTGTTCCGTATTTATTTCTCTTCTTTGATTTTTTTTAACAGGTTTTTTACGACCTTCATTTTGATTATTGTTCAAAATGGATGTGTTCAGTATTAGTGTTTTTATTACTATATATGTGTAGTTCAAGAAACACAAATGGTCAATTTCAGTAAAAAAAAAGTCACGAAATTTCCGGGAACAATGCTCTACTTTTCCATCCGCATCTCTCATATTTAAACGACCACCCACGCCGTTTCCCGCTCATTTGTCAAAATTTTATTTTTGTGTGAAGTTTGTTTGTTACCTATTCAACGTTTCGGTGCTATTTTAACCGACGAGAAATATGTTGCGTTTCTCGAAGCCCATGGGCCGTGTAGTGGAAGGGCAGTGGGTTTTTGGAGGGTTCGAATGTGAAACAAAGAGAATTTTCATTGTTTCGGTGGCAAATCGAAATCGAGAAACCCTCCTCGCAGCGATAAAAAAGTGGATTTTGCCGGGCACGACAGTCTTATCTGACGGATGGGCAGCCTATTCAAATTTGTCCTCTGAAGGATACGAACATCTTACCGAATTCTGGCTTGCTGCTGGTAAACTCTACCCACCCATCTGGCGTAAGTATTAACGATTATTTTGAGCGTCGGCTTGTTGTTGGGTACGGCTCGCCGCGGGGATAACACTGCGATGACCCTGAGTTTCAATCCTTTGGGGGGGTCTGGGGGGCACAGCCCCCCAGTATAAAAATGAAAATAGTCATACAATTCTTCGATTTCATCTCTAAAAAAGTAACACCGAAAAGTAGCCCAAAATAGCCAAAAAAAACTAGGCCTACGATCTGCCCATAGTCTTCACAATTACCCCCATCGATATTTACAACAGAGTCATTTACCACAGGTTGAAGCCAAGACTCAGTTAAGCAAACTTCTCACTAAAGTGCCTAACAATTTATCACTTATATCAAACAAGATTTGGAAAGCGTGGAGGGATCCAAACTTTGGGGAGAAAATCTAGAAAGAGTCTTTCGGTAGAATATTTTCGATGATTGTTGTTGTTGTTGTTGGTTCGGGCCACTTGGACAAATTCACATGGGCCCCGATTGCAAGTCATTTGATTGCGAAGGGGTAACCGTTCTTGGTTTGTTGAGCGTCTTTTCTAGTCTTGGCAGTTTGTTAGATTCGGGAGAGCTGTCCGCTCTTTTTGATGAATTCCATTTTTTCGATGATTGTTCGAACTATGCAACGTAAGCTTCCGTTCTTCTTCTTTCTGTCAGCCGGCTCTCTGTTTTCACCTCAGTTTTTTGTATCGTTGGTCTCATAACATAACAAAACATAACATAACATAACATAATTTCACGGAAGACAAAAGCCACAAGGGCCCATCAAAGGCCATCCGCATCCGTCAAAACCCACCCACATAGGACTATATTAATAATCGCCAGGGGAAGACTAAATCAAAGTCCCCCACAATATAATATAACAGATGATAGAATGTCAAATCTTAACACTCGATCTTTGCACGCAAACATTGATGAATTTTCAATATTTTTGTCAACAAATAATTATAAATTTTCCGTTCTGGCATTCAGCGAAAGCTGGCTAACAAATAATAATAAACACCTTATCAGTGTCTCAAACTATAGCTCTTTTCATTCACTACGCGAAGTAAACAAGATAGGGGAAGGTATAAGCGTGTATATATCTGACAGACTCAATACTAAAAAAGTTGACGAAATTAGTATTTCCTATAACTATATTGAAACTTTATTTATCGAAGTAAAATCAAATGGTTAAAGAATAATCATTGGAACCGTATATAGACCTTCTTCTGGTGACCCAAAGATGTTTGTAGATAAGATTACTGAATTAATCAATTACTTCAATGTTACAAACTATGACGACATAATAATTACAGGATATTTTAACTTCGATCTATTAAACTTTGAAAACCACGCATCAACTCAGTCCTTCCTCAATACTTTTTATTCTCATTCCTCCATTCCAATTATAACAAAACCGACAAGAATAACCCGAAACTCAGCAACACTAATTGACAATATTTTCAGAGTACACCCCGAAAATTACTCTTCCGGTATTCTCATTTGTGACATATCGGACCATCTTCCTATATTCATGATCCAAAAGTTTTTTTTCAACTCGAACAATATTCATCAAAACCGTATAATAACCTACCGCATAATTAACGAAAATACCTTATCAAACTTCTATAACTATGTTCTAAATTAGAATCTATATGAAATTTCCTATATAAATGACATCGATTCTGCTACCGAAGAGTTAATTTGGAGGCTAGACGATGCTTTTAAACTTAATTGTCCTCTAAAATCTAAAACCATATCATATAAACACAAAACAAAACCTTGGATAACAAACGCAATTATAAATAACATCAAAAAACGTCAGAAATACTTTTCTCTTTATAAGCTTATTCAAATTCCACAACACACACATAAAAATTTTCGGAATCAAGTTAATAACCAAATTAAAATAGCCAAGAAAAATTATTACCATGAACGATTTAATCAAATGAAAAACAAACTTGGAAATTAATCAATTCTGTGATAAAACCTGAAATTACTAAAGGAACAAACCAAATTAAACAAATTATTATTGACGGTAAACCAGTTGATGACAATAAGGAAAAAGCGAATGAATTCAATAAATTTTTTGTCAACGTAGGTAAAAAAATCTCAGACTCCTGCAAAATAGTCAATAAATCTTTTCTTTTATATTTTAATGAGATTAATGTACCAAATTCTTTGTTCTTTTCTCTTGTAAGCGTACTCGATATAAAAAAAAATCATTAGATCACTAAAAAATAAAAAAAATCAGGTATTAATTCAATCTCCACTAAAATTTTAAAATACATCTCTGATATAGTTGCTCCAATTTGAGCATCAATAATTAATAAATCATTTACGCAGGGTATATTCCCAAGTGTATTAGAAGTTGCTTGGGTAACACCGTTACCAAAGGCCGGAGACCTCATAAACGTCAGCAATTACCGCCTTATTTCATGTCTTACAATGTTCAGTAAAATATTTGAAAAATAGCATACCATAAGCTTTATAAATTTCTGGAATCTAATTCACTGTTGTATAAACACCAATATGGTTTTAGATGTCAGAAATCAACGATTCACGCGATAATTAACAACCTTCAATATTTATATAATAACATTGAAAAGGGACACATTGTAACCTCAATTTTTCTCGATTTTAAAAAAAGCTTTCGATTGTGCGAACCAAAATATTCTACTGTCAAAATTAGCTATGTACGGAATTAGAGGCAACTGTCAAAATTGGTTTAAATCATATTTAACTGAAAGAAAGCAATTTGTCTCCATCAATGGTCATGACTCATCCCACCTTTAATCTATATTAATGATATTGTTAAATCACCTTCTCTGTTTAAATTTATATTATTCGCGAATGATAGTGCCTTATCAACTCCCTTGCCACATGACAAACCGAGCAACATTGCATCTACAATAAATAAAGAACTCGAAAATGTCTTCATGTGGCTTAATGTTAATAAACAATCAATAAATGTAGATAAAACCAAATATATTCTTTTCTCTTACAAAAAATCTATTGAATTGCCCCATATTAAAATGGGCTACGGAATAATCTATGAAACTACTCATATCAAATTCCTAGGCATCTTTAGTGACAAAAATCTGAGTTTTAAACAACATATTACGCATATCTCAACAAAACTATCAAAATCGATGGAATATTATATAAATTAAATAAGTTTATTCCTAAATCTATTCTCCACTCTTTATATATGACAATGGTCCAACCTTACTTGACATATGGCATAGAGAGTTGGTATGGAAAATATCAAAATTATCTCAATAAATTAGTCATATTACAGAAAAAAGCAATTCGAGCAATCCATCAACTTGACTACAAAGAGCACACTAATCGATATTTTAAAGAATCCAGAATTCTAAAATTAAATGATCTCTTTGTTTTTCAAACATCCTTATTCCTTTACAAAACAATAAAGTGTTCCTTTAATAACTATATATTTAATATGTTACAAACAGCTGATAATACCCATAATCACCAAACCCGCAATAGAACAAAATTTATTTCACCCTTGTATTCAAAATCAAAATCACAATGTAGCTTTCTGTACAAATCTATCAAAATATGGAATGGCTTAGACGACAATATCAAATCCCAAACCAATTTAGCTAAATTCAAAAAATCTCTTAAAAACAATATAATTTCGGCTTACTAAATTTCTATTCAGTTTTTGTTATTGTGTATTTATTTGTTACCGTACACTATTATACTGGTACTATTACTTTGATATATACATTATAAATGTGTTATTATTTATATAAGACTGTTGACTATGTTAACTACAAATCTTTTGAAATAATCGCTGGAAATAAAATAGTTTTTTAATTTATCTAGAAATTTAAATAATATAATTATTCGTTATTAGCAATCTCTACAATAGTTAGGTTCTCAAATGTATACAAAGTTGCTTATATTTTTATAAACATGAAGGGATTTTATTCTTGATAATTTCATGCTTAGTCTTAAGTTTTAAGTTTCTGCCCTAAAAGTCACTGACTTATTTTGGGCCCATAACTAATCTTTGTATGTATATACATATATACGAGTATGTATAAGTACTTATTGTAACTAATCATTAAGATTTGAAATGTAATATGTCTATACAGTACATTGGATTAATATGGAATAAATAAATAAAATAAAAGCCACAAGGGCCCATCATAGGTCATCCAAGTCAAACGGCCTCTTTATTAAGGCCCCCAAACTTCCAAGAAAACTACATTCAGAGGATTGCGTCCACAAACAAGGCTTGTCAAGAACTAAATCATGCAGCTATAGATATATACAAACAATATTAATATATACAAAACTTAGGAACCATCACAACCTTCCCTTCCCATAAACTCATCCAACCTACTCTTAAATACATTTAAATTTGGACTACCTACTACCCTTCCCTGCAATTTGTTCCAGAAGTCCACCACTCTATTGGTGAAAAATATTTTCTTAAAACCCAACTACACCCTTGCTTTATAATTTTTAAGTGGTGACCTCTAGTCCGATTTCCATCATCTAACTCAAAAAACGTGCTAACATCCAATTTATCTATCCCAGAAAATTTTTTAAAGAGCTCATTCATATCCCCTCTCACACACCTCCTTTCGAACAAGAACATATTTATTACCCTCAGTCTATCTATATATTCAAGGTGCCTCAGGGAAGGAATAATCTTTGTTGCCCTCCGTTGCACTGACTCGAGAAGGTTAATATCGTGTCTAAAATGTGGGGACCATGCCTGTATACAGTACTCTAGGTGTGGTCTAAAATAAGAGTTATAGAGTTTAAGAATAACCTCCTTACTTTTGTAACTGACATTTCTCTTAATGAAACCCAGCAATCTATTTGCCCTATTTCTTGCCCTCAATACACTGCTTAGAAAACCTTAATGACTTATCTATTACTACTCCTAGATCTTTCTCATCCTCTACTGAGGATGAGGTATGAAAACACCGTGTCAAAGAGCTAAGGAGTAACAAGGAAAGGAAGTACCCTAGGAGACCTTGCGGTCCATTCAAAAGAGGGTACCTTTGGACTAGCAATCGAGCAGGCACATTGGCTGCTTATTGTTTTGCGTCCCTAAACGGCCACTTTTCAAGACTTTGTCTATTCTTGACTTGAACTGGTCAACAGATTCACTATTGACAACTTCCACTGAAAGTGCGTTCCACTTACCGCAGATACTGTAAGTGAAATAATTTCCACACAGATTGAGGCTGTAACGCTTCAGTTCAAGTTTGAAGCCGTGATTGCGCGTTCTGTTCTCACTCAGTGTGAAAATATCCCGGTAGTTAACATTGTCGAACCCTCGAAGTATTTTGAAAACTTCGATGAGCTGACCACGCAGTCGACGGGTTTCCAACGTGAACAGATTTAATTCCCTTAGTATATCCTTATAACTTTTATGTCGGATCAAGGGGATCAGCTTGGTTGCCCTGTTTTATACGCGTTCCAACCTTGCGATATCCTTTCGAAACGAAGGTCTCCAAAATTGTACGGCATAGTCGAGGTGCGGTCGGAAAAGTGAGCTGTACAGGAACAGTAATATCTCCTGGTTCCGATAACTAAGCTGGCGCTTAATGTAGCCTAGCATCCTTTGGGCCCTTTTCTTCGCCTCAATGAACTGTTTCGAGAACTTGAGGTCACTAGTGATTGTTACACCCAAGTCCTTCTCAGTGTCGGTGGATTCAATAGCAGTGCCCCTTAAGGATATACTGAAATTGGGGGTTTCTGTGGCCGATATGCATCACTTTGCATTTGTTCACGTTAAAAGGCATTTGCCACGTGTCCGACCACTCCCTAATCTTCCCAAGATCTTCCTACAGGTGAGCAGTATTTCCATCCTTTGCAACGTTCATACGATCTTGGTATCGTCAGCAAATTTGGAAATCTTGGCAACCATGTCACCGTCCATGTCGTTGACGTAGATGATGAATAGTAGTGGTCCCAGGACAGAACCTTGAGGCACCCCGCTAGTAACGGGCACCCACCCAGAAGCCTGTCCATTCACTACCACCCGTTGCCGTCTGCCACTAAGCCCGTTCTCGATCCAGCCGGCTACTTATCCGTCTATGCCCAGCGCTCGCACTTTCCGGAGAAGGCGGCGGTGTGGTACCTTATCAAAGGCTTTCTGAAAGTCTAAGTACACCACATCCACCGCCTTGTCCCGATCGTGCTCACTGAAGACTAAGTGGAAGAATTCCACAAGGTTCGTCAGGCATTACCGTTGCCTTCGAAAGCCGTGCTGGGAACTCCTCAGTAGCAGGTTTGACTCTAAATACGACGTCATTTTGTCCACCATCATGCTTTCCATGAGTTTACCGACTATCGAAGTCAGACTGATAGTTCGGTAGTTTGACGGTTAGCTACGGTCTCCTTTCTTGGAGATAGGAGTCACCTCCGCATCACGCCAGTCTCTAGGAACGCATTCAGTCCGGATTGACATGTTTAAGATTGTGCTCAGGTGTCGTGACACTTGATCGCGCAGTTCTTTCAACACTTTAGGTAGAAAGCTATCCGGGCCAAGTGACTTATTCGTCATTAGGTCACTGATCTTCTTTTTTATTTCCCATTCGGTGAAGTCCATATCCTCTAGCTTTTCCCCCGAGAAGAAATCCATTGTCTGGGGGATGGGATTACACTCTTCAGTAAACACTGAAGAGAAGTAGTCGTTGAGGAGGTTAGCATTTTCTGCATCTGAATGATTTAATGACCCCTCCTCATTTCTCAAAGGGCCAATCGTTCGACTGATTGGTTTACGGCTGTTTACATATCCAATAAACTCCTTAGGATTCTCGTTACAGACAGAGAGAGAGAGAGAGAGTGTGTGTTACAAGGAGTTACAAGGAAAGAAAGTACCCTAGGAGACCTTACGGTTTTCAAAGAGGGTACCTTTTGACTAGCAATCGAGCGGGCACATTACTTCTCAATTGTTATGCGTCCCTAAACGGCCTCTTTTGAAGACTTTGTCTAGTCTTGACTTGAACTGGTCAACAGATTCGCTGTTGACAACTTCCACTGGAAGTGCGTTCCACTTACTGAAGATACTGTAGGTGAATTTTTTTTCACACAGATTGCGGTTGTAACGCTTCAGTTCAGGTTTGAAGCCGTGATTGCGCGTTCTGTTCTCACTCAGTGTGAAAATATTCCAGGAGTCAACATTGTCGAACCCTCGAAGTATTTTCAAAATTTCGATGAGCTGACCACGCAGCTACGGGTTTCCAGCGAGAACAGATCTAATTCCCTTAGTCTATCCTCATAACTTTTATGTTGGATAGAGAGAATCAGCTTAGTTGCCCTAGCTTGTACGCGTTCCAATCTCGCGATGTCCTTTCGCAATGAAGGACTCCAAAATTGTACGGCATAGTCCAGGTGCGGTTGGACAAGTGAGTTGTACAGGCACAGTACAATCTCCTAGTTCCGATAACTAAACTGGCGCTTAATATAGCCTAGCATCCTTTGGGCCTTTTTCTCCGCCTCAATGAACTGTTTCGAGAACTTGAGGTCACTAGTGATTGTTACACCCAAGTCCTTCTCAGTGTCGGTGGATTCGATAGCAGTGCCCCTTAAGGATATACTGAGATTGGGGGTTTCTGTGGCCGATATGCATCACTTTGCATTTGTTCACGTTAAAAGGCATTTGCCACGTGTCCGACCACTCCCCAATCTTCCCATGATCTTCCTGCAGGTGAGCAGTATTTCCATCCTTTGCAACGTTCATACCAATCTTGGTATCGTCAGCAAATTTGGAAATCTTGGCAATCATGTCACCGTCCATGTCGTTGACGTAGATGATGAATAGTAGTGGTCCCAGGACAGAACCTTGAGGCACCCCGCTAGTAACGGGCACCCACTCAGAAGCCTGTCCATTCACTACCACCCGTTGCCGTCTGCCACTTAGCCCGTTCTCGATCCAGCCGGCTATTTTTCCGTCTATGTCCAGCGCTTGCACTTACCGGAGAAGGCGGAGGTGTGGTACCTTATCAAAGGCTTTCTGAAAGTCTAAGTACACCACATCCACCGCCTTGTCCCGATCATGCTCACTGAAGACGAAGTGGAAGAATTCCACAAGGTTCGTCAGGCATTACGTTGCCTTCGGAAGCCGTGCTGGGAACTCCTCAGTAGCAGGTTTTCCTGCTACTATCGAAGTCACACTGATAGGTCGGTAGTTCGACGGTTGGTTATGGTCTCCTTTCTTGAACATAGGAGTCACCTCCGCCTCACGCCAGTCTCTAGGAACGCATTTGGTCCGGATTGACATGTTGAAGATTGCGCTAAGGTGTCGTGACACTTGATCGCGCACTTCTTTCACCCCTTAGGTAGAAACCCATCCGGGCCAGGTGACTTATTCGTCATTAGGTCACTGATCTTCTTTTTTATTTCCCCTTCGGTGAAGTCCATATCCTCCAGCTTTTCTCCCGAGTAGGAATCCGTCGGCTGGGGGATGGGACGACACTCTTCAGTAAACACTGAAGAGAGGTAGCCGTTGAGGAGGTTAGCCTTTTCCGCATCTGAATGCTCTAATGCCCCCTCCTCATTCCTCAAAGGGCCAATCGTTCGACGGATTGGTTTACGGCTGTTTACATATCCAAAGAACTCCTTGGGATTCTCTTTACAGATTCTCGCCACTCGGAGTTCCTCAGACCGCTTAGTCGCCCTTATGCTGGACTTCACTCTCCCGGCTAGCCTCCGGTATTCGTCAAAGTCACCCAACATCTTCGATTGCCGGTACACAGTTCTCTTCTCCCTAAGCAGTTGGCCGATTTCTCGATTTAACCACTTTGGTTGAACAGAAGACCGATGGGGGCATTTCAGAAGTATAAAACCCGATTGAAGACTCATGAATGTTGTTGTGAAACTATTCCACGACTCTTCCTCAGCATCGCACACTTCTAGCCTCACGTTAGTCAGTCCAGCACGAGTGCCTGCAAAGTCTGCTCTTCTCAAGTCAAGTTTCCTTGATTGACTGGCAACAGACCTTACCTTCGTGATCTTGACGCTAAATCTAACTAGCTGGTGATCAATGCCACCGAGCTCTTCGCCTACAGAGAGATCCTCAACGATATCATCCACAGAGGTAAAGAACAAGTCGAGGATATTGTCTCCTCTCGTCGGTTCTCTGACCCATTGAGTGAGGAACTCGTTGTTGGTGAACTCCAATAGTAGCGCGCTCTCGCCACAGGCTGCTCTGGTTTCTCAGTCAACTTGGCTGTTGAAATCGCCCTTAACGATGCACACTCTGCCTTGAACCAGCTCACCCAGCAGCTGGTACAGTTCCCTGTCCTTCTCAACGGGTTGGGAAGGGGGTCTGTAAAGCAGCAGGGTTCTGTATCTGACAGGACCGATCTCTAGGTCAACGCCTAGGAGCTCGTGGTCGGATATAACGTTGGAGTTCGTAGATTTGATTGTATCCTTGACATACAACATTACACCGCCACCCTCTCTGTCTGGCCTATCTTTGTGGAAAAGTTGGTAGCCAGGAACCGTGAATTCGCCTTCAAAGTCTCGGTTTGAGGTTTTTATCTACGATTCTGTTATGGCTACCATTTCGGGTTCTTCCGTCGCTACGAGGCCACGGAGCTCAGGAAACATGTTCCTGATTGACCTCGCATTGAACAGAAGAACTTTCAGGAAATCCCCTAATTTATGACCCCCTATACTCTTCCGTTTCCCGGCTTCTTGTTTGTCGCGGTGGCACCATTTTTAACAACCTCCGAGATTGTTTGGGGAGTGACTTGGGCCTACTGGCGTACGTCCGCCTTCCTAATGGGCCAGACACTCCTTTGGGTGCGCTCCACGACATCCTGGATGAGGTTAGCTAGGAACGCCTTGCCCTTAAAGGAGAGGTGCACCCCGTCCCTTTGGTAGAGGTCTTTTCTACCATAGAATATGGCGTACGGGTCGACAAAAAGACACCCTCCGCCGTACAGAGTTCTGCAAGGCGCCTGTTTAGCGACATGTTCCTCAAGTGGGCAGTCCGGCTTGGACCCCATCTCGGGAGCATCCCCACCACGACGCGTCTGCGGGTTTTAAATCCACAGTCGTCGACAGCGCCCATAACTGTCCTCATAATCTCGCCTGTAGGGCCTACCCTACCTCCTCTGAGGTAGAGGTCGTTGCCACTTACCATAAGGGCAACGACTGAAGTCTGAAATCTGAGACTTCTCGGCCTCAGCTCTTACCTGCTTATTCCCAGAGCCTGGGAGGCAGCTCACCTTAACGCTTGTGCGAAGGCGGGCCGCTAGCAGGGGCTTCAGACCCCGCGCTGGAGCATCACCAATAAAGGTGACTCTTGCACATTTGTCAGCAGACGACTTAGTCTTTCCATTCGGAGGCGACTTGCCGCTTTCCTCTTGTATCTCTAAATTTTTCTTCTTCTTCTTCTTCGTATTCCTCCTCTTATTCTTCTTCTTGTCTTCCTTTGTTATCTCTTCTTTTGTTTCCCGTTTCTCTTCTTCTGCTTCTACTTTCTCGTCCTCTGTTTCCACTTTCTTTTCTTCTCTTTCTACTTTCTCTTCTTCTCTTTCTACTTTCTCTTCTTCTATTTCTACTTTCTCTTTTTTATTCTTTCTTTTCTTCTTTTTGGCTCGTTGAGGAAGCCCTTCAGCAGAAGAAATCGGCCGTTGGACGTTGGGAGCCTTCTCGCCTGAGCATCTGAATCTCTCTGTTTTTAAGAGTTGAACTTCCCTTTTAAGGACGGAGTTCTCCTCTCTCAGTCGAGTGATGCTCTCGCCCAGGCGCTTCTCGAGTTCGCAGAAGTCACAGACACTAACGACATCTGTGAGCTCCTTGCAACTCCTGCCCCCGAAGTCTTCACTCCATCTGTAGACTTTGCATATTTTGCAGGTTAGCTTTCGAAACGGAGGATCATTCTTCTTCGCCATCTTACAAAAATCTCGGACCATACGCATCGAAAAAAGGTTTTTTGGTTGTGATTTTCTCTCGCACTAATCACATCCACCTATTTTCAGGAGGTTTTCGGTCGTTCGGCGAACAGAAACCCTTTGACCAAGCACACCAACCTTAAGGTCTCCCCTCGGCCGGACGTCCCCAATCGTGCCACAGCTCCCAACTAAGCAGCACGAGAGCCCCAGAGAACTGGTTCTCTGATTTTTCGACAGGGGTGCTTGAGGTGTAACTGTCTTCCTACTAAGCCCTACTAATCAACTAAAAACGGCCAGACTTGAGGCAAATAGTAAAGCTAAGTGCCCACGACTTCATCCGAGATCTTTAGCTGATCTGGCAACCAGCAAGGCACAAAAGCTCTCTCACCAAAGATCAGTTGAGCCTTTATTCACCAAGTAGCGGTCACAGGGAGCTGGTCAGGATAATTACACGTTAGGAGAAAGCTTCTAAGGGGTACCTAGCATTTCTCTATTAATCGTACCCCAAACGCCTGAGATCCCTTCAATCTCAGTCTCTTGTAACCTATGAGTGCTCCAAGGCGTTATTTAAAGAGGTTTCAAAGCCTCTCTTATCACGCGGCATAAGGGAGCTGGTGAGGCCCTTATTAATAAACAACTTATGTGTAATAGAGATGAAGGTTTGTTTTTTGTTATTGGGTTTTTGTTTGGATTTTCTGACAGTTGAAGAGAGTTGGTGGAACTTAGTACTAACAGAATCGAAGAGGTTGGTAGGGGGATGCAAGGAGACGCATCAAAGAAGTGGTAGAGAAGTTTGACAACCATTAGTCTGGATCCTACTACAGCTACCTTACTGGCATGGGTGACCCTACCGGACTAAAAGTCCCCCAGCTTAGCTAGCTTAACTCAGGCAGATCACGCAAGCTCTCTCACCGACGACAAGGTGGTTGTGTTGAGAGAGAGAGAGAGAGAGAGAGAGAGAGAGAGAGAGAGAGAGAGAGAGAGAGAGAGAGAGAGAGAGAGAGTGTTATAAGGAGTTACAAGGAAAGTAAGTACCCTAGGAGACCTTACGGTCCATTCAAAGAGGGTACCTTCTGACTAGCAATCGAGCGGGCACATTACTGCTCAATTGTTATGCGTCCCTAAACGGCCACTTTTCAAGACGTTGTCTAGTCTTGACTTGAACTGGTCAACAGATTCACTGTTGACAACTTCCACTGGAAGTGCGTTCCACTTACCGCAGATACTGTAGGTGAAAAAATTTCCACACAGATTGCGGTTGTAACGCTTCAGTTTAAGTTTGAAGCCGTGAATGCACGTTCTGTTCTCACTCAGTGTGAAAATATCCCGGTAATCAACATTGTTTAACCCTCGAAGTATTTTGAAAACTTCGATGAGCTGACCACGCAGTCTACGGGTTTCCAGCGAGAACAGATCTAACACGGGTGTACTGGAGTACGTCCTTTACTCGGGGCCTGACACTTCTTCTTTGGGTCCGCTCCACAACATCTTGGATTATGTTGGCGAGTACAGCTTTCCCTTTAAAGGAGAGATGCACTTCGTCCCTTTTATACAGGTCGTTTTTTCCGTAAAAGGTGCGGTAGGAGTCTAGAAAGAAGACTCCTTCTGCCGTGCAGAGATCCGCCAACCGTCAGTTTACTGCGACGTTTCTCTCGTGAGCGGTTCGGGATGGACCTCTTCTCGGAAGCATCCCAACCACGACATGTTTTCGGGTTTTAAGCCCAATGTCATCCACGGCTTCCATCACTGTTTGGATGGTCTTGCCACTAAGGCCACCTTACCCCCTCTGAGGTAGAGGTCGTTGCCACTCACCATCAGAGCGACAACTGAATTCTCAGAAATCTGAGCTTTCTCTGCATCTACTCTGATGTTGTGGTTACCCTGTCCTGGCAGGTAGCTTACCTTCACGCAAGTGTGAAGGCGGGCCGCTAGCAGCGGCTGTAGATCCCGTGTTTGCGAGTCACCAATGAAGGTGACCTTCGGACACTTAGTCTCTGAAGACGGGGTCTTCCCTTGTGGAAGAATTAAGTATAACACAAAGGATATTTCAAACATTGCCTTACCTAGTATCCGCCATCATACTGGACTTCGGGAAGCTTCAGAAATTGTTACGGCTAATTGGATTGATGCAGGGCTTATCAACCAAGAGGGCGCATCGTTGGTGATCGATCATAATAAACTTAGACCGGCACAAGAAAAATCACGAAGAAGATATTCTATCAGCAAGAGAAATAACTGAAAGAGGGAGGGCTCTTATGCTTGTTGTTCGATGGAAGAATAGACGAAATAAGACTTATGCTAGAAGTAGAAAGAGTTCATAGGAAGTTTCTTAGTCTCATTAAGGAGGAACAGTGCTCCGTTTGCTCCGAGCCTGATGGACGAATTCTATTTCCCTTCGTGCCAGAAACTGAGGTTGATGGGAGAAAACATGCAGAAATCATTGCTGATCATATATTGCGCTAGCTTCATGAGAGAGGACTTGATAATTCACTACAGGCTATTGGTGGCGATTCAACGGCAGTCATACAAGATGGAGAGGAGGTGTGATGACACATTTGGAGAAGAAACTTTAGGGAAGCCTTGTTTGGATTGTATGTGATCTACATACTAGCGAGCTACCCCTGCGTCGTCTCATTCAGCAATTTGATAGCCCCACAAAGAGCAACAACAAGTGGTCAGCTCCTCTTGGCAATTGCTTGATGGAGCAACTCAGCTTGAAATTACATAGTAAGAATTTTCCAAAGGTTCATTGTAGGCATAGACTTCCTGTGTTTCCCGACGAAATCATTAAAGATCTCTGCACCACATTCATTGGCCCTTTTGGAGATTGGACCCGTCAGTCACAATCGTTGGTTGACAACAGCACTTGGTTTCTGCAGAATTTGGTTATCCAAGCACGGATTGAAGGGAAGAGTGCTGAATAACTTCAAGTTATTGTTGAGTTTATTATTGGAGTTTATCTACCCAAAATTGGTTTAATGTTAAACTCAATTCCATGTGGGTCGATGGTCCCCACCACCTTCTCTTTCAAATACAACAAATAAAAACGCAACGGAAGGCAATCAGAGATATCATGATTCCAGTGGCAAAACGGTCAGCTTGGTATGGTCGTTCTGAAGCAATATTGCAAGCTATGCTTTGCAGTAAGTGCTCAGAATTGCGAGCAAAGGCCGTTGAAATCATCTTAGAGATCAGAGGAAACAAAGACGATGACCAATTGGGTGACAGTTCTTTCCAAACTAGAAAGGTGCCCACAATAAATGTCGATGCAATAAATATTTCAGAGTTAACTGAATTAAATTGCATAGTCTTAGAGCCACAATTGACAACAAAACTAACAAACAAGGATGTGAAAAGCTTCAAAGATGTTCTCATGCAGATGCTCAAATGGCCTTCGCACACTCAAAGTGTGGAGAAGAGCGTCAAAATGGTCACGGAAGCTGCAGGCCACATGTGCAGTCCCTCTGAGACGCGAGGTTTATATAAAAGACCAAATAGAAGCCGCCATCTAATGGCACGAAACACAAGTAAAATGGATCTCATAGCCTTAGCTTTGTTTAAATAATTCATCAAACCTAAAAACTCTTTTGAAATTATGGACACTAATATTTTTTTGATCAACTTATTTTCTGATAATTTTATTAATACATATAAATTGAGATGCCATTTTATGTAGGTAGGAGTTATTTTGCGGAACTTATTTTGTTGTATTATCATTTTGTATGCTTAAAGGCAATAAAAAATTGCTACACAATTACTCGATTTTCATTTTAGTAAACTCATCCCCAAATCGACACACCCTAATATAAATGCTTCTTTGCTCCTTTATGTCTTCCTTTTGGCCATAGTATTCCTCGAGGAACTTGGCCATGACTTTCACTGGGTTTGACATCAATGCCTTCTTATAAGATTGGAATTCAAGTACACCCTTTTTATCTTTCTTTCCTCCTACATACACAGATGCGTCCCCTCCGCCATACCCTTACAAGTCGCAATATCCTAAAATTTCCAAAACATCTTCCAACAAATTTCTTTCTCTTACCCATCGCATTTTTTTATTTCTTTTCGTATTCACATATTCACACACATCACTCGGGACTGTACAAAAGAACTTCCTCATTAAATCTTTGTTATCATTTATCCCCTCATCGCCAAACTTCTTCCTCGCTAAAGTTCCAGCTTATGAGCAGACAGATCAATTCTTTTATTCTTAGCCATTTTGGTTCCTCAAACTCATTTGTCTTTCGATATTTCACGCCAGCTTTTACCCTCTTTCCCTGATTTAAAATGCACTCCTCCACCACCTTGTACCTCGGCTCATCTACGCTCACGATAATCTTATATAAATCACGCAATCTATCATCAAAAAATTCACTTAATTTTTTCACTCAAAACCGGCTATTCACCCCAACCTTTCCCGATAATAACCATCATACGCCTTGAAAAAAATTTTAACATCCTTTTGCCCATATACACTAAACTTACTCACCTTTGGCACCTATCTTATCAAAACAAGCCTGTGCAATTCCACCTCATTTTCATTTTCACTTTCTTACTTTCTCCCTCGCACTCAGATCCGTCACTTCTATTAATACTAGAGTAAAGAGAATCTATGGTCTCCGACTTCGTCTGTACTAGTCTGTCTCTGTCGCTTCTTAGATGCCTTCTTTCTCTTTTTCTTGATGATACTATGTCCTTTTCTGATCTTTTCATATTCCTGACGCCTCCTGCTACTGGATTGAGGTTCCTTTCGAACTATTTACACTTTGTTCACCAATTCTCTCTACTCTCACCCTTCCCAAATTCTCAACTTTCATTTCCAGTTGTACTGACATCTTCTCCTCAATCCGACTTTTACTATCCCTAATTCTCTCTTCCATCCTAATTTCCATCATTTTTGTTTCCAAACAATTATTCTCCTCTCTAAGCTAAGCATTCTCACTCTCTTTCTCACGCAACACATCCCACAATCTCTTCAACTCCAATTCCATACTTTCATATCGCTCACTCGTTGAGGACCTCTCTGTTGGCGAAGAGCTCGGTGACAGTGACCACCGACTAATTAGATTTGTAGTCAAAGTTCCGAATGCAGGGCCTGCAACTAGTATATCGAAGAAGCTCGATTTGAAAAGAGCAGACTTTGCAGGTCTTCGTGCTGGACTGACTGACGCGAGACTAGAAGTGTGCGATGTTGTTGAAGACTCGTGGAACAGTTTCAAAACCACATTCATGAGTCTTCAATCGCGTTTCATCCCTCTGAAATGTCCCCGTAGGTCTTCTGTTCAACCAAAGTGGTTTAATCGAGAAATCGACCAACTGCTTAGGAAGAGGAGAACTGTGTACCGACAATCGAAGATCTCGGGTGACTTTGACGAATACCGGAGGCTAGCCAGGAGAGTGAAGTCCAGCATAAGGGCGGCTAAGCGTTCTGAGGAACTCCGAATGGCGAGACTCTGTAAAGAGAATCCCAAGGAGTTTTTTGGATATGTGAACAGCCGTAAACCAATCCGTCGAACGATTGGCCCTTTGAGAAATGAGGAGGGGACATTAAAGCACTTAGATGCAGAAAATGCTAACCTCCTCAACGACTACTTCTCTTCAGTGTTTACTGATGAGTGTGGTCCCATCCCCCAGCCAATGGATTCCTACTCGGGGAAAAAGCTGGAGGATATGGACTTCACCGAAGGGGAAATAAAAAAGAAGATCGGTGACCTAATGACGAATAAGTCACCTGGCTCGGATGGGTTTCTACCTAAAGTGTTGAAAGAAGTGCGCGATCAAGTGTCACGACACCTGAGCGCAATCTTCAACATGTCAATCCAGACCAAATGCGTTCCTAGAGACTGGCGTGAAGCGGAGGTGACTCCTATCTTCAAGAAAGGAGACCGAAGCCAACCGTCAAACTACCGACCTATCAGTCTGACTTCGATAGTCGGTAAACTCATGGAAAGCATGATGGTGGACAAAATGACGTCGTATTTAGAGTCAAACCTGCTACTGAGGAGTTCCCAGCACGGCTTCCGAAGGCAACGGTCATGCCTGACGAACCTTGTGGAATTCTTCCACTTCGTCTTCAGTGAGCACGATCGGGACAAGGCGGTGGATGTGGTGTACTTAGACTTTCAGAAAGCCTTTGATAAGGTACCACACTGCCGCCTTCTCCGGAAAGTGCGAGCGCTGGGCATAGACGGAAAAGTAGCCGACTGGATCGAGAACTGGCTAAGTGACTGACGGCAACGGGTGGTGGTAAATGGCCTCGCTTCTGAGTGGGTGCCCGTTACTAGCGGGGTGCCTCAAGGTTCTGTCCTGGGACCACTACTATTCATCATCTACGTCAACGACATAGACGGTAACATGATTGCCAAGATTTCTAAATTTGCCGACGATACCAAGCTTGGTATGAACGTTGCAAAAGATGGAAATACTGCCCACCTGCAAGAAGATCTTGGGAAGATTGGGGAGTGGTCGGACACGTGGCAAATGCCTTTTAACGTGGGGAAATGCAATGTAATGCATATCTGCCACAGAAACCCCCAATCTCAGTATATTCTTAAGGGCACTGCTCTTGAATCGAGTGACACTGAGAAGGACTTGGGTGTAACTATCACTAGCGACCTCAAGTTCTCGAAACAGTGCATCGAGGCAGAGAAGAAAGCCCAAAGGATGCTAGGTTATATAAAGCGCCAGTTTGGATAACAAAACAAGGAGATAGTACTTTGTCTGTACAACTCCCTCGTTCGGCCGCACCTGGAGTATGCCGTACAATTTTGGAGTCTTTCGTTTCGAAAGGACATCGCAAGGTTGGAACGCGTACAAGCTAGGGCAACCAAGCTGATTCCCTCTATCCGACATAAAAGTTATGAGGATAGACTTATGGAATTAAATCTGTTCTCGCTGGAAACCCGTAGACTGCGTGGTCAGCTCATCGAAGTTTTCAAAATACTTCGAGGGTTCGACGATGTTGACTACCGGGATATTTTCACACTGAGTGAGAACAGAACGCGCAATCACGGCTTCAAACTTGAACTGAAGCGTTACAACCGCAATCTGTGTGGAATTTTTTTCACTTACAGTATCTGCGGTAAGTGGAACGCACTTCCAGTGGAAGTTGTCAACAGTGAATCTGTTGACCAGTTCAAGTCAAGACTAGACAAAGTCTTGAAAAGTGGCCGTTTAGGGACGCATAACAATTGGGCAGCCATGTGCCTGCTCGATTGCTACTCCAAAGGTACCCTCTTTGAATGGACCGTAAGGTCTCCTAGGGTACTTACTTTCCTTGTTACTCCTTGTTACTTTCATTTTATTTTTTTAACAATTGTCTCCGGTCTCCTCTAAATCTAACAAGCGTCCCTATTCGAGTGCCTTGCTATGGAGCGGACGGTCCCGGAAACCACCCGCCACAAGGGTCTGCTCACTCGCTTGTGAGACACCCGTTAGATAGGAAGGAGGTTCAAGGAAATGCAAATATTATTTATTATTAAAATATTTTTAGATATATCCATCTCATTCTGGCAAAACCCAATTTGTCTTACACAAAAAAGTCATAATTACCAATTTTCCTCTTACTCTATCACTCACCTAAAATAAGTGCAGAAAATACCGACTAAAGTAAAAATATTAGGCGCGAGTATATTAAATAAATTTGGTCATAGAATAAGGTAATTTTTATAAAAATCTATCTATACACGACCTGGTGACCTCATTCTCCCACTCAATTGCAGTTTAGGCACAACCACAACTACGAGCCGACTCTACTCTGTGGTCACTAATTTGCCACGGGGCGGTCTCTTTTTCGTTCGTTATGATGAATCCCTTAGCTCACCTTGAGTGTGGAGCTGGGTGGGGTGGGGGACGTGTTGGTTCTAGCTAGACGCTAAGGATGGACCTGGGCGAAGGACTGCTGTGATTCCCAACTCGCGCCACACACGGGTCTTCCGGTTCCACACTCCCCGACTCTTTCTTATCTCCGAAATAAGAGCAGCCACCGTTACTTTTTACAGCTGGACAAAATTGCCCCCTGCTCGCTCCTTGATATTTTTACATACCCACTTTCCTTCATATATATACACGCCACCAACACTCATTTCTCATTCATACATATACATACATACCTGGCTTTCACGTCCAGCTCCGCTTTTTTTTTCGTGCACACTGAGAAAGAAAGTCAATTAACTATAAGTTCAATTTACTATTTATGTCACTGTATCTCGTCCTAATAAGAAAAAAAGTCACTCTTAGGCGAAAGACAGGGGTCCGGGACTGCATCCACGCAGCTCCATCCTCCATTCTCCACCGAAACCTGAAATAAAAGGTGGGAATTAGATCTGGCACAGGTGAGTTGAGGCGAAAAACATACCTAAACGGTAAATATATACATTAGCGACTCGAACGATGGGACGTACTATTTCGTCCGTGTTCCAAAATGTTTCACGTTTTTGGAGTACATTAAGGGGACTGATCGTGTGGGGATAAACACAATAGGGGGACTAATGTCCTAACGTTTACAGAGGTGAATGATTTAACCAAATCATGTCAACGCCTTTAATCGTTTTGCGAATTATAATGGGGGTGGGGTCTGACGTCAGACGACTCAAACGTGCATGAATATTCCGGCAGAGGTGAACGAAAATATTTACCTAAAAAAAACACTTTTTCGGCCGAGTTGCTAATCTACATATTTACCAAACAAACAAGAAAGCCTACTGCAACATAGCTTTCAAAGCACTGAGTTCCAAGTGTTCCGAAAGTAAGTTTCCTTTTATTCACGAAAGGCATTTTGCTTATTAGGTTGTATCATCGATAAACTCATTTCAGTAAATCAACATGTACATTTCACGTTTTCTACACTTGCGTACACATATTTAGAATACCCCGTTATGTAAGCTCAAAATTTCATTTCTTTTATTTTCGAGCCAGAAAGATATACACTACGAGACTAGTTCATAAATTAAAAATGATTGGGATATGTCGCAGTGTTTCAAATTGGATAGCTGAGTGGCTGAAAGATAGGAAGCAAAGGGTAGTGCTAAATAGTGTAAAGTCAGAGTGGAGATATGTTATCAGTGGGGTTCCTCAGGGATCAGTTCTCGGTCCATTATTATTTGTCATCTATATAAACGATTCTGGGGAGGCAGTTAATAATAAAGTGTCAATTTTTGCGGGTTCCTCAGGGATCAGTTCTCGGTCCATTATTATTTCTCATCTATATAAACAATCTTGGGGAGGCAGTTAATAATAAAGTGTCAATTTTTGCGGATGATACCAAATTAGCAGCTGTAGTTAAAGATATTGATGATAATTTTAAATTGCAGGGGGATTTAAATAAATTGTTATCCTGGGCACATAAGTGGCAAATGACTTTTAAACTTGGGAAAAGATAATAGAGAATTTAACTATGAAATGGATGGGCATTGGCTGAGCTCAGTAGAGGATGAGAAACATCTAGTAGTAGTAATATATAAGTCATTAAGGTTTTCTAAGCAGTGTATTGAAGCAAGAAATAGGGCAAATAGAGTGCTGGGTTTCATTAAGAGAAATGTCAGTTACAAAAGTAAGGTTATTCTTAAGCTCTATAACTCTTATGTTAGGCCACATCTAGAGTACTGTATACAGGCATGGTCCCCACATTTTAGACACGATATTAACCTTCTCGAGTAAGTACAACGGAGGGCAACAAAGATTATTCCTTCCCTGAGACACCTTGAATATATAGATAGAGTGAGGGTATTAAATATGTTGTCGTTCGAGAGGAGGTGTGTGAGAGAGGATATGATTAAGCTGTTTAAAATTTTTTCTGAGATAGATAAATTGGATGTTAGCAAGTTTTTTTGAGTTAGATGATGGAAATTGGGCTAGAGGTCACTACTTAAAAATTTAAAAAAAAGGGTGTAGGTTGGATTTAAGAAAATATTTTGGTAACACTTCAGATTCGGGGCGTACGGTAGATGGCGCTGTTAGTCGGCTACAATTTTGGGCTACAGCATATCTCTTATGACGTCAGACGGTAGCGTCAGATGTGAACAATATTGACGTAATATTTTTTTGTATTTGAGTATATACTGGGGGGCTGCCCCCGCCCCAATTGATTGAAACTCAGGATCATCGCAGGGTGGTCACCCTACAGTGATATCTTCCCCACGAGCAGTCCCCTTGAATTTACTGTTGTTTTTTTTTCTCCCCAACAGCTTTTTACTGGCAGAAAAACCTAACCTAACAACAAACATTTCTTACTTTTATAGGTTTCTTGATTAGTTTATGCGCCTCTAGATAATCTAAAAGTTTTTCGCGATCATACAAAGTAAAGCCGAATTCGAATAACAAAGAAGCACATGGAGAGCACGAAAACACAATAACGAAAGAAAAACATTTGCAAAACGCGTCCTATTTATAACCTACCATATTGCCAGTAAGAAGTTATCATTCGCAGTAAACAAACAATAAACAAAAGGTAATTGTGTAGACGATGGCCGGATGCGATTATTTTAAGCGTCGGCTCGTTGTTGGGTACGGCTCGCTGCGGGGATAATACTGCGATGACCCTGAGTTTCAATCCTTGAGGGGGGGGGTTTGGGGGGCACAGCCCCCCAGTATAAAAATGAAAATCGCCATAAAATTCTTTGATTTCATCTCTAAAAAAGTAACAACGAAAAGTAGCCCAAAATAGCCCTACTTTTCGTTGTTACTTTTTTAGAGATGAAATCGAAGAATTTTATGGCGATTTTCATTTTTATACTGGGGGGCTGTGCCCCCCGCCCCCCCCAAGGATTGAAACTCAGGGTCATCGCAGTATTATCCCCGCGGCGAGCCGACGGTCTAAATAATCGCATCCGCCCATCGTCTACACAATTACCAAACAAAAAACAATAAAAGACATCAAGAAACCTTACCTAACTTAGAAAAAAACTCTAAACGAGCAGAGCGCAGATATTTAGTAAATAATTGACTAAAAGTTACAAATCCCCACAACAACAAAAAAATATAACGCCGATATTGTTCACATCTGACGCTACCGTCTGACGTCATAAGAGATATGCTGTAGCCCAAAATTGTAGCCAACTAACAGCGCCATCAACCGTGTGCCCCGAATCTGAAGTATTACCAATATTTTGTCACCAATAGAGTGGTGGACCTCTGGAACAAATTGCCGCGGAGTGTAGTAGGTAGTCCAAATTTAAATGTATTTAAGAGTAGGTTGGATGAGTTTATGGGGAGGGAAGGTTGTCATGGTTCCTAAGTTTTGTATATATTAATATTGTTTGTATATATCTATAGCTGCATGATTTAGTTCTTGACAAGCCTTGTTTGTGGATGCAATCCTCTGGATGTAGTTTTCTTGGGAGTTTGGGTGCCTTAAAAAAGAGGCTGTTTGACTTGGATGACCTATGATGGGCCCTTGTGGCTTTTGTCATCTGTTATATTATATTGTGGGTGCCTTTGATTTTGTCTTCCCCTGGCGATGGTGCTTTTTGTGGGTGGGTTTTGACGGATGCAGATGACCTTTGATAGGCCCTTGTGGCTTTTGTCATCCGTGAAATTGTTATGTTAAGTGCTTCTAATTACATTAGAGTTGAGTTTAAACTTAAGGATAATGACAAACAAGTGAGGAGTTAAACTTTTATTATCTAGGTAATACATACTATTTGTCAACTAATTGTGTATTTTAGTCATAGGGGATTTTAGTACTGCCTGAATGTAGCCATCTCTTGCTTCTTTTTCTTAAACTTGGCCAGAAGCTTTCATCAACATTCCCACACAACGCTCCACACATTGAGAATGGTATGAAATGTCAATAGACAGTGGCTCGTCTACAGTATTTTGCAGGTCCGCATTAGATAGATGCATTGTTCATAGGTTGTGGCTCAAACCTGGACTGCTCTTCTGGGTAAGGTATATCTGTTAGGTTCTTAGCAGTCTTATCTATTTTTGGTGGCTTGAAATCACGTATCTCTTCCTCATACACACTAACTTCTCGGATCTTCTTGATTCTGTCAATAGCTAATTTCCTGTTGTCCTGATTAACGTCTGCCAGCATTGCCAAAAGAACGTTCTGAGGATGGGCCCAGTAGGAATTTCCTTGGATTGTTTGCCATGTTATGGCTTCACTGGCAGGTTGGAGTATTTGAAGAAGATTGATCTGTTCCAGGAGATGTTGAGATCCCTCCAGGCATTTCAGAGAAAATTTGATGTGAAAGCAGATGGGACCCATAATGACAAACGACAAACTCGGTGAGGACATGCAAGTCATTATTAGGTTTTTCTGTTGCTACATAACTCCTGCCACAATACATCAACCCCAGTCCGACTTAGATGGAGTCCATCCAATGCATACAATGCCTTATTTCCATAAACCCATTCCAAACATCTACAAACACTAATCCTGACTCATAAGAACATAAGAACATAAGAAAAGGAGACTGCAAAAGACCATTCATGGCCTACACTTGGCAGCTCTGTTCCAGTCAACACACAAAAGATTTCTTACCAGAGAAAAGTCATCAACATTGTCACCCTTTAAGGAGTTCGTCAGATCTAATCTACAATATACATAAAATGCATCCAGAGGAATATGTCCATTCATGCAACCGCAAAATATAATCTCCCCACTCCTTAGAAAAATATATACATATGAACATAAAAAAAAAGAAGTCAGTCCCATCTAGCAGCTTCATCCATATATTTATCTAATCTATTCTTAAAACTACCCAGAGAGGAGGCTTCTATCACATGTCTAGTGAGCCTATTCCATTCATCGACCACTCAATTTGTAAACCAATTCCTCCCAATCTCCTTCCTAAACATATACTTATCAAGCTTAAACCCATTGCTACGCGTCCTGTCATGTTCACTAAGTATAAGAACCTTACCCAGATCCCCTTTATTATATCCTTTTACCCATTTGAAGACTTCAATCAATTCCCCTCTGACTCTTCTCCTTTCCAATGTATGTAGATTTAGTTTTCTGAGCCTTTCACCATAAGGTAAGTTCCTTAGCCCACCAATCATCTTTGTCATCCTTCTCTGCACAGACTCAAGCAAATCAATATCCTTCCTATAATATGGTGACCAAAATTGTACTGCATAATCTAGATGAGGCCTAACTAGTGCCAGATACAGTTTTAGAATGACTTCAGCACTCTTATTGCTTACACTCCTCCTAATGAATCCCAATATCCTATTAGCTTTATTCTTAGCATTTAGGCATTGCTTTCTAGGACGAAGGTCTGAACTTACCAAAATACCCAAGTCCCTCTCACAATCGGTCCTCCCTAAAATTCTCCCATTTAATTTATAACTATTCAATGGATTATTTCTACCTATACTAAGTACACTACATTTGTCGATGTTAAACTTAATTTGCCATTTCTCGGCCCAATTGGACAGAATGGTCAATTCCTCCTGCATTACAACAGCATCAGAATCAGCCCTAATGGCCCTACCTAGCTTAGTATCATCAGCAAATTTACTCAGGTCACTACTTATACCTATGTCAAGATCATTAATATAAATTAAGAATAGCAAGGGACCCAAAACAGATCCTTGCGGAACTCCACTGCTAACACACCCCCACTCAGATTTAACTCCATCTATACTAACTCTTTGCTGTCTGTCACCAAGCCATGACTGAATCCACCTAAATATACTGCCATCGATCCCGTGTGCTTTAATTTTGCTCAGAAGCCGTAAGTGTGGCACTCAATCAAAAGCCTTACTAAAGTCCAAGTATAAAATATCATAGTTTTCATCATTATCTGCTGCTTCATACACCTTACTATAAAAAGACAGCAAATTAGTCAGACAGGATTTACCCTTACTAAAGCCATGCTGTGATTCTTTTATCAACTTATGCTTATCCAAGTGATCTCTAATATTCCTTGCTATAATAGATTCCATCATTTTCCCTACCACTGATGTCAAACTTACTGGTCTCTAATTAGACATATTTGTTTTACCCCCTTTCTTAAATATAGGTATCACATTGGCTTTCTTCCATGCCACTGGCACAATGCCACTCTCCAATGATTTTCTACTCCTCACACAGACCTTTCACATACTCATTCAGTCTAATTGCACAAGACAACTATTCCATCCCCACATCCAATCTCGGAAGCACACCTGAAACAACGCCTTTCACTCTACTTTCACTCGTTTCAACTAACCTTTTGTGCCTCTCTTGTAACTCACATGAACCCACCTTCTTTACATCATTTACTCCCACATGTGTAATCACAACTGCATCTCTCTTACACCCAAGCACCAGACTATCATACTTCTCAGCCACATCATTTACACCAGCACCGGCAAACAAACTCCCACTTGCTTCCATTTGCTCACACTCAACTTCCTATCTAAATATCTAATCTGAGAGTCACCCATCACAAGCACCTCAGTCATCCTCCTAGTTTCCTAGGCCTAGCATTACCATCCCTCTTGTTCTCATTCACAGTACCACATTTCACTTTCTGCCACAACCACATCAGACAAATCACTTTCAACCTCTTCCTCTCTCAGGGCATCGAATCTGTTAGTCACATAACACACCAGACATTCAGATACATTAGCTCTTCCTTCAACACAAAAATCACAAACTACATACACACTGCTTACATCAAAAGGCATACTCACTTCATCGAAAGCAACGACAATACTGACAAACTTCTCAAAATATAATTAAAAATTCCTTTAGTATTATGTCTAACACTCAAAGTTAACTATCTTCCCGAACTTAAATATATTACACCAAAAAATCCAAAATAAAAAAACGTCACTGAATAGAGAGCTCACTGAGAACATGTCCCACCACTACTGACACTAATCACTGCACTGCTACAACAGATAATTACCCTAACTGCAATATTAATCATAAAGCAAATAACATAAAATGTCCCATCTATATCCAAGAAAAAGAGATCACATATCTAAAATATTCGCAAGGAATATCATATGGAAAAGCAAGGGAAATGTATAGACAAAACCACCACTCTCTAAATTTAAAAAAATACTTATGCCAACATTACTGCCCAATCTCCAAATGTCCCACTTCCTGCATCTGAATCACCAGTTTTAATATCTAAACTCACTGAAGCTATTCAACTATGAAATAAATTCATAATGAATGAAATTCAAAGAATAAATAAGAGATTAGATAACTCCAACCCCTCCAATGTCCCTATAGAAAAACACTCCACCACCTAATCTCATCTCCCTACCACATCTCGTACTAGCCTTACAACCAAAAATAATGTTTTCTCGGATTTTGTCACAGAAATGTAATAAATCATGGGTTCTAACCCAACACGACAACAATTAGCTAGCAAAATCACTCAATATGCCAATACAACCCAATTAGTAAATAAAAGAACCACTGGTAAGGGGAAGGACTTTCGATCTTTCTTAATAAATCCTACTGTCGATCTTACAGTCGAATATAAGAGGTCTTTTATCTCGGTTGACTTCAGTTCAACATATTTTTTCTCAAAAATCAATCCTCCTATCTGCTTTCCACGAAACATTTCTCAATAAAAACTTCAATTTTAATCTTCATAATTGCGTGATATACCGTAAATACAGAGACAACCATGATGGAGGGGTGGCTATCCTAATCCATAGGAGCGTCCCTTCCACTCCTTTAGCAATTCAAACCAACCTAGAAGTTGTGGGTGCCCAAATATTTTATCAAAGAATATACATTAATGTTTGCTCTGTCTAAATCCCCAACCCTATAAACATAATGTATAGAGATGTAAAAAATATAATTTAACAACTCCAAAGACCCTTCCTCCTTCTGGGTGACTTTAATGCCCATTACCACCTCTGGGGCTCCCCAAAATGAGACCCCTTTCGCTCTCTCATAGTAGATTTCTTAAACGAAGAAAACAACCATTCTAAATGATGGTTCCCCAACATATAAATCAGTTTTCCCATATTGATTTATTTATATGTTCAAATGATATCTACCCCAAGTTTTCATGGGAAGCTTTTGCAACCCCATTGGATAGTGATCACTTCCCCATCTCCATCTCTTTCATAAAACCAACCAAAATTCAAGTCTCTCCTCTCCCAGCTAGATAGATCCTAAAGAAAGCAGATTGGAGTGCTTTCAAAGCTAATATTAATCTCCCCAATTTACAGTCTGATCTCTCTACCATATACCAGAATATGGTCACAAGTTTTCACAACGCTGCCAAAATCTGTTTACCCAAAAGAAAGCCTACACCTCACTCACCTCACCCAAAGTATTGTAAACTCCTGGTGGTCCCGAGAATGTGAGGAAGTAGTCAAAGTTTGCAAAGCAGCATGGAGGAACTTTTCTTCCCATAGTAGTCTAGATAACTTTATTACTTACAAAAAAGTCAGAGCTAAGGCTTGGTATATCCTTAAGAAAAACAAAAATGCTTTATGGACATAATTTATCTCTACTTTCTCCCCTTACCAACCCTTAAGCTTTGTTTGGAACAAGGTGAGGCCATTTCTAAAACAAAGATCACATAGCCCCATCTCCCTAAACTCCAATGGATGGTTAATTTCAGAAGAGCAGAACGTTGCAGAAATACTAGCAATCCATTTCTCATCCACCAACAGTAAAAGAAACTTTACCCAACCTTTTGCCTCCCATATTGCAGAAGAGGCATTACACTCACCCAAGAAATACATCTGTACAATCGTCCTTTCAACTTAAATGAATTTAAGAATGCATTGAACAATGCCAGCTCTTCAACTCCAGAAAAAGACAATATTCCCTATGAATTCCTCCAACATCTTCCACATAGCGAACTCTGTAAACTTCTTGAATACTACAACTCTTTTGAAAACTGGTACTTTTCCCCACCATTGGAAAATCTCCCTCTTAAGCCCCTACCTTAAACGAGATAAAATTTCCACACAAAAGGAATCATATCACCCAATAGCTCTAACCAACACCTTATGTAAAACAATGAAAAAAAATGATTAATAGAAGGTTACTAAAGTTCCTCATTGAGAATGATAAAAGCACAAATTCCCAAAGTGGCTTTATCAAAGGTCACTCTACTTATGACCCTTTAACATCACTAGAATTCTCAGTCTGAGAAAGTTTTCTCCAGTGTACATATACAGTTCTCCTTTTGGGGGATATAAACAAGGCTTATGATTCCATTTGGCATTTTGGTCTGCTACAAAAAATACATGATTTTAACTTAAGATGTTGAAAAATCAATTTATGCAGATGATTGTGCTCTTTGGGTTTCTGGACAACATATAGCACTCCCTACAAACTCTTCAATATTGGTCTGAGCACTGGGGTTGAACTTTTCAAAAGAAAAATTCAAATACTTAATCAGATAAAAAATTGAGAGAGCCTTTACCCATAGATTTCTTGGCCTTATTTTGGATTGTAGCCTCACCTGGGGTCCACATATCATGTATATCAAAAGTCTGTGTTCAAGTGGCATGAATATCATGAAACCTTTTTCAAATAAAACTCAAGGAGCCAACAGGAAAAGCCTTATCCACCTGTACACATCTCTTGTACAATCTATAATGGACTATGGTTCATTTCTCTTTGATATAGCAGCTAAGACCTATCTTCAAAAATTGGATAGAATCCAGTATGCCTGTTTATGTGTTGCCTTGGGTGCAATAAAGTGCACACCAAGAAAGAGTCTAGAACCTGAAAACAATGTAGTGCCCCTTGCAATAAGAAGACAACAACTTTGCTGTGGATATCTTCTTCATTGCCTTTTAATTAAAAATCACAATAAGATCCCTTTTTTCAAAATCATATAGTTATAATTTCTATTCCATAAGACCATTTCGCTTACCTTTCATTGAGAGATAGAAGGAACTATTGAACTTATTCAAGCCTTCCTTATGGAGACATTTCCCCATACCCTCCCCATAAGTTATACGATTTACCACCATCAAATATCACTTTCCATCTCGAGCTAACCCAATATCTTATAAACTCAACACCCCCCTGTATGTATAACCAGCTTTTCTATGAATTAATAGAATCTCCCTCCCACAACCCATCACCTTAATTTACACTGAATGGGTCTAAAGACATTGATGGAAACACAAGCTCAGGAATCCTGTTTAACAAAATGAATTGCTCATATATGTTACCCCCCAACAGCTCAGTTTTTACAGCAGAATTCTATGCTATATATCGTGGTGCAATCCAAGCAGCAGAGCAACACAAAGAAAATACCGCTATTTGTTCCGATTCCCTGGCATCCATCTTAGCAATTCAATCAAATGGTGATCACTTTTTAGTCAGATGAATATACAAAATTATAACTGAAATCCCATATGCCAAATTTTTCTTCATCTGGATCCCAGGACACAAGGATATTCCAGGCAATGAACAGGCAGACAAGATCGCCAAATCAGCCAATCTATTTGGGCATCTTATAAATATTCCTAAATCTAAAAATGAAATCTTACGATTCCTGACACAACATTTTCAAACAAAATGGTCACAACACCTTAGAAATATCTCCTCAACTTACTGGCATATAATCCCAAATCTTTCCATTGACGTTCCCCATCTGGAAAAATGCAAAGAAGAAGTCATCCTCACCCGATTGAGACTTAATGTTAGCTTAATTTTTTACAAACATATTTTTACAGGTGACCCTCCTCCAATCTGTTGTGATTGTAACAAAAACATGACTACCCCATCTAATTTATGAATGCATAAAACTCAGCAGGGCAAAACCTCTCTCACATTTCATGCTAACAAAAAAGGACTAACCCTATCCAGAGATATTCTTTATGAAAGATTTTCCCCTCCCAATTATTTTTGAATTCCTTAAACTATCAGGTCTCTACCACAAAATTTGAACTGTTTTTAACCTTAAACTAACTTGTTTAAACTTTATTCTCGGTTTTTGTTTCTGTTTTTAGTATATACATACAGGAGTACTACACCTCACCTTCTCTTTACTAACATGGCTTCCCCCCCTCTCTTCTTGTCTTCTTGCTTAAAGTGTTGTAGAGTTGGGGCCTGTCCGATATGTCTGCTTGTTCATTGGTAAATACTGTTTGGAATTGTATGTTAAGTGCAGTAGCTTTGTCTTGTGGGCATGTAACCAAGGAATTGTTATGTAGTAATGTTATACCTGTAGAGTCTTGTTTGCGTGCTTTGAAGAAGCTATAAAATCCTTTGTAGTTTTGTTTGTTGTCTATTACGAAGGTGGCTGTGTAGTTAGTTTCTGCTTGTTTTATTTATTTTCAAAATGTTTTCTGTATGTTTATGTAGTGTTCCCAATCTTGGACCCCGCATCCATGGCGGAATCCTTTGGGGCCGCTTTCTCCGCATTCTCTAGCTGGGATCCTGCTCTACCAGCATTCAATGCATGTTGTGATGTTGCGGAAGGCTGCAGACTGGACTTTACCTCCAGAGGCGGAGAACCCTTCAATGACAGGTTTATTGTGAGCGAGTTGTGTTCTGCTCTGATCTGGACGATGTCCCGTATGCCATGCTTCAACACCTGGATAAGCGAGGCATGGCATTTCTCTTAAATTTGTTCAACAGGATCTGGGTGGAGAGTCTCCTCCCTGATTCCTGGCAAATTGCTACTGTGCTCACCTTTCGCAAACCAGGGAGAGATCACTCTACTCCTGCCAGTTTCTGCCCAATCTCTCTAACCTCTTGTGTGTGATTAGCCTTTTTCCTGGACAGCGGAGGCCATCTTTCCTCTACACAGTGCAGCTTCCGCAAGTTCCACTCCATGTCAGATGCTCTGCTCTGACTGGAAAATGCCATCTGTGAGGCCTCCTTCGTAGACAGCACTACACCACGGTGTTTTTTGATCTGGAGAAGGCCTATGATACCGCATGGCGATACGGTATCATGGGGTCTACAGCAGATCCCAACATTTCTGCTTCAATTTGTTCTCATTTTCACGCTCAAAAGCATTGTCCCCAAGTATCCCCTTCCAGAATCAAATAGGTCCAGCCACCCTTTCCACTTGAGCCAAACCGGTAACTGGTGAAAGAACAGCTTGCATTAAAGGGTTAACTGAAATCAAGGAGGATATGTACCCAGGGAGAGTAATGTCTTGTGTCAATCATTTTCCTAAACTACCCAGCCCAATTGGGAGAGTTATCCGAGTCCATGAATCCCTTGAAAAGTCAATGTTGATTAGTTGAGCCAAACCAGGGATGAGTTTTTTAATTCAGTGCTACCTAGTCACCTGAGGGCCTTTTGTGGCCTTTCACATTTAGACTTGTATTGGCCTCAATTATTATGATAATTCATCAATTTTTTTGTCAAACTCTTATGATGGTGATTAATCATTTAATTGAAATATATAAATGGCATAGGTCAGTCCTTCTCTGTTTGTAAACTGAGATTTATGAATGAGAGTAACTTGACTCGGTTCTAGGCTACACCACAAGGCGCCTTCAAAAAAAGGTTTCCTCTTGACTGTCTTTCTTGTTGTTGCATGGGGATGATCTGTGCTACTTTGCTGTCATAGATCTGATGGATGATCTTAAAGGCTTCAATCATGTCCCCTAGCATTCTTCTGTACTGTAATGTGGGGAGGTTCAATTTTCTTAACCTTTCCTCATAGCTCAATCCTGCCATAGCCAGGATCATCCTCGTTGCTCTCCTCTGGATGCTCTCTATCTCCTCCACATCTTTGACCTTATAAGGTGATTCTTTACAAAGTGATCTGTGTTACCACACCTAAGACATTGATTCAGACGACGCCGACACTCCTTAAAGACATGGCCAGGTTTCCAACTCAAAAAACTTGCTAAAACTTAACTTATCTATCCCCGAACAAATTTTAAAAAGCTCATTTATATCCCCTCTCACATACTTTCAAATGAGAAAATATTTAGCACCCTCAACCTATCTACATATTCAAGGTGCTTCAGGAAAGGTATCTTCTTTGTTATCCTCCTTTGCACCCACTTTAGCAGGTTGATATTGTCTAAAATGTGGGGACTTTGCTTGGATACAGTACGCTAGATGTGGCCTGACATATAAGTTATATAGTTTAAAGATAACTTTTTACTTTTATAATTAACATTCTCTTAATGAAACCTAACACACTATTTGCTCTATTTTTTGCTGCAATACACTGCTTAGAAAACCTAAGTGACCTATCTACTACCACTACTAAGTCCTCATCATCTACTCTATTCAGCCAATGCCCATCCATTTCATAGCTAAATTTCCTATTATCCCCTCCCATGTGAATAACTTTATATTTTTTCTAGTTAAAACTCATCTGCCACTTTTGTCCCCAACCTAATAACTTATTTAAGTCACTCTGCACTTTAAAGTTAGCCTCAACTTGCATGCCATTACATTATATCTTTTCCCCATTGACCTACCCCGACTGCCTCAATGGCTTCAGGTCATCATTTTCTGTCACTTCCAAATCAGACACATCACCATTTGATGTAGCACACTCCTAGACCTTTCTGTGATTACTGTTTGGTCCCCTTGACTGTCCAGCATGTGTTGAATGTACTAGTCTGGGCACTTTGTGCCTATAGTCCCATGGTAAGTGGGGTTGTTCCTGCTTGGCCCATGTACTCTGGATGGATTTGTGCATACCAAATTGTGGAGTGGTTGAGTTTTTTGGTGGAGGCAGACCTCCTCCATGGTGTATAGTTTTCTTTGTGGTGTTTGGGTACATTGTCCTCCCTCTCTGCCCCTTGATCATTTTTTAGTCTTAGTTTGCTTGTTTTTTTTATATTGTCTTTAGTTTGTTTTTTTGGTCATTTTGAATTACTTAGCACATTTGTAAGGGAAAAAAGAATTTTTATAAGTGAGTGATTTAGGCAGTCATGCCCTCTTTGTCAGTTGTCAGTATAGACCCCTTAACAAAAAAAAATTAGTATATCAGGAAAAATTTCATTTATTTACACTTAATTAAAAAAGTAAACTTTATGTTCATTACATGTAAAGTGAAAGAGTCAGTCTTTTTAGGTTTTAATATTGATGATTATGGATTATAGCTCATGAAAGTCACTACTTAATGCTATGAAAACATTCTGTACTTCTTCCTACCTCTTTTCAAGTATTAGACCCAAGTCTTGCAGGGAATTGATCTTAATCTGAAATAAATTTTTATATAAAATAATTCCATCTATATTTCTAGTCATCCTTAGTTAGGATCACTCTTTTCTTTCTAGTAATTATATAAAATAATTTGTAAAACTTTCTCCAAATTCCAGATACTTCTAGATAAAAGAAAAGCTGAAACAATTTTATCTATAGCAATGAATATCTTTATAAAATAATTTTTTATTTAACTTGCTAGTAGTTATCACTTAATAATATTTAGCAAAACTATTTATATACTATCAAGATGATTATATATGCCTGTTTGCTAAGGATTGAAGATGGTATTCCACTATCTGCAACCAATAGTTTTGATAAAACTGACGAATTCAGAATCCAAGAAGGAAAGAGGCTAGTTAAATCGCTTCTAAAACATGTGAAGTTGTTTCCATTAAAACTGTGTATTCAAGCTGATCATGTGACCATACAGTAAGTTAAGTGATTGATTTTTTTCTAATTTTTTAAAAATATGTTGCAAAGTTGTATTTTATTAATCAATAAGGATTTGCAAAGTGGAAATGAGAAATCCCTGTCTAGAAGTCTAAAAAAAAAGATTAACTTCATCCATAATTTGATCATTAGGCTCCATAGAGCATAGGATTGTATTAGTCAATATGAGTAAGATTGAATAATATGCTATTAACTTGTAACACTTTCTCTTATTCATTTTTGTGCCAACTGTGTTCATTTCACTCCAACCCACAGGCAGTTAAGAATTGTGTAACAGTGAGTGGTCTTTACAGAGGTCTCCTAAAGAAGTAATATTGAGAGATATCATGAGATGGTTGAGGAAAGGGTAGGATAGCAGGTGATGTGTTATGTGTCTGGGTTGCTGGGGTTTATTTATTTATATAAGAGGGGAAGGAACTGACCATAGATGGACTAGAGAGCTCTGGTATGCAAGTCAGAGTGGATTTGGATGGATGAATGTTGAGCTGAAATGCTTTAGAGTATAGCATTAATAGGCTGGTTTTGAAGTGGTGTGAGTCCAGTATGTCTGTGTGCATCTTCTGTCTTCTGGTTTATTGGAGTTTGGAGAAGTATAATGACATGATTTATTGTTGTCATTGACTATAGTCTTGTTGTTGATACTTTGCTACTAGGTGGCCTTTCAATGTCCTGTAGAAATAGCCATTCAGTCTATGCCCATCACACACTGTATGAAGAAAACAACAACCTACTTATGACAAAACTCTAGGCACAACAACCCTACCCTACCTGTTACTATCATATCTTCAATGATATATTATACTCTATTTCCTAACCTCTACTAACACTTTATCGGGACACATTGCTAAATCTGACCTGAAATATTATCTATAGTGAGTGTTAATTGGTGTTCACGCTATAACTTTAATTGATAATCAGAAAAATTGGCCAATTTTTGTCCCAGTTAAGAAATCAGGTTTTCCTTTTTTGTTTGAGAAGTTTAGGGAATCATGGGATTCTGATGATCCCATCTATGGGACTAGTACCCCCCAAAATTCTTAGATAATTTGCTAGCTAATGAGACCAAGCACAAGGCTTTAGCTTAAATAGTTTAGAGATGGAAGAGAATAATTAATTTGTCATATTTTCACTTTAAATAAAAATTCATTAAAAATTAGCTATTAATCTCAGCAACTTCACTCTTATATCACTAAGAAGAGGAGACAAAAATATGTCTTTTCTATTTAAAACAAATTATGGTTAGGCCATATACTAATCGCACAAATGATGAAAATTGATAAATGAATGATAGCTATGAAATTTGTAATTTAAGATGCACTATATAGATTAATTCAAGTATATGGCTACATTTCTGACCTTTGCTAAAGAAATAAAACTATCCATTGAATTGATCTCAAGAATAGAATCAGTTAGGGTGAAATTTTGACACTATTTTCTATTAAACCTGGGTAAATCAACTGTTTTTAAATTAAACCCCCAAATATCAAATTAATGCCAAGTTAAGGTTTAAGAAATAAGTAGGTTGCCATATATGATTTGAAAGGAAATTTAATACCAAATATAATGGTATAAACCAATGCCTCTACCCACCACCACTGCCCCTACCCACCTCCACTGCCCCTACCCACCTCCACTACCTCTATTCCTACCCACCACCACTGCCCCTACCCACCACCACCATTGCCATTGCCCATTACAACCACAACTGCCCCTGGTTACCACAAGCGCAACCACGACCACATCTGCCTATCACCAGCACAAATTGCATATGGCAAAAAAACAGGACCACAGCACCTGCCTACCTACAAACCACCAGCACCCCTACCCACCACCATCCCTACCCATCCCCACTGCCCCTGCCTACTACCTTCTCCTCTTTTTTTGTACTCATTGCTTCCTCTTCTTTATCTCCTCGCCCTTCTCATTTGACTAGCCAATTTATTACATTGAGAACTCATTTGATTCACAACAATGGCTGTAACAGAAAAAAGTGATGAATTTGATCCATGTGAATAAAGAAAAATGGGGGGGGGTAAAGGCTTTAGGAGGGGGAAGGGGTGGGAGAGTTGCAAAAGATTGGGAGAATATGAGGATTCTGACCAGGATCTTTTGATGGAGCAAATTTTGTGGTATCAACTGTTTTCTCATCACCCAAGCTGGCAAACAAACCCCCCAGAAAATTATGATCATAATATAAAAAGAATATATTATTTTCCTGATTTTTTGAAGGATGAGACCGGTAAGAATATTTTTTAATAACGCATATTTTGTGAACTCATCTTCTAATCTGAAACCAGGCAACCAAGATTAGATGTTACATTGTGCAAATCATTCCTGTAGATTCATTCATTTGATATCTAGATTGATCAGTAATGCTGAGGACTAAAGTTAGTTAATTAGATAGTAAATAAAGAGATAGTAGAATGAGGATTCCAAATTGTTAAGAATAAGGAAGAGAGAGAGAGAGGCAGGCCGACAGACAAATAAAGAGGGTGGAAGAATGAACAAAATATGAAGCGTTAAACTTTTATGCCAATTTTTCTCACAGGCAGCAGCCGCTTTGTGTGTGTGTGTGTGTGTATATATATATATATATATATATATATATATTACATTTGGCTATGAGGGTTGAGGATTTGTGCATTGTCTATTTTGGATAGGTTATTTTTGAGTTCACAAAATATGCGTTATTAAAAAATATTCTTACCGGTCTCATCCTTCAAAAAATCAGGAAAATAATATATTCTTTTTATATTATGATCATAATTTTCTATTTTTTTATGTAAATTTTAGGGGTGTTCCCAAGTATCGGTATCAGTTATTTTGGTGTTATCCTTATAAATTGGCCGATACTTTGAAAAAATATGCCTATAGGCTTGTGCTATATACAACAATATATTAATACAATAAATTTATCCTGAAAAATATATATCACATAGTGAAAGAAAAAACATTTTAAATATTATTTGAAGTAGGGTAAGCATTAAAAAAATATACCCCCAAAACTTCTTTTTGTTAATTTTGCAAATAATAACATTGCCAACAAATAACAATTGCCAACCCTGATTTAAAGCATTGATAAAGGTCACGAGAATATATTCACTGTATCTTTTTTATTATGGTAGTACAATGCATAAAGGTCCAGTTTGGCATTTTTATACAGCTGTTATTAATGATCCTCACTTGGATCAAGAGATGGAAAATATAAGCTCTGGTATATTAGTAATAAGGCAGGCACGAATGGAGTTGGAATAATGGTAAGACAAGAATTGAATGAGAATGTTATAGAAGTTATAAGATTTAGTGATGGGGCCATACAGATAAAGATTGTGATTGGAAAGATGGTGTACCAAATCTTCTCAGTATATGCTCCTCAAGTGGGCAGAATGTCTCAAGAAAAGGAGCAGTTCTGGGAGAGCCTTGAAGATGATGTTGCTGGGGTGCCTTGCACAGAAGGATTGATGGTATGTGATGACATGAATGGTCATATAGGCAATGACAGATATGAGGATGTAATGGGTGATCCCTTTGGTTTCAGGAACAAAAATGAGGAAGGTAGAACTGTATTGGATTTCTGTAAAAATCAACAGCTGAGAGTGATGAACACATTTCTCAAAAACGACAGAGAGAAGTATATAACATATGAGAGTGGACCTGCGGAGACACAGTTGGATCTAATATTGATAAGGAAGAGAAGAGGACTTATTGCAAACTGCAAAGCCATTGCAGGGGAAGCTTGCCTACTGCTCCATAGAATGCGGCATGCAGATATGATAATTGCTCATGTAGAGAAGAAAGGCCAAAAGAAAATAAAGATATGGAAGCTCAGAGATCAAGAACTGAGAAGTGAATTTGTGGAGAAATTCATATAGAGGATGGAGAGGAGAGATGGTGACTGGCAGCAGGTTGAAGCTAATTTCCTAAGTGCTGGAAGGGAAGTGTGTGGAGAGACATCAGGAAGGAGAGGAAGGGAGAGAGAAATGGTGGTGGTGGAATGATGCGGTGCAGGAGAAGATTGCTGATAAGAAAAGAGCATATAAATGGTGGCAGAGGAGCAGAAGTGAAGTAGATAGGAGAATTTATAAGATAAAGTTCAAGTAGGCAAGAAAAGTGTCCAAATCAAAGAAAAGTGCATAGGAGGAGTGTAGTAACTTAAATACATCAGAGTGACAGAGGAAGATGTTCCATGCAGCGAGGCAGATGAGAAAGTATAAGAAGGATGTAGAGGGCACTAATTTCATAAAAGGTGATGATGGAACCATCAAGGTAGATGAGGAGGGAATATTTTGCCAAACTCCTGAACAAAGAAAATAATAATTATAATAGAAGAGGTGGAATAAGTGGAGGGTTCAGTATTCAACATCACTGAGAAGGAAGTCAGAAAGGTACTGAAGGAGATGAAAGATGAGAAAGTGGCTGGACTATCAGGGGTTCCCAGTGATATGCTTAAATATGCAGGTGTGGTGGGAATAGATGCACTGACGAAGGTGTTCAGAAAGATTTTGCTGGAGGAGTGGAGAAATAGCTTAACCATACCATTGTATAAATCTAAAGGGCAAGCACTGCAGTGTAAGAACTATAGAGGACTGAGACTGCTGGAATATAGTATGAAGATTTGGGAGAGGATATTGAATAGACAGTTGAGGGAGATTGTTGGTAGTGTTGGAGACAATCAGTTTGGTTTTATGGAAGGCAGATCTTTAACTGATGCTATATTTATTATTAGACAGTTGCAAGAACGATTTAGTGAGAAGAAAAAGAGATTATATAATGTGTTTGTTGATTTGGAGAAGGCATTTGACAAGGTACCCAGAGCAACCATACAGTGGGCATTGAGAAGATAAAATGTACCAGAAAGGCTAGTTAAGCTGGTGATGGTACTATATAGTGAATCGAGGTCAAAAGTAAGAGTAGCAGCAGTAACATCAGGATCTTTTGATATTGGAGTGGGAGTACATCAAGGTTCTGCGCCGAGTCCATTACTGTTTATTTTGGTAATGGAGGAAGCAACAAGAGAAGGTAGTAGAGGAGATCCTTTGGAGCTGTTGTATGCAGATGATTTGGTGCTGACTGCAGCAGAGACTAGAGAGGAGGTAGAAGAAATGTTCAGACTGTGGAAGTCAAATATGTAGAAGAGAGGTATTAAGGTGAATATGGACAAAACAAAGATGATGGTGACAGAGAAGCAGATGGAAGAAAGAATACAGTTGGGTAGGTATCCCTGTGCAGTGTGTGGTTGAGGAGTGGTTGCAAATTCAATCCTATGTGTGTTCTGCAACAAGTGGTGTCATAAAAGGTGCTCTGTCCTGGCAAACTTAAATAGAGTAGTAAACTTATGCTGTCCTGCTTGAGCTCAGAGAAGGGAAGGAATTGTTAAGATGCCAGAGAGGGAAACAATTAATGTGGATGTGGTGTGGCTGAAGAGGTGGGACAGTTCTGCTATCTTAGTTATGTGCTGGATAGTGAGGGGGGAGCTGAGAGAGCAGTGAGATCCAGAGTGGCTGTAGCATGGATTAGATGACATGAAATATCCAGCTTGTTGTTAAACAAGGATATACCACTTAAGCGAAAAACTTGAGTCTATCAGGCTTGTGTTAGATCTCTGATGATTTATGGAGGAGAGTCCTGGGCCCTAACAGAGAGTCAAGAGAGTGTTAGTCAGTGCAGACCGGAGAATGTTTAGGTGCATGACTTGAATTACCTGGAGAGATGGATTGTCAAGTGTGCAGATTGTAGGAAGATGTGGAATGAAAGATATAAGTCTGGTGCTGAAAACATTCAGGCTAAGATGGTTTGGACATTTTGTTAGAAGTAATGAGGGTGAGGCATTGAGAAGAATCGAAGGAGTGGTTGTGCCAAGCAGAAGATTCCCTGGTAGACCAAAGAAAACATGGAGGAAGATTTACAGGCAATCGATGCTACCAGGGATCAAGCATTGGATAGAGACCAGTGGAATTCCATCATTGAACGTCTAACCTCATAAATGAGAGAAAGAAGATGCTAAATGGATAAGAAGTGAAGTGTTATTGATGATCTTACCAAAGCAAAATGTAATTTATGTAGCAAATGCCTTTAAAGGGGTGGAAAAGATGAAAAGACACATAATACAACTAACATGAATAAAACTTGGAGTTAAAAAAAGAAAAGAAGCATATTTAAGATGAACAGAAACATCTATCAGACAAAGAAAGAAACTTTATCAGTATTTTGTGTCTTCTAACAAGAAACAAAAAAAGCAGCCTGATGATGCAGATGCTTCAACTAGTTCATCAACTAGTAATGGTATGTACTATGTACCCTACTATGATTTTCACATGTAAAGCAATTGCATAAAGATGATAAGGCATACAAAAAATAAAATTAGTCATATTATGCTAGAGTGACTGAACTAGGATAATATTAGTTTTAATTGTATACCAAAATTGATAATTAAATTCATACCTGCATTTAATTACAAATCAAACAATGCAAAATAATTTTTGTTGAGGATTCATTTGTTTTAAATAGGCCCAAAACACCTCCAAAAATGCAAGAAAATTGTTTGTATACCTAGTCTAGGATTTTATCCAAAATTCATATATTTTATAAATTCTATTTATGCATTAAAGTCCTGCAGTCTGCCGATCACGTCTAAGAGGACTGGACCTACTGCTTTGACAGAGAAAAAAAAAAGTGGTGCCACAGGGACCCACATCCTGATTTCCTGACATACACAATTTTCTACCTTTTCTTACCATCCTTACCTCCCTTTCCATATTCTGCGCTTTTCTCTCTCTCATCACTTCATCCATGTAAATATTTTTTTATTAATATAAGTACTGTACAATACCGTACTATATATAATTTCTTTGTTCTCATTGCAGTTGTTGAACAATCTCAACATAGGTCCAGTCCCAATGCACAGAACTATGCAAGAGACTTTGAATCTCAAGAAGATTTGGGATATAAATAGTGCCCAGGCTATAGCAATACATACACTATCTGGTTGGTGAAATGATAGCAGTTTGACAATCAGCCAATTTCTGTGGTTGAAAACATGGGATTTATGAGATTGCTGCAAAAACTTTCACATAATTATGAACTTCCTAGCAGAAAGTATTTCACTAACACCATTATTCCATCTATTCATTTATCGATCACAAAGAAGGTGAAGAATATACTTAGAAATCTCAGTTTATTAGTTTCACTACTGATATTTAGACCAATGTATCATATGAGGCTTTCATTATTCTCACAGCCCATTGTATAGATAAAACCTTCAATATGCAAATATTGAGTTAAGAGTGAAGAAGCCTTTTCCAGATAGCCATACTGCATTTCTCCAAGAAGCACTACAGGAATATGACATCCCCACTAACAAAATTCATGTGATTGTGCGTGATAATGATGCAAATATTGTAAAAGGTTTGAAGAAACTGGTTATGCTAGTTTAGCTTGCTTTCTGCATACACTACAGCTTGTGATAAGTGACCATTCTTGAGCAAAGAATTATTAGACATATTTACTTGCTGCAAAAAAACAGTGACAGAATTCAAGCATTTTCCTGCAGCCTGCAATAAACTCCAGAAGCTTCAAGAAGAGAACCAACTACCCAAGCACAAGCTGATTCAGAGTATCCCAACATGATGGAATAGCACATACCATATGCTAGAGTGCATGTATGAACAAAAGAAAGCTATTGGAATATATCTGTCAGATGAGGTAATACATCTACCATTTCTTGATGGAAACAAATGGAGTCTCATCAGAAAGATGTTTCACAAACAAGTGTACATCTGAGTGAAAGACACAGTCTAGCTTCAGATATCTTGCCCAAAATACTGTTTCTGAAGTTGTTCATCAACAAATTTTCCAATGACCAAAGATACTCAGGGTTTGGTAGTACTTTATCTGCTCTCAAAGCTTCAATGTCAACAAAGTTTGAGCAATACTCAAATAACTACCATTCTTGCCACCTTTCGCAATTCTTGCCACAAAAATAAGTTCTTTGAAAACAGATCAGATGAAGAAGAGATGTGTAAGACTAACAACAACAACATTGTGAAAGAGTTTAAAGGAACTGAAGAAAGGTTAAAACAATTAAAGCTAGGTGAAAGCTCAAATGCACTTATTGCTACAGCCAGCATCACTGATTCTGGTGATCAAAGTGAAGGGCTTCAACAGCCTCCCGATGATCTTTGTGACATTGTCTTTGATATCTTTTGTGCTGAGGTAATAGCTAGTAGCAAAAGCCAGTCATCAACTCACTCTAGTTAAAAAATTATTTGGTAATGGATTTAATTAGTTCAAAGGAAGATACTATAAAGTTGTTTATCAAATTTGCTCTAAAGTTCTTAAGCTCACCTCCATCTTCTATTAAAAGCGAACATATATTCAGCATCAGAGGAAATATTTACACACCAAAGAGAAATGCTCATGTTTCTCAATTATAATCTTAGAATTTTTTACTTCAAATACTAATACTCTCAGTGTGATGGAAGTAAAAGTAGATAGATTTTTGTGATATACAGTAGATACCATCTATTTTATACAACCTAGCTCATTATTTTTAACACATGTAGAAATATTGATTACTTTTTATTTCATTATAAATAAATTTTATTTCAGCTTTCTATTCATTCAATCATTTTAAATCTTAGACCTTATGAATGAGATGCTAATTTCTATAGATTTGCACTTTGCAGCTAAAGGAAGTATCAGTAAATCTGTATGGGTGGTTACCTATCTTTATACCAGTATATGGCAACAGTATGATAAGATAGGAGGCAGCAGTAATGTGGTTTTTGATGAGGATGTTGCGAATACCATGGATGGATTGAGTTACCAATGAAGTACTGAGGAAGGTGAGGACAGAGAGACAAATAATAGGAAATATAGTGACATAATTGAAGTTTCAGGAACATATATTGAGGGAGAGAGAATTGGAGAGTGATTGTCTGTTGGGAAGAGTGGAGGGGAGGGAAGTGAGCAGGGACAGAGGATGAAATTTATGAATAGCTTACTGGAAGACAGGAGGGCACTGCAGGATGGTGGACTTGGTCAGGATGTCTTGAGACAAATGTTAGTGGAAGAAAATGGCAGATAATTGAAGTTTCAGGAACATATATTGAAGGAGAGAGAATTGGAGAGTGATTGTCTGTTGGTAAAGCTCATTTTTCTTGTTACCTATTGAATTTGAATCACATAAGTTAATTCATAATGCAACCTAGGGGTGTTTAAGTAATGCGCAGGTTCTTTTATAAGGAAAAATGCCATTTACTCAGATTGATACATTGTGCAACATTGGATAGGCCTTGAGTACAATGTAGGGGTGAAAGGGCTGTACCATTTGTATCCTGTAAAGAAGTCCATTGAGAGCATATGTGTTAAGCTCAATGTATTACTGCACCATAAGAACCACCTATTTGGAAACTATTTTTGATCCACTTATAGATACATTCACTTAATGTGTCGTTATATTTTAATGTTAATATCAACTAACTTTGTAAGGAATGCTTAGATACATTAGAATTCAAATTTTTAGCTGATTTTTATTATTTCAAAATATCTTGTTTACCATGCAGTTCAAATAATGAGAGATTTATGCTAGGGCATTTAACATTATCTTTATCAATATGCCTGATGATTTTTTATTTTTTTTATAAAACCCTAGTATCTCTTATAAGTAAGGAACCATTAAATCATCTAGATAATATTTTTTTCTATATTTCAGTTGTTTGAAAGATGATAGTACTTGCTATATCATTGTCTGTGATGCAAATTATCCACACATATTGGCATACAGTTTTCTTGATGAGCTGAAAAAAGAATTTTCCTTACTATACACATCATCAGTGATACACACTGTAAAACGACCATATGGATTTATTGAATTTGGTAAGTTCAAAACATTTTGTCTCTCTCGACATTTGAGAACTATTAACACATGTGTTAGTGCTCATTGGAGGTAATGTTGCGAAGAGCAGTATTACTATTCTGCCACTAATCTTGTATCAGGGACTTACTTGTGGCCCAAAGGAGGGACAATCTTTCTACATAATGGGTACGTGGGTATGTCAACCCTTTTTGCAAGTACACACAATGGATTGCATGGTATTCCATGGGCTTACCCCCTGCTGCACATGTAACCTGGAAGAAGGAGATAGCCCTCCCATCCCCAAGGAGATAGAGCAGAAGCATCGGTAGCTATGTATCATCAAAGCAAATTTCACCTAGTTTCACTTGAGAAGTTGTTGTTTGCATGATGGTAGGGTTGATGAAAGAGACAGCATTGTGCATTGCTGGATCTGTTTGCACATCTGCCTCAAATTCAACACATCACCTGAAATTGGTGGTGGCTCCATACATGCACCCCAATTTTTGCTCCTAGCCTTGCCAAGAATTGATCATGATTATTGAGGTGTGGAAGTCCAATGCCTTCTTCACTAGGCCAGGGAGAGCTCAACCTCAGACTAATGAGAGCTACTTCCTAGGCTAGTGAGAGCTACACCTCAAGCTAATGAGAGCTACTTCTTAGGATAGTGAAAGCTCCACCTTAGGTTAATGAGAGCTAGTCCTTAGGCTAGTGAGAGCTCCATATTAGCTTAATGAGAGTTGCACTTCAAGCTTGTGAGAGCTACACATTAGGCTAGTGAGAGCTCCACTTGAGGTTAATGAGAGCTCCATATCAGCCTAATGGGAGCTCCACATCAGCCTAATAAGAGCTCCACATCAGCCTAATGAGAGCTTCACATCAGCCTAGCGAGAGCTCCACATTAGCCTAATGATAGCTACTCTTTAGGCTAGTGAGAGCTCCACATCAGCCTAATGAGAGCTCCATATCAGCCTAATGAGATCTACACTTCAGACTAGTGAGAGCTACAGTTCAAGCTAGTAAGAGCTACTCCTCAAGCTAATGAGAGCTCCACATTAGCCTAATGAGACCTACACTTCAGGCTATTGAGAGCTCCACCTCAGGCTAAGGAGAGCTACTCATTAGGCTAGCAAGAGCTCCATCTCAGGCTAGCATGAGCTCCACCTAAAGCTAATGAGAGCTATACTTCAGGCTAGTGAGAGCTCCATCTAAAGCTAATGAGAGCTATACTTCAGGCTAGTGAGAGCTCCACCTCAAGCTAATGAGAACTCCAAATCAGCCTAATTAGAGCTACACTTCAAGCTAGTGAGTGCTCCACCTCAAGCTAATGAGAGTTGAATGGTGATACCTGGCTCTGCCACCCCCATACGCACCCCTTGCAGGGTGGGCTGCTGCTAGTGAATCTCATAGAAAAATTAGGGTCCCCATGCCTGATGATGCAAATCTTTAAATAAACCTTCCCCTTTCCCCCTCACAATCAACGGCGCCGCCTTCAGGCAGCTCCACAGAAAAAAATGGAAGTCTCTCCCTCCCCCCCTCCTGTGCTCTCACAGGGGACCTCCAAATCTCTCTAACCGTGAGGACGCTTACTCCTTTCCTTCGCCTACAAATGTAGGGGACTCCCCCTCACCTCCCTCTTTCTAGCGGCAGTCCCTCCTTTACTTTTCAAGGGGACTGTCAAGAAAGCCAAGATCTATCGGTCACTTTCCTCAAAAGACCCACTGGCTAGAATATTAAATCTAGCGGGGGTCAAGGCCTGTGCCTCCCAAAACAAGACTCATGACACTGCTACCAATAGGACCTGTGATGTCCTGATGGGGGAGATGGCCAACTGGAGGTACCACCTGAGATAGACATGGTCCTTGAGGCAACCCAACCTCAGATGGTAGGGCCTTCCATGGGAGCAAATCCAGGCTCGGTGCCAAAGCACCGAACTCGAGTCCGCTCCTATGCAAGATCCTCCTCAAATGGCTGGGGCTCCCAAGGCAGTACAAGGAGGGTAGGGATCTCCTCCTCCAACTGGTGCCCCTACAACTGCCAGGACCTTGTTGAGGTTGGTCCATCCGGCCTGGGGGCTCCTATCGGCAGTGGGGAGAAGAGGGTTCATTCCCTGCCATCCTCTCATAAAAAGAAAAAAACAACAAAAAACTAAAAAGGCTTGGCTGTGGGGATGGATGGGTCTTCTGCCACTTCGGTAAGCGACCAAGCCAAGATCGGCACACCCGGCCCCTTTGTTCCCCTCGGGTGCAGAGCCCCAGACTATGACCAAAAGTGATAGTGCACAAAGCGGAGCCTCAATTACATTGGGGCGCCTCATTCAGAGATTACCCGGCATTTCTAGCTCGCTTGCTTCAAACGCTTCCTCGTTATTCATTCCACTGATGGCACCATGTTGGCTAAGGGTAACATGATCCATCAGAGGAGAGCTTTAGCTAGTTCGATTGGTAGAGTGCCGAAGGTAACTCGTTTCCTGGACAGGATCCTTCTGCCAATTGCGGCCGATCCTTCCAAGGCGGCCAAGATAAGTGCTCATTGGACACTTGATGGCACCCCGGTGAGTGTGACGCCACACTCTACCATGAACTTTGTGAAAGTTCACAAACTCAGTTTGTTCTATGCTCTACTCATGGAAATAATATACTCAACCTAATTTTTGCAACAAAAGAAGATTTGATAGAGAATATTAATGTCCGAGAAGAATTTAGTAATAGCGACCACCGTGCAATCACTTTCAGTATAAATTTCAATCATAACTATATAATTAGTAGCAACAAATAAGTCCAAGACTCTAGAAATGCGAATTTTACTAAACTCAGAACAAAACTTAAGCAAAAAGATTGGAGCAACTTGCGTGACATAGATGATAAATGGATATATTTTTTACTAGCTCGTACTTTGAGGCAGTGAAAGAATGTATTCCTTTAAAAAATCGTTGTTCTCCACACGAAAATAAACCTAAATGTTGGAGTAGCGAGATAGCTAAGTTTCTATGAGACAAGAGGAATGCCCATATTAGATCAAAAACTTGTAATGACGAGACAGCGCGCCAAATATTCAGACTTATGATGTAATTCCAAAAGGTTAATTAAACAGAGTAAAAAGTCCTTGGAATCACATGTGGCAAATCAAAGTAAAACCAACCTGAAAGAGTTCTATAGTTACATATGACAAAAGAGAGAAACATCTATATCTATCAAACCACTAACTGACGAGAGCAGAACCTTTATCACAAACGATGAACAAATGAACTGTATTTTTAACACATTTTTTACATCAGTCTTTACTACAGAAGATCTTAGTGAAATCCCAACACAGACAGCTATCCAAATATGTTACAATGAGGCGTTAATTAGTGTCGCCATTACAGAAAGAGATGTACTGAGATGCATTTAAAAGCTTAGGGTAAATAAGTCACCCAGCCTGGATATGGTCTTCCTTCAAATATTAAAAGAAGCTAAAAGTGAACTAGCCAAACCGCTGTCATTATTGTTTAATTATTTGTTAGAGACCGGGACTATACCCGATGAGTGGAAGCTCGCTAACGTAACACCAATATTTTAAAAAGGCAGTAGATCTCTACCTAGTAATTATCGCCCAATTAGTTTAACCTTGGTAGTTTGTAAAATGTTAGACACACCTAACACGGCTTTCAAAATAAATGCTCTTGTCTAACATCTATTAGACTTCTTCAATGATATTTTTAATAAATAAGATGAAAGTAAAGCAGTCAGCATAATTTACCTAGACTTTCAAATGGCCTTCGCTAAAGTTCCATACAAATGCTTCTAACTAAATTGAAGGTGCGTGATAGCAAGGTGGATAGAAAACTAGCTAAATATTCGTAGGCAACGCGTAGTTATAAATGGAAAATCATCTAGCTGAACAGACATTGTACCGGGCCAAAAATCTATACTCTAACCCCAATTGATCAAACCCGCTTCCTACACTAATTCTGATGTGAGAAATTGAGGGAGAAATGAAACGGATTGTATGTAGAGTCCTTTACTTACAAAAAATATGGGGTAAATAATTACAAGAGATCTCGTTACTTATGCACACAAAAATATATATATATATATATATATATAAAAAAAAGTCCTACTTATGAATACCAGCAAAAGGAGTTATACAAAAAATGTTCAGTTAGACTATACAAAAGGAAGATAGGCAAAGTCAAACAACCAAAAAATATCTGCCGGGCAGTAACAACAAATGATAAATGAACAAACAAAAAAGAAAGAAAAGGCCTAACGTGTTACCACAAAATCTTCATATAAAAAAAAACAAACTGGCGCCTCTGAACTCGGTATTAGATAAGTGACCTTGTCACGCTTTCATGGCTATTAAAAGCCCTCCTTCAAATGCAAACTATTTTAAACTTTGTAGAGTCAGACACACTTTATAAGAGGAACACAGTCTTGAAACTTTGTCAAATACTAGAGTGGCCTTTGTAAGTTAACAAATGGTAAATAGTTTGTTTCTAATACATAGGTAATACACAATTAGGTCAATCTTTCGAGAATATGACGCTTTATTAAACTAGAGTGGCCTTTGTAAGTTAACAAATGGTAAATAGTTTGTTTCTAATACATAGGTAATACACAATTAGGTCAATCTTTCGAGAATATGACGCTTTATTAAAATAATTTTAGCAAAGAAACTATCATGATTTTCATGTTTTGTATAAAATGTCTTTTTTTTTTCTCTTCCTCAGCTAAATGTTAAATATTTTTTCTGAAAGAATTTATACAAAACATGAAAATCAATTTATATATACAAAAAAAAAAAAAAAGTTTCCGTTCATACAGATATTCTTACAGAGGGAGGGAGAGGGTATTGAGAAAAGGGGTGGGAGAATGGCCCTTCACACACTCACATTCGCTCCACCACACTCACTAGTGGGGTACCTCAGGGGTCTGTTCTACGACCAGTTCTTTTCTTAGTATGCATTAACGACTTAGACAAAGGCATTTCAGGCATAATATCGACAATACCAAAATCGCGAATTCAGTACTCACTAATGCACAGATAAATGAAATGCAGAGCAACTTCGATAAATTATCGAACTGGGTGCAAACGTGGCAAATGCCTTATAACACCGACAAATGCAAAGTGCTCCATATCGGATACCGAAATGTCAAAGCAAATTACTCATTAAATGGTGCTCAACTCTTAAGTGTAGACAGAGAGACAGACCTAGGAGTAACATTATCAAGCGATCTAAAGCCCACTCATCAATGCTCAGATGTCATTAAAACCTAACCGACTGTTCCCATGGACCTACCCCCCAATGCCGCGGCGGCTTCAGGTTGCTTTCTGTCGTCTTCAAATCGGACACACTCGTGTGACGCATCGCTATCTGGTGGAGCGCTCGCCTGCGCCCTATTGCAATGACTGCGTCGTCCCCCAGACTGTTCGGCACATTCTTGTCGAATGTCCCAGTCTGGGTGATCTTCGCGCACGACACCTGTCCCGGTACCGGGATGGGCGGTGTCGCTACCGCCTGTCCCTTGTACTCGGGACGAGTGCGTGCACTTTGACTGGTGGACTTGCTGACTTTTTGGGGGAGGCCGGCCTTCTCCCTATTATTTAAGCAAGGTTTGTGTTTTGTTTTGTTTTGTTTTTTGTTTGTTTTTTTCCTTTGGTTGCACGCTCCTGCGCCGGGGGGACCTCTCCCCGACGCACCAGCTTGCTTCCTTTCCCCATTTTGGGGTGTTTTGTTTTGTTTTTTTCTTTAATTTTATTTTAAAGTAGCCTAGAACTAGGCCAGTTTTAATACAGCGACTAATGCCCAAGTAGGCAGTAGCCAGATGAGCCCCCCCCCCAAAAAAAAAAAAAATAAAAAAATAAATAATAATAATAATAATAATATTATTGTCATTAAAAAAGCGAATAAAATAATTGGATTCATTGGTAGAGCGTTCAAGTATAAGTCCAAAAATACGATCCTTACTTTCTATAATTCCTTAGTCTGTCCCATTATGGAATACTGCATCCAAGACTGGTGCCCATACTATCAGAAAGATATAGTGAAATTAGAATGAGTCCAACAAAGGCTCACTAAAATGATAGCAAGTCTAAGGAACAAAACCTACGAAGAGCTACTTAGAGAACTGAATCTCTTTCCGTTAAATCACCGTAGATTAAGAGGGGACTTAATTCAGGTCTTTAAAATTATAATAGGCATAGACAATGGGAACCACAATAAATATTTCACTATCGACCAGTTAAATTACACAAGAGGAAACGGTTGTAAAATTATAGGTAATCATTTTAACTCGCACAAATCTAAGAATATCTTTTTAACTGAATCATCAACTTATGGAATGGGCTTCCTCGTAAAGTAATAGATTGCAACACCATAGATACTTTCAAATGCTGTAAAGATAAATACTGTGAATCAAATCCCCGACTAACAGCGTTTTATAGCAATTAACTAACTCCTGAGCATTCAGGTGTCAGGTTAACCCAATTTTCCCTAAATAAATTTCACTTTGGCATCTCTCCCATGTTTCCTGTACAGTTCTCTCTCTGACAAGACATTCTGTTGATAAAAAGAAAAGGAAAGAGCATGTTCTAAGCCTAGAGATGAGTAAGATAATTTGATTCTACATCTATATAAAATGTAAATACCTTTCTGTCATCTTTTGTAGAACACATAAATCCTAGATATATATATATATGAATAAATACATTTAAAAATATCCTACAGAAAATTAGCATCTCCAAACGGTACTAGCAGTGTCAAAAAGTTTTAAAATAAGAATGGAAGTAGTAGATGGATCTAATAGATAATAAGCGTCAAAATATAAAAGTTTGCTTGTTAACAAAAAGATAAGAGCATGTTCTAATATAAGATTATTAAGATGTCATATTTTTGTTTATTTCTTTGTATATATTAATGTGCTCCTGCTCTCCTGTTAAAATTTCCTGGTTGCGTCTATTTTCTAACACTACCAGGTATATATTTTCACTATTCCAAGCCCGGGAACAGATGGGAGAAGTGGGTGGGAAGAGACTTCATCTTTACTATCCTATGCATTAAATGAAGTATTGTATATAGTTAGAATTTAAGATAAAAATCAAGGTACTTCCATTGTAATGGACTGAACGGTCTCTTAAGGTAGTTACTTTCCTTGTAACATCTCTCTAATGAAAGGTGTACTATCTTCCTCCTTATCTTTTATCTCAGGCAACCTAGTTTGGACCGCAAGGTCTGTTGTGGCCTGTTCATCTATGTAACTCTATCTCTTTGGGGTTGTTGGCTGTGTTGGTATCCTGAAGGCATTTTGTATAATGATTGGGAGATGGTTTAGTGGTTAGTGCTGTGTCTAGGTTTGGTTAACTGAGGTTGTGCCAGGGGAAAGGGTGTTTTTTTTTGTGTTTTAGTATAAAGAAGTGTGTTCTGTTGGTGGGGGCCTCTCCTGTTAGTTACAAAGCTTTATATTGTGACTCCATTTTTTTCCTTAATTATTATTATCACTTTTTTTTTACTTTTCCTGCCAGATATTGAAGACCAATTTAGTGTACTATGAGACAAAAATGTAAAAATTTTATCTTTGTCTTTACTGTAATTCATAGTTGCCTATTTCACTATGCCTCAAATTGGCTTGTAACTTGGTTTTGCAGATAGTTATCTTCAGAAGGTGCAACAGAAATACAGCAATCCCCATTCTCTGGCTTCTCGTCTGGATCTATCAGACATGACCAATGACTTGAATTTAAATCCACCTACATACAAAAAGTTCTCTGATTTTGAGTCGCCACAGATCAAAACTACCCAGCACTCTGTCCCGCTTTCTTCATCAATAAGCATTCCTAACGGTACTCTTACTAAGGAGCCATTTGGAAGATATGCAAATGGTAAGTACGGCAGGAAACTAGTTTGTACTACAAAAGTACTTGGGGTTTTTTTTTTATTACCTTTCATCCAAATCCTAACCCTTTTATCAACAACATTGCTATTTTACTTTTTTTTCTCCTTTTGTCTGCCCAATCCTCCAGGTTTATGCTTCACATATATTGATAAATATTGTACTGAAAATATGTACAATGCTGTGGATGCCTCACGGTGGTTCAGTTTAATATTGAAGCACTTGTCATTGTCTCTTCATCAGAAAGGCAATTTTACATTATAGAGTATTAAGTCATGGTTAGGTTAGGTTGGGTCAGCTTAGTAGCCCTTTCAATCCTATATTTTTGCCTAGCTAGGTGGTGAAGGGTATAGTGGTGGTAAAGTCCCTGTTACAACTGAAGTATAGACTAATAATGCCCTCCCAGCCCCAATGTACAATGTCAGGCTTTATTCTTTCTACTTATCTCACTTTCACTATTTTTTGATACATTCCCACGATGTATTCTTAACCATATGTCCAAACCTATCATGTATAATCTTCACCATTCCAATTGTACCACATACAGAAAACACCCGAATATATACATCCTCATCATCTTTAAAATTGCACAAAATACACTAAGCCCTCACATACTATAAATTTCCCAGCAAACCTACTAAACTCTCATAATATGCCGCACCATTCATTCACATGAACACTGGTCATCACACTATCTTTCGATTCATGCACCATCGGACACAACTCTTGCGTTCTCTCTATATCTTCAGCCCCCATAAGGAGTGCGGCAATTTGCCTTCCTGGCCACCATGCTGACAGGACTCTGCGCCCTGTTCAGCCCCAGCTTAGCCTCTTGTCCTTCTTTCAAACAGCCTGAGTTTCTCCCCTACTTCCTTACTTTCCCTACAACCTCTCCCACAACTTTCTCTGGTCAGCCTCTATTTTCACAGGGTAGATGCTGACCTTCTCAGCCAATTATCCCGGATCAGGGCTGAGGTGGAGAGGGGACAATGTTCCCTAGCACCTGAGCTCCGGTTTGGGATGGTGGGTTTTTAACAACCTGCTTCATCTCAACCCATACCTACCTCACATTCCCTTTCCTTCTCACTTCACACTCTATCCTTTTTACACCATACCCAAGGTGGAGCTGCCAGGTCACAGGGTGGGAGGGGTGTCTTTAAATGGCGGCCCTTATGCACCCCTTTGCATCCCCTGCTATAAAAAGGGTCCCCATGCCCGATTATGAAAATTTAAAAAAAAACCTCTTTCCCTTTTCCCCTCACCATCGACGGAACCGCCTTCCGGCAGTTCCACTGAGAAAAATGGAGGTCCCCCCCTTCCCTGTGCTTTCACAGGGGAACCTCCAAAATTCTTGGACTGAAGAGGAGGCTTACTCCTCTCCTTTGCCTACGGGTGTAGGGACTCCCCCTCACCCCCTTGTCTGGAGGGCCCTCGGGTGCCTCCCTGTTTCCAGCAACACTTCTTCCTTTACTTTCCAAGGGGACTGCCAAGAAAGTCAGCAGGCAGCCCATAACTGACCGCTCTCCATTGAAGCGACTCGGTAGGGCAAACCCACTTAGGGGAAAGAGGGAAAACAGGGCCCATCAGTTGCTTCCCTCTAAATACCTGCTGGCTTGAATATTAAACCTAGCAGGGGTCAAGGCACATGCCCCTTCCCCTAACCCAACTATAAAAACCGCTCCCAATGGGACCTCTGATGTGCTTGGGGGGGATGGCCACATGGAGCGTCCCCCCCGCCCCCGAGATAGACATGGTCCTTGAGCCAACCCAGCCTCAGACGGTAGGGCCTTCCATGGGGGCAAATCCGGGCTCGACGCCAAGCACCGAACTCGAGTCTGCCCCTATGCAAGGTCCTCCTCAAACGGCTCAGGTCTCCAAGGCAGTACAAGGAGGGAAGGGATCTCCTCCTCCAGCCTGTGCCCCTGCGACTGCCAGGGCCTTCTCCATCTCTGAGAAGGACCTTGCTGAGTCCATTCCATCTGGCCTGGGGGTTCCTGAAGGCGAAGGGGAGAAGCAGGTTCGTTCACCGCCGTCCTCTCCTAAGAAGAAGAAAAAAAAAACGATAAGGGGCTTCTCTCGATCCGCGGGGGCCGTGGGGACGGATGGGTCTGCTACTTTGGTAAGCGACCAAGCCAAGATCGGAAAGTCCGCCCCGCTGCTTTCCTGGTTGTGGAGTCCCTGACAAAGATAAAAAGTACAAGTGCACAGAGCGGAGCCTCGATTACGTCGAGGCCCCTCATTCAGAGACTACCCGGCGTTTTCGAGCCCGCTGGCTTCAAACGCTTCCTGGTTATTCGCTTCACTGATGGCAGCATGTTGGCTAAGGGCAATATGATCCATCAGAGGAGAGCTATAGCTAGTGTGATTGGTAGAGAGCCGAAAGTAACCTGTTTCTCGGAGTGTAGCCTTTTGGCGAATGCGTCGAATCACTCCGAGGCGGTCATGTACTCTTCGGACACTTGATGGCACCCCGGAGAGTGTGATGCTGCACTCTACCATGAACTTCGTACAAGTAGTAGTTTATGTGAGGGAACTCGTGTACTACTCCATAGAGAACATCACCTTAGAGTTTGGCGACCATGGGGTGGTCAAGGTCGAATGTGTGATTAGAAAACAGGGAAAGGCCTCCATACCCACCACTACACTCTTTGTCATGTTCGACTGTGACAAGCTCCCTGAGTCGGTGCGTACCGGTTGATATCGCTACCGCGTGAAGGAATTCTTGTCACTGCAGCGGAGGTGCTATTACTGCCACCGCTTCGGCCATACTAATCTCTCCTGTCACTGTGCAAAGTCGGGGTTACCCAAAATCTGTGTAAGCTGCTTCAAAGCTGCACATGATAAGTCTCAATTGCCGTTAGCCGCACCCCGCTTCTTCGAACCAATATGGTGCGTATCTCCTTGAGAAGGAAATCCTGGCCTTCAGGCTCAGGATCGTCTCTCATTTCTCGAGGCTAAGGACTTGTTCCTGACGCGCCCGGCGCTGCCTGCGACGTCCTATGCCTCAATGTTGAAAACCACCCCTCTGCTTCTGGCCCCTCCAGGCCTACGATTACGGTCGTTTCCGCGCTGATTCGGAACCCTTCTGAGGGTTCTACCCACCCCGGGCGCTTTCCTGGTAGAGCTGGTGGCACAAAGTGTTCACACCCAGTCCCGGCTAAAACCCGGGCTCCTCTCCCTTTCCCCAGCGTGACCGTTTCCCATAAGGCAAAACGGCGGCGCGCGTCCACAGTCGTTAGACTCGCAGGAGGCAACACCCCTGAAGTTGGTCGTGAGGCCATCTTCCGGGGTTCCAAAAGCTGCTCCCGGAAAGAAGGACAGCACTAAGGAGCTTCGGGTCTTTGGCCAACACCCAGTCGCCTGCTGGGTGGCACGGAGACGGTGGATCCTCCAAAAGAGGGACCTCCGCCTCCGAAGCCACCCCGCTCACTATAAGGTTTTGAGGCGAAGGGAGGAAAACACTCGCATGGCGAGCCAACCTCTCCCGGTTTGTCCTCGAAGGCGACAGCGCCTTCAGCGCATTGTCCGGCCAACATTGCCCTGAATTCTGCCTCCGGGACGTGTACGGCCATTCCCGTGAGGGTCTTCTCTTCGAAGAGGGCCCCCGCATCTCCTCCGAGCTAGGCTAGAGAGCATATTCCTTCAATGGAATTGTCGTAAACTCCGGGCCAACTGGGAGGAGCTGCGGAGGCTCGTCTCGTTCCGTTTCCCGTTAGGTATCTTTTTGAAGGATACCTCATTTCAGTCAGTAGCTGTGCAGATGCACCTGGATAGGAGATATAGTGTTATTTTCGCGTATATTCCACTGTCAGCCGACTTTGACGCGGGGGACACCCTCCGCTCCGTGGCACGGTTGCCGAGGCCCTTTCTCTTACACGCAGATCTGAACGGTAGACACCCCCTCTGTGGAGAGTACTCGTTTAATCCCCGGAGTCAAGACCTTGCCGAGCTGGAGATAGGTTTTCTAAATGTGGATGAGTTTACACATCACTGCCCGAGAACCGCTTCATTTTCCTGCCTCGATCTATCTTTGTGCTCTCCGGATGCACAGGCTGATTTTGTGTTGGTGGTGGTCGATGACCTCCATTGTAGTGGTCACTTTCCCATTCAAATAAGATTTCCTGGGCAGCCTGCCCCGGTGGTGCTTGCCGCTGGCACGGTGGTCCGCATTTCAGGAAATGACTGATTTCTCTATCTCAGTCGAGGAGTTTAGGTCAGTTGATGAGGCCGTTGAGCTCTTCTCCGGCAACCTCATTGCCGCATATCTGACTGCTATTCCTAGAACGTCTGGCCGTTTTGCAAGCCGACCACTCCGGTGGTGGTTAGCCGAGTGTGAGACGGCCTTCAAACAGAAGCGTTCTTCCTACATGCGCTATAAGCGCCTCCCGAACGATTTCACTCTCGGTGAATTTCATCGGGCTAGGGCTAGAATCCGGTATATTTCGAAGCACGCCCGCCGATCTTGGCAGGCATACGTGTCTGCACTTAAACCCCTCTAGTAGAGGTGTGGAAGCGAGTCAAAAGGATTCGTGGCAAGTTCTCGCAGGACCCCTCGTCCGTGACGGAATCTTTCGTGACCGCTTTCTCCGCATTCAATGCGTGTCGTAATGTCGCGGAAGGCCGCCGACTGGACTTAACCTCCAGAGGCGGAGAACCCTTCAACGACAGGTTTACTCTGAGTGAGTTGCGCTTCGTGCGCAGACACCGCCCCTGGTCCGGAAGATGTCCCGTGCGCCATGTTTCGACACCTGGGTGAGCGAGGCATGGCCTTTCTGTTTGATTTGTTCAACATCCACAGGATCTGGGTAGAGGGTATCCTCCCAGATTCCTGGCGTATCGCTGCTCTGCTTGCTTTTCGCAAACCGGGGAGAGATATCACTCTACCCCGGCCGGTTTCCGCCCAATCTCTACTCTCATGCGTGTTCAAGTTGATGGAGAAATTGGTAAATGTTAGATTAGCCTTGTTTCTGGACATCGGAGGCCATCTGTCTTCTGCACAGTGCGGCTTCCGCAAGTTCCATTCCATGTCGGATGCTCTGCTCCTATTGGAAAATGCCTTCTGCGAGGCCTTCCTACGTAGACAGCACTACGCCACGGTGTTTTTCGATCTGGAGAAGGCCTATGATACCGCATGGCGATACGGTATCATGGAGACATTCAACACCGTGGGGGCGACGGGACGCCTCCAAATTTTTGCGAGATCGTCGATTCCGCGTACGGGTGGAGTCCCTCTCTGGCCCAATGGAGCAGGGAAGTCTCCTCAGTGTCACACTCTTTGCCTTGAGCATCAACGGCATCAGCTCGGTGCTGCCGGAAAATGTTCTCGCTACGCTCTACGTGGACCACCTTTCGATCTCTGTCGATCTCTTTTGGCGCGGCCCAGATGCCAACTCTGAAGCGTCGACTCCAACAGGCATTGAACCGCGTCTCTTGCTCCGCCGAAGTGCACAGGCTTCGGTTTTCCTTGGCCAATACTAAGGTGGTGCACTTATGTCGTCATCCACGGCTCCACCCTGACCGAGACTTGTTTCTAAATGGGGTGCGCCTGGAAGTGGTAGACTCGCACCGTTTTCTTGGTCTTGTATTTGACCGATAACTCACCTGGGCGGCTCATACTCGTAGCCTTACGCTCTCTTGCACCCGCGCCATGGATACTCTTCGCTCCGTGACGTTCAGTGCCCGGGCGCTGATGGAGCTACTGCCTTACTTTTTTATCGATCCTTTGTTCGCTCAAAGCTCGACTACGGATGCGAGTTTTATGCATCCGCAGCCGAGCGTGGATTTCGGAAGGTGGATTCGATCCACAAGACCGGCCTTCGCCTAGTGACCGGTGCCTTCCGCCCTTCCCCCATTGCGAGCCTATTTGTCGATGCTGGGGAGATGTCACTCCCTCTGCGCCGTGCACAATGCATTTCTCGCCTGTTCGCGCGAGCCCAGTGCCTCCTTCAGTCGACATTTCTCACTACACCCGCAGCTGATTTATATCGAGCCTATCCCGCCGAGAGACGCCAGTCATACCCTCAGCCCTTTGGGCTTATGGCTAGGAATCTCCTTCGAGTGCTAGGTATAGGCTCTTGGGCCGGTGGTGTCCTTGGTTTTGACCTGGAGGGTATCACCTTTTACTATTTGTCGCCACGCCTCTGATCCCAAAGCCTCTGCAGCGCAGGGAGTATTGTGTTCGGCCTTTTAGGAGCACACTTCGTGTCACGTTGGAACCGTGCCAGTGTATACGGATGGCTCCAAGTTCCAAGAGGTGGTCTATTTCCACGCCATATTCCCTCTTTTTGAAGTCAGCGGGGTTCTGCCAGGCGCTGCATCTGTCTTCACGTCGAGCTGGTTGCAATACAACGCTCGGTACGGGAGATAACACGACGTGCCCGGTTCGGAGACTGGATTGTGATTTATATTGACTCACAAAACGCCCTGAGTGCTCTCGGGGCATTGGAATCTCCGTATCCTGGGTTCGGATGTCAAGATTATTTTTTGCTTAGCTCCTGGACATGTAGGAATTGCCGGGAATGAGGGCGCCAAAGAGTCTGCGAGGACTGAGCGATCAGACCAGCGTTTTTCTCTTCCTCACACCGATTACATGGAGGAATACGAGTAGCTCTCCGGGTTGCTTGCAAATAAGATGGGAGACGGTCGAGGGGAACTTAAAGTTGCGGGCCATTGCGCCGCGACTGTTCCCATGGACCTACCCCCCCAATGCCGCGACGGCTTCAGGTGGCTTTCTGTCGTCTCCTAATTGGGCACACCCGCGGGACGCACCGCCATTTGATGGAACACTCGCCTGCGCCATACTGTGAAGACTGCGTTGTCCCCCAGACTATTCGTCACATTCTTGTTGAATGCCCCAGTCTGGGTGATGCTCTTTTAAAACAGCTCTAATGCTTTGTTTCTCTTTTAAAACAGCTTTAATCCCTTGATCCTCTTTTAAACCAGCTCCAATGCCTTAATCCTCCTTTATAACAGCTCTAATGCCTTGATCCTCTTTTAAAAAAAAGCTATATTTCCTTGATTCTCTCCCTAAAACAGCCCTAATGCCTTGATCCTCCTTTTAAAAAAGCTATATTTCTTTGATCCTCTGCCTAAAACAGCTCTATTGCTTTGATCCTCTTTTAAAACAGCTCTAATTCTTGATTCCCATGATTCTCTTTTAACTTATCAGTTAATTTTCTTCCTTGTTTTTTCATTGTTGGTGTTATTAGGTTTTATTAACAACTTAATAGGATTTACCTTTTTGTTCTGGGTTGCTCCTAGAAGTGCTGTATGAATTTATAAAAAAATATAGTGTATTTCTGAGGTTTTGTGATTATTGATTCCCAACCCAGCATGTTCAGCTATTAACACTGGCATTGCAAGTTGTGGTGGTCTTAACCTCCCCAATGCAATGATTTTTTAGCATAATTCCTTTAGTTCTAAATGGGCTGTTCCATTTTTAATGCTTTCTCATTTCAGATGGCTCTCTGTGGGAGATGAAGCCAATCCCCTGGTATGGTCGCATTGCCCTAATTTTCTCTCTGCCTTGTATGCTCTTGGATGGGTACAGAGGAATAGTTAATTTGAATTCTTACACTGTGGAGGTGAGTTGACTCACATTCAGGCACAGGTAATTTGTCACCTAGGAATTTCTCAGGTTATGTGAGACATTGCTTTAGTCGATGTTTACTCTTCGTGTTGTTCTTTTGCAGGAGGATAACGATCCTTCAATTCTCCATGGGATCTCCTTTCTCCTTGAAATCCCCCTCTTTGTTGCCCAGGTAAGTCTGCTATCATTTTTTCACTTCCTCTAGTGTCACTTCATTCTTTAGAGATCTCATTTTGCTTTCAATTCAACAGGACTCCCCTCATCCATTGCTGTAGCTGGTCTGTCCAGCTTAGGCCCCTTTCAGAGAATAGAGATAAATGGGAAAAGCCTGCCCTCTCAACTCAAAAGAACAGTAGCCTTGGAGAGCTTGGGGCAGCCCAGTGAGCTGCTTCCAGGGGTCTTCGTGCCCGCTGGCTTCAAGTGTTTTACATGTCATCTGCTCAACTGACGGAATAAGGTTGTCCGACCGACATATGCTCCATCAGTGTCAGGGTCTACTTATATTTCTCGGTACGAAGCCGGAGGTATACCCTTTTCGGGGGTGGGGAGCTTCTAATTAATGTAGCTAATTCCAATGAGTGCACTAGAGAATAAATCGCACATCTATACTAGTGACCCTGCACCCTAGCATAAACTTTGTTAAAGTTTATTCCAGGGAACTGATAGACTATTTCTTTAAAGATGCCTTTAACATCACAGAAGAGCTGTTCGACCAGGTGGCTATGACTTTAAAGACCACAGCGCCATCGGTGCGTTCCGTGGCTAATAGCTCTCGGAGTTCTATCTCCAAGAGAAGTATGGCCATCGCTGTGAGGACTCCCTCCTCAAAGAGGACCACAAGAGCTAATTGGGCATAGAGCCGGAAGGCAATGCTACTCCGAAATCATTCCAAGCACATAAATTTGTGGCTGAAGGCCGCTGGGAACCCTTCAATTACATGTTCACGTTGAGCGAGTTACCTTCTGCTTTCGCTTCTTGTGCGGATGCTGACCCTGGTCTGGACGGTATACCATACACCATGCTTCGACCCATTGGTGAGTGAGCTGGGTCTTGCTGTTAGCTTTGTTCAACAAGAACGGGTAGGAGGATATATTCCCAGATTCCTGGTGAATGACAACCGTGCTTGCTTTTTCCATTAACTACCATACTAGTTTTCGCCCAATTTCTCTAACTTCCTGCATGTGCAAGTTGAAGGAGAAATTAGTAAATATTAGATTAGCTTAATTCCTGGACAACGGAGGTCATTTGTCTTCTGCACAGTCGTCCTAAGTTCCATTCCACGTTAGATGCTCTTCTCAGACTGGAAAATGCCATCTTCGAGGCATTCTTTCGTAGACAGCAATACGCAGCGATTTTTCGATCTGGAAAAAGTCTATGAAAATGCATGGCGATAAGGTATCATGTAGACTCTCTACACGATGGGGGCGAGGGCGCGCCTCACAATCTTATTCTCGAAGGTCCCCGTAAGGGGCGCGGCTATTTGCCTTCCTGGCCGCCGTGCTGACGGGACTCGGCGCACCGTCCAGCCCCAGCTTAGTCTCTTCTCCTTTCTGACAGCCTGTGCTTTCTACCCTACTTCCTCACGTTCCCTACAACCTGTAGGGTGATTATGGCGACTTTTGCTCGAGTAGGCAGTCGACAGATAGGCTCTTTTAAAAAATAGGAACGATTCATGTACACAAACTTGTGAACTCATGGACTTTCCGGCGTTGGTTTCTTTCTCCGATGCCGAGTTGGCGGTAGGCCTCCTCCCCACTTCGGAGTGTTCCTCCTTCTTCCTGCTTTTATTTTCATTTTTTGGGTTTGTTTTTTTTCGTGTGAATTGTTTGTTTTTTTTAAGGATTCCTAACACTAGGCTAAAATTAACTATAAAAAAATAAGCTCAGTTGGAAGATGGCGTAAGAGAGGAACAGGTGTAAGATGGAGATGTGTCTCTCCTGATGACCGCTGATTCTATGTGGCGCTGATGCACACTGACCACTCTGTAAGTGCTCTATATAAGTATTATTATGACTAGCATTCATAGGACATTTTTTTGGCGGGCATCTGCGCGTTTTAAAACTCGACTAAACGCGGTGGCACCTTTGGCGGAGTCGCTGGGCTGTGAACCTAATCCTATATAATAATTCCATGAATACATGCAATGATTTTGGAACCACCCGGCTAGGACCCTGACCTTGTTCAAAGCCGTCTAGTCTCCCTTTATTAATGAATGTCCGCGGGTGGGGCACCAAGTAGTCTCTCTCTCTCTCTCTCTTTTTTCAACTAGTCAGGCTCACGAACTTCGTCAAAAACGTGGCGACCTCCGATAAAGCGTTGCCAACCATGCTGCAACTGACACCTGGAGGATAGTGTGCCCTCCCAGTCCCGAATGCCCTAGTAGTCTCCTCTTTGCACTTTTCGGGCGATGTACTTTCCACATGTTTTTATTTCCCCCAACTTCACCACTCTTTTATAAACCTCTCCCCACAAGCTATCTGCCCCCGCCGGGGGGGGGGGGGGTCAGCGGTAACATGTTTCCCTTCCCGGCCCCAAGGTCCCCACCAGTTTTGTGCCCTCCAGTTTCTTGGTCACTAATTCTCCCGCTGGTCGTTGGCAGGTGTATTTATTGCGGCGTTTCGCGCGGCGCCGTCGGCTCCTGACCTTGGCGTGCTGTGTCCTCGTCCTGGTCGTGAACGTGGTGGTACGAGAGATCCGGGAGGCTGCCGTGATCGCCTTCTACGTCTCCATTTCCGCCTGCCTCGTGATGGCCACCTTCAGGAGGACCTGCGAGAAGTGTCTACCCAGGCTCAACATTTGACCCCGGGTCGCCCTCCACAAACCCGACGATGGAGCCCACGCCAGCGCCATACAAATAGCCGCTGAGCTTCCTCGCCTTGACCCTTCCACATTTCTTTGGCCATTCTTCCCCCTCAACGTGCTGTGATAAAACTTGAGACGATCAAAGTCACCTTTTAGATTTTGCGAACGAAATTGACCGACTGTGGTTTGATTTTATTTTCAGTTGGACCTTTTGAGCTCCCGCTTGTTTTACGGGGAACCTCTGGAACCTCCCTAATTATTCCTTTTGTTCGATCTAACGACATCTGGTTCCATATTTCGTTCATGGGTTCGAATCTTTGGTTTGACGGATTTGAGTTCAAATTCTTGCCGGTATCGCGGATGAATTGAGTTCTTATGAGTTAAGGATCTTTTTATTAATTGTAACAATTTTCACTTGTGTAATTCTACTGTAAAGGATCTCGATGGGAGGGTTTGTATGTATACAGCATGTTCAGTCTACCATTGGGCCATTGGTTGTGCTTTGCTTTATGAGCGAACCGACAATCATCAAGACCCCGCTGTTATTGTGTTTTGGCCACATGCCGGACTAAGGGGCAGGTCTTCACAACCAGTATTAAATTCATTTGTTAATAGATTTTTAGTTCGTACTTTACCATCGAGTTCCTTTGCTCTATCGCACACTTCTTCCTATACGCTTTGAAATGCGGCCTCGCGTCCCTAGCATTCTGGGTCGAGTTTTGGTGTACCACTCGTTTCCTTGAAACCCAGAAGATTCTTGCTCGTACTAAAGAACGGCTTGTTCGTTGCGCGCTTGCTCGTACAAACCGCTTAAGAAATCTCAGACTTGCTCATCGTTTGTCCTTTCTGTTTCTCGTAATTTCGAAGAAACTCGGCCATCCGTCTGCTCTTGGTCCTGGTCCCCACCGATACAGGTGTCAGGCAGTGCAAATGTGGGCTAAGACATATTGGAAATTGCGTGATCCACTCGGTAGGGAAGGAGGCAAACATAAGAAAATACTAACATGGACAGGAACAATGAGGGGGATGTTGGTGTCGGGTGGTGGAGGAGAACTACCCGAACAAATTGGTGCTAGGAGTTGCAGAATTCGAGCCCTCCAGGAATTTCAAGTTTGTATCTTTGACTACCTACAATCTGTGGTTTCCATTGCACTCTCCCGACCCCACCAGTTGGGTGCGATGAAATTTTCATTGGGAATCCTTCTGTCCATTTTATTCTTTTACGTACCTGGATTAATCCGATTGTGAGAGAGCGCAAGCGATTAACAGGTAATTATAATTGGAATTTACAGGATCAAACCACCCATTGTCCCTCCACCGCCTTATGGAAATTCTTCTCCCTTTAGTTGTTTCATGGCCCCTCGGCGATGAAGAACTGCTTGATCAAAGACGCACAAGTTGAGAACAAAGGAGCTCAAGTTTCAGAACCCAGGTCTTACTTTCAAAAGACAGCTGGAGTTAGAACTACTGACGCGACCATTCAACCCCTCCGCGGGCTGTTCCAGACGCACCCGATTTCTGAATGCATTTATTTGTCTTCGTCTTGGATGGGGCTCCGACCCCCACATCCCCATGCTACTTGTAGGGGTAGTAAACCCTCTAAACAACCGAGGAGTTTTTGTCCCTAGAATAACGATAGAAGGCAAGAATCCATCTTGTATAAAATGTTTAAAAACTAAATTTCCATATTGTTATATCCATTATTTTAGTTTTTTAAAGGTATAAATAAATGTTTGTAGTTGTCCTTGTGTGTTAGTAATCAGATACGCAGACCTTTCTTGTCCTGGGGCGTTGCTGAAGAGGCGATTCTTCAGGGCACTATCGGGGGCTGGTACTCTTCCAAGGTTGTCTCCGCACCGATGGAGCTAGAGATTGACATCTTTGTCACCCACCCATAAGGGCCTCTTTGAAGCACTCCGCTGTATTCTCACTGGTTTCTTGCTCGTCAGGGAAGGTGCTTTTCAGTGACTAATCCGACTTGACCTGTGCAACATGGTTGAACTTGTTGGGGACTGAACCCCCAAGCCACAATAGGTTAACCTACCTACCATCGATGGGGATTGGAGAATGCTTTTTTTTTAACCGGTGATCGAAACTAGTAGGTTCCACTCGGCGAAACATGAATGTGGAGTTGATTAAAAAAAGGGGCGTGAGACATGAGAACATAAGGGCGACTAAATAAAAACTAATAAAAGACTAAGAACCCAGGGTTATACCCAAAAGCCTGGAAAGGTAGAAAGAGAGAGGAGCGAAGAAACTGATGATGGGTGGAGTACTCGTGGTCTCTCAACAGTCTCGTCGGATACGGTAAGTCTGTTACTGCAGGTGGGAGGAATATCGCGGGTAGCCTAGTGTATCGTTTCGGTGGCCCAGCACCACTTATGGCTGGATTAGGGGATGCATGATTCCTAGTAACCAAGGTGGGATTTAATGTGTATGGTTAGAGATGGAGTTTCCCAGGCACATAGCCATTCTGCATTAGAAATCTTAACGTGGAAGGAGATCGGTGAATAGAAGGGTTGCTAGATCGGAGGCCAACCGACCATCTTGATCACTGCTTCGATACCATGCGCCCAGCCGAAGGGGATACACTGTTAACAGGGCAAACTATCATGCAAGAACAATCTGATTGGAACAACTGAGCACGAGCTCGATGAACATCAGTAGCTAGATTCCATGATTCTGTACAGCTCTGGGGTCTCAATGGACAACCTGAAGGAAAACATCGTCTTGACCCAACGACACCAAACTAGCATGGATTGAGTGGGAGCCTTCGTTGAAAATCACCGTGCTCTGAGAGTTGGCGAACGTATGACTAGGAACTAATAGGAGAATACTAGTCCATTCAACAACATGCCTCCTGTCGAGATGATTGGAGGGGACCCTCTACGGAAGAACACACAAAACAAAGAAGCAGGGAAAGGTCAAAGAAGAGTTGAACCAATGTCCTTGGAAGTGGCAAAGGATACCATTTGAAGAACATGATGGCTTACGGCCAAAGGGAAGGAATGACTTGGAACACAGGAAGGAACTTTCCTTTGTTAGAAAAGCGATGTTGCATTCCTCACGGAGTCTGGTTACTCTAGAAGTTAAAACCCAATATAGCTAGTCGAATGCCCTGGTTGCACAGCGCCTAGCCAAAGTTCAGTTTTGACTGGAGTAGAGCCTTGTAGCCCGAAGCAATCATGATGTCGCCTAGTGAGAAACTAGAGATGTGTAGTTTCCAAGACCTCTGTGAATCGTTATCGATTATATAAAGTCTTCGGATCCGGACATGCTTGTAATCTCGCATCTAGCGGTGTATTGCGATCAGCCGAGTCATGAACATGAAGACATGACCGCAAGGAATAGCCACGGGGGCTTCAAACAAGGGGAGCTAGTGTGAAAACCAATTGCTCCTTCGGGCATGGAGCCATGTGTATACCAACATGGCTAGTGTGGCGTAATGGATCCTCCAAGAAATACAAAAGCATACTCTTGGGGCTGTGTAGGTTTTGAAAGTAGAGGCGTTAAAATAAAGGTTGGAAGGTGTTACTTAAAGGCTCGTTTTGCGCAAAACTATTGGCACTACCGGTCCGAGAATTAAACCAAACTAGAAAGAGTTTACATCCTCTAAAGCCGAGAGGTTTAAGGCACTGCGAACGAAATGTTAGCTGTTGAAGAGGCTCTGAATCCACGAGTGTAAGCGCAATACGTGAAGCGAGTGGCAACTATGTTGCGTTGAAGAAAAAAAAAGGCTCTATAGGAGAAATTACGAATACCATTCTCCAACCAGTGAACACCGTAGTGGAAGGAAGCCATCGTCCATGATAGACGTTCAGCTGGAGAGAAGTAAATGTTGCTCCCGGAGTAGAGTTTTAAGGGAACAAAAAACAACAGAAAACACTGGTAGCCCTATCATCACTTACGTGTGCTGAACGCAACGCGCAGAATCTCCATGACTTTCTACAAGAGACCCTAAGGTGATCGATATAATTTTCTTAGCTGAGGCCTGGGCTAAATACAAAAGCAAGGAATTGGATGCGAGTGTACCACGTCAGGCGAGCCCCATTTATGAACCGATCGGCGCGGTGCTCGCGCTAGTTTCAGAAGTGCCCTATTTTCATCTCGGGCACCGGTACGGTATCTCAGATTACGATGCAACGCACCGAGAGAGAGCGAAGATGGGGATGGGTAAACCTACTCTGCATCTTTTTGTCAACCTTTATACATCTGCAAGATGGGTATTTCGCTATTTCCATTAAATGAAGAGCGGCAAGTGTGCTTTGAAATGAATAAGAATCTGGTTCTCGCATGGTGAAATTCACACATGACAAATTCAGTCAGACGCCGCTTTTAACGAATATAGGCGTATTACTTCTCCACGAGGACCGTCTCAAAATCGGCTTAACGCCATGGAAAATGGTCAAACGTTTGAGGAATAGAAACCAATAGAAACGAGTGCCTGCGAAGAACTCAATCGACTTTAATTCCTTGACGAAAGTAGAAAATTCTGCCAACTTCAACTTGGACCAAACGCCTGATTCAAAACTCATTAAGGTGGTTCTCCAACAAAATGAATTTGATTTAATAGGTGAAAGGCGTCAATCATCTCCCTGTTAAAGTTCATTTTTTTCTTCGGGGGTTCGCATGGACATCCAAGAAGTTAAGAGCAAGCGCTTCGTTTATAGATGCATGAAATTTCTTTAACGTTAAGCTCGCATAACTCTAGCTCTATCAAACAGACATCCAGGAGTGATCTTATTGTCACCCTAGAGAGACCATAAGATGTTCCAATCCCTAAGCAGGAAAAATGATCTTGGTAACTGACATACGATTTGCGAAGAGTCAGATGCTTCGAATCGGCCACCGCCTGATAGAGGGTACCAAGAGAAGGGGGAAGAATGTAGCCATAACGCCGGACAAAATTCGTACACCGATTAGATTTACCTCCATTCCTAAGAGGGGATGCTACAAGACTCTGGTACCATGGCTGAGATGTCAACGGGGATGAACCTTCCATGGTCTCTCGAAGAGTCTTCAAGTCTGCTCAGATCCTTTCAATTACCCCCTAGTTCTCGGCAAGTCCATGGAGGAATGTACCCTCTGAACCTATTAGAAGATTTAAAGTATTAGAATGAGAAGGGTATGAGTAAATTGTGTCTTGAGGAGACGAATGTGGTAGATTAGGATTAGATGAAAGAGGTACTGGTTGAGAATATGTTCAGGGTTACAATCATTTTACGGCTTGTGCACCATATTTATTGTGGTACTGGCATCATTCAGTTGTTGGATGAAAGTAACACTAGAAGAAATATGAAGATGAGAGGGGCGAGCATAAGAAGGAGAATATGAATCAAATGAGTGGTAATAGTGACAAGGCTGTGTACAATGTACAGCGTTATTAACATATTTTTCATAGTAGCAGCACACCCCTGTGATTTGCAGTGGGGAAATTTTGGAGAGTGAGTCTGTGAGGATAGGCGGAAAAGGATGAACAGAATTAGGCTGCACCTACGTGACTATTGTGCTGGAATGCCCACGTTAGTTCCGTCTTCGGGAGGATGAACGGCGCCCCTGTCGTTCCTCCCTTACTCACAAATGTTCTCCCGGGCGTTCCTTCGCGCAGTTTCAGCTCATTGATCTAATCTATAATTCTCTTCAACGAGGCAGTAAAATCTAACGGCGGAGGAGCTGAAAACTAGCTACGTTCCGCCCGGTTCCCGGCAAACTCCGTCGGTACCCGAACCAACGAAATCTGTCATTAGAATGTTTGACATGGATATTTGGTACCGCCCCCTAGTTAAAAAATATGGGGGCAAGTTAACCGGCTGGACTGAGGTAAGCCTCTTCAAGAGTGATGCGATTACCAAGGGGTGATTTAGCACCACTCGTGGGTCAGGGGCAGCCAAATGGTTTGCTTGACTCGGCTAGGCGGCTGCCTAGTTTCTTCCTCAGTGAATGGCTTGTATTCACAAGGCTACGACTCCGAAAAGAAAGCTCTCTTCTTGCTTACTAGGCTGAGTAAATTGGTGATCGAAGCTTCCTCAAAATGTAAAAGGAATTTTAGAGCTGGATTCAAAAGTCTTTATTCGACTAGCCTTCAGGGAATGAATAGAAAATATCTCTATCTTTTTGATTTACAAAATGCTACATTATATATAGTTTTTTCTACTGAAACATAAGCGTCACAAAATTGACCAATCAGCGTTAAAGGAATTTTTAAGGGCAAACTACATAACGTTAGGTGGCTTTTCAAACATAGGCGCTACAAAATTGACCAGAGTTAAAAAAAATTTTAGGGGCAAACTGACGTTAGCTGGTGCTTCAAACATGGCGCTAAAAATTTGACCAATAAGCGTTAAGACAAATTTTAAGGTAATATTTACGTTAACTGATCAATCACATTTAAGGATAATAAAATTTCATAAGACTACAAATGCTCATCTATGATGTACTTTTGAGTCAAATACTATACTATAACGTGGTTCCACCATGTCGTGGTATAGGAAGGACCGAGTGATTCCCTAATTTCGCACGTATGAGTTTGTTACGTACTTCACCAACCTCCGTTATTACGTTTTATCTCTAAGAGTGTTATATATGTTTGATTATTATTATCTTGATTATTACTTATTTAACTTTGAGGGTTCCTAGTGCCTTGCTTAGCGTTTCGAAGATTGAATAAAAGTTTATTTAAAAAATAAAACTTTAATTAAAACACACAAAAAAAAGAACATGACACCTTAAATGCACAGAAATAACTTCAATAAATTTAAGTGAGGCTTTCTAAAATGACATACTTGAAATGATAGTGATGGTGACCCACAGCTCACTTTAATATAAAAAATGCAAACGGACTTTACAGAAACAGATCCTGGGGTTTAAATACCTTTATACTTCCGACTTGACTCAGGTTTGAGTCGGACCTTGAACTCAATGATTACGTCACCTCAAGAATGTTGTTGCTTAGATGACGCGTGCCGCTTGTCCAGATGTTTCGTCCTGGAGAAATAGCTTTAAAGCCACAGAGGACTTTGGCGCGTGTGGCAGATGGGAAAGCCACACGCCTTCGGCAGGAACTGATATCACCACGGGATAGTGACATAATGTTTCTTTCTTCTCTTCAGATTACTCTGGGGAATAATTTGCACTGGCTAGCGATGAGTCATTGCTTGGACCCTTTGACTCAGGGGAGTGCTGGAGGGAGTTCATTCGGGATTACTTCTCAAGGGCGAGGACTATCTCGATGTTTTGAGAGACACAAGGATAGGGGTGTTTCTCTGACGAGAGTAAGTTCAACTTGATTCTTAAATCAAGTTAACTTATAGTTTGGTGTGACCACCAGTAAGGGGCTCGAGGATGAGCTTCTTCTTCTTTGTTCCGGTATTTCTCAAGGGCGAGGACTATCTCGGTGCTTTGGGCTACACCAGGATATGAGGGGGGAGGAGTTCTCTGACGAGAGTAAGTTGAACTTGATTCTTAAATCAAGTTCACTTAAAGTTCGGTCTGACCACTAGGAACGGGCTCGAGGATAAGCTTCTTCTTAGTTCCTGTATTCCTCAAGGGCAAGGACTATCTCGATGCTTTGGGCTACACCGGTTAAGGGTGGGGGTTCTTTGACGAGAGTAAGTTGAACTTGATCAAATTAACTTAAAGTTTGGTGTGATCACCAGGAACTAGCTCGTGGATGAGCTTCTTCTTAGTCTCTTGTGTTGATAGCCCGGGCCTCTTGGGGTGAACTTCTTCGCCTTGATGACTAACGTAATCTACCTCGTTTTTCCAAAGATTTTCTTTTATACCTCGCCACCCCACTGGGGTAGGGGTAGGAGGGGGTGGGGGAAATTTGCAGACAGGTCGCATGAAGGTTCCTCCTCCTACGGTTTTAATCAGGGCGGCGTACCTCTGGTCCTGGGGGTCCTTCTGGCTTGAGGGAGACGCTTCTCCAATTTCGCAGCTGAGGTGAAATTGAATACCTGCTCTTAGGAAAAATCTCGCTGTTCTTAACCGATGTTCGGGTCTCGGAACCGACCTGAGCTGATTAGCGCATTTTGTGGTTTCGGCCGGCCGTTCAGCTTTTTTCATCGGGACGAGGGTCGAGAAGGAAGGTGGTTAAGAGGGCGAGCTACAGCGGCTTCATTGCCCGGAGGTTGTGGTTAACGACCAGAGGCTCACCCGTGAGGGTGGTGGGGAATACAACTTTCGTACAAATATCTTATAAGTATGTACATATATACACAAACATATTTCATTGTACTCTGACGTTCTTAGGAACGTTCTGACGCAAGAGCTGCATTTCATCACTCCGAACAAACATTTAATTGAGCGTTCGAATGTATGAGCTGCATATCCTTCTTGCGAACAAATCCTCTCACTACATTTTTTTCGAGTTATGCAACACACGACTTTAACTAACCGGGTATCAGGAGATGGATCAAATAAAATTTAAGGTTAAGAATGATTATATGCACTTCTTTGTTTTACACTGTTATGATAGTTATGAGTTATGATGAGCATAGCTGCCTCGCAAGCTTTTATTGTAATGATCGAAATTATTAAGGTATATTCAAACTGCCTCTTTTTATAAGATGTAATCAATTATATTCATCATAGATATAGAAAAGAAACAAAACAAAATATTAGTAACATTAATATATTTGAGCAAATATAAATGAGTTGGGGGAACATATAACATACACGAATAAGTATTTATAAATAATGGTACGAAGGATCTTTATCAAATGTTACTCGTCGATCCGAACGAGTATAAATGCTCGCTTCACTACCATTTACTTGAGTATCTGGTACGGTTTCCCCGTTACTGTAATTTTTGCCACTACTCTCCGTTAATTCTCCTTCATTCTGCTCTAGTGCATCTAAAATTACAGGTCTTTTTACAATTGATTGACTATTTGTTGTTTGCGAACAATTCTCACCTCTGTTATTAAGTATTTTTAGCAATTTTGCTGGTTTTACCCTATCTATTGATACTGTATCCTGATGTACATTAGGGAATTCTAATTTACACACTTTTTCATCGCGTTCGACAACATGAAACGGACTTGCATAAGACGCTTCTAAGGGCTTACGAATGTGATCAAGCCGGACCCAAACATCAGGGCATCACATAATCTCTTTGGTACGAACGTTTTTGGTACCAAGTGCAGATGACTATCAGATGTTTGTGTAAAGTCAATTTGTGACATCGTCTTTGCTAGTTCCGTGATGAATTTTGAGTCGGCTTTAGATGATGAGGACGAGACTAAGAATTTGGAGCAAAGAAAGGTTGTTGACCCTGTGACCGCAGTGAATGGTGAAAACCCCGAATCATTGGTCAGGGGCGGATGCCCAGAAGAACGACTGGTAGAGCCATCAACCATGTTTGCCGACGAGGCATCATAGCGCTCTTTAAAGTGCTATGGGACCTTTCCACGATTCCGTTTGTGGTAGATAAGTACACCGTGGTTCGCAGGCGATGAAAACCAACGAGGGCTGATAATTCTTTGAAAAGTTCAGATTCAAATTGAGCTCCTCTATCAGTAATCACATATGAGGGAACGTCAAACCTTGATATCCAACCATCCAAGAAAGCTAAAGCGACCGTTGCAGCACTGATGTCTGTAATCGGTAGCGCTTTAATCCACCTCGTTGCTCTGTCTATGGATGACAGCAGGTAGCGGTTGTAAAACGGATATGATTGCCCAGGCAGTGTGCACGGTGGTAGTGGACCAACAATATTGATGTGCACCGTTTGAAATCATGAAGTAGGCATGCTAATGGGCATGAATGGGGACTTGGTATGTCGATTAACTTTAGCTGTTTGACAGGAGAAGCATTCACGCGTCCAGGAACGTATGTCTCTTTTCATATTAGGCCAGAAATACCTCGTATTCACCAATCGAACTGATGCTTTAATCCCTGGCTGGGATATATCATGTAATTGATTAAAAATCGACGTTCTGCAGGCTAAAGCAACAAACGGTCGTTGGTATTTTGATATTATTTCGCAACAAAGTTGGGTATCGCCGGGAAAGTGAAATGCCTTTAATCTAAATTGGAACGATTTCACCTCTTCATCATGCTCCTGTGCCGCTGCCAAAGAGTGGAGGTCAAACGGGTTGATTTGGACTGAATTGACAAACCACGATAGACAGTCAGCAACCACATTGTCCTCACCACATATGTATGCAACGTCATGGACAGATTCCCAAATCAACGTCCAGTTGCGTTGTTGCCTGTTCGATTTTTCACGTAGTGGCAAGGAGAAAGCAGAGACTAAGGGCTTGTGGTCCGTACATAAGGTCACTTGTCGACCTTCGTTCATATGCTTGAAGTGAAGCACATCAAGATACGCAGCCAGGAGTTCCCTGTCATAAGTAGAGTATGCTTGCTCAACCTGCTGGGGAGGAATGCCACTGGTTGGAGAGACCACTCCACCTTCTGATGAAGCGCAGCACCAACTGCAAGTTGAGAGCTGACCGTCACCACTTGGTACGGAGAGTCATTTGGTAACGGGTGGCGTAACTTGACGAAGTTTGCCAGGGCTTCTTTGGTAGGATTAAACGCTTCCCTAACAGTGCCATCCCAGACAAGCTCTCTAGCCTTAGGTTAAAGTCGTGCGAGTTCAGCTAGAGGAGCGGCAATCGCAGCAAAATTAGGCATAATCCGTCGGTAATAGACTAACATGCGCAAATATCCACGAAGTCCCTTATAATCCGTCGGTAAGGGCATCTCGATGATCTCGGAGACCTTCTTCGCTGGAGGGCATATCCCTGCAGCTGAGACATGGTGGCCTAAAAAATCAATCTCCTCCTTCATAAACTCGCACTTCTTCATTGAAATTTGACTGCACATTATTCACTGGATTGACTTGCTTATGATTAACACTTAGAGCACTCATATTGGGAAATGCCGTGGCACCACTTTCAATCGATTCACTGTTATTTATATTAAAGCACTATGCCCTGTAAAATGGCATTAGTTCGTCAGTCAGTTTCTCGAATTGGGCGAGAGTCAAGTCCTTCTGAGTGGCAATGATAGGCGTGATATTCGAAGCTAAAGACTGGATGAATTTGTGTCTCAGCAAGTCCTCACCCACTCCAACTTGCAGTACTGTCTTCCTTAACTCCTCGAGATTTACTGAAGGTCGGCGGGAAGCGGAGAAGATGCGATTAACTTCTCAAAGAGCTTAGGCTTCGTCCTCTTGAAAAAATCCAACGACTCCTGCCCCTAGGAAAGAGTAATTCTCCGATTAAAGAATCGCAACTGGAAGACGATCGACTGTCTTGGGGGGTAAGGCAGTGAGGATATGGTAGAATTTTGTCTCCTCTCGAATTATCCTTGAGATGTGGAATTGCGCTTCCACAATTTAGAACCATCCCGTGACTGCTGCTTCACTGAAGACAGGGATTTGATGGTGATGTAGTTTGAAATCTCCACTTCTTGGTGTGGAAGAAAATGAGCAGCTTGTTGCCCGCTTTGTGAATCCATTTTTGTGGTATGATCACACTGTTCGTTCGACGAAAAGGGGTCACCAGTTATGGGTGGGAGGCAATTTTTTTTTTTCTCTCTCTCTATCTCTCTCTCTCTCTTTCTCTCTTCTCTCTCTCTCTCTCTCTCTCTCTCTCTCTCTCTCTCTATATATATATATATATATATATATATGTATATATTTCCTACTAAAACTTAGGTAATGCAAAATGAACCAATCAGCGTTAAACAGATTTTTTTAGAACAAATTTATGTTTAATTTATTCTCGCGATATTGGGCCTTACGTTAGCCGATTCTCTAATGCCAAATTGACTGCGTATTCTAGAAGACTTATCTTGCACTTGCAAAAGTAAAGTCCTACTTTTTCCACTTCCGAATTTCTCTACCAGGATTAGTAGGTGAAGAAGACTTACATAATTTGAAGAGCGCTGCCTTCGGATCCAGCCGTCTCGCCTGGTCCTTCATACGACCATCCGCACGCACGCGCCCGACGGAAGGAGCACGCCTTCATGTGAAATCGGGCGCTTCGGGAAACTCCCCTGCGTATTTGCCTGTTTCCACCATAGCAGCACATCTCTGGTTATACTAACCTTTCTTCCACTTAAGGTCTCTAGAAGCCACCTGTCTCTGACGTGTCCAAACCCCGGAGGGAAGCCTCGCAGGGGGCGCGAGGAAGGGGGCCCCACTCTGGGGCGGAGTGGTCAGTGCAGGTAGGAGAACGCTGATAGACATTTTATTTAGGTAGGGCAGAAGGAGTGAACCAGAGTACACTCAGGTACAAGCCCTGCGATAAGGGCCTGTTAAGTCCAAAAAGATTCCCCCCATTGGGGCCGTCATGGACGACCCCAATGGCGAGAAACGTGTCCCGCTCCAGATCAAGGAGCATTGCCGAGGCAGTTTACTCAAAGCTTGGAATTGCCCTATGTAGGCTTAAAGATCAAGCTTACTGGTATATGGCCTTTTGTGATTCGAACAAAGACCTAGATAACTTGCTCAGCGAAAAATAGCGAGGAAAACTCGATGAGATCGGCCTAATGCCAAGAGTTCCTCCGCATGTTTCAGCCAAAAGTTCGATAATATGTCAACGTATTGACCCTTACGTTTGCACCCACTCTCCTGAGGAAATAAAAAAAAGGAAATAGAAAACAAACAAACTTGGGTTAAGATCGATGAAGCAATCAAGTTTAAAAACCAAGACGGCGAAGAGCACACATTTGTGTTTAAACTTAAAGTGACGTTTCAAACAAACGAGATGTCTGCAAAGGCTGCAGAACAAGGGTTGGTGATGTTCAACTTTAAAGTCTCCACCACCTGCATTGAACGAGAAGTGTTAGTTCCCCTACAGATTTGCTTGTGATGCTATGACACGGAGAAACACGCCACCAAGGACTGCCAACTTAAATGGAAGGTCTGTTCCGAATGCACCCAGTCTGACCATACTTGGAGGGACTGCACAAATCCGAACAAAAAGTGCCTGAATTGCGGCAACTCCCACCGCACCTTGTCGATGGCTTGCCCAATAAAAAAAAGCTTTGATTACGGATAAGAAGAAAGCAATGATTGAGAAAAGAAACAAAAGGGCTACCACTACTTATTCCCAGGCGATGAAGAAATCCAATCAGGGCAGGACCATGCTCCAACTGGACCAATGTATGAGGCCCGACGTTGTGATGTGCATCCTGCATGCTCACTTTACAAATATAACAAAACTAGGAAGCTATGCGCCAGAGCTCAACAAAATGTTGGTTCCCCATGGTTTCCTGATAACTTGCCGTCAGGGGATCTTCTCCATGCCCAAATAAAAAGCACGAAGCAGAAGGTTCCAAGGTCTCGCTCGGCTCCTTGCGATCCTCGCCTACAGAAACAAGAACCTGCCGTATCTGAGGAAACTCAAATAGAAACTAGTAACCTGACAGGTCAAACGACTGCGCCCAAGGACATTGAAATTGAGCCAGTAGCAGTGGCTTCTGTACCCCCACCGTCCTTTTCCAAAATGCCCTAGACCTCTGCATGAAGATTTATGGCTCCTCATCCGCACCGATACCACGAAAGTACAAGGTTGCCAGCCTAATTGAAGGAGTCATTAAGGGCAAGTATAAGTGTGATTTCGAAGCCGACATCGCAGAAGATGAGTTATTACAAGCCTTCAGACGAGGCCTGATCAATATCTATCCTGAATCCTGCTTCAATTTCAATCAGGACCAATTTAGAAAGAAGAGCTCGGGAAGGGTGAGGTCGCCAGCCAGGGACAAGGGAGCTAAGGTCAAACGGCCCAATAATAATTAACCATGGCTACTCGTGCTAGATACATCAAGAACCTGAAGATCTCCCTCAACGTAAACGGTTGGAAGTCTAAAAGTAGAGTTATAACGAAATCATAAGATCCGTTGATCCCGACATCGTACTCATTTCTGAGCACGACTTGAATGAAGTAAACGAATTCATAAAGATATTTAACTACGAAGAGCTGATGGCAAGCGAATCGAAAGAGAGGTTCGATTGAGTAGCCATTGCCATCAAAAATGGGATTAACTTCAAAGAGATACAGGGTTTGGAAGAATCTTACCTGGCAATTAAGATTTCCATGACGTTCGATCACCTGGTAATTGCAGTCAGATATCAATCTCCCAGGCGCCCATACCTACCGATCTTCAATTTCCTACAACTGTTTAGGAGAGAATCCTCGGCAATCCTGATTGAGGATTTAAACGCTCGGTGTAGAGAAGCTGGATACACAACAGCTTTTAACTGAGCCGATATCTCACTATTTTTCTAATTGAGAGAGGCAGAGTGCAGAGAGAAGGACTCAACTTCGCCACCTTCCACACAAAAAGATCGTCGACCACCCCGGATATTGTGCTGACAATCCGAAACTTTTCTCTGAATCAGGTGACTCTTCCTGGCTTTTTCTTTCCGTCAGATCATGTTAGTATGGTCACCCACATCTCCACCTCCCCGAGCCAGGTGAAAATCCCAAAACGCAGATGCCTGGCAAGATCCAACTGGGAGACATACCGTGAGCATTTAAAACATGTGCAGGTTGAACAATTTGATGGTACCTTGCTAGAAGTAATTGGTTCAAAACTTGACCATCTCACATCAAAAGTCATAGAGGCTGACCGCTTGACTGTTCCGTGGAAGGAACACAAAATATTGCCCGCTCCTAGATGGAACCCTAACATTCAGGAGAAGATGGATCAACTAGAGGCAACCATCTATTTCGTAAACTTATTTGCGATCGCGGCGTGTCGACACCAAGAAATAAGAGATCTAAGGAATGACATCAGACATCTCGCTGAAGAACTTGATGAGAATGATTTGGAAAAGGAAATATTGGAGGCCTCTGCGCATAATATTGATATTAGGTGGGGAATCTAGATAGGAGAAAATTGTTTGAAAGACTCAAACGAAGTTAAACCATCTAAGGTTTCTAGTTAGACGAGCGAAATTAAGCTGCCTAAAATTAACCTACCAATATTTGCAGGTTACTTTCTCCAGTGGGCAAACTTCCACGATTTATTCTATAATACCATTCATGTTATGAATATTTAGAATTCACAAATTTGCATATCTTCTGGGACAATTAAGTGGAGACGCATTGCGCTTACTTGATGGGTTTACCATTTCTGGGGATCATTATGAAGAGTCTTAAGAGTTGCTCAAACTTACGTACCACGAGAAACGGCGAATCATTCTCTCTTATTACCTCAATTTTAAATTGAAAGGACCAAAATGTAATTTTAAGTCTTTTTCTCGGACTTTAGGGCATCTTATGAGTCACTTGAGGAGCCTAAAAGCTCTTGGTTTGGATATTGACGCTGCAGGTTTTTTCATCATACCGCTATTGACACGCAAATTGCCATCTGCCGTAAGAGATCAAATAAATAGGTCGCTTAAAAATGAATAAGTATTGGCAGTTGAATATCTTCCGAGAGGCCTTGGAAGAAGAGATTAAATTGTTACAGCATAAGTACGAGCAATTAGGATGTGAAAAAAAGTTTAGATCCAGAGTAAAACAATTTTCCACGTTTAGCGTTACGGGGCAAAATCTTACTCAAGGTAATTTCCTAACAGGGGGAGTAGCCGTATTAAAGGAAAGCGTAAAAGACCTTGAGGAACTGTGACCCAAAGATGATATCCAGGCCATGTGGGATATGGATTCATTGGGACTTATCCCTAAAACTTTGTATGTTGTAGAGGAAAAGGCTTAGAAAGCTTTTAGGGCATTTGCGGAGATGAAGGATGGTAGATTCATTGTGCGGATACCATGGAAAACAATTCGCACTAATCTCCCTAATAATTATGGCATAGCAAGGTCCCTTCTAGTAAATATGATAGCCAAATTGAGGCAGGATAACCCTTCACTTTTGCAGGTTTATAATGAGATTTTACAGGAGCAACTATAAAAGGGATATATAGAGGAAGTGAGGAAATTACTCTTAACATAAAGGGAGCAAAATTACACCATTTAGCACACCATGGCGTGCGGAAAGATTCGCCAAAAAATCCCCTACACGTAGTTTTTGACTGTTCAGCTGGTAGCACAAGTCTAAATGATTGCCTGAATCCTGGTTCTTCGTTGATTAACAACTTATATCATATCCTTATTAGATTTAGGCAATACCTATTTGCATGTATTGCAGATATTGAAAAGACTCATTTTCAAATAAATTTGAAGGAGGAAGACAGACTCTGCCTGGTTTCTATGGCTAAAAACTCCGTCACAACCCGATAGTCCATTGATAACCTTTAGATATAAAGTAGTTTTCTTTGGTTCCTCTAGCAGCCAATTTCTGCTGAACACTTCCGTGATTAACTAATACAGACAAAAGGAGGTAAAACACTGGTACTTATTCTAAAGGTCTTTATGTGGATAACCGAGCATGTAGATTCTATTCTGAGGAAGACTTAGCGTCTTTCTATGAAGAGGCTAGACGTGTATTAAAAGAAGCCAGTTTTAATTTTAGGAAATGGTATTCGAACTCCCACCTTTGTAATATTATTTTTAGAAAACAAAGTAATTTAGCACAAGAGCCATTAAAGGTACTTGGTCGAGGCTGGGACACTGCAAAGGATGAATTATACTTTCCTAATCGGCGAATTGCCTTTGCAGACCAAAGTAAAAGGGAGGTTTTACGAGCCATGGCTTCCATTTATGATCCACTAGGGTACCTCCTCCCAATTACCATAAATACAAGGTTATTTATGAAGTCTATGTGAGAAAAAATAGATTAAGATGAGCCTCTAGACTCTGACTCTCAAATGGTATGGGATAAATTGGTTCCACACTTAAAACAATGTTTGAAGATTAAGTTTCCCTGGCAAACATTACCGTCTAACAATGTTGAACTCCGCTGCTTTTGTAATAATAGCATTAAGGCTTATGGGGCGATAGTGTTTTCCGTATTTGGAAAAAGATGCAAACATGTTATGGCTGAAACGAAGGTATTCGGTAAATCTATAACTATTCCAAAATTGGAACTAACCTCTGCCATATTTGCAACTAGATTAGTGAACGAATTATTATCTGCTCTTGATAAAAGTATTAATGTCAATATTAATATTTGGACGGATAGCCAAATAGTTCTTCACTGGCTCATGTCTGATAAATCATACTAGCCCTACATTCAGCACAAGGTAAATGAAATAAGAAATTTATTGCAGGGGCACGCATGGAGACATGTATCCAAATTAAATCTATGCGACCCATTAACCAGAGGACAATCCAGCAAGCCATTTATCAACTCTTTATGGGTAACGGGTCTTAAATAGATTTTCAATAACGAAATCTGGCCTGAATCCATTATCTTACCTCCTGTTACCCACTTTTCCCTAGTCGCAATGGGTTATGATTCGCCCGTTGAAATAAACTGGTACAGTTCCTTCGCGAAACTGCTTAAAATAACCATCTGAATTTTCAGGATTTTACTTCTGATCAAAGGTAAGCTGACTCCTAAATCTTCCCTAGCAGAAGGTATCAGTCATAACAGCATAAGTCCATAGCAGCAAAGAGTTGCTATGGACTTCTGGATCAGAAAGGCGCAGAAGGAGAAATACTCGAAAGAATGGAAAGAGCTCGCGATGGTCATATAAATCCTGGCTCCAACCGAATTAAACGGCTATATATGTTAATGCAGGAAGGTAGGATAAAATGCAATAGGCGTTTTTCCCATTCTGATCTTCAAAACACCGTAAAATATCCAGTTCTCCTACCGGCCAATCATAGCTTCACGGAGCTGCTCTTGCTTTATCTTCACTATACCAAGTGGCGGTCCTAGCCTACATGGCGCCCTGGGCGAACCCCACCTACGGCGCCCTTTTCCCTACACAGTGTACATGAGAAGTTTAGGACAGCCATAACTTTCACAAAACAACTTTTTATTGAAGTATTTATTGTTACTTCAGAATTTTAAAAAAATGTAATTTATGAATTTTACAAACTCTTCATCACTTAAATAAAACAAAACATAGGAATATAGTTATGGTACCAGAAATAGGAATAATACAAATGAAATTGCACAACTAACAGAAACAATATTGTAATGTAAATTATATAAATCTTTTATCATAAAAGTATAAGAAAGTTGATAGAAGATAACAAAATAAAATCTACTGTACCACAGCACAACTACCATATAAATCCTGACTTTTCTCACTTTCCTAGCTGCAAAATCATGAACTAGCTCATCATATGAAATCTTCTCAGCAACTGTGTGATTTATGCTGATGGTGGCCCAGACCCCTGAGGTGTTCCTCTGACATAGTTGATATCAGGTAGGATTTGATGAGTTTCAAATTCAAAAAGCTCCTCTCTGCTTCAGCAACAGTGAGTGGAAGAGTAAATACCAATCCTGAGAGCAGTCCACAAATTTGGATATATTTCAGAGAGCTCCCTTTCGTGGATAAATGTTAATTGCTCAAGCAAGGAAATAGTTTTAAATGGCATGTCTGGCAAGTTTTTCAGTTCCTGTACAAGCTCTCTACCATTCAAGTCAAAATGAACCTTAAACTGTAGTATAGTGCTAAGGTTCTCACATTGTTTAGTCAGCTCCTCAAATGTGAGATTATGGAAATAGGTCAGCACTCCAAACTTCTCTCCCACATTTTCCAAGGTGGAAAATCTTTCCTGACTGGCTGACATTGCAGCATCAACGACTGCATTGAATAATGTCACATCCAACTTCTTCAAAGCATCATTTAAGGGCTCATCACATGCTTCATATGAGAAGTGCCGCTTTGTAGACCTCAGCCGTTTCTGTTTTAACACAGCCCCCGCATGCATTTGTTCACAGATATCTTTGTCTGCCATATGTGCAGCAACAAAACCTGTTGCCCTGTAATCATAGAGAGCTCTCTCTGTTTTCTTTAGGATATTTACTGCAACATCAAATTGCATGTTACGAAATTACATCTGCTTGCTCACATGCTGAATTTGGCACAAAAGGTCGTACCACACAACTGAACAAATGGCGAAGCAGTATGATCCAACTTCCTCTGATAGAGATTGGGCCTCAACCTTTATTACAGAATCTTTGGTATGATCTCTCACTCCAACTGCTTGATATCTTAGGGGCTCCACACTCTTGATCTTGCTCTCCCATCTTGTGTCAGACCACATCTTCAAGGTGATATTCATATGTTTTTTTCAAAATGGCCCATCGTTGTGTGGAGGCTGAAAACAAGTTATAAAGCTTCTGCAAGATGCCAAAGTAACTTGTGGAGTCAATAAATCCCTATAATGCTCTTGCATTATAGGGTCAAATTGTGCCATAAGCTCAACTTCTTTCAAAAAATTGCCATTTGATGGTGGGAATAACTTTTCTGTGTGTCCCCTTAGTGCCAAATTCCTAACTGCCAGAGAGTGCACAATAGCAAGAAGACGTGTTAGCACTGCTTTCCATCTTGATATCTCAGCCTCCTGAAGTGCCATCTGCTGCTTGTCAATGGTCTTCCCTCTTTTCATCCTCACTGCCAGCTCTTTTCATGTTTTCATAGATTTTAGGTGTTCTGGACTTATTTCGTGTGATGTGAGCAATGAACCTGCATGCTTCCAGTCTGAAAGTCCCAGTCTTGTTAAAAGTATCTCTCTAGCAAAATAATGTGCAACAGAAACAAAAGAGGCTGTTGTTTTTTGATAAATAGACCAGCCAACTTCTGGTTAATTCTCACCACTAATCAACGAATTCCTGAAATAATGATGGTGGCAACTTCTTCATCCTGTCGTTTTTAGGGAATACAAAGTCAGATGATACTTGAGTTTGTCCTCTGGAAGTCAATTGTGTCCTAATTCTGTCTGTCAGAACTGAAGGCCAATTAGCAGGGTTAGTGGACAGAGGCTCATCCTCGGTAGTCAATTAAGCTCCAGGCAGTTCTAATGGAAAGAACAAGAGAAATATAAATTAGTATGCACATCTAAGTTAGACAACACAATTCACAGCATGTGTTATGGTGGTGGTGTTATGGAATGATGGTTGTGACTCGTGAGACACTACACTCATCTGGTAACCATAGTGAATCAGTGATAATAACACTATAATTCATAACTGTTTACAGAATTGTTTACACACACACACACACTAATAAATACTTTACTGTTTTATATTTGAAATACATCATTTATTATTTTAAATTATTATTTACCATCCTATGTTCAAAAAGATAAATAAATAAATAAATAACTCACCTAAAGAGTCCTGATGGGAAGCAGTGGAAGCGAATGGGTCTTCATCCTCTGGATCTGACTGCATTTGTGGAGACACATGTCTATGTGAGGCTGTAGGAGTAGATGGTTACCCAGCCGGGTCCGAAGGCTCCAAAACCATTTCTGTAGAGGCTTGTGTGGCTGCAGAAGTAGACACCTTACCATCCTGGCTAGTGGCAGAGGTTTCAAAATATTTCAAAAGCGCCCCTGCAATCAGGAAAAAAAAAACATAAGTGACCAATGCATGAGTTTGCCAAAACAATAATTTAACTTATTCAGCACAAGTTACTAAACATTTTCCTAGGAAACTAGGCAAATTAGATCTTAGGCTAAATACATCAGTGCACTTCAAATATCCCAGAAAGATGAATGATCATGAAATAGCAGTGAGAAGTACTGGAAAAGTTCTGTACCTTTATCTTTTGCCTGTTTCTCTGCTTCTTCTTTTCTTTTTTTTTCTACATTGAGCACCTGATAGCTTAGACCTTTTCTTATCCATTTTCGTTTCTCAGGCCTTGATAGTTTAGTGTTAAGAATTGTTCTCTGTAATACATAACATATGATACAATACTATTCTTACTATATGAGCATATATATATATATATATATATATATATATATATATGGGCTTCCCGTAGTTTAGCGAGCATAGCCTAAAATACAGGTCTTTCCGCAAATATCGCCCAATTTCGGTTCCCAATGGCACAAATACATTCATTACTTCATGCTTAATTAAAATACACCACAAAAATAAAATTAATTAATTAATTAAACGGTTTAAAATTCACCGCTGTCAAAAATGGGATGAATTGCGACGCGAATAAAAATTTGAGATAATTAGAAAATGAAAGTTGCCAGATCGCTACATAAAGGGCAATCATGAAAGACATATTTTAATGATGAAAAAGTTTCTGAGGGAGCGACAATGCCGCCCCCTCACAAGTGCCCCCCTGGGCGACCGCCCATTCCACACATAGGAAGAACCGCCACTGACTATACCCATCAGTTTTCCGAATTTTTAGACTTGGAAGAAATCTACAAGAAAATTCTGCTCACAGAAAATTTCACAGCCGTCAAAGGAGGAAAAGACGAGGGAAGGAAAGTCAAGAACGCCATCAATTTTTACCTTTTCTCCACGGGACTTCTTAAACAAGATCTATTTTTGTACGGAGCTACGTATGGCCGACACAAGATATCGTACTGCGTACTGGGGAGTCTAGCTCCCTGTTTACGAAGGAGAAATACTGTAAAGGGGAAGTTTATCTTCCTATTTACAAAAGAGAGTTATTAACAGCGGGAAGTTTATCTTCCTATTTACAAAGGAGAGCTATTAGCAGCGGGAAGTTTATCTTCCTATTTATAAGGTTCAATGTGTGAACCATTTAAATTTCAAACAAATGTTTACTAGGTTCAATCATCGACCCCCACAAGCTATTCAATTGGAAGTGGTTTGTGATGGAGGATTACAATCCTTACGCGCATTCCGGAGATTCACGGCGAGGTTTTCAGTTCCACATACCATATATTCAGATAACGCTGGTACATTTCGAGCAGCGTATATCTACTTGTGCACTTTGCACATAACGTGCGAATTTACAGGAATAAAATGGATTTTCAATCCATCGAGGGCTCCTTCGATATACTGGATTCGTCAAGTGCCTCATAAGTCTTACAAAAAAACCCTTTAAAATCTATAATAGAGAACAAAATAGTTTTCCAGGGTGAGCTCTTGACCCTTGTTATCGAGAAAGAGAACTTCTTGAATCATCGCTCTCTGACTTACGTATCAGAAGAGCTTCACTTCCTAGACCCACTAATTCCGTACAACTTAATTCTAGGTTATCGAAAGCTCCCTCTACAGGAGACGTTTGAGGATAAAGATCCTGAATTCGGCTGCCCCTTTGCCTTGAATAGGAGGCAAAAGCAGATGGAACGGCTACGTCATCAGGTCTGGGCAGAAAAGCATAAATTAAGACTAAAAGATCCGAAGTGGAATAACTTTTCGTAAGATAAAATCCGAAGTTGTGGGGGGGAAGGAGATCTGATGTGGACAAACTCGTTAAAGTAAACAATAAGAGTAAAGATAAATAAGTAATAATTTGGAATAAATTAAAAAAAACGATCTAAATGAAGAACAAATCCTGAAAAACAACAAAAACAGAAGTGCAACATAAAGTCTAACACGTCCTACGTGTTAGACTACATCGAATGCACGGAGGGACTTCGGGGAATTTTTCAGATTCCAACAAACTAAAGATCTATAATGCATGCATTCGATCCAAACTCCTGTATGCGCCGGTCCCTATACACGCGAGTTCCTAGACCTAACTCCTTAAACTTCAAAGGGCCCAAAATAAGGCTGTCTATACATATTATAACGAGAACCTGAAAGAGAGAGTAGAGAAGGCAGAGTGAGCTCTATGGTGAACTGAGGTTAACCCCCATAAACTTGAGAGCAAGCAAATTCTGTGACAACGTACACCGGCACCTCCCTCCCGAGTTTGTACTCAAGCACATGAACTTTGATGACATTGGACACGCAAAACCTTTTAAAAGCAGCAGACTACTCATTGACCACGACGTAGACCCAATGGTCATTTAGATTTTTACAATACCCAACTAACACAAAGTCAAACAGAATCCTTTTTCACAAAATTTTTCCCCCAAATTTGAGAGCGACTAACTCGCCAAAAATATAAAAAAATAAAAATAAATAAGTAAAATAAAAATAAACAAAATAATACAAAACAAATCAAAATCAGGACGTAAACAACCCAGATAAAAACAAATTTTTTTTTTTCACCCAAAGCAGTAGGGATTGAAAAATCCTCTGCTATAAAAACGTGAATGCCTTATGTATATATATATATATATATATATATATATATATATATATATATATATATATATATGTTGGTTGGTTATATAGTAAATAATTACTCCTCCTCGATTAAACTGTTCACTATATAACCAACCAACACTTCAATACATTAACTAGCCAACCGAACAAATCTCGTTAGTAGTTTTTCTATCGTTAGTTAGTTGATTTCTCAACTCCCACGATAAAGGTTAGTCACTTTGTTTAATTCATTCTAATTTGTTTTCGTGTTTTTTTTATAATTTAATATATAAAGTCATTTTTTTGGTTTACTCCAGTTACTTTTAATATGTGATGTTCAAGTCAGTATATGTTATAATTTCACTCCTTTCTATTATTTTTTGAAATCACACTGGGTAATATTAATTAATTCTATATATTGTTATTAGTGTTTTTACTTTAATTTTAATAATTGTCAATTATCAGCTTTTTTAGACATTATTTAATGCATTCTTTTAACTGTTATCAATTAATGTTCCTTCCCCTTCTTATTATTGGACATAGTCGCTGAAGATGGTCCTAGTAAAGGTCCGAAACGTCAAGCCAATAAATGATTAGTGTAATCACCTGGGTCTTCATATTCCTCCTATATATATATATATATATATATATATATATATATATATATATATATATATATATATATATATATATATATATTATATGAATACTTAGGTGTATATGCAAAAAATATAAATATATACCAAAACGCAGAGAAAGCCAGAGATGCCCTATCACCAGGGACCTTTCTTTCATTCAACTTTTCATTTTCGCTTTCCTATCATTTTTAACCAATTTTCCCCACTAAAATCTTCTACTACAATATTCTTCACTTTATGTGTTCAACTCCAAGTCCAAAACAAATTTTAATGGAAAGTTTACGTTAACACTGAATTTTCAGACATAAGCGTTACGTTAGCTGATAGCTAGCATAACGGAATTAAGTCGCATTCTCTTACGCTGGTGAAGAACTTGTACTTTTCATAAAGTCAAAAGCGAGTTAATGTTTCTTGTATTCGCGAGTTCAGTGATTCCATTCCCTAAAGATTTTAGCAAGTGATAAGTGAGATTTTTCTGTCATTTACGAATTGGTGTTAATACGTGAATTTTTAAACCCGTTTTTCGAGCCCTGGGGCGGGGATTGAAGCTGTCTCACCCCCCACCCCCCATCTTCAACGAGTCACCTTCGGACTAACTCTAACCTTGGTCAGACTTTCGAAAAGCGCCTCCGGTTAAGGTAAAGTGTCTGTTGGAAAATATTACTGGATTGGGTTGGAGACATATACTCTAGGAACTATTTTTTCTTTTTTTTTTCAACCTTGGTGATAGACTCTCTTACATATATACACACACACATAGTCAACCCACGCGAAAACACGCGCACTCTGTGGGGCTTCTATTTCAATTTGTTTTCTCTATTGGTTAAAATACGAACAGCTGGAAAATAAATGAAAGAGACCCGGTGGATTATACTAAACACCATCTTTGATGGCCCTAAGCCTGATCGTGGGAGGGTCTTTGCAAAGATTTATGGGGATCTAAACATCAAACTTGTGAGGCTCATCGATATACACAATGACTATGTAGCCATCTGCTCAAAAAAGGCTGATTGTGAAGAACTCACCTCTATTAAATTAGCAGAGTGCCTAAAAAGCATTAACATAAAACCAAACACACCACCTCAAATAAAAAGTCATCGCAGCGTCATCTTTCGCCGCCTCGACCCCTGAGTTGGGGGCACTCTGTGGAAGAAATTCACGCCCAGGTGGAGAAAAACCACACTTGGGCTAAGGTTGCTGTGGTAATTAAATTTGAAGACTATACCTATGTCTTCAAGATTATCTTTTGCGACACGGTAATAGCGAACAAGGCTGCGGAGGAAGGTATGCTCATCTTTAACTTCAGAGTCTGCCCTGAGCAGATCGAACATTAGGAGTCTATCGACCTCCAGATGTGCTTCAAGTGCTATAAGTAAGCGGAGCACACTACGGCCACCTGCCCCAGGGGTAACATTATTTTATGCTCCATTTGTTCCTCAGATAAACATTCATGGACGGGTTGCACTAGAACCTCTTTGAAGTGTTTGAACTGTTGAGGAGAGGCCTGCAATACAAAAATTTACAACTGGGCCTCGACCCCATACTTGAAAGGATACTCTGCGATTACTTGATGGAGAGAAGAGCGTATTTACACCTAAAAGGCCTTAATGGCCCTGTGTTCGAACTCGAGGGGGAAGTATGGGGGCTCTTGAAAGTGGTCGCTAATTATGGGGGAACCTTGAAGGTAATCGTGAGGACAACCCAAGAGCCTTGGAAGGGGGACGCTGGTTGCCAGTAAGGATGGTAAATTACGAGTTATCGTGTAATCTTTTGACAAGGACTCCGGTTTTGATACAGATGCCCTACTTGGTGTTTGCGTTGCCCTTCCTTACCTCCCACGAGAGTAATTTGTTGATGCTATGGGGTACCCTTAGCCAAGGGGCGGTCTTACACTAGCGACGGGGTCAAATAGCCCGGAAGATGGAGATAGACCACACCGGTATTTCGAGAGTTAAGTAATCGCGAGGAGAATGAGCAACGGTTGATTTCTAGATAATAAGGCCTTGGCCTTGAAGCAGGGAGATTGAGGAACGGCAGGATATTGAAGTCACCGAAAATTAAAATAAAATTATTATTGAACTATAACTTATTGCACTTTACAGAAAGTTCTTTATTTAAGTTTTAAGTTCTAAGTAACTGAATTAGGTTCGAGGTCAAGTGCGGGCAAAGTCTGAAGGAGGCCGGACGAATAGAGCCTTTAAGCGTTACACCTTAATGTCTGCGTTATGTACAAGACAATATACAAGGATGAATTATGCAAATCCGAGAGATCGGACTGAATTATAACGATATATATATATATATATATATATATATATATATATATATATATATATATATATATATATATATATATATATATATATATATATATATATATATATAACGCGATGTACTGCAATATAATAATAATAGTTATCGTATTTACTGTTCCCACAGTTTTATACTCAATTTAAGCCACGCTCTACAGGTTTCACGTCCAACTAAACCACACCTCCCTCTTATGTGCCGGCCTGTTGATTGGTTGTCATAGACATAACTTGCCTCTTGATTGGCTACTGCCAAACATATTGATAAGGGAGGCACTCCGACTGTTGGGTGAAATTCTCTGTGTGCGCTGGCATGTTGCCATGGAGACGGCTTTCTAATCTATCTTGTATTTGTTTAATTGTGATAGCTATCCGGTTTATTCTGGGCTCTGCTTTGATTACAATGTTTGCCTAAGATTGCCTCGACCAATTCTAATTGAGATAACTGTGCTTCCTTTACTGCCGTGTGATACTCTCGTAAAAGGCGCTAACTTTGCTTTTCTTTCTTTCTCTGCTTCATGTGTGTGGCGATTCTCGCGTTTGTCCTATTTTGGACATACACGCAAGTCGCTACAGGGGTGCCTCAAGGCGAGTATTTAAGCCACTTACTATACAACATATACACCATCGACCTTCCCCAACCTCTGACAGAAGGCTCGTTATACGTCCAATTTTAGGACCACATATCGATGACCTGCACGACTTATTATCGGAATGTGAATTATATGGCAGAGTGTACGGCGGTAGAAATCGAAAACGTCAACTCGTTCGAGAGAAGATGGAAGATATTTTCCAATACCCAAATGTTCTAGATAATTCCACTATTCCGACGGACCCTCTCGCAGACATCCGTGTGCAAGGTGTATGCATCCCATACCGCACGGAGGGACGGTTCTGGGACTCTGGATTACGACTGGTGATTATGAAAGTCATGTGAAAAGAATCGTGGCGAATGCCCGGAGGGACTTGGGTGAATTCTACCGATTCATGGACCTAAGTTCCTCTAACAAACTCAAAATCAATCTAAATGGGTGCATCCGATCCAAACCTCTGTACCCTTCCCAGCCCCTATAAACGTCAGTCCCAAGACCCAGATCCTTAAACTGCAAATGGTTTAAAATAAGGTTGTCTGGATTATAACGAGAACCCAAAGGAGAGAGAGGAGAAGGCAGAGTGAGCTCCATGGTGAACTGCGGTTGACCTCAGAGTAATAAATATCTGGGACACCGTACTCCGGCACCTCCCTCCCGAGTTTCTGCTCCTCGAGCACATGAACTTTAAGGACGCAAGACACGCAAAATCATTTTAAAGTACATGACTGCTCATCAACAACGACATAAACCCAACGTTCACGTAAAATTCCGATCACGAAACAAACGCAAACAAAGCCAACATTTAAAACCCATTTTCTTTTTTTTCCCTTTGAATTAGTAAAATTTTAATTCCCCAAAGCGTGACTAGCTCGCTAAAAGACTTTCTTTAGCAAAAAAAACACAACAAAAAACTCTAAAACAACAAAATAAACAACGCAAAATCAGGACCTAAAATGCCAGATTAAAAATAATTCACCAGCAGTAGTGACCAAAAACCTCTCTTCTATAAAGGCTTGAATGCCTTTTTGTATATATATATATATATATATATATATATATATATATATATATATATATATATATATATACTATAATATATACTCAATAGAAAAACAAAAAACAAAAAAGAAAGACAGAAATACCCTTTCACCAGGGATCTGTACTTTCATTCTATTTTCATTTCACTTACCTTTTATTTTCCCCAATTTTTCCCACTATTTTTCTCCTACTAAAAACCTCTACTCCTATATTCTTCACTTATATATGTCCAATGTCCAGCGTTCCCAAAATTATCAATCACATTCAATGATTATAAAATTTTAAAAGACTATAAAATTCTTATCTATGAGGTACTTTTGAGTCAAATACGATGATTCTATGACGTGGTTCCAGAACCACAAATATATGGGCTATAAAAAATCTTGTTGGCCGCCTTGACCAAATGCTCCACATTATCGGTGAAAGTCATAAAGATTAGGAGCTTAATATTTTCCGGTATCCCACACATGAAAATTTCAGTGAGGGCGTGGGAAAGTTAAATTTTTCTGATTGAACACCCCTCGCCTGGATGAGCTCCATTAAATGATCCAGGAAACGCGTAGGACGCTGATCGCCTATTTGCTGAACATTGAGTAATTATCACAAATCTTCCACCTGAACCTGTGACCTCGCAAATTCCGTGCGGAAAGCCTCCTCCAACTCCCCCATGCACCTATTCCACCACTATCAAGCAGAAGATCATTAACTAAACTCTTTACAATCAGGTTCCGGGAATAGGAGCTACATTAAAATTGACCATCCGAAAGATTGAAATTGGGAATTTCTCTTATGAGTATAGATTCTACAATTTTTCTTTTACTGAAATCTTTACATTTATATATAATTTAGGCCATTTGAATAATCTATTTGGTAGTTTTAATTGCTAATATGGTTAAAAATACTGGATGTAGTACTGCCTCGCCTGACATCTTCTTTGTGTTCATATATTCGTTTTTTTAATGTTCTCCCAATTTTTCCTATGTAGAATGAGGGACAGTGAGTGAATTCAGACGGAATTACATATACACCCGCCTCATTTGGCTGATCCAAGGGATTGGTCGAAGGGAAAGATTTAAGGAGGAAAAAAGGGGTATTTAAAAGAGGCTCGACCTGGAGAAATAACTGTTTACTCCTTTGAGGAGTAGAGAGAACGGGAGGAATAGACAATTCGTGTTACTGATTTTGTTTTTATCCTTGGGACGTTAGTATGTAGATTTAGCTTTAGATAAACTCTCATTGATGACGTGGAGGGGATAATTTAATTCACTAAAAATCTGCAGGTTATATATGTAATCTCATCTTCTAGAAAGCGTACTTGATGCAAGGGCTTTTTCAATATTAACATTATGATGTGAAAAAAATGGATATAAGAGTTATAAAGCCGTTGCATCAGGTATGTTTTTGAGAGCACTTAGAATATGAGAGAGAAAGAGAGAGAGAGTCCCGAGTCACAAGGAAAAGTTGTACCTCTAAGGACATTGCTGTCCATACCGTGGATGTACTATTTTGGGAAGGGCCTAACCTATAGAGTAAGAGAAAGCATAGCACATGCGAAGGCTCTCCCCTCCCACATCTCCCAGCCGCTTTTGCGGGCACAGAAAGCAGAAAAGACACCTGATTGTGATGAGAAAAAGGATCACAATCAGGAAATTTTAATTGTATAGCTAAAACCTATTTTACTTGTTTTTATAATCTACGTTCTATACATATTCATGGATTACATCGTCCAGTCTAGATTTGAATTGTTCTATAGATGAGCTATTCACTACCTCGACCGGGAGACTGTTCCATGTTGCGCAGATCTTATACGAGTAGTTCCAGCAAATACTAGTATGAAATTGGGGCAAATCCAGCTTGTAACCATGGTTAAGGGTCGAATTTGTGTTCAACGTAAACATCTTTCTGTAGTCCGTGTTTTCGACACCCCTTAAAATCTTAACATAACATAACATAACATAATTTCACGGATGACAAAAGCCACAAGGGCCTATCAAAGGTCATCCGAAATCGGCGGGTCTCCAACGAGTAAAACCCCAATTCTTGAAACCTAGGCTAATAGCCTTTGTGCCTGAGTGAATTAGCTTGGTGGCCCTAGTCTGGACACGTTCCAGTCTATCTATGTCCTTACGCAGTGTAGGGAACCAGAATTGAACGTCGTATTCCAGGTGAGGTCTGACTAGAGAGTTGTATAATTTGAGGACAATCACCTCTTAAGGAGGCGAAATTGTCTCATTATGTAACTCAATAGTCTTTGTGCCTTTTTTCTACATCAGCACACTGCCTTGAAAACTTTAGGTCGCTGCTGATTTTCAAACCCATGTCCTTTTCCAGGGCCGTCACCTCCAGAACTCTATCTAACAAGCGGGAGTCTTCTCGAGGATTGGCATAACCAATGTGCATCACCCTTGCACTTGTCAAGGTTAAATGGCATCTACCAAGTCTCTGACCATCACCTAACCTCTGAAAGCTACTTTGTAGATTTTACACTCCTTCACGTTATCTCACGCTGCCTCTTAATTTTGTATTGTCTATATCATTTATATAGATGATGAACAAGAGTGGACCGAGCATGGAACCCTGGAGTGCCCTACTACTCAAGGGCGCCCATCTCGATGCTACCCCGTTTATTCTCACTCTCTGTCGCCTACCTGACAACCAGTTCTTGATCCAGCTGACTACCCTACCTGTAATGCCAGCCGCGCGGACTTTGCACATCAACTTGCGGTGTGGCACCTTATCAAAGGCTTTTTGAAAGTCCAGGTATAAGATGTCCACAGCCGGACTACGATAGTACTCACCCAAAATGCCGTGAAAGAATTCTAGTAGATTTGTGAGACACGATTGGTTCCTGCGAAATCCGTGTTTGGGAATGCAGGATCAAGTTGTTTGTTTCTAGGTGCTTTACTATTTTTTCTGCTATCATGATGTCTAACATTTTGTCCACAACGGAGGTCTTATAGGCCAGTAGTTACCGTGGTTTTCTCGCTCTCCCTTCTTAAATAGGGGGGTCACGTCCACCATCCTATAGTCCTCTGGTACTTCCCCAGTTTATAACGATTCGTTAAAGATCACAGTATGTTGTGGAGCAACTTCACGAAGGGCTATAGAGAGATCGCTATTTGGACCTGGAGACTTGTATGGGTTAAAGTTATTTATTCTAGCATCCAATTCTCGTCGTCTAATATTATCTCGCTCAGGTGCTCACCTTCATTGAGATACACTCCGGCCTCGGGGTGGGACCATCTTCTTCCATTGTAAACACATATGTGAAGTAGTCGTTCAACAGGTTAGCGATAGCCAGATTTGACTCTTGAACACGCTAACGTCATCTCTTAGATGGCCTATGCGCTGGAGAACTGGTTTGTACCTATTAACTTACAGGAAGAATTCCTTTGGGCTCTCTTTGCAGAGGGAGGCGACCGAAGTTCCTTATTGCATTTAGCTTGGCGTACCAGTGTTTCAATAGTTCTAATATCTTGTGTATACTGCATAAAACTCTCGTTGCTACCACTACTTCTCCATTTAGCGTAGCTCTTTTTTCACTTAAGAATTGCTGAGGCAATGCTGCGATTGAACCATTAAGGTTAAACAGATTTTTAATTCACCTCTTGTTGGGGAACAAACCTAGACTGCTATTTCATGAAGGGGTCTTTGAATTTTCTCCAGTTGGCTGAGGCTCTTTCACCACTTACAGGTTCCAGTCGGCTTATCGCATCTCGTACACCGTTGAAGTTAGCGCGGCGGTAATCGGGTTTGTAGGCAGCATCGCAAGAGGGACTGCCGCACGGAGCACGTATGATGAATAAGACTATTCGGCGATCGCTACCGCCCAGATATTCCCTTACGCTTAGTCCACAGACCATGCCATCCTCGGTGATGAAGACCAAGTCTTACAAGTTCTCACTTCTCGTCGGCTCTTCGTCCCTCTGTCTCAAAAGTTATTGTCAAGCGAATTAGATGAGTCGTCTCCCCTCCCCATCGTACGATTTATCACCCCAGTCAACTCCACAAGAGTTAAAATTACCCATAATTAGGCTTGAGCGATTTTCCACCAACTCGGCAAGTTTAGCGTACAGGTTCGTGTCCGCTTCCCCGGGCTGCCTGTGCAACCTGCATACCATCACGAGTCTGTATGCGGAGCTGCCAAGATTTATGTCTACTCTTAGGATTCCTAGACACTTCTAACATTGCAATCAACCGCGGGAAAGCAGTTACGCACGTTTAACAATACTACGCCACCTTCTCGATTGCGTCTATCGCGGTGGAATATCGTGTAACCGGGAATCATATACTCACCCTCGAAATCTCGAGTCTCAGTGTGAAGCCAGATTTCTACGATGGTAACTACGTCTATTCGGGTATCACCGGACAATATGACTACAAGATCGTCCCACTTGTTTCGTATTGGCCTGGCGTTAAGGAATAGGCATTTAAGGCAACGCTGGCTATTCCTCACGTCCCCTACCCTTAGGTGTTTACCTGCGGTACGATCGAGTTGTTGTACCCTGAAGCAGGCACAGCACTTTGAGCACCAACCGAGTCACAGAGATTTGTCCCGTGGAAAGCCAGATCTTTTTCGCCGCTAGAAAGTTCCGTACTCTCCCCCCCCGGTTTGAGATAAAGCCTGTTGGCCAGAAACGGGCACACCGAAGTTTATATCCCTAAGCTCCAGCCCTGCCCCCTTCTCATGGAAGCCTCGGTGGCAAAGTTCTCTATACGCCCTTGCGCTCGAGGTAAGTTGGGTTCATCAGTGACAGGGGCCTCCACGCCTTCCCCTCCTGATCTTAACCCTGTTCTATTCTCCAAGCGATCGGCCGGTAATACTCCTGTCGTCCTCATCAGCTAGAGCTCTCTTATCTTGGCTACTGAGGTGGGCACCAGCCTCTGTGTACAGGTCATCACGTCCAAAGAATCAATTAAACGAACCCAAGAATTTGACACCTATTATTGTACATAGGTGACCTAATCTCTCATTGATACCCAGAAGTTTGCTAGTTGCGTGCACATTCGCAAACTTTCGGGATAAATCCCTACTAACAATCCCCGTTCAGTCTTAGCGTGAAGATCATCCCCAATCACCATTGCATTCATCAGGATGGCTTCAGTGTTACCGACTCCTCTTTCTCTGGGGAATAGATCGTTCCCACTCACCATCGAGACGAGTACACAATTCCTGGAGGGAATATTCAACCCTCTCTAACTCCCTCCCGAGTGCCTCGTTGTCCTTACCCGGAAGGCATCGGACTTCCCATCTATATCCAAAACCTTCTCCAAGGTGGCTATCTAGGCTTCGGGCCTGAAAGTTTCCCACCACAACGCCTTGCACTTCACCATTTAACCGCAGCGCAAATCCGTTCAGATGCGTTGCTTTCTCCTTCGTGGCCCTGGAGCCCGGCTCAAAATTCATCTCTATTTCCCCAATGATGTCGCTGATTCGCCCGTGGCTGCTGCAGCAACTCCCTTTCCCTTTCTTTTTCCTTTTCCTCTTCCTTTTCTTCTTGCTTAAGTCAGGCCCACTACTAGAACAACAGAACCACAGAAACAAGGACCAGCAAAAACACTAAGGTCCACTCAAGGCTAGTCTGTTTACAGAAGATGTTGACTGCCACTTTCTAACGTTACTATATCATGCTTTATTTACATGCTGTTTTTTGGGGAGGGGTAACTATTTCAACTCTACGGTACATACTTATCTACATGTGTACTCTTTATATATATTTTTGTACATGATATTTTTAAATATTTCTATTCTACTGTACACACTTATCTACATGTGTACCATTTGGTCAATTTTTACATGACCTTTCTAACTATTTCACTTCTACGGTACACACATACCTACATGTGTACCCTTGATATGCAGGTTAAGCCCTCCCTCAAATACAAGAACACGCTTCTTCGAACCAGTGAGGGTTAATAGAACTGCACTCTATTCTCCAGCAGGCCTCGCCTGCTAGTGATTAAAATAATATACTTATAGGACAGACAGTAAAAGAAAAAGGGAATTCATATTCACTCCATGCGGGCTAGCATCGATGGCATCTTTTTATTGCAGGATTATATTTCATATGACGTTTTCTTCTATGCTCCTACTACCTTATATTTACGCTATTGAAACACTCATCAAGTCGGGTTTTAAACATATTAACTGACGTGCTCTCAATATTAGAAAATCCTTTTAAGATTTTGAATTCCTCGAACAACTGTCCACATAATCGTCTACTTTCAAGAGATAGTAGGTTTAATGAGCAGAGTCTATCTTCGAACAGTTTGTTTCGGATTCCAGGAAATAGTTTAGTAGCCCGACTTTGCACTCTTTCTAACTGCGTTATATCGTTGATTAGAAAGGGAGCCCGAATTTGAACAGCATATTCGAGGTGTGGGCGCACTAGCGATTTATATAGAAACGGGATTACATCTTTCGATTTGAAACTAAAATTCCGAGCAATATATCAGAGAGAGAGAGAGAGAGAGAAAGAGAGAGAGAGAGAGAGAGAGAGAGAGAGAGAGAGAGAGAGAGAGAGAGCGCAACAAAGAGCTACAAGGAAAATAAGTAGCCTAGAAGACCTTACGGTCCATACAAGGAGGGTACTTTTGGCGCAATCCTCGAAGGTGTCCATTGACAACCTCGCAGATCAATCGCGAGGGTCTTAACGGTGATTTCGCAAGACTTTATCTAGTCTTGACTTAAACTAGTCAACAGATTCACTGTTGAAAACTTCCGTCGGAAGTGCGTTCCAACTACCACAGATACTCTATGTAAAGAATTTCCAACACAGATCACGGTGGTATCGCTTTAGTTCAAGTTTATAGCCGTGATTTCTTGTTCTCCCCTCGCTGAGCTGGAAAATTTCCCCGTTGTCCAGTCTGTCGAAGTCTCAAAATATTTTAAACACTTCGATAAGCTGAATACGTAGTCTTCGGATCTCCAGCGAGAACATATCTAATTCTCTTAATCTATCTTTATAACTTTTAACTCTGATAGAGGAGATCAGTTTGGTGGCCCTGGCTTGGACGCGTTCCAATCTCGCGATGTTCTTTCAAAACAAAGGACTTCAAAATTGTACGGCATACTCCAGGTGCGGTCAGACGAGGGAGTTGTACAGACAGAGTACTATCTCCTTATTCCGATACCGAAACTGTCGCTTTATATACCCTAACATCCTTTGGGCTTTCTTCTCTATCTCAATACACTGTTTCGAGAACTTGAGTTCACTGTTGATAGTCTCACCCAAGTCTATCTCAGTGCAGGGGATTCAAGGGCAGGGCCCTTAAGGATATAGAGTGATTGTTGATTTCGGTGGCCGATATGCATCAATTCGCAATTGCTCACATTGAAAGGCATTTTCCACGTATCCGACCACTCCCCAATCGTCCGAAAATCTTCCTGCAGGCGGGCAGTATTTCCTTCCTTTGCAACGTTCATACCAAGCTTGGTATCGTCGGCAAATTTAGAAATCTTCGCAACCATGTCACCGCCCATGTCGTTTACGTAGATGATGAATAGTAGTGGTCCCAGGACAGAACCTTGAGGCACCTCGCTAGTACAGGGCACCCACCTAGAAGCCTGTCCATTCACCACCACCCGTTGCCGTCTGCCATTTAGCCAGTTCTCTATCCAGCCTAATACTTTTCCGTCTATGCCCAACGCTAGCATTTTTCAGAAAATGCGGCAGTGTGGGAGCTTATCAAAGGCTTTATTAAAGTCTAAGTAGCCCACAAGTACCGCCTTGTCCCGATGGTGCTCACTAAAGACGAAGTAGAAAAATTCCACAAGATTTGTGAGGCATGACCGTTGCCTTCGAAAGCCGTGCTGGGAACTCTTCAGTAGCAGGTTTGACTCTAAATGAGACGTCATTTTGTCTACCATCATGCTTTCCATGAGTTTATCGATTATCGAACTAAGACTGATAGGTCGGTAGTTCGACGGTTGGCTAGGGTTTCCTTTCTTGAAGATAGGAGGCACCTCGGATTCACGCCTGTCTCTAGGAACGCATTTGGTCCGGATTGACATGTTGAAGATTGCGCTCAGGTCTCGTAACACTTGATCGCGCACTTCTTTCAAAACTTTACGTAGAAACCCATCCGGGCCAGGTGACTTTTTTGTCATTAAGTCACTGATCTTCTTTTATATTTCTCCTTTGGTGAAGTCCATATCCTCCAGCTTTTCCCCCGAGTATGAATCCGTTGGCTGGGAGATGGGACCACACTCTTCAGTAAACACTGAAGAGAAGTAGTCGTTGAGGAGATTAGCATTTTCTGCAGCTGAATGCTTTAATGTCCCCTCCTCATTCCTCAAAGGGCCAATCGTTTGACGTATTGGTTTGTGGCTGTTTTCATATCCAAAAAACTCCTTGGGATTCTCTTTAGAAATCTTGCCACTCGGAGTTCTTCAAACCGCTTAGCCGCCCTTATGCTGGACTTCACTCTCCTGGCTAGCCTCCGATATTCGTCAAAGTCACCCGAGATCTTCGATTGCCGGTACACATTTCTCTTCTCCTTAAGGAGTTGGTATATTTTTCGACTAAACCACTTTGGTTGAACAGAAGACTGACGGGGGCATTTCAGAGGAATGACCGCGATTGAAGACTCATGGGTGTGGTTTTGAAACTGTTCCACGAGTCTTTAACAGCCTCACACACTTCTAGCCTCGCGTCAGTCAGTCCAGCACGAAGACCTGCAAAGTCTGCTCTTCTCAAATCAAGTTTCCTCGATTTACTAGTTGAGGGCCCTGCCTTGGGGACTTTGACTACAAATCTAATTAGTCGGTGGTCACTGCCACCGAGCTCTTTGCCAACAGAGATGTCCTTAACGATGTCATCCTCAGAGGTGAAAACCAAGTCGAGGATATTGTCTCCTCTCGTTGGCTCTCTCACCCATTGAGTCAGGAACTCGTTGTTCGCGACCTCCAGGAATAGTGGGTTCTCGCCATAGGATTCTCTGGTTCCCTAGTCAACATGGGTATTGAAGTCAGCCATGGTGATACACACTCTGTCTTTTACAAGTTCGCCCAACAGCTGGTACAGACTCCTGTCCTGTTCTAAGAGTTGGACAGGGAATCTGTAAAGCACTAGGGTCCTGTATCTGGCCTGGCAGGACCTATCTCTAGGTCAACACCTAGTAATTCCTGGTCGGATACGATGCAATCCGTCGAGTTGAGAGCATCCTTGACATACAACATCACACCGCCACCCTCTCTGTCTCGCCGAACTTTCAGGAAGAGCTGGTGACTGGGAATCGTGAATTCACCTTCAAAATCTCGGCTTGAGGTTTTTATTCACGACTCCGTTATGGCCACCTTCTCAAGTTCTTCTGTTGCTACGAGGCCACGAAGTTCAAGAAACTTGTTTCTGATAGACCTCGCATTAAACAGAGGAACCTTGAGTGAGTTCCCGACTGTAGGACCTCCTATGCCCTTCCCTTTCCCGCTTTGTTTCTCTTTGGCGGGGTCATTCCATTCTTTGTGACCTCAGACGTTCCTCTCGTGAGCATTGCGGGATGGAACTCGTCTTGGGAGTATCTCGACCACGACACGTATGCGGGTTTTCAGCCCACAGTCGTCAAGTCCTCCCATAACCGTGGCCAGAATCTTCCCGCTGGCGCCGACTTTACCTCCTCGTAGGTAGAGATCGTTGCCACTTGCCATCAGGGCAACTACTGAGATCTCACAGATCTGAGCTTTCTCAGCCTCTACCATTATTTATCCGTCCGCCCCTTCCTGGAAGGCAGCTAGCCTTCACACTAGTGCGAAGGAAGGCCAATAGCAAGGGTTGTAGATCCCGCGCTTGGGAGCCACGGATCACGATGACCCTCGCGCATTTGGGTTCAGAGGACAGAGTCTTCCCTTTCAGTAGAGGCTCTTTCGATTCGTCTTTCTTCCCCACTCTTCTGTTTTTTTTCTTCTTTTTCTTCTTCGTTTTTTCTTCTGTTTTTACTTTCTCTTCTGTTTTATCTACTTTTTCTGCTGTCTTTTCTCTCTCACTCTTCCTCCCTTTTCTTCTTTTCTTTTTGACGACCTGAATAGCCCCAGCAGCAGCTGACTCTGAAACGTCGGCTGGGTGGCCTGTTTCTGTCGACGCGGTGCTTGAGGGCTCAACAGAGTAGCCGCCCGCATCGTTGGGAGTTTCCTCTTGCTCTATATTGGTGGCTGTCATCTCTGCAATGCTGGCTTTGAGACAACGGATTTGACTCGCATGCTCAGATTCAAGGATCTTCACTTTTTCTTCCAGCTGTCGTGATTTTTCCTCAGAAGATTTTAACATTTCTTTAAGCTCCTGCAATTCTTCTTTTTTACATATATATATATATATATATATATATATATATATATATATATATATATATATATATATATATTAGCAAAGAAAAGAGGTACCCTAGTAGATCTGATGATCCATTCAAAGAGGGTACCTTTAAGTGAACACTTGAACCGGCGCAGTCCTCTAAAGTGTAAGATTGACGATCTAGAAGAGCACTCACGCCACGCTTCAAGTCTCCAAACGGCTATTCTTCAAGACCTTGTCTAGTCTGACTTGAACTGTTCAACGGAGTTGCTGTTGACAACTTCCACTGTAAGTGCGTTCCAATGTCGCAGATGCTATATGTGAAAGATTTCCCACACAAATCACGCTGGAAACGCTTCAGTTCAGGTTTGTGGCCGCGATTTTTTGTTCTGTTCTGGCTAAGCTGGAAAATATCCCTGTAATCTACAATGTAAAGCCTCGAATTATTTAAAACACTAAGATTAGCCGACCACGCAGTATCCGAGTCTCTAACGAGGACAAGTCTAATTCCCGTAATCTATCCCCATAACTCTTGTATATGATAGAGGGAATCAGTTTGGTTGCTCTGACTTGCACACGTTCTAATCTTACGATATCCTTTCGAAGCGAAGGACTCCAAAATTGTACGTCATACTCCAGGTGCGGTCAGACAAGGAAGTTATGCAAACACAGTACTATCTCCTTGTTTTGTTATCCAAACTGGCGCTTTATATAACCTAGCATCCTTTGGGCTTTCTTCTCCGCCTGAATACACTGCCCCGAGAACTTGAGATCACTAGTTATAGTTACACCCATGTCCTCCTCAGTGTCGGTGGATATACTGAGATTGGGAGTTTCGGTGGCCGATATGCATTACTTTGCATTTCTTTACGTTAAAAGGCATTTGCCACGTGTCCGACCACTCTCCAATCTTCCGAAGATAATTTTGAAAGCGGGCAGTATCTCCTTCCTTTGCAAAGTTCATACCAAGCTTGGTATCATCGGCAAATTTAGAATTTTCGCAACCATGTCACCGTCCATGTCGTTGACGTAGATGATGAACAGTCGTGGTCTAAGGACAGAATCTTAAGAAACACCGCTAGTAACGGGCACCCACTCAGAAGCCTGTCCATTCACCACCACCCACTGCCGTCTGCCACTTAGCCAGTTCTCTATCCAACTTGCTACATTTCCGTCTATGCCCAGCGCACGCACTTTTCAGAGGAGGCGGCAGTGTGGTCCTTATCGAAGGCTTTTTGAAACTCTAAGTAGATAACATCCACCGCCTTCTCCCGGTCGTGCTCACTGAAAACAAAGTGGAAGAATTCCACAAGATTTGTGAGGCATGAACGTTGCCTTTGGAACCCGTGCTGAGAAGTCCTCAATCGCAAGTTGGACTCTAAATATGACGTAATTTTCTTCACTCTGATGCTTTGCATTAGTTTGCCGACTATTAAGGTTAATATTATAGCTAGCTAGTTCGACGGCTGGCTAGGGTTTCCTTTCTTGAAGATAGGAGTCACCTCCGCTTCACACCACACCAGTCTCTAGAAACGCATCCGGTCCGGATTGACATGTTGAAGATTGTGCTCATATGTCGCGACACTTGATCGTGCACTTCTTTCAACACTTTAGGTAGAAACCCATCAGTGATCTTTTTTTCTATTTCTCCTTGGGTGAAGTCTATTTCCTCCAGCTTTTCCCTTAAGTAAGAATCCGTGGGCTGGGGGATGAGACCACACTCTTCGGTAAACACTGAAGAGAAGTAGTCGTTCAGGAGGTTAGCATTTTCTCCATCTGACTGCTTTAGTGTCCCCTCCTCATTAACTAAAGGGCCAATTGTGCGATGGATTGGTTTACGGCTGTTTACATAACTAAAGAACCCCCTTGCGATTCTTCTTGAAAAGTCTCGCCACTCGGAGCTCCTCGGCACGCTTTGCCTCCCTTACGTTGGACTTCACTCTCCTAGCTAGCCTACCGTACTCATCAAAGTCACCATAAATCTTTGACTGCCGATATACCGTTCTATTCTCCCTCAGCAGTTGACCACTTTCTCGATTAACCACTTTGTTTGAACAGAAAACTGACGAAGGATTTGCGAGGGAGGAATCTTGATTGAAGACTCATGAAAGTAGTTTTGAATATATTCCCTGATTTACCAGTCACAGGCTCTACATTGGGGACCTTGAATATAAATCTGACTAGTCGGTGATCACTGCCACCGAGCTCTTCGCCTACAGAGAGATCCTCAACGATGTCATCCTCAGAGGTGAAAACCAAGGCGAGGATATTATTGCCTCTCGTCGGCTCTTTTACTCATTGAGTCAGGAACTCGTTGTTCGCGAACTCCACGAGCATTGCGTTCTTGCCACAAGGTTCTCTGGTTTCTCAGTCAACTTGGGTGTTGAAGTCTCCCATGAGGATACACACTCTTTCTTCAAAAGTTCATCCAGCAGCCGATACAGATCCATGTCCTTTTCAACGAGTTGGGCAATCAGTCTATAAAGCAGCCGGGTCATTTATCTAGCAGGACCTATCTCTAGGTCTACACCTAGGAGCTCGTGGTCGGATATATTGCTGCAGTTCGTCCTTTCGAATGTATACCTAACATACAACATTACACCGCCACCCTCTCTGTCTAGTCTATCTTTTAGAAAGAGTTTGTAGCCAGGAATCATGAATTCTCCCTCAAAATCTTGTTACGGATTGACCAGGCATTGAACAGAAGAACTTTCAGGGAGAACTCGAATGTAGGACTCCCTACTTTGTTCCGTTTCCCGGCTTGCTTGTTGGCGTGGTGGCATCCGGAAAGGTCGTACCAGGAGTGATGCGAGCGTACTGGCGCACGTCTGCCTTCACTATGGGCCGGACACTCCTTTGGGTCCTCTCTACGACATCGTGCATCATGTTCGACAGTAAAGCCTTTCATTAAAGGAAAGATGTACCCCATCCCTTTGGTAGAGGTCATTCCTACCATAAAAAGTGCGGTATGGGTCCACAAAAAAGACCTTCTCATCCGTACACAAATCTGCCAGGCGCTGGTTCAAAGAGACGTTCATCGAGTGAGTGGTCCGTGTTAGACCTCTCCTCGGGAGCATCCCGACCACAACACGAATGCAGGTTTTCAGCCCACTTTCGTCCATAGTGCCCATGACTGTGCGGAGGATTTTATCCTTAGGGCCTACCCTACCTCCTCTCAGGTAGAGGTCGTTACCACTTACCATCAGAGCAACGACTGAGCTCTCAGAAATCTGAGATTTCTCCGCCTCTACTCTAATGTGGTGGTAACCACGTCCTGGCAGGCAGCTTACTTTCACATTAATGCGAAAGCGGGCAGTGAGCAGGGGCTGCTAACCTCGTGCATGCGAATCGCCTAAAAGGGTAACCCTCGGACATTTGTCTGCAGACGACTGAGTTTTCCTTTTCGAAAGCGACTTGCCGATTTCCTCTTTTTTCTCTACATTTTTCTTCTTTTTCTTCTTCTTCTTCTTCTTTTTCTTGGCTTCCTCTGTCTTTTCTTCTTCTGTTTCTTGTTTTTCTTCTTCTGTTTCCACTTTTCTTCTCTTTCTACTTTCTCTTCTTCTCTTTCTAATTTATCTTCTTTCCCTTCTCCCTCTTTCTTTTCATTTTTTTAGCTCGTTGAGCCAGTCCTGCAGCAGAAGACTCATGCTCTTGGATGTCGAAGGCCTTCTCTCCTTCGCTCTCGCCTGAGCATTTGCACTTCTCTGATTTTAAGAGGTGAACCTTCCTTTAGAGGAGGGAATTCTCTCCCAGTTGAGCGATACTCTCGCCCAGGTGCTTCTCCAGTTCGCAGAAGTCACAGACACTAACGGCATCTGTGAGCTCCTTGCAGCTCCTGCTCCTGAGGTATTCACTCCATCTATAAACTTTGCAGATTCTGCAGGTTAACTTGCGGAATGGAGGACCATTCTTCTTCGCCATCTTAAAAACTCTGGGACCATACGTTAATTTCAGTTTTTGTTTCCAGTTTAGCACAGGGGCGAGCCACGCGTGCCTTGGAGGCAGAAATAGGTAGGTCCGAGCTGGAAACCGAACGTATACTGAACGGAGTGCGGGTAGGCCGGTCTTGATGTCTTCTCAAAACGTTCGCTCAGCTTTAGTCTCCCACCAGTTGTCGGCACAAGGTTACGAGGTGTTGCTCTTGCGCAATACTGGTTTTACGCGTTCTTTGATGATTTTTTCCGTATGTTCCCGTGCTTCTTCCGTTCTATTTTTTTTGCGCATGTGTATACTAATGCATGTACTATTCGGTGATATTCATTAATATCCGTTTATTAACGTTTTGAACACTTATGAAGTTACGCCCCTATTCTAAACTGATCGTATTTTTATTTTAATTTAGTAGTGCAGTGCTTTGCTATTTTCTAGCATTGAATTAGTGATGGCGTCGCAAGAGACTGTACCCGCATCAAGCCAAAGAGACTCAGTGGAGTCTATTGAAAAGTACTTTTCATTAGTGAAAAGACAGAATAAACATTGAATTTGAAGGTTTTTCTAAGATTTTTCTAATACTTTTCTAATTTTTTCTAAGATTTCTCTCAGTTTTCTAAGATAAAGATAAAGATTTGGATTTATCGATTTTTTATTTTAAATACCAATATCGTTATCGCTAGTATCGGAATTTTGGATTTATCGATTTATCGGTTATCACCTTATCGGGCGATAAATTGATCGTCAGTTATCGATTATCGGTTATCTCCGATAAGGTTATCGTAATCAATTTATCGGTTATCGTGATACATTTTTTTCGTTATCGCGCCCACCACTGATGTTACGTTATAGAAATTATCTAGAAGGTGCGAAAGATTCTTTTAAATTATATAAAAAATATTGAAAACAAATATTTAAGCTGCCTAAGTGCCTGAATGCTTATTCCCCAAAGAGTGTATTAGAGTTAAAGAATAGCATTTCTAAAACTTCGTTTTCTTGGGGGGGGGGGTGTCCTTGTAGTACCCAATTACAAGGTGGAGTAGAACCAACAAGGAACCTCACAAATCCAGCACCCTGTTGACCCTATGAAATCTTGAAATGGACACACAAACCAAACACTAAAATAATATGCCATTTGTTAATAATTACTTAATTCCAAGAAAACTGTATTGTATACTTGTAAATAATGGTAAACCGATAGTAAAAAAATAATATATCAATGAAAAGAAAAATGTATACTTTAAAATAATGCAAAACCACTAGGCAATGAAATTGCTGTGCTCTCACGCTAACACACAACCATTCACACACATTAAAAAACAGGTGCGAGCTGTCGGTTTTGGTCGCGCCAATAAGAAGACAATTGAAATAGCTGTTCATACAGGTAATGTATATGATACAAAGAGAGAGAGAGAGAGAGAGAGAGAGAGAGAGAGAGAGAGAGAGAGAGAGAGAGAGTCTGACCCACCAGCTTTGACATGGACCTAAGAAAGACGAAATTTTATGTTCTTACAAATATCGGCCTGGTATAAATAGGTCAAATTTCCAAAGTCAAACACTCTCTTGGTGAACACGCGCCTACACTAAATACACGCACATACCCTCTGGTCAAATAGCTTCCGCCTAGCTCTCGGATTGGAAAAACAGGGCCACGTGCCTAAGCTTTGTTAGAATAAAAGGGCTTGTAAAAGACATAGATAGTCAGACAAAGAGAGAATACAAGGACATTCAGGCTGTTAACACTGATAGACAGATACAAAGACGTGAGCATAATACAAACCAGTAACTCAGCGATTTCACTTGCCCGAAAACAAAAGGCAGCTATAAAACCAAAGGTAAATCTCCCAAACCACCATTTTTATAATTTCCTTACTTCCGCCAACTGTTAAGTCTCTTACCGTTATAGCAATGCCCTCTGGGCATTCCTATAATAAAATCCTCCTGGGAAACTTAAATATATATATTATGTATAAAATGCAAATCATTCATTTATTTTACTTAACTTTTGTCAATTAAATCATTCATGTAATTTATGTATAACTTAATAATTCATTCATTTATTTTACTTAACTTTTGTCAATTCAATCATTCAATTATTTCCTGCATAACTTTTTGCATTTCAATCATTCGTTTTATGTAACATTTAATAATTCAATCATTCGGTGACGAGAAACTGATTTCATTTAACGCACATATACAAACAACATCACTTAGAATTTCACGCACATACAAACACAGGCATTTCACCACTTGTGAAATAAAGCGAAATGACTCTCTCACTGGTATTCTCGTCGCCGTCATATTAAGGTCAGTTAAAAACTTTCCTCTTCACTTATTCTCTAAAATCACCCCATACTAAAGAGAGATCCTAATTCCCATTCACACATTCATTACAACTCAAATTCACTAATTATAGTCGCTACAGCAAAACGATTACATTCGCTACATAAAAATAATTTGCACATTCAACATCCATTCACAAAAATTATACGGCACATTTCATCTCGTCAAGTGAAGTTTTTTTTCAACTCAAGTTCAACCTTGCCTAGTTTAACGTAATTCAACTTATTATAATCTATTTTGTCAATCCCTAATATATATATATATATATATATATATATATATATATATATATTATTTACTTTAAAAAAACTCGTTGCATTTATTTTCCATCCTACGTGAGAAGTGTTTCCTTTGGCCTACATTGTTCATAATTCGAAATCTCTTCAATCAATAAAAATTTATGCATGAAGAATATTATATCATATACGCTATCTAGGCCAACGATATAGTATACGACATTTGTATAACCGTTAGCCCAGGCTATAAGTGGAAAACCAACTGGGATCTTGAATTTTCAATTGGAGTCAGATAGAATTCTACGGCATAACCAAACACAGCCGATAATCCAAGCCAAATCCCGCATGCCCCATAAACTACTCATCTCCCTTAAGGCAAAAATACTCCATGAAAATTTGTTAAGGCAATCACGTTGAAAATAATAAAATATGCATTTCGAGGAAAGAATGTTTTTTTTTTTTTAAGACGGCGAATTAGCATTGAGAAATTAGAACAGTATTGGGGAGAAAATCGAACTAATGCGCTTCTACCGGGGTTTGTAAAAGTTTGGTTTCACTCGTTTTTTTATCTTAAAGTTCTACTTTTGTACCACATGTCATTTAAACGTCTTTTACACTGTGTACAGATGTGTTGAGATGGAAGTGAAAAGAATCGAGATCTCTGCTCTTCTGCGCGCGGGCCACAAGCCCAACATCGCCAAGCGGGTCAACTTCAGCTGAATGACCATCCTCAGAGTCGTGAAGAGTCTTAAGAACGGAGAAGACATCAAAGATCGACCTCATGCAAGCAGACCTCAAATTGACAAACGTTTGGCTGTGATAAATGCCTTCGTAACTGGTCCGTAGCTCAAGATGACTGCGCTCGTGAAGAAGAGGAACATCTCGGTTGCCACGATGTCCAGAACCGTCAAGGAGGAGGGCAAAAAGATCTTGAGGTGCATGGAAAGCCCTTTGCTCACCGATCGCATGCAAGAACAACGTCGAGAGCGTTGTAGTCGCTTTTTCAATGGCTTCAAGAGTCAAGGCAATCGAATTCTCATTCTTTTCTGATGAAAAAATTTCTCACGGTGGATTTTCTTGGTGAGCTTTGGTTAGCAAGTACCCGAGAACCAGTACGTCCTTACGACCAAGCACCAGGGCTCCGTGATGATACTCGTCGTCATGGCTTAAAATGACGAGAAGATGCCACCGGTGTGTTTCGTGGCCAGTTAGAGGCTCACCGCAGCCGATTACAGCCACATCTAGTGAAAGAAGATCTGCCTTAGGTGAGAAAGATCATGAAGAAGGGGAACTGCGCCTTTTAGTAGGACGGTGCATAGGCATACACGGCCGAGACCGTGCAAAAGTGGTTAATGTCGAAGATGAACTTCTAGACGAAGATCTTTAGCCTGCCGCAATCGCCCGATCTCAATCCCCTCGGCTATAGTGTGTGGGCGCATGACAAGGTCAAGGGCTGCAAGGTCTACCACAGTAACATCGACGAGCTGAAGTCCTCCATAAACCGCATGTAGGCCAGCATGAGGAAAGACTTCGCCTCTGAGGGTGGCTAAATTGATTAATATTACAATTTAGGCACATATTTTTTATGTTAAACATATAAATATGTTTAGCCTAGGGAAAGCAGAAGAGATAACAAAATGATTAAAGATTTAATATTTGGTTTAAATGGTTGATGGATTATTTAATCAAGAAGATAAAAATTAAAATGAATAAAAATATAATAATCACAAAAGGCAATTAATTTGAAGATAACATTTGCATTAATTTAATATATATTGACGGTTATTATTGTTTTTGCTTTGATTCACTTCCAAAATAATTAGGCCATTGACTCATTGGGTTTGAACGACGTTAAATATTAGCTCTTTATTCTGAAAGGTTGCGACAAAAGAGATTAAATTTTGTGCTTTATTACTGAAAATAATTAATTTAACAATATTAATTAATTATATAAAATAATTTGTAAGAGTTAGAGGATATAATTATTTCTTTAAATGGGAATTGCTCTTGATAATTTGTGGAAGCATGGCCCTGGCACTAAAAGTGCACCAAGAAAGGGCCTCGCAGGAATAGGAAGAATTGCAACAACTTTCCTCGTGGATATATATATATATATATATATATATATATATATATATATATATATATATATATATATATATATATATATATATATATATATATATATATATATATACTATATATATATATATATATATATATATATATATATATATATATATATATATATATATATATATATATATACTTGTAAACTGGTCAGGAATTAAAACGGAAAGCCGTGAATTCAGATATAAATACCTATTTGGCGACAGAGTAATCAAACGAACATTTCTCGTCTGGAAATGGAATTAAGCTGAGAAAGCTGGCGGCTTTTCAGCTATGACAAAAATTACATCAAAGAAGTGAACATGGGAAGTGCTATAAACTCATTAGCGTCGGGAGAAGAAAATCCTGCCTAGTGGGTGGAGCATTGTGGTCCCAGTGAGGGAAAGAGACCACGCCTCCTTTACTATTTCTAGAAAAAAATGGAGAATTTGAGAGAAGGAGATCCATTTACTCTTTCTTGGGTAGACAGTTAAATCAGATAGACGATCAAATGGAAAAAAACTAATAACGGTTCGTTTATCATAGCGAAACCCCCGTTATAATCGCCTAAGTCTTGTTTTCGTAACACTCGCTTTCCCCTATCGTAATTGTATAAACGCAAGCCACACTTTTCTCTTGCTTGTTTTGGTTTGTTGGAATTAAACATTTATTTTTTTATGTGATTCCTCTCAGTCCTTTCTCGATCACAAGCTTTCGGTAAGCCCAGCCCAGCTGGTATATTTTTTGAGTATCTTTTGGAGTCAGATACGAAAGTAACGCCACCATTCTCCTTACTCGTGGGACTTGAGGGACCTCTCCAAAATATTCGCGCCATTTTTAACCTTTCAAACTGGTGACGTCCTTCCTCTACTGGGGTGCCTCAGCCTCGCCCATAAACCGAGTTGCCTCCTAATTTTAATTTCCTCATCCCATAAAGTGGGTGACTTTGAGCCCTTCAAAGAGGTGACTGATCTTCCCCCTATAAAGTGGTAACCCGAAACCTCCCATAAAGAGGTGACAAGATATACTCCTTCAAATTGATTCCTCAAAGTGGTGGCCCCTACGACGCGAACAGTGAAGGCATCGAATATATGGACTCTGCATGCAATCATCAGACAAGACTAGTCGAACGGGACTTCCTGAACACCATCAACTTCAAGCCGCACATCTTCAATAAATCAGCAGTCATGTGCCAGCCATCAATACACGTAGAAGAACTGCGAAGAACCGCCCTTCAGGCAGGACTCAATAAGGACCTCGCGCGTCATATATTTATACAATCCTTACTGCCGATCTTTGCGCTTATAATTGCTACACAAAAATAACTAACCCTGGCCCAATTAGATAAAGTAGCGGATGAACTTACTGCGTTTAATAGTGAGCGGTGTCGTAGTACGACGTGAATTCCGAAATATGCAGTGCCGTATCCGTCTCTAGTGCTTTTTTTTACCGGTCAAATGTTAAATGCGTATATAATTCTGCGGGGTTTGCACGATCGGTGCCTAAAGATAACTACAGTGTGCATAATATACCGAAGGGATTGCGACCATTCCGGAGAAAACGGAAACCTGTAGTTTGCCGCTTGCACATGTACTTTGGCGAGGAGGCCTAGTTTGGTAAGCCCTTGTGCAGGTAGCCAAGAAGAGGAGAACGTTTGGAAATGCAACCTTTTTCCAGGCCATCTTCTCCAGTCCAACGGGAAAACTAGTCAGGCATGCCTTAATGGGTGCGGCTACTGGTATGCCATTGGTTTTCAGCAAATTTTTAATTGACACAGGGGCAAGCGTCCCATTAACCCCGGTAGAATTGGCTAGGTCGAGTGAATTGGCGATTCCACTTCGTTAAGTGTTAAATTATCTGACGAACCGGCGGTAGCCCTGATTATATATGACCTTCAAAACATACCTCCTCCCCCAGTGTAGGGCAATCTTGAAAGAAGATGAGCCTCTGTAAGGACGGACCCGCTCCCGCTCAGGCATCACCACCGTCGCCACACTCAGTTGCCCACAATATCGAAATTGTGCATATTGATATAGTCAGACCGCTCCCACCATACACACTTCTGGGTCAATCCTTCCACTCGCACCGGCGATATTTACTTTCGTGTATCGACCGAGCCTCAAGATGGATAGAAGCAATATCGACGACGTACATAAGTGGCACAATGGTTGCTTTGACTTTCCTAGACAGGTGGATGTCCGGGTTTCGTCTCCCGCTCTATGTTATAACCGACAGAGGCGCTCAGTTCGAATCCGAGCTATTCAAGTAATTGTCAGCCCTCGTTGATTTTCATCGGCGCCGCACTACATCATACAGACCGTCGACGAACGGGATGGTGGAAAAGAACAGCAGGACCCCGAAGAGCTCCATAATGGCGCGTTGACAAGGCTGGCTGTTGGCACTTCCAATAATCCTCCTGGGCATTCGTGTCTTGCCCACCGAGTCGGGATTTTGGCCTTTCACGGCAGTAACGAGCACCACACTGTTTTGCTCAAAACCTTTAGTCTCAATGTCCTAATCAAAATCGGATGCTACGTAAGTTTAGCATATCGACTTAACGAGAGTATCTTTAGGACACATGCACTCGGTGCCTAAGCCTTTCATGCCCGAGACCTACAGAATGCGACGCATGTTTAGGTCCGGATAGACTGCGTTCATAAACCCTCGAAGCGCCATATGCTGGCCCTTTCCTGATGATCGAGCGTGGCAGCAAGGTATTCAAGCTGGAATATCCTGATGAAAGAAGGGACACTGTCTAAATAAACTAATTAAAACCGGGGAACTTGACCATCTTACGCGATGATGACATGCCGGGTAATCAGCGTCTCGCAAGGACACAGGATGGGCACATGAGGACCAGCCGCAGTTCGCCACGTGGAAAACCTGCGTCAGGAGAAGATGCGACCTCTGACAACGCGCAAGAGACCAGAGCGAGAACCGGGAAAAAAACGAGCAGCCGGGAATGGACATGTGCTCCGGGAGAAGGATCTCGTTGGCCAGGGACAATTTGTATTATTATTGAACATTGCGTAATCATAAATATATCGCCACTCTTTTATTTCATAATAGGCATAAATACATATAAAAATATCGCTGATCCATGTTATTTTTTATGTACCTTAGAATTTGTATGTTAAAAGAGGCATAAATATATATACATGCCTCGCTGAACCATGTTTGCCTTTTAACTCTGTGCAATGTAATAATTATAGACACAACTTAGCGATATTTCATGTAAATCTTTTTTTTAGGGGGGGGGGGAGGCTGTACAGGCTCTTTCTGAGCACAGTTGTATCCATCTATAAGTGATGTTGATGTCATTGCTCCGTGCCTAGGTTGAAAGTATACCCGTTTGTCTAGTTAGAATGTGCAATTCTCTTTCAAAACTCCACACTACTGGGCGGAGAGTTCAGTCAAGGCATGGGCCTGGCACTAAATTTGCACCAGAATCGCTGGTATAGGAAGAATTGCAGCAAATATATATATATATATATATATATATGTATATATATATGTCGTGGTATGACATTATATTATATCAATACCATATTATATCTATGGGGGAGGAACCAATAACTTAAAGGCGAACTGACAAAATGGACGGAACGCCACGAGTTTTGAGGGGCGAAACAACTAGATAAGAGTGCAACGAGGTCAGGTATAATATGGGCAATGGCAAAGCTCAAGGTTATTTAAAGAGGCATTACAAAAATATAATTTTATTTAAATAAAAATTAGGAGAGAATTGATGGGCAAAATTACACCGGTAAACGAAGGGGGTAATTGTAGTTATGAATCAGACTATGAAGTTTAAACTTAAGGTATTACAGGAGGAGACTATTCAAATGGGAGAGGGGATTAACTCAAATGGGTAACTGAAGGGAAGGAGGGGTTGGTTTATGGAGGATTCCGGGTGAGACGTCAGGGTAAGGCTTCACGGATGTCTTCTGCACGTGAGGCGAGGCCGCTAGGAACTTCTGATTGGGATGTTAAAGTGATGACGGTTCTCCAAAAAGGGAGGGGGGGGGGGTGCGGTAACGTCAGGTCCAGGGGAGAGTATTTCGGCCACCCGAAAGCGAGGGGCAAACGAGGAGGGCTTCGACAGGAGTTGATGAGTGAAGTCGGAACAATCGCTCGGTAGCGATAGTTAAATGGAATTACCTCACTGACTGGGGATAATTCCAATACACAAATAGTTCAGCTGTCACTTTGCTTTGTTGTTAGCATATGACTTGGAACTAGAGAAAATCTTCTTGAGTCCGGGCGAGACTTCTCAACTCTGTGTCTCATGGGAAACGAGCAATATATATGTCTGAGGCTCTCCCCGCGGGAAGGGGGGGGGGGGGTAGTGGGAAACAGTTCTACTCTCGAATCTTCTTGCCGAGGATATTTTAACCCGTGTAAAGGTGAATCGTGGTGGACGCGGCTCGAGGCTACCACTTGTGGAAGGTGGGGAGGGGGGGTAGGCTTACCAATTTAAGCCCAACAAAACCTTTTACAGTGTAAGGAAGTTCCGTGCTGGACAAGAAATTCCACGTGGAATTCCCTCATATATATATATATATATATATATATATATATATATATATATATATATATATACTCGTTCTTTCCCACACTCACGTGTTCTAGCAGGAACGATTTGATCTCGCCTTGGTCACTTTATCTTCCTTTAGGCCAACAAACACCGTTTCCAGAGAACTGTCATTTGGCCTTTTCCTTGGTTTTGCTTATTGACACCAGTCTGCTACAAGGAAATTCTTTGCTTATCGGTTTTTCACCGTCTATCTATAAAATTCTCTCTCTCTCTCGAACACACATCAACAAACATTCACTTCATTCAAAACTCCCCCCCCCAAATCCTTTTGGTCACGCCCACCTTCTCTGCACATATAAAACAAGCACATATTATTCACACAAATCAGACATACATTATTCATACAGTGGATCACATCACTTCGTCTTCGTCACTGTGATCCATCCACCTTGGTGTTTAGGATTCACAATTCATCATTAAATCGCAAGTTCAAAATAAAGTTATTTTTCATCAAGTTGCTTATAAAAATCCAAATACGACCTTATTTGGTGGACACCCTCAAGAACGAACTCGAATCATCTAGCAGAGGACTATTTATTTCAACCTGGAACTGGTGACCCCCGCCACAATTAATCCATTAACTACTTTTCTCACTATAAGCAGCGACCAACTGCCTCTCTCGCTATATATATATATATATATATATATATATATATATATATATATATATATATATATATATATATATATATATATATATATATATATATATATATATATATATATATATATATATATATATATATATATATATATATATATATATATATATATATATATATATATATATATATATATATAGGGTCTTTCAATAAGGTCGCTCGATTTTTAAACGTAAATAAAACAAGTTCTGTGTGATATATGCACTCAATTTATTTTAAATTTGAAAGTACATTTTATGGCATTAAGTGTGGAATATGAGATCATTCAAATGTCCGCCGCAGCTTTGTTTGGTGGAATATATTCGAGAGGCCCAATTTAGATGACTTTGTCGCATAAATCTGGCTGAATTTTCTGGATGGTGTTCGTTATGTTGACTTTGAGGGCATCAACTGTTTGTCTATTATTCGCATAGACCTGCGATTTAATGTAGCCCCAAAGAAAGTAGTCTAATGGCGTTAAATCGCATGATCTCGGTGGCTAGTTGATGGCCGCCGCGCGAGATGACCCTGCCCTGAAATTGCTGGTGCAAAATGTTTATCATGGCGTGCGCAGTGTGGCACGTAGCGCCGTCCTGTTTGAAACACACGTCGTCAGTATCCATATCAGGCATATAATTCCGTTGAGGCCACAATAAGTTGCTTATCATCGATCTGTAGGTCTCGCCGTTGACGGTTATGGCAATCTCATCTTCGTTCTCAAAAGAATACGGACCGATAATTCCGTTAGACGAAAATTCGCACCAAACAGTGACTTTGTTGGGATGCAATTGGTGCTGGTGTATCTCATGTGGGTTGTTTTCGTCCCAAATCCGACAATTTTTCTTCTTTACAAATCCATTCATCCAAAAATCGGCATCGTCACTGAAGATGATTTTGGGGGGGAAATTTGATGCAACTTCCAACTGCTCTAGAGCTAGAGCCTAATCAGCGAACACACGGCGTGGTCTATGGTCGTTTACCTTAAGTCCCTGGGTAAGTTGGATTTTGTACGGGCGCAGACCCAAGTCCCTACGCATAATTCGCCAAACTGAAGTCGCAGAAAGGCGAAGTTCTTGTGAACGACGAGAAATTGACTGCCTCGGATTTTCCAGTACACTCTCATTTACGGCAGCGATGTTTTCAGCAGACCTTGGGTTTCGTCGGCGTACGGGTGTTGGCTGATTGTTGATCGACCCTTTTGCCTCGAATTTGGCCACCAGGCGTCGAACAGTGGACTCGGCAGGACGATTGTGGCGAGGATAGAAATCATGTAATGGGCGGATCGTTTGTCGAACGGAGCACTGATTTTGATAATAACATTTAATGATTTACATACACTGTTCAACGCTATAACCTTTTTAAAATTTAATAATACAAAAACTAATTAAGTTATAAAAGTGGGTGATATATAAAATGAAAGAGGAGATCTTAGATTTTTATTATTTAAATATAATATCCTTCAAATGTTCTCCATTATTGTTAAAACAAAGGCGGATTCTTTGCACCATATTTTCCATGACATTTTCCAAAACATCAAGAGTGATTTTGTCGATTTCTTCAACGATGTTTTGTTTCAATTCCTGCAGATTATTAGGTTTATTCACGTATATCTTTTCTTTAAGGTATCCCCAAAGGAAAAAAATCTGGAGGGGTAAAATCAGGTGATCGTGGTGGCCAAGAAACGTCACCTAAACGTGAAATTAACTGACCAGGGAAGGCTGCTCTTAGTGTCGCATGGTTAAAAAGTGTTCAACAACAGCCACAACCGTCAACTAGGATACGTTCCAGTCACCTACGAATTTCTCGAACATCATTGCAACGCATCCTAACAAAAGAATTGAAAATTCATCCATACAAAATTCAAATAACTCAACAATTAAATATTGCAGACCATCAAAAGAGAATAAACTTTGCACCCGCATTTTTGGGACTAACAAATGATCCGACTTTTACTTCACACATAATCATGTCCGATGAAGCCTATTTTCACATTACTGGATACGTTAATAAACAAAATTGCAGATTCTGGTGTGTTAGAATCCCATGATCATTTAAGAGCAGCCTCTTCATGCCCAGAAAGTTACGGTCTGGTGCGGCATAACCAGTTCGAGAATCATTGGTCCCTACTTCTTCGAGATGGTGACGGAAAAACAGTGACAGTAACAGGGGACACTTACAGATAAATGATACAAGATTATTTATTGCCAGAACTGGACGATTGGGATATGCCTGATATGTGGTTTCAACAAGATGGGGCGACACCGCACACAGCGAGAGAAACCATGGCAAGACTAAGAGCAGCCTTCCCTGGTCGGTTAATTTCACGTTTAGGTGAAGTTTCTTGGGCACCACGATCACCTGATTTTATCCCTCCAGATTTTTTCCTTTGGGGATACCGTAAAGAAAAGGTATACGTAAATAAACCTAATAATCTTCAAGAATTGAAACACAACATCCTTTAAGAAATCGACAAAATCACTCCTGATGTTTTGGAAAATGTCATGGAAAATATGCAAAGAATCCGCCTTTGTTTTAACAATAATAGAGAACATTTGAAGAATATTATATTTAAATAATAAAAATCCAAGATCTCCTCTTTCATTTTATATATCACCCACTTTTATAGCTTGATTAGTTTTTGTGTTATTAATTATTATTTTTTTAAATGTGAAGTAACTTTTGGGCCACCCGTTATATCTATATATATCTATCTATCTTTCTATCTATCTCTCTATCTATCTATCTATATATCTATATATATATATATATATATATATATATATATATATATATATATATATATATATATATATATATATATATATATATATATATATGGTGCGGTTAATGTAATGGCATTATTAGACAACTGCTGTGCTTCAGGTCAAGCGGGAGATCCTATCCTCCTCGAACTGGATGACTACATTTATAGGATAGCTAATCCGCCACTCCCCCAAAAACTGGATTCAAAGTTACCTTTTTATGTTCGCTTGTTTACCGTCACAGAAAACCGTTATTATTATTTTTGCATCGTTTACTTTCTTCTTGGGTCAAAATCGATGAGTTTTCTGAGTCGTAGTCGCTAAATGTAATTAGGTAATATTTCAATTTTGTTGATAATTCTTTCCTGATGTTTTTTCACATTCCATCAAGCTTAGAACGGCACTTCGTTTCCATTAGCCAAAAGGCTAGGCGAACTCGGGAATCTTGGATGGCTTCTGGCTCTTCTGTTCTGGTGAATAATTTCGATGATTTTTTCATCCATTTCTTGATTAGCCATATCCTGCATATTTCTTATTCCCGCCTCCCTATGCTGGCTCTACTTGGCGTATTCTCTCTTATAGATATGTACCCATAATTAGGTACACGCATTTGTTCTGCACGACCTTTAGTCTCTTTTATGTCCTCTAGACCCAAGAGAGGGCGGAAGTGAGGCCAGAGTTCTGACTGTGGCCGAGGCTTTCGAAATTTCATAGTGACTTGTTTCCTGTACTCAGATGAAGTAGTCTTCATCTCAAGTACATTACAATCCGTGGTGTAGGGATAGCGCCTATTTCCCACCTTGGCATCTAATAGCCGTCTCATTCCAATGTGGAGTACCTTGCTCTTGGTTCGTTGTTATTTTCAATTTAGTATCGTAGATGTTTAAGTTTTCGATTTTTACCCCGATTTGAATGTTGAGGGAAGTAGGGTTGCCATGGAGGCCTGCATTAAGCATAAACCAGGGTCAGTCTATGCTCCCCAAACTCATATACTCCGCTCTCTCCATGATATAGTCACATAGATCTTGAATTGCACCCCCTTTGCCAAATCTTATCCAAATTCTTTTATACATCCCGACAAACAATGTCCACTAAACTTCTTTCCATTTTGTCTTGGGCAAGATTTTTTCGTTGTGACAATTATCGTCATCTCCGTACTTTGCTTTTCCCAAAAGCCAAATTGGTACGGATTGTACAGGGAGTTTTCCTCCAAGCGAGCCACGAGTCTTCGATTGATGATCTTCTCGAAGAGCTTCCTGCCAAATTCCAAGAGTGAAATTGGTCGGTAATTCTCTTTCATCGTTGGATCCTTTCCTGCTTGGCTAAGAAGATCATCTTAGTGGTCATGAAAGCATCAAGGGCGTCTTATGCCTCAATTTTGTAAAAAGAGGCCTTATCTGCTCCTGACACCTTTATGTCTACGAGTACGGGCGTTTCCACACAAATTTAGAACCATTCTACAGGTTTTATTTATCCAGGGTGCTCCCCTGGTAGAGCTAAGGACACAAAGGGCGAAAACTCAGCATGGGCTAAACCAGCCCCCCTGTCTCCCCTCGGTGGGACCGTTTCCCGTTAGGCGAAACGGCCGTGCGCCTCAACCGAGTCTTTACACTAACAGTAGGTAACACCCCTGAAGGTGGTCGTGAAACCGTATTCCGGAGTTCCTAAAGCTACCTACACCCAGTGCTGGGCTGGGTGGCCTGGAGACAGTGGATCCTATAAAGAAGGGACCTCTGCCCCTGAGTCCGACCCACCCACCTGGTGTTTCTAGGCCAAGAGAGGAAAAGGAAAAAGTCTCGCATGGCGAGCCCAACCTCCTTCGATAAGTTTTCGAAGGAGACAGTGCCTTCAGCGCCTAGATTTATGAATCCGAGAAGGGTACAGAGATTCCCGTGAGGGTCTTCTATTCGAAGAGAGCCCCAGCATCTCTTCTAAGCTAGGCCTGGAGGCGAATTCATTAAATGCAATTGCCACGAACTCCGTGCCAACTGGGGGGAGCTGCGGAGGCCCGCATCTTCCCGTTACCTGTTAGCAATTTTGCAGGCAACCATGCTGGGCGCGTGCCCCTTCACCACCTTCTCTGCATATAAGGGTTTCGCAAGCCTACCTTAATGAGATGAGGCCGGGATGTCTCCATGAGATGTCTCCATTCTTCTTTTTGCTATATATACCTCCTTTCAGGCAGTACCAGTGCAGCTCCACTTAGATAGGACGTATACTGTTATTTCTGCGAACATTTAACCGTCAGCTGACTTCGACGTGGGGAAATTCCGCCGCACCGTGGCACTGTGCTCTGAGTTTTAGGAGTAGATACCTTCTCTGGAGAGACAACTCAATCGATCCCAGGGGTCTTTGCCGAGTGATCGACGAGATGGAGATAGGTGTCCTATATGTGGCTGAGTTTACGCATCACTGCCAGAAAACCGCTTCATTTACCTGTCTTGATATCTCTCTGTGCTCTCCTGAGGCACAGTTAGATTTTGGGTGGAAACTAGTCGATGACATCCTTTATGGCATCACTTTCACATTTAAATATCATTTTCTGGATTGCTGCTGCTTGAGAGACCACCTTTTACTTAGGAGGTGCTTGGTGCTGGGCGGTGGTCAGCATTTCAGGAAACGACTGATTTCTCTGTCCCAGTCGACGAGTTTAGGTCGGTGGATGAGGCCGTTGAGTTCTTTTCCGGTAATCTCATCGCCATGCCCCTAGCTAATATTCGTAGAAACTCTGGCCATTTTTCACGGTGATCACATCTGTCGTGGCCAGCCGAGTGTGAGACGGCCCTCAAACACAAGCGTTATGCCTAAATGCGCAATACGTGACGCCCTGACGATTTCACTGTCGAAAAATTTAGTCGAGCTAAGGCTTGGTTCGGGTATGTTTCGAAGCACGCCCGCTGCTCTTTCTGGCGGGCATTTATGTCTTCCCTTAACACTAAGGCCCCTCTAACAGATGAGTGGTATCAAATTAATAAAATTCGCGGCATAGGCAAGTTCTCGTATGACCCTCTTCCCATTCTTCAGGAGAATGAGACCGCAAACACAGACCTCGCGGCCATGGCGGAGTCTTTAGCAACCCCTTTCTTCGCATTATCTAACCGAGATGCTGCTCTGCCATCATTTAGTGTACGTTGTCATATCGCTGAAGACTGCCGACTGTTCCTTTTCCCTAGAGGCAAAGAACCCTTCAACGACATGTTTAAATTGAGTGAGTTGCGTTCCGCTCTGGCTTCGTGCGTGTACACCACCCCTGATAAGGACAGTGTCCCGTATGCCATGCTTCAACACCTAGGTGTGTGAGGCATACTCTTTCTGTTAGATTTGTTCAACACGAGCTGAATAGAGACTATCCTCCCTGGCACCTGGCAAATGCCTATTTTGCTCGCTTTTGGCAAACTGTGGAGCGATCACTCTACCCCGTCCACGTTTCGTCCAATTTCTGTAATCTTTTACAAAGCTCCTTAACTACTCTCGGGGTTATTGGAATCTCCACAAACCCTGGTCCCTAGTATCAGTGACCTAGCGTTTACCGCGTGACGGGTGAATGTCTTCAGCTGGGTATCTGGACACGTGGGACTTACGGGGAATAAGCGCGCCGATGAGAGCGATAAATAGTCACCGAGGGCTGGGTAACCAGAACAGCTTTTGACTCTTTCTCAAAGCGACTACATGACAGGAATCAGTGCAGCCCTCTGGGAGGCTTAGAAAAGAAGAGAGTAGACGCCTAAAGAAGAGAACTTAAAGTTGCGTGCCATTGCACACCAACTGTTTGCAAGGATCTCCCACACAATGCCGCGGCGACTTGAGGTCACTTCAGTCATCTTCGAATTGGGCACACTCTCGGGACGCACCGCCTTTTGATAGAGACATCGCCTGCGCCTTACTGCGACGACTGCGTTTTGCTCCAGACTGTTCGGCACATTCTTGTTGAATGTCCCAGTCTAGGCGATCTTCGCGCATGTTACCTTTCTTCCTATCAGGACGAGTGGGTTGCTACGGCTTGTCCCTTCAACTTGGGCCTGTGTCCTTTACACAATCTAATGGACTATCTTATTATTTGTAGGACGCTGGCCTCATTAATTTTATTTGACTCTCTTTGTTGTAGGTCACATCTTCCCTCGCCGGTGGGAGTGGGCCTCCCCCCGACGCCTGAGCCTGCTTCCTTCTTCTTCTTGCTTTTTTGCTTAATTTTTTTTGCTTCTTTGCCTTTGAGTTTTTTATCTTTGTTACTTGGTTTTTGCATGTATTTGTTCGATTTTAATCTAGCTTACTATTAGACTGTGACGTGTTACGGCGACTTTTGTCCGAGTAGGCAGTCTCCAAATGGGCTTCTATAAAAAACAATTCTTGTTCTGACCCATGATGCCGCTGTGGGCTATTCCTCAAACCAGTTTCCCTATGGACTATTATGTCCATACCAGGTGGTGGGTATAGTTAGGACCAAATTAATGCATGGCAGACAGCTCGGGAAAGTTTCCACCTTGTTCGATGGGCGGGAGCAACCGAGGTTTTTAAGCCTTCATTTGGTGTAACGAGTCTCTTATTAAAAGTATTATAATTTTATAATTCCACTAGGCTCTTAGGATAGCTTCTCAGTTTTCAGCGTTGCTCATGGCACTTTCTCAAGTATGTAGTTGAAATGAATTTTAACTCGCTTATCAACAATTGCTTGTTGACGAAAAATCCTCCTTCCGAATGAAATTCATTTTCGTTCGTTGATGCTTTTATAGGTTGGAGTCAGAGAACGGTTCACCTTTTTCAGGAGAGGTGCAATACTCCTGTCTTTCATCTAACAGTCTATTACAAGCCTAACACCAAGTCTATTCTATTTAACAAGAACAGACGACTACATGTCTCGCCTTGCGCCTTCCCCATTAGATTGTTATAACCTCAACTGCCTCAAAGACGTCTTGTGATTTTTCAAGAACCCTCTCCTGTCTCATCACCCATTCCCCAATACTTCCAACAGCTCACAGTGTACCCTGTGGTTATCAGCCGCTATTTAAATGCCCGTGATCGTGATACAGAGATAGCAACAGCCGCCATAGCCTACTCCCTTAATACTCACTCCTATACTGCCCTCCTAAAGTCCGCCGGTATGGATCACATTCCATGTATCTTTGCATATAAAATACAGGCCACACAACTTGTCCAAGCTTCGTTATATTCTTTCTGCTTCTCCGAAACCCCAGGCTATTCCCCAATCTCGTCTTCCGAATTCTTTCCATTTTTCTCTATCAAGATAGAGGATATTCATTCAGGAATTCCCTCTGTTTCTATCCATCTCCAACGATTAACTCGCACTATTCCTCCCTCGCCTGAGTATCTTCCTCTCGCCCCATTGTTCCCTGAAGAATTAAACAAATATCTTCCTAAAAAAGAGGTGTCCTCTCCTTGTCTCTTTCCCTCAAACTGTCTACCACAAGGACTTGCTTGCTCTTATACTTTATACAGTGTTTAAAGTAAGCCGCAACGGTCTGGTACGCCGTTCCGGAAAGAAATATACAGCCGGTACGCAGCGGAATACTTTTGGGGGGGACGCAGCAGCCTGTCACACAACAGGATCAGTACAATTTTCAAGTAAATTTCTCCGAAATAAATGTAAATTTGAGGTTTACATAAATATCTCTTTGGTATTATTCATTCTATCAACAAAATTTCATATATGCTGTTACGTGTTAAATCGCATTTTTTAACGCGCTGGACTAGAGCATTTCCATACATTCCCTTACAATGTACAAGCGCTTGGCAGTCTGCATTGTCATGATGGTAGTAGCGGTCCCATTAAGTGGATGAGCACTCACGGGTGAGTTTTTCCAATGTTAGCAGTGATAGTAGGCCTATTATGGCATCATTGGAATTGGAATTTTAGGAAACACTGCCTGTGACCACTTTTTAGAATGGCATTTTTATTGAGTAAACCATCTCTATGTAATAAAGAATCTCTGCAATTAAATTTTGAATCTCTGGTTTGGCCTTACAGAAAGAGGGAAGTGCCAATCAAAAAGAAACCTATAACACCCTCATCAATCAAATGTCAGTCCTCGACCCTGACAACTGGGACATGACACTCCTCGCTTTGGAGAAGGGGAGGTGAAGGCTTTAAGTCAGGTCCAACATGTGAATGAAAAAGAGGCTCAACTTGATTTCGTGGACTACAAGACAAGTGGAGGGAGAAGAATTCCCAACCAGATGAAGAAGCTACTTATTGCAGTAGATACACTGTCTGCAAGCAATTGAGATTGTGAAAGAGGGTTCAGCTCAATGAACATGACCATTGCAGAGTACAGGAGCAAACTCACAACCAAGAATGCGGCCAATCTCCTCTTCATCAGCTGTTTGGTACCACAATCGGATCCACTGCCTTATGCGAAGACATGGCTGGGCAATGGAAGAAAAGAAGCCACTTCAACAAAAGGAATGGCTCGCCACTACATATAAGAAGAGGACAACTAATACAGCTATCTGTGGAAAGTGTGGAAATGTGTGTGATTTCATTTTTCCTGAATCTCCCTTGCCTACTTTAAGTCCTATCAGTTTTATTTGGTAATCGACAATTTTCCTAACACTCAGAAAGGGACATGGGCATGCCCAGCTTGATTTGTTGTTCACACATTGTCTGATTACTTAAAGCAGATTATTGCATTGTTCAACGATGTTGAATTTTTTTAAAGTTTGTGTTCTGATTTTTTCCCAAATAATTCTGTTGCACTTATATGAAAATAAATGTTTTGCTATAAATTATGTTGTATGTCTAATTACTACATCATACAGGCATTTTAAAATCGAATTTGTGTCTGCGGTGGGACGTGGGGGTGGGAGGGGGGGGGGAAGTTGGAGTAGTTCCTGCAAGAACTTAATCCTACTTTCACCCGTGCCTTTATCCCATTCGAATTTTCAATACCTCTCTATTGTCTGGTTGGCTACATTCCTATTTCAACCATGCCCTTCGCCCTTTGCTTAAGAAATTTAACTTAAACCCAAAACAACCAATAAGCTGCTACCCCAAATTTCAACTCATAATCTTCTCAAAAGTCCTTGAGGGGCTTTTGTTAACTCGGATTCTGAAAAGATTTTCCAGTTTGATTTTTAGGAAAGACGCATCACAAATTAGCTTTCTTACATGAAATGATCGCCTTTGTCCTCTAGCTGATGATGGAAAACTTTCCATTCAGGTGTTATACTTCTTTATCGCTCGGCAGCATTTGGCACTGTTGATCAAACTATTTATCTTCACTACCTTCGTTAATTCCTTGGTATTTTTCATCTCGTATTAAATCTATTCATATTGAAAATGATATATCTCAGCAGGTGTAGGTACTTTGAATGTTCCACAAGGGTTGTTTCTTGGTTCGTTTCTGTTTTGCCTCTTTCTTCTTCCCCTTGGAAATCTTATTCGCCATCTTCCTCTATCATTATATTTCTATGCTAATTACGCGCAAATCCATCTCTCCCTTGTCCAAGCCGTGTTTACTGATACTCCAAGAAATCTACTTTCCGCTAATTTCATCATCATTGAATGGCTCTCGCATAACTTTCTAGGAATTAATAATGCTAAAAAAAAGATATTACTGGTGGCAACTCCGGAAGATGTGGTTCGCTTCAAAGCTATTCCTCCCTCTCAAAAATTTGGCGCCTCACATGTCCACTTTTTCGATATACAATCTGGGCATCACATTTGATAGTTGTCAATATCTCTCAAAAACGCAAGTTACTAACAACACTAAACTATCTCTTTGCTTTCTCCGTCATTTCAGCCACATTCGTTCCCACTTTCTCTACATCAGCGTTGAGAATGCCATTCCTACTCTCATCATCTCCAGTCTCAACTACTTCAGCTGTTTTCTCGCTGGATTATAGGTTTACATTCTTCTAGATACTAATCGTGGTCAGGGAATTATACGAGGACATTATAGTACTGAAAGTAGAATGGACTTGGCAGATAACAGAAATAGGTTCCAAGGCGATAGAGGTGAGGTTATTCAAGTTTCAAGAGGTGCTTCAGGGATAGGGGGGTTAAATTTTTTCTATACAAATGCTCGTAGTCTTAGAAACAAGAAGGATGAGCTATTTAGTTATATTAGCAATGAGGATATAGATATATTATGTGTTACTGAATCATGGGTTAATGAAATAGAATTTAGTGACACTATAAGTGAATTTGATTTACAGGGCTATAATATGTACATTAGTCAAAGGACAGGTAGGATTGGTGAAGGAATAATTATCTATATAAAAAATAACATTGTTTCAAGTTTAAATACTTCAATAAAGCAGGATGGAGTTGAGTCACTTTGGATAGATATTAGGTTCAGTAAAAATAGAATGGTGCATTTGGGAGCTTTTTACAGGCCAACTGGGCAGACTGATGATATGGATGAACTAATGATAAGGGAAATAAGTAAGGGATGTGAAACAGATGCAGTTATTATTGGGGACTTCAACTTAAACTCTGTGGACTGGGAAAATATGATAGGTAGGGATAGAACAAGTGGCAGGTTCATAGAATGCTTTGAGGATAATTTTTGGAATCAATTTGTTTATGAGCTAACGAGGGGGGACAATATATATTAGATTTAGTACTTTCCAACAGTGATCATTTATTTCAAGAATTGACTGTTGGGGAAGCATTGGGAAATAGTGACCATCAGATAGTTCGTTTTAACTTGGGAATTGAGAAGGGTAAAATAACCAAGAATGCTGAAAAAGTTCCAAATTTTCATAAGGGAGATTATGTAAAACTTCGAAGCTTGCTAAATTTTGTAGACTGGGATATAGAATTCAGAGGTAAAAATACTTATGGGATGTGTGATACTTTCAAGCATATAATAAATGTAGTCCAAGAACAATGTATCCCAATGAAGGCCATTAGGAACAAAAGTAAGAAGCTATTATGGTGGAATCAGGAGATAGCTAGAAAAATTTCAGAGAAGAAAAGGGCATACAAAAAATTACAGGTACAAAATAATATTCAAAATTTAAGTGATTATAGAATGGCTAGGAATAAGTTAAATAAGATTATAAAGAAGAACAAAAGGGTAGCAGAAATTAAATTAGCTCAGGATAGCAACAAAGATCCTAGAAAGTTCTTTAGTTACTATAAAATTAATAATAAGTCTGGCAGAGTTAAAATAGAGCCTATAAAATATGAAGGGGTTGTGAAAGAAACTGATGAGGAAATAGTTGAGGTACTAAATGGTCATTTTGCATCAGTATTTACAAAGGAGAAACTAAATAGTCTTATGTATAGTACTCATGGGTCAGGGAAAGAGGTGTTTACTACCATTACGGTGGATTGGAGGACGATAAAAAAACTAATAGGTGAGTTAGATACTACCAAGGCCTCCGGCCCTGATAATATTCATTCTAGGATACTTAAAGAAGGGGTAGAAAGTATCTCAATAGCTCTGGAGAAGTTGTATACTAGGTCACTGGAATATGGTGAAATACCCGATGATTGGAAAAGAGCGAATTTAGTCCCCATTTTCAAGCAGTGTAGTAAAGAGGATCCAAATAACTTTAGGACCGGTTAGCCTAACTCCTGTAGTCTGTAAAATTCTTGAGAAAATAGTTAAAAAAGGCATTTGCCAACATTTAGAGATGGAGGGGTTAATCAGCGATGTTCAACATCGGTTTAGATCAGGTAGATCATGTTTGACTAATTTACTAGACTTTCTGGAGTTTGTAACAGATCAAGTAGATAAGGGAGAGAATGTAGATATAATTTACTTAAATTTTAGTAAAGCATTTGATAAGGTACCACATAGGAGACTAGTTCATAAATTAAAAATGATTGGGATATGTGTGGGTGTCTAAAATTGGATAGCTGAGTGGCTGAAAGACAGGAAGCAAAAGGTAGTGCTAAATGGTGTAAAGTCAGAGTGGAGGGATGTTATCAGTGGGGTTCCTCAGGGATCAGTTCTCGGTCTATTATTATTTGTCATCTATATAAACGATCTTGGGGAGGCAGTTAATAATAAAGTGTCAATTTTTGCGGATGATACCAAATTAGCAGCTGTAGTTAAAGATATGATGATAATTTTAAAGTGCAAGGGGATTTAAATAAATTGTTATCCTGGGCACATCAGTGGCAAATGACTTTCAACCTTGATAAGTGCAAAGTTATTAACATGGGAAAAGATAATAGAGAATTTAACTATGAAATGAATGGGCATTGGCTGAGCTCAGTAGAGGATGAGAAAGATCTAAGAGTAGTAATAGATAAGTCATTAAGGTTTTCTAAGTAGTGCATTGAAGCAAGAAATAGGGCAAATAGAGTGCTGGGTTTCATTAAGAGAAATGTCAGTTACAAAAGTAAGGAGGTTATTCTTAAACTCTATAAGTCTTATGTTAGGCCACATCTAGAGTACTGTATACAAGCATGGTCCCCACATTTTAGACACGATATTAACCTTCTCGAGTCAGTGCAACGGAGGGCAACAAAGATTATTCCTTCCCTGAGTCACCTTGAATATATAGATAGACTGAGGGTATTAAATATGTTCTCGTTCGAAAGGAGGTGTGTGAGAGGGGATATGATTGAGCTCTTTAAAAATTTTTATGGGATAGATAAATTGGATGTTAGCAAGTTTTTTGAGTTAGATGATGGAAATCGGACTAGAGGTCACCACTTGAAAATTTAAAAAAAGGGTGTAGGTTGGATTTAAGAAAATATTTTTTCACCAATAGAGTGGTAGACTTCTGGAACAAAGTGCCGCGGAGGGTAGTAGGTAGTCCAAATTTAAATGTATTTAAGAGTAGGTTGGATGAGTTTATGGGGAGGGAAGGTTGTGATGGTTCCTAAGTTTTGTATATATTAATATTGTTTGTATATATCTATAGCTGCATGATTTAGTTCTTGACACGCCTTGATTGGCGATACCCTTGTTTCTAAGCGCGATCCTCTGGATGTAGTTTTCCTGGGAGTTTGGGTGCCTTAAAAAAGAGGCCGTTTGACTCGGATGACCTATGATGAGCCCTTGTGGCTTTTGTCATCTGTTATATTATATTGTGGGGGACTTTGATTTTGTCTTCCCCTGGTGATGGTGCTTTTTGTGGGTGGGTTTTGACGGATGCGGATGACCTTTGATAGGCCCTTGTGGCTTTTGTCATCCGTGAAATTATGTTTATGTTTATGTTTACCTCTCTAACTATTTCAAAACATTGCAGCCTGGTACTTCTTCTATGCCTGTTACATCTTCTATGCTTAGTAAGTTTCTCTTGTATAACTTTCCTGGTTAACAAACTTCTGGTAAGTGACCCAGAAGGCTTTTGGCTGTAAAGCTGCTACCACACAATGTTTTAAGACTTATAAATAACTTGAAGTTAATACTTCCATATATTTTACCAACGTAGCCGTTGTTAGATTATCTCTATTTCTAAAAGTTGCTTTGTAAATTTTATACATTACCTATATATTTTTAAATATTTACTAATACTTTATCATACGCAACTTTTGAAATTATGCATAATAATTACTTTTAAGATCATTACTATATATTAAGAACAACATTGAACCAATAACCGATCATTGAGGGACACCGATAGTGACCTATGCCCAGCTTAAATTAATTCCATCTACCACAACCTTCAGTCGGTGATCGCCTAAGTCCCATTACAGGTCTTTTATGCGGAACAAAATTAAATGCCTTCTGAAAATCTTAGTAAACATTATCGACAGGTTTATGCTGGTCAAAGGTTGAAATGATTTTGTAAAAAAAAAATCCAGCCAATTACTCAAAAACGAGCGCTGAGTTGGTCACAAAACAGATGCGAATGAAATTGGCCTAAAATATTTGGGAATCTATTGATACTCGTTTCCAAAATCGGAGTCATATTTTCCTCTTCAACGTCACATAGATAATTCCTTCATTAATTTGTTAAAATGTTATAAAGAGTTTTTTCCTAGTTCGGCTTCCTATTGTTTAATATGAATTTTATAGACTTTATAGAGTCCTGGTGCTTTGGATATTTTCAATTTTTTTATATTGACTTATTTGGTTTTCGGTTATATGAATATTGAAACAAAATAGTGTTCTTATCAAAGTTACTTTCGTCTGGTACAGTAGGTAAATGTCTATTTTGTTTTACAGTAAATATACAGGAAAAAAGTTCCTTTAATGCCTTCACTACATGTGCCAGTTCGTCGCATAGCACACATCCAGAATTCTCCAAGTTACCGATGCAATCATGATTGTCAACGTATCTATAATATTTACTCCCCGGTTTATGTCTTGGTGCAGAATCTAGTTCTTTTCCATGATTACTCTTAACTCTCATTATGCTACATTATGGAAGACAACGATAAAAAAATACTGAATCCTGTTTTAGATATTATTACTAAATCCCCTTTGAGATTTTTAGGCTTCGGTTATTTTCCATGTCGAGGAATAGGTCACCTCCCCAGACAATACTTCTATATATACATATATGTATCTATTGGTTGGGAGGAAAGAGATAAAAGCTACGAAAATATGTATATATATATATATATATATATATATATATATATATATATATATATATATATATATATATACAGTTATACACACATATATCCACTAATGTACGTACACGTCCTTCGCTACGTACAAGTACGTTCACTTCGTAAAAGTAATCCGTTGATTACGAGGTATAAGAGTGCGATTTTAATACAGGGGCGGATAGCGTTCAATGAGTTTACCAAGTTGCAGTTCAAAGATATATTTAAAGAGTGAAAACCAAAAATATAATTTTAATAAGTCACTAGTTAACATATATATACATACATGAAATATTGGAAATGTAAATAAGGATAATACTGACAGGCTATAGAAAATTGGCAATCGGGTAACTTTAATTACTTGTTAATTAGCTTTTAAATGGGATACTATAAATCAGTTATACAGAAGGAATATTTAAAAGTGGGAAAGCGGGTCGATTAACGGCGCGGGGGAATGGAGACGAAAAATGATCGTGATTCTCGGCCGAATATGCTGATGGTGACGAGGATGAAGGAGGGAGGGGCAGAAGACGAGTTCACGATCCTCCTTGAAGACGGACGATGGCACCTCTGCTTCAGAGAAATGAAAACTCCAAATTCAAGACTCTCACGCGGCTCAGCGCGAAATCTCATGCGGGAAACTGGAGATCCTTGAGGGGGGGTTCCAGATGAGACGAGAAGAATCCCGGCCAGTCCTTCGGGGACAAAACGATTCTAGGCTTGCTCTGAACAGAGTAAGCCTTCACAAAAGAGATGGATCTACCTGGGGAGATCCAACCTCGATGGTATACTCGAATACCAAGGACTTGGAGAAACAGAGACACGATCTGAACCGAAGGCGATGAGATCTTAAACTCAATCTCTCGATCTTCGAAAAACCCAGGGTATTTATATGACGGAATTTTATCGTGCTTGATCGCTGAAAGGCATAGGCATCTGTGAGAAGGCTTCCGGCGCCTAGAGAGATTAGCTTTTGTTGCCCGACACAGGTATTAATTGACTCCGACGATGTGGGTGGGAAACTTTCGGCTATCCTTTTCACGACTATGGAGATTAGAGTTTCATCGGCGACGTGAAAGCTTTTAGCGCCCAACTTAACTACACTTGGGAGGCGCTGACCGTTATTCAAATTCTTTCTTTTTTTATTTTTCTCCTTGAATAAAGAGCTTACTCTACGTGGGGTTATACCTAGGAGAAATAGGGGGGGAAGGAATTCAAGAAACAAATGAATGTGGTATTCTTCTTAGCGCCCCTTTCTCTTATATTCTATCATGCATTTTTAATATTTCTATTTATCCAAAGCGCATGTATGAATCTAATAGAACATCTCGGTATTTAACGCACAAGCTCATTATTTATAGTAAAAGATGTTTGCTGAGATGCTGCATAGATTTCATACAATTACTAGTGTTCCAAATTTCATTCTAATTTACCTTAGTTAGATCGCGGAAAAAATCAAACTTACGAGATTTAAAGTTGGAATTAAGAAAATATCTTTAATAATTCGAGAAATATATTCGAAGAGAATAATGAAATGATCACTATTCTCCAATCCTTCGTCAGTGGGGACAAAATAAAATTTAATACGTTAAGGTCGGTTTTTAGCCCAGTTCGGCGCCAAGACCCGTTTTGGCGTAGACCCTATTCGGCGCAGACCATTTTCGGAGCAGACCCTATTCGGTGCAGATTAATTTCGGTGAATACCTTATTCGGCGCAGACCCTATTCGGCGCAGACCCTGTTCGGCGCAGACCTTGTTAAAAGTTTTAAAGTCAACCAGATCTACTTGTGAATGACGGCGTTCCTTATTTCGTTCGTGTTCAAACATACTCAAAAGCTTTTGGACCGATTTCTACCAAATTAGGTGGACCACTAGAGTATTAGCCTAAAAGGAAACTATTAGTTTTTTGCCAAAATAAATTGGTAGAGATTATATACTCGCTAAAATATTTTAATTTGTTTGTTTACAAAATTGCATGAAAACTAATTCTTTGATATATAAATGAAGCATATGAACGCATATTAGGATATTGCTCGTTCTATATACGTGTGTAGGGGAATCGTACCTCTCCCGTTGTCTCCCAGTTGAGACACGGGACGTTGACCGCAAAAACATCCGGGCCAGGAACCGTGGGTCAAGCTCGTAACGACAGGCCCTCTCCACGCGTCTCTATGAAAAGCAGAACGGTTTAAACGGCAAGATCTCCCCTACGAGTGTATATTCAATTTCACCTCAAGGACGAAATTGGAGACGCATTTCTCTCAAGCTCGAAGGCCAGCTGGGGCAGAGATAAGACTTGCTGAGAAAAACCGTTGGAGTAAGAACCCTCTTGCGGCCCGTCCACAAGACCCCCTTCCTTTCGTCTAACCCCAATGGATGGACGAGGTATAAATACAAAGCGATTGGAAAAAAACGTGGTAGAATACGTGAGTCGACAGGCTACGAAGTCCTCGGAAATAGAGGCCGGGCTACCAAGACTGGAACTAAGAAGAAGCTCATCCTCGAGCTAGTTCCTGGTTACCAAACCGAACTTTAAGTTAACTTGTTCAAGTTCAACTTACTCTCGTCAGAGAGATTCCTTCTTTCCTGGTGCATCCTAAAGCCCAGGGATAGTCCTCGCCCTTGGGGAATTACGTAACGAAGAAGGAAAAGCTCCCCCTCAAGCCCATTACTAGGTAGTCACACCAAGCTCTAAGTTAACTTGGTTTAAGAACGAAGTTCAACTTACTCTCACCAGAAAGACTTCGCCTATCCTTGTGCCTCCTAAAGCACCGTGATACTTCTCGCCCTTGAGGACATCCGAAACGAAGAAAAAAAGCTTCTCCTCGAACCAGTTACCCGGTGGTCACACCGAACTCTAAGTTAACTTGGTTTAAGAACCAAGTTCAACTTACTCTCGCCAGAGAGACCCCGCCTATCCTGGTGCCTCCTAAAGCACCGTGATAGTTCTTACCCTTGAAGACCCCCAACAACCCTGAATACCGTTTGGACCTCCATCTTCTACACTCGCCAAAGTACCTGGTGACTGACAAGTCATCCAGTCCACCTCCAACAATCTGGTCGAAGCACGCGTCAAAGGACCCACCAGATTCCTGTGGTGTCTGGGCTCATTGAGTTCAAGGTCAAACTCAAACCCGCCGCCAAAGGAAACAAGGTATTTAAACTCTGGTAAAGAGAATTAGCCTATTTCTTTTATATTGAAGTGAGTAGCGAGTTAGCCAATATTAGAGGGTCAAGTTAATTAAAGTCATTATTGTGTATTTTAAATTCGTATTATTTCTGTGGTTCATGTTTTTTTTTTATTAAATTGTTAAATTGAAAATATATGTTTATTTTGTGATAATTCCTGTGCGTTTCTCTATATCCTTACGTGTTGAAACGGCCCTTCCTTAAAAACAACAAAATTAGCACTCTTAGACAAAAGCATACTTCAAAAAAGAAGTATTTCACGACAAAAAGGTATACTTCGACAAAAGTATTACTCGATCAAAAAGGTATTCTATGACAACGTGAAACAACTAAATGCTGGAAATTTATTAAGCATTTGGCAATTTTTAAAACTAGAAATATGTAAAGGTAAAATAACAATTAATATCTCGACAAAGATTTAATATGGGCATACGTATGAGCGGCTAATGAACGAATTCAATAATATCAATAAGAGTAACGATAATAATAACGGTATTATATTAATAATAATAACAATATTATATTGATAATAATAATGATAATAATTTGGCTTGCAACAAGTTTTTCATAACAGAGGTCTATTCCTCTTTGTACCTTATGTAAACAGTCCATAAATTTCCATATACCTTGATGCTGCATTTTAAATTCTGATTACAACCTCCTGTTTGCTCCTTATGCACGATTGTTTGTCCTGTCTTCTTCGTTCACAACTCGGTGATATAGATTCCACATTGCATGAGGAAAACGAGGCTCTTTCCTAATGTTTGCTCTTCTGTCCATTCTTCTTACATAATTGTCTTCAAACCAATGGAGAAGTTCTTGCAGATCATGCGGTAATCGTGACTTAACTGCAATATTGCTTTATTTATGTGTTTTATAAGATAAAAAGCTAAAGCACAGACCATTTTGCATTTTAAGTTAAACTATGGATTATTTCTGCATGTTTTTTCATATTTTGACACAAATAAAAAAAACAACCCCTGATATCTGCTGAAGGAAAATACACTTGTAATCTATTAAAATTTGGCAAATCATAGTCACAGTTAATAATTGCTGGACTAAATCTAGGTTCAATTTTTAAAATCATGTCGAATAATTTGTCATGCATTCCACGAACTTTATTATGGAGCAGAGCGTATAACATGAGATTATATATACCTGGGCAAAAAGAGGTGATGCGATTTTAAAATTACCATCAACAAAAAAATTTTCTCCCTCAGATAATAATCTTAGGTTAATTTTGCATCCAAATATTAAAATTCTACAAGAAATTTCAGAAAACATCCACTGTCTACAAGCAAAAATTCTTCTGTTTGTTCTCCAACAAAAGTATAAGTTTTAAATTCTTCTGGAATAATAAGACTGGCTAAATCAATTGTGTTCATCGGGTATGATCTTACATTGTTTCTTTGTCGACGGACCATCCTTGGCAAGTTTGAGATAAATTCTGTAAGCATTGGTTGACAACTATGTATAGCCGTCTGTCAGAGATTCGAGAAGGAGAGAGAGAGAGAGAGAGAGAGAGAGAGAGAGAGAGAGAGAGAGAGAAAGATAAGCGCCACCTCGCCCTTCAATAGAGAGAGAGAGAAAGATAAGCGCCACCTCGCCCTTCAATAGAGAGAGAGAGAGAGACAACAGACACCTGGGCGACCCTTTTTGTCTGCGCGAATGGAGGTGCAAACTTATGAGACGCCGTGAGACGCCACAGTGACCTGAAATACCGCCAGCACAGAAAGCTGCGACCAGTTTGAGAGCCCAAAAGGTCCCATCTGAAATCGGACAAAGTTTCGCCTCGTCGCCTTAGGAACCTCCTAACGATCGCGCAAAAAGGGCGAGATTATTCTCGTATGCCAATGAGCTCGGACCATGGAACCCTACCCTTTGGTCGAAAGACTGCGGGGGGGACCCATCCGACCCCACTATAAATTCTTTGGCGCCAGAATTGGAAGTCAATACTCGATGGCCACCCTGCCCCGTCAGTATCCGCCGTCTGTTCTGTACCGTCAGTATCCTCTGCCCGCCCCCTCGCCGGTACCCCCTATTCGCGTCCCGTTGGACTCTGTACAATTCACGCAGAACGCCTCAAGCTCCCGGTATTCTCGGTAATTGACGTGAGTCTACCTTGACCCGTTCCACCCGTTCCTCAAAAGCAACGCGCTCAGTCTCGATTCATGTTTTACTCGAAAGCAAGATCTAAGTTAATCCCGTTATAGTCAATGTCAAGAGACTATTATTTGAACTTTGCACCGAGGCAAGGATTACTTCCCTGGACCAAATGTTCCAGGTATTTGCAACGCGCAAATCTCCCGTGTAAGTGCTCTCTCTACCCCCAGCCCCCCATCCCCAGTGTAAGCCTTCATCGTCGGCTTCGTATACGCTCAAGTTCACTCGGGCGACCCTCGGTCAATATTGTTCGTTTGTTTGTACGGTGACCGTCCCAACCAAGTCTCCCCCTCCCCCTTTAGCCGATGAGACCCGCGTACATTTAATGTGTATGTAGCTTGTTTTAAAACTCCCTTTAACCTTGTAAAATATATTAATTTGCATATTAGTAAAGTTATTTTCGTACCTGTGTTTTTGTTATCCCGGGACCTTCAAGATAGTCGACTATTTGCCAACCTACATTCTGTTAATTTGCACTCTGCTTATATTATTAAACTCCCTCACACTCGAAACGCAGAAAAGGTTAACTTGACCCTATTCTACGACACAGTACCTTCTACTGCGTTGCTTGCACGCGTCTTTATTTGAGTTAGAATGCGGTTTCTCTCATTTCTTTCCTGGAAAAGCATCGTGTGAATGGTCATTAATATAGTTAACGATTTCTTCGTTTTGAACATGAATTCTTGATTTAAAGAAATCTCTCCTTTCTCACCTATAATTTTTTTTTCCTTATCCGCACTATATATATCAAAAACATAAAACCATTACCTTCATATTTTGGGTGTAAGAAAAGTTTAATCAATGAAATACTTGAAAATTTTATAAATTTTAATAAATTAATCAGTGGAAATTATTAAAGTGAAACTCATAAAACTGAATTGTATCTGAGTTCTGGATATCTAAAAAGTTCAGAAAGTTGGACTGTAGGCGAGCCAAGTTCATCAACTCGAAAGATGTCTAAGACAAAACTGAATTTAAAATTTAAAAGCATTTTCTCTTTATACATTGCACTCCTTGGAAAATATGTATAATCTCACATTCTTTATTAAATTTGCTGGTTCCAAGAGTTTACATCTTGATGCTGGAAATGGAACAATTAGTAAAATCCCCTCAAATCTCTTCCTCATAAATATTTAGAAATATGTGTTGCAAACCTTCTTTGAAACCAGTCTTCTCAATTGTTTTATGGTACAATGAACATAGGTAGTTTATTTGCGAGCTCCATCAAAAATTGACTTAATTTATTCAGTTTAAAATAATCCATATATTCCATAAATATTTCTAACAGGTCAAACATTATCCTAAAGAAAAAATACTGGATCTATTGGCATTTTATAAGGCTTTTGGGGTTGATATTTAAAATTCATACCCCTATTTTATTTCTTTTTCTTATATTTTTTAAAATCTTTGTTAAGAACAAGGTATTCTAAGAGTTTAAAGCACCACATTGGAAATTGACCATTGTGTGGGATCCTCCCAAATTCCCCCATAAATATTCAGCTGTCAACCATTATCCGAGGGCCAAAATACTGTCCCCCAAAAGTTACATTTGTCCTTTCACTCTCAAACGATATATTGCATTCCTATTAATTCTTTTGCTCGCAGGGCTAAGAAATAACTAATTTTTCGAGGTAAAAGGAAATAGTAATTTCAAACGACTATTCAGACATTACAAAAGAATTTTGTAGCAAAAAGATAGCACTAATAGAGAGCAAATCTCCGTGAAGGGAGCCCATTTTCCATATTTCGAAATACTTAATCGTATATAACCGGATATACTAACCAGGTCTTGGTCAAAAACTAATCTTTTCCTCCTAGGCTAAGGCTCTAAAGTCCACCAAACTTGTTAGAAATCGAGTAATTAGTTTTCGTGAAATTTTGTAAAGAATCATATTAAAATATGTTGGTGATTAAATTATTCTACAAAGTTGCCTTGGCAAGAAAAAAGTTTTTAAAATATTTAGAAATTTGACATTAACGTTTGCAGCTTCAAAGATATAATTTTTAATTATATATTTTTTTTCTGACACTAACCTGTCTTGTCAAGGTTTTTTTTTAAAGTTGATCTGGGTGAATTTAAAACTTTTAACAAGATGTGCGCCGAACAGGGACTGCCCCGAACAGGGTCTGTGCCGAATAGGTTCTGCCCCGAACAGGGTCTAGGCCGAATAGGATCTGCGCCGAATAGGGTCTGCCCCGAACAGGGTCTGTGCCGAATAGGGTCTGCAAAAAATAGGGTCTGCCCCAAACAGGGTCTGCGCCGAATAGAGTCTGCACCGAATAAGGTCTGCGCCGAATAGGGTCTGGGCCGAAAATATTCCGCGTCAAATAGGGTCTGCGCCGAAATGTGCTCGACCCGTTGTGGTCACCCGTTGGTTAACCAACATTTTTATGAAGAAAGTCTTCATTTATAAAGAATATGATACGCTTTTGCCAGTCCCTCTTGAAGTAGCTCTTCATCTCAAATGGCCGAAAGAAAAGGTAAACGATTAATTTTTATATAGATATCTAAAAATGATAAAGATTAGAGCTAAATATTTATGAGCAATTAATCTACATATCTTACAAAAATAAATTAGATTGGATCTACTAGAAGATTCATTTACATTTTTTTTTTTGTATATTATCAGTTTTTACACCTTCACAAGTATATTTTACCTATAGATATAGATGCATAATGTATCTAAATACAAATTATTAATATACATGTATATCACTATTTCTATATAATAAATATATAGATAATTACATTCCATAGGCCAATGAATTTGAATACAGCTTTAGACTACCGAAAGAACTTGACAACCTTGATGTAAAAATTCACATTTGTCCACTCGTTGTAAATCAACAGACGGATGAAGATTCAGCTGATGAAGAAGGAGAAGAACCCATTGGTCCACACACTTCAAATTATCAGAATCAGCCATTGGCCCCGGCTAAGCTCGATATATAATCCGATGGTGAAGCGGTTCAACAGCCCCTTCCCCCACAAAAAAGAAGGACAACCAAATCAACTAAATGGAACTTAGAATCACAAACAGCCCTAGAACCCCACTTTCCTAAAGGGATTTATTCCCTGTTGAATTATTCTAACATTTTGGGGGGTAATGCGCTCATAGACCATATGATACAGCAAAGCAAAATTGACAGTATTAGTGTAAAATTGGAAGGACATTCGAGTCAACAAGAAATGAGTGTTTCTTGTCATATTAATGGTTTCTGGGTATAATTTTGTACCAAATAAAGTTCATTATTGGGTAAATGGCGATGACTTTGGGAACCAGGCAATATATAATGCCATGCGAGGGGCTAGGTTTGATGACATCATGAAATGCCTCCATTTCCATCCTAATTATGATTTAGATAAAAATGATAAGTACTCTAAACTGCGTCCTTTAGTGATTCATTTACAAGAAAAATTCATGGTCCATTTTGTCCCCTAAAAGAAAATTTCGTACGATGAGGTTATGATAGAATATTATGGGAAACATTAACTTAGACAGCTCATTAGAAATAAACCAATACAATTCGGGTGCAAGGTATGGTGCCGGACTACGCCCTTAGGTTATCTAATCCCTTCTGATCTATATCAAGGAAAGACTTAAATGGGAAATGAGAAAATAGAAAGTAACTTTTGAAAATTTGCATCAACATTTTGCATCTTCTACATCAATATAGCGATGACAATAAACAACTTCTATATCTTATTTTTTAGGATAACTTATTCAAATCAATACCCCTTTTGTTTGAATTGAAAAATAAAAAAAATGAATGGGACAGGAACTATAAGGAATAATAGAATTGATAAGAAGAACCCATTGCTTGGTATTCAAGAAGTAAATAAAAGGAGAGAGGGTATACACAAACCGCAGGTGCCACAATAGGAAATAAAACCTTTCTGACAAGATAGAAAGATAATTCAGTCATCACAGTTGCTTCTTCATGCTATAGTTCTATGCCACTGGGAATAGCTAGTCGCTGGAGCAAGGCTGCAAGTAAACAAATCCAAGTTTAAATCCTTCATCAATTCAAAGTATACTAAGTTTATTGGAGGCACATACAAGTTTATCCTTTTGTTTTGACCTTCAGTGCGTTATATTTGATTACAATTTTAATTTCATTTTTATGTACACTCTTTCTCCTAATGAGGCCATATGGACCCACATTATTCCTGTTAACCTACAAGTGTTAAAAACTGAGGTAACTTTTCATATATCTCACATAAGTAAACACTATCAAAAAGAAATAAAGTAGCTAGAAAAAAAAATCCAGGAGAGAATGAGTAAATTACGACTCTCCTCAATCTGCTCTAAATATCGTGGTATACCTTCTAAAAAACACAGAAACATTATTCATGACTCTACCCAATCTTGCCTCTTCCTTAAATGGCTCTTAAATGAGCTGTAAATAGACTGAACAGGCCACGACGCTCGGAGAAATGATCCCAAAAATAAGAGTCGAAAAGTTGGGAATCAAAAGGCGAATGGATGTTTTTGGAAAACAAATGAAAATTAATAGGCGTATAGTAAATATGCAGCATGATAGAAGTAAACAACAGAGGGGTAAATTAATAAGGGTAAAACTCAGAAAAGTTGAAAAAAGTATTTAATTGAGATCGAAGTAAATGCAAGTAGCATTTTGTTTTAAGGGAAAGCTATAAAAATGGCGAATATGGTTGGTGCGGATGTTTTAATGGGTGAAATGCCTAAGTTTGATTGCCAAAAAGTGGTAAATGGGATGTGAATGTTATGCTATAAGTCATATTGTGTGGATAATATCAAATGATTATAGCAGTGATGTAAGTATATAGAGGCGAATACATAAACGACGAATTGGAAATTTACTAGAAACTTAATCTGTTAAGTGTACGTATAAAATTTTTTTGGTAGAACCTTGAATTAGGAAGTGCTTAATAAACTTAAGGTGATGAACACGTCAGTTTTTGTCCTGAGATAGGAGGGGAAATGTCGATTCTTTCTTGTTTGTATTAAAAACAAATCTTCGAATGATTACCTCAAAGTAATCAGGTATCATTTCTTAGATCTCATGTGTCGTAGAATGACTCCCGACGATATACCATATATCACTATTCGTTGAGGGAACTTCCTTAATTATCTTTAGAGTGCGTTACTGTCTGGCGGCCGATATTATGTATCTTCGAAATGCTTAAGAAGTGGAACTGAGCTCAAGGATAATAATATTGCTATCATTAATAAAATAGAGTTTTATTAATAATAACTATCAACAAACACAAGACGGAAAATATTGACATAAACAGAATGGAAAGGGTCGTGGAGACTCGGGCTAATCCAAGGATTTAAGGGATTAAATAAGGTAAAACAAATATAGAGTTAAGGAGATGGGATGGTTCGATAAAAAATTTAAAGCACAGGATAGAATTGACAAAAGGGATCAATACTCAAAGGTGAAGTTTGGTTTACGTAACTTTTGGCACTAGTGGTGCAGTGGAAGGTGGCGCAAAGGAGTTTCGGTCCGCTGGCGAGCTCCAGCCGAAAGGGGGGGGGGATAAAAGGATCCTGACGAGGAGTCTGGGGAAGGAGAACCGTTTCTCGACGAACGGCTGGAAGAACAATGGCTGTTCTAGGTTGTTCTCTTCTGAACAAAGGGGGGGATGAGAACCGTCTCTTGTCTACGGGCTCAAGAACAATGGCTGTTCTAATGTTGTTCTCCTTTGAACAACAGGGGGGGGTGAGAACCGTTTCTTGGCGAAGGGCTCAAAACGAACAATGGCTGTTCTAGGTTGTTCTCTTCTGAACAAAGGGGGGGATGAGAACCGTCTCTTGTCTACGGGCTAAAGAACAATGGCTGTTCTAATGTTGTTCTCCTCTGAACAACAGGGGGGGGGGGGTGAGAACCGTTTCTTGGCGAAGGGCTCAAAACGAACAATGGCTGTTCTAATGCTGTTCTCCTTGAACAACAGGGGGGGATGAGAACCGTTTCTTGGCGAAGGGCTCAAAACGAACAATGGCTGTTCTAATGCTGTTCTCCTTTGAACAACAGGGGGGGAAGCCTTGGGGACTTGGCGTCGGAAAGGCTCGAACCTTTGGGACTCAAGGAATATTGTCCTCCTTCTGGACAAGTGATGGTGAATCTCGAGGTCGAGGTCCCTTGGCGCACAAAGGAAGAGAGGGTCGTGGTGATGTTTCGCGACGAAAATCTGGATCTCCAATCTGATCTTAGTGGTAAAGTTTCCATATAAATAGCCAGGACATCTCCTTGGCGTGGGGGAAAATGGAGTAAAAGCTTGGAGGGAACGCACAGCCGGGCCGGAGAACAATGCCTTATCTGCTCATAAGCCCAACTCAATCTGGCGAGGTAGGCGTATGGGGGCGAACGGGGGGACGATAACCTCCTTGATTAAACATTGACATCCGGTAGCTGTGATAAGACTCCAAGCCTCGAATCGAAGATGCACGTGGGCAGCATCGTGGTTTTAAATAATATGGGATAGGAGTTGAAATTAAACGCAGTCAACTCGTTCTATCACACCCCTCCATTCCAGGGGAAGTTGTCACTTCGAAAAAAAAAAGAGAGAAGGGACAACGATAGAGCTCCGTTGTAGGGAACTCGTTTTTCTTGTACCAACCGTACCTTCCTGCACCTAACTAGTATTACCTCAATACATGATTATTTTGATCTTTAGATTACAGGGGAAAATAACCTTTAATACAACTTAATAAAAAAAGGGCATGGAACAATGAAATGATATAAAGTTAGTACATACGGGACAAAATAATTTATACGTAAATTAATAAGAACAAATATACATACATACAAAAAAATTAGACATTGAGCGTTACAAAATCAGACATATACATTAATTAATTATATTATAAGAGAATCTTAAATTAAGTCGTACAAGACGGTATATACCTACATGGAGATACTAATCCTATGAATACAATTATTCTACGCTATTCGGTAACGCATTCCTACTGAGTGCGTCAGCGACCTGGTTATCGGAACCTTTGATATAATTTATTTTAAATTGATACTCTTGCAAGAGTAAACTCCAGCGCATGATGCGGCCGTTTGAGTGTCCCACATTCCTAATATAGGCCAACGGACGGTGGTCGGTTCCTATTTGAAATTCTTTACCTATCAAGTACATCTTGAATTTGTCTATGACCCAGATAATTGATAGAGCTTCCTTTTCTATAGTGGCATATCTCTTTTCGCGTGGTAATAATTGACGACTAGCATATGCAACTGGATGACTCGTGCCGTCATCCTCGTATTGAAGGAGTACACCTCCAATGCCCTCGTTGGACGCGTCTGTCTTAATCCCAAAGGATTTTCCCGGGTTGGGCAACTTTAAAATGGGGGCAGAAATGAACTTACTTTTGAGCTGATTAAAATGGGAAACAGCGACATCATTCCAACGTAAACGATCGGGGAAATTCTTTTCCTGAAGGGGGCATAGGGGGGCCAAAATTGCAGCGAAATTCGGAACAAATCGCTGATAGGGAGAAGCTGATCCTAGGAACGATCTTAATGGCTTCTTTGTAATCGGGAGGGGCATGTGGGCGATTGCCTTAATCTTGTTCTCGTGGGGACCTAACTTGCTTTGTCCTATTTTGAAACCCAAATATTTGATGGTTTCGTGAGCAAAATGGCATTTGCTGGGGCCAATGCTGAGGCCATTTTTACGCAGTCGCTCAAAAAGAGCTAATAGGGCGGGTAAATGGTGATTCCATTTAATTAGTTCTTGTAGCTGACTCTTCTGACGTGGTGTCAGCTGCGCGTCACTATCCAGGTCAGAGGGTTCCAAAGACTCGCCTGGTAGGGAAGGAGGAGGGTAATCGGCATCAGGTTGGATGCACACTGTCTGGATTACGTTAAGGGACTCCGCGGGGCAATCTTCTTCAAGCACCGATGTTTCGTCCAGCGCTACGAAGGTATGTCCATGGGCGCGCCGGTGGTACTTTTTCAATAAGTTGACGTGATAGAGCTTATCGCCTGCTGGGGTACCAATGAGGTAATCTACCGGTCCTCGTGCCTCGCGGACCGAGTACGGACCTTTCCATTGGCTCAGTAATTTATTACTGGCTGTGGGAAGGAGCAGGAGTACTTCATCGCCGGGCTTAAATTTACGATCTTCGGACCAGACATTAAAATAGGTTTTGTATTTCTCCAAATTGACATCGGCATTTTTATAGGCGATGTTTGCGCATTTCTCGAGCCTCTGGCGTAGGTCCAAGACATAGGCGTAAGATGACTGGAGTTCTTGATCCAGTTGGGGCTTAATTAACAACTCTTTTAAAATACTGAGTGGCCCGCGTATATTACGTCCATAAAGGAGCTCGAACGGGGCGAAGCCTAATGTACGGTGGGGAATTTCCCGATAGGCGAATAGGGCGACCGGGAGATATCGGTGCCATTCGCGGGGCTGCTCGGCACAGATCTTCTTAATAATGGATTTTAAATTTCCATTTAATTTTTCGCACATCCCGTTTGTCTGTGGCCGGAAGGGGGTGGTAAAAAGGGGCTTTACCATGAGCAGCTTCCCTACCTACTCCATCAACTCAGAGGTGAATTGTCGGCCTCTATCGGAGAGTATTTCCTTGGGGACGCCTACCCTCGAAAAGATGGAAATGAGGGCCTCGGCGCAAGAAATACTGTCGATTCGGCGAAGGGGGACAGCCTCGGGAAAACGGGTAGCAAAGTCTACCAAGGTGAAAATGTAGCTGTGCCCTTCGCTCGAAGGGGGGTGGATAGGGCCAACCAGGTCGATGGCCACTCTGGAGAAGGGTTCAGTAATGACTGGTCCCTCCCCTTTGTAAGGGAGCAGGTTTGACCCGCCCCTTAGCGGACGTCTTCTGGCACACATCGCACGATCGACAATGCTTTGAGATGTCAGCTGCAGCACCCGGCCAATAAAAATATCTAAAAATGCGCTGGCCAGTTTTAGTGTGACTAAAATGACCGGAAAAAATGCTGTCATGAGCCACTTTGAGCACTATAGGGACATGGGATCGTGGAAGGCATAGGACAGTAGTAACAGCGTTATTACTGTCCTCGGCGGATCGATAAAGAAAGCCACCTTCCTCCAGGTACCTGATGACTTTGGGTCCACGGACAGTTTCCGTGTCCTGGTTTTGGGCCTTATCCCATAAGGGTGTTAGTGCTTCACACTCCTTTTGTGCCGTCCTAAAGTCCTGGTTAAGGATCTCCGAGAATTCGGACGGTAACGGGGTTCTGAGGGGGACGGACTCCTGGGCTTCCTTCTTAGCTCGACCTCGAGTAAGGGCGGCCTGGGACACAGGGTCGGAACTTACTTGGGGGCTCTGTCCTATAAGTACAGAGCAGAATTTTATGGGTGCTGAAATGACTTCAGCCCAGCCATCATAATATTGACACTGCAGGTAACATCTAACGACGGGGAATCTGTTCGCCCGCCCAAGGTAGTCATGTACCACCGCAAATTTTTCGTGGTTAGGGTCCACTGGGGGAAGGAGTTCGTCGGACACGATGAAACACGTACATCCTGTGTCCCTGACGAGAGTCGATACTCGGCAGCCATTCACGCTGCCCTCCTCAAATTTCAAAGTTCCTGGTGAACTTTTATCAAAAATAAAATTTACCTGGTGGCCTGACGGAGGGGGAGAAGTTGCTGCTTGGGTCTGCACCACCGGGGGAGCCGGGGTTGCATAAATCTGGTGAACTTGGTGGGCTGGTCCGCTTTTAAGCCTAGAATTTTGGGGGCAATTCCAGCTCATGTGGTTTTCTACACCACAGGTGAAGCATATTATTGGTCGCTTCGGGGAGAGAGGTGGAGAAGAAATCTGAACGGGAGGTTTGGAGTCCCGTTGTTGATTTTGGGAAATGAAGTTTTGGGGTCTTACGGGGCCCGGAAACTTTGTCAGCTTTCCTGGGAAGGGGCGCGAATCCTTCCTTCTTTATTGGTTTGGGGGTTGGTGAGAAGTTCGATTCTCCTTCGGATATAAATTATGGCTTGCGGCATAGACATCCGCTTCTTCGGTACATTCTTTAAAGGTCTGGCTCCGACGATCCTTGACAAACGCGCGGATCTCCGTCGGAAGAGACGCCAAAAATTGATCTCGCAACACGAAGTCTGTTAAGGACTCGTAGTCCGGATCAACTTTTGAGGATTCTAACCAAAATTTAAAATTCCTCTGAAGAATGTATCCGAATTGACGGAACGTCTGTCCGGGTTTAATACGACCTCCTCGAAATTCTTGGCGGTAGAAATCGGGAGTCATATTATGAGCGGCCAATAACTCAGCTTTTAAGGTGCTGTAGTTAATTGTACACTCAGATGGTAAAGATATAAAAATTTCGCGCAATTTGCAATTTAACAGGGGAAGTAATCTGGCTACACCTTCAGCCTCCAGATCCATGTTATTGATTTCGAGGATCTTTTCGAAGTGGGCTAAAAATGCTCCGAAATCCTCTCCATCCTTGAAATTGGGGAGCTCTAGTGAGAGATTGAGGGGGGGGCTTCGGAACGGGAACTGGCGGACTGTATCCCCGCTTCAACACGAGCTAATTCAATCTGAAGCTCAGCTTGTCTTATCCGTTCCTCTCTTTCTCTTTCTTCTCGTTGTATTTCTTTTCTTTGCTCCTCTTAAATGTACTCAATTAGTTTTTTTTCGGAGAGTCCCAAGGATTCTCCTTGCGCTTTAAAGATTTCAAACTGAGTCATCTTTGCACTTGGGGGCGCACTAGTCAACCAACTAAAATTCCTCACAACAAGAATTATGCCTCTATAGAATTAGCCTACCTAAATATGGCCACTGACCTATTCGTACTTGGTTTCTTACTCTAAATAACCACTGACTACAATCACAAAAAAACACAAACAAATTATTATAACCGTTCCTTGAGCTACTCCAGCTTCTTAAGTTTAAAAAAAAGGGGATAGCAATCGTTAAAACAAAAGGGAACTACTATATTCTATTATTATAACGAATAAAACTATGCTTTACTCGACTGAGACCAGTGTTTGCAAAGATATAGCGTTAAACCTTACACACCTGATACCAAATTTCAATAGTATATATATATATATGTCGTAGAATGACTCCCGACGATATACCATATATCACTATTCGTTGAGGGAACTTCCTTAATTATCTTTAGAGTGCGTTACTGTCTGGCGGCCGATATTATGTATCTTCGAAATGCTTAAGAAGTGGAACTGAGCTCAAGGATAATAATATTGCTATCATTAATAAAATAGAGTTTTATTAATAATAACTATCAACAAACACAAGACGGAAAATATTGACATAAACAGAATGGAAAGGGTCGTGGAGACTCGGGCTAATCCAAGGATTTAAGGGATTAAATAAGGTAAAACAAATATAGAGTTAAAGAGATGGGATGGTTCGATAAACAATTTAAAGCACAGGATAGAATTGACAAAAGGGATCAATACTCAAAGGTGAAGTTTGGCTCACGTAACTTTTGGCACTAGTGGTGCAGTGGAAGGTGGCGCAAAGGAGTTTCGGTCCGCTGGCGAGCTCCAGCCGAAAGGGGGGGGGATAAAAGGATCCTGACGAGGCGTCTTGGGAAGGAGAACCGTTTCTCGACGAACGGCTGGAAGAACAATGGCTGTTCTAGGTTGTTCTCTTCTGAACAAAGGGGGGATGAGAACCGTCTCTTGTCTACGGGCTCAAGAACAATGGCTGTTCTAATGTTGTTCTCCTTTGAACAACAGGGGGGGTGAGAACCGTTTCTTGGCGAAGGGCTCAAAACGAACAATGGCTGTTCTAGGTTGTTCTCTTCTGAACAAAGGGGGGGATGAGAACCGTCTCTTGTCTACGGGCTCAAGAACAATGGCTGTTCTAATGTTGTTCTCCTCTGAACAACAGGGGGGGGGGTGAGAACCGTTTCTTGGCGAAGGGCTCAAAACGAACAATGGCTGTTCTAATGCTGTTCTCCTTGAACAACAGGGGGGGATGAGAACCGTTTCTTGGCGAAGGGCTCAAAACGAACAATGGCTGTTCTAATGCTGTTCTCCTTTGAACAACAGGGGGGAAAGCCTTGGGGACTTGGCGTCGGAAAGGCTCGAACCTTTGGGACTCAAGGAATATTGTCCTCCTTCTGGACAAGTGATGGTGAATCTCGAGGTCGAGGTCCCTTGGCGCACAAAGGGAGAGAGGGTCGTGGTGATGTTTCGCGACGAAAATCTGGATCTCTAATCTGATCTTAGTGTTAAAGTTTTCATATAAATAGCCAGGACATCTCCTTGGCGTGGGGGAAAATGGAGTGAAAGCTTGGAGGGAACGCACAGCCGGGCCGGAGAACAATGCCTTATCTGCTCATAAGCCCAACTCAATCTGGCGAGGTAGGCGTATGGGGGCGAACAGGGGGACGATAACCTCCTTGATTAAACATTGACATCCGGTAGCTGTGATAAGACTCCAAGCCTCGAATCGAAGATGCACGTGGGCAGCATCGTGGTTTTAAATAATATGGGATAGGAGTTGAAATTAAACGCAGTCAACTCGTTCTATCACATCATGTTATAAAATTATTTAAAAATACTATAAAAAATAGCGCTGTGGCATATCTTTAAAAGAAGTCTCTTACAAAATTCCAACATGGTTTCGCAATAATGATATCTTGACTCTTATAACAAGATTTTTGGAACGTGATTCCAGGCAAACACGTATATGTAGTCTTTACAGACTTAACCAAAGCATTGATAAAGTTGAGCATAATATCGCTCTACAACCCCACCAATACTTACATATTGAAGCTAAATGACCAAACTAGCTAAACTAGTTCTTATTGAATTCTCAACAGAGAACTATTGTCCAACGATGGGCGTCAAATGCAATCAAAGTTCAGAGTGGAGCCCAATAAGGAACTGTCTTTAGTCATTTAATATTTATAATTATGCTAAATGATAAATTCTTAAAACTAAAGAGTGGCTTACACCTTCGCAGAAGTTTCTAATCTGAATGATGCATACACTTTCCAAAAAGATATCAATTCAATATACGAGGGGCGGTCAATAAGTTTTGCAATTCGGATATAAGAAAACGAGATATGAGGAAAAATGTTTTATTATTATTCAATATAACTACCCTCGACTTTAATGCACTTGCGCCACTTGTCCCTGAGGCTTCGAATTCCCGACAATCAGAAATCTCCTGACTGCTGTTCAATCCACTCCTGGACGGCGAGCTGGACATCTTCATCGTCCCCAAACCGGCGTCCACGCAGTGCAGCCTCAAGCTGGCGGAATAAAAAGTAGTCGCTAGGGGCCAGATCTGGACTGTAGGGGGGATGGTTGAGCTCCTTGAATCCGCACTCGCGCATGGCAGCTTGTGCAACTCTGGCCTTGTGGACAGGGACATTGTCATGGAGGAGCAGGACACCGCGTGTCAACTTGCCGCGCCTCTCCTGACGGATGCACTTCTTCAACCCAGCCAGTTCCTTGGCGTAATATTGGCCTGTGATGGTCCTTCCACGAGGCGCATAGTCCACCATCAACACTTCCTCAGAATCCCAGACGATGGTGGCCATGATCTTCCCGACTGAGGGTTGGGTCAGAAACTTAATGGGGGTCGGAGAGCCCCTGTGCTTCCAGGCCATGCTTTCTAGCTTGGTCTCGGGATTCCAGTGATGGACCCACGTTTCATCGCCTGTCACTATGCGTGACTCGAATCCCGCCGGCTCTTGGTTGTACAGGAGCAGCAGCTCCTCCGAACTTTGACGACGTTGAAGTCGATCATAGGGCGTGAGGTTTCTAGGGACCCAACGGGCAGAGACCTTGGTCATGGCCAAATTGTCGTGGATGATGTTCATAACACTCCATGTAATATTCTAAGTTCTCGCTCGATTTCTTCGACCTTCACCCGTCGATTTTTGAGGATCATCCTCTCCACACGGGCCATATTTTCCTCGTTGGTCACGTCTGACAGGCGTCCTGGACGGGGTCATTTTCAGGGGACTCATCACCGTGGCGGAACTCTCTATTCCAGCGAGCAATGGTTGCATAGGAAGGGGTGTACACTGCAACCATGCGTTCATGGATCTCTTTTGCATTCTTGCCTTCCTTGGTCAAAAATTTGATCACTGCGCGGTGCTCAACCTTCTCCATTGTTGAAAATTTTGTGACTGATGATCTGTGATCAGCTCCTGCTTCTTAAATATATGAGGTAAGAGCGTGCGGCTGCAGGTCAAGACTTGTCATAACTTGGCCTAACACCCTCATAAACAGCCACCCCCCTTCCTCTGTTTTGCCCTACCGATTCGCAAAACTTATTGACCGCCCCTTGTATGAATAGACAGAAGCAAATGTTTTAAAATATACACCAAATCAATTCTACGGAATTAAATATGGCATTGATGAAAATCTCAAGCAAATAACATATTATAAAATCCCTTAGTTTATTCAATTTCTTAAAAAACAGAAATTTCAAGAGTTGGGTGTATCCTTTTAAAAAACCCTTATTTTAATAATCATATACAGAATGTCCAATACCAAATAATATCGCGAATATACTCAAAACCTTCAAGAACAGAGATCCGGAAACTAAGATTAGCTTAAAATCGCTCATACAACCACATCTACATAACTGTGTCTAATTATGGTACCCCAAAAAAGTACGAAACATGCAAAAAGAGAGAAGCAGTTCAAAGATTCTTCACGGCGCGAATTAATAATTTATCTATTCCAAATTTCTGGGGAAGTGTTTTTAAACGCAATTTTATGCCAACTCTTGAGCTCAAGTTACCCTTTAGTACAGCCACAAAAGATTCATATTATGTATAATTTACCATATTTAGGCTTTCTCAGCTGCTCTTCCTGTAAAGAATTACTAAAATTTCTCAGGCAATACTTCACCCATATTCAATTTAAAATAATTTTCCCTAAATAGCTTTTTAATAGGTTCATTGTTTAAATTAAAGGAACCATTACCCGTAACCTGGGTAGCTGCTTAGTATATCTATTCCTTCGTCCAAGCTATGATGGAGGCATGTCTAATTGTCTATAGGTAGCTCTGTTCGGTCTTTGGAGTCAAGGGAGTTTTCATATTTAGTCATCATCAATAAAACTGGAAAACCTCTGAACCAAAAAACCCATCAGCTATCACTGATTATATTATACGATGTAAAATCGATATTAGTGCTAATAATTTTCAAATCCTCTCTCATTACAACACTGAGCATTGTTTGAATCTCTTTTAGTTTATGAGCTATTAATTAGTACAATATCATCTGCGAATCTCAGGAAATTGAGATAATAATACCTATCGGTCTTAGTGCCTTCAGGGTTGCCAGATGGTTGAGAGAGTTTATAACAAACTTTAAGCGAGTTTTTGGCAAAGGATTTTTCAAAAATAGCAAATTTTTTGGCATTATAATTTTGAAAGGATATGTTACCATATATTAAAATTAGACAAAAAATAAAATAAAAACACCTTCCAATTTCAAATGTGGTTTATTCAAATGCTACATCAGACAATAATAGTTTAGCTTCATCTTCTTTATCATTAGAAGTTTTTTGAGTTGATTTATACATAGCATCACTATTAAATTTAACCAACATTTCATCACTAACGTTAAAATAATTTCAGCATGAATTTGTTAGCATACAATGAGACCGGATCATCAAGATTGAGTTCAACAGCCTAACACCCATTTTATTTCTGTTTATTTTTTATAATGGACACTTGGCAAAATACTCTTTCAAGAGAAGCATTTGAAATGGGGAGGCATAAATTACTTATAACAAACTGTGCTAATGATTTATATGGATAACAACCAATTGCATTTTTATACTGGTATAAATGGCACCAAAATATTTGGCTTTTAAATCAATACCCGAATTAGATAAGAAAATCTTACACATTTGGTTTGTGACACTAAATATCTGGATGAAAGGATTTCAGACTTTCAGAAAATTTAAGCACCGCTTTTTGAGAGCCAATTTTGTTTCTTCTGGTAACTTGTAATTGTGAAGTTCTCCAATCATTTTGCACCGAAATCTATTACAACCAGAGATCTTAAATGATGTTCTTCACTAATTTCATATTTGTTTATATGTGGGTGTTTACAACTTTTACTTCTTAATGCAAGAAAAAAAGACATTCAAATCATGAAATAGCTAACACTGATCAGCATTTGAAGGCTGAAATGAAGCATCGACTTTCTCAAATTCATTTATGAGAGGTCGCGCAAAGATTAGATATAGGTAATTTGTCACATCATTCGGCATTTCTTTAAGCAGACTCCAGGTATAATTCCAATTACATTCTATTGACTTGAAATAGGCAGAGAGTTCGTGCCATTTTGTCACAATTGCATAACCTTTCCTGTTACAAGCCAGCGAGTGTCTGAATGGGATACAAATCTGGTAGGATGTAAATTTGGGACATTTGCATTCATTATTTCAAATAATTTTCAGTGTTTTGCAACTTCTGACAATAAAAAGCTTAAATTTGATGGAAGTTCATAGAAATCACACTTTGCATACAAACTTAAACTATGACAAATACACCTCACTAGAACACATTTGGAAGAAAATTCTTTGAGCCTTGTATACGCAGGGTTATTGCAACCACAAAGGTTTGACGCACCATAACATAACATAACATAATTTCACGGATGACAAAAGCCACAAGGGCCTATCAAAGGTCATCCGCAACTGTCAAAACCCACGCACAAAATGCATCCATAGGATTGTGTCAGATCATGCAGCTACAATATACAATTTAAACAATCCATAGGATTGTGTCCGATCATGCATCTACAATATACAATTCGAACCATCATGACCCAACCCAATGATATTTGATGAAGGCACTTTATATAATCAAAAACTGTTTGATGTCAGAAAAAGTGATGATGCAGTAGTTGAGAGAACAGGTAATAAATATAAAAAGTTGTGTTAATTGACGCAGCATCCTCCTTAAAGTATCTAACACAAATGCACAGATGTTTCATCACAGAAACACCGTTGATTCATCAATAATGAGTGAAATTGGCATCGTTCTAATGTCATTGATTATCTTTTTTTGGAGACAAGAATACACCACATTATTAACAATGAAGTTTCAGATCATGAAGAGATTCATTCTTGACAGAACAGCTGCTTATAATATCTATAAGATGATTGGTGGATCTAATAGCTCAGTACCATGCAATGCCCACACTTCATTTAATATCAAATATTTTTATCTTGTTATGTTGGTTGAGAAACTTAACAATGCTTGTTTAACATGAAATTTCTGTAGAAGTATTCTTGTGGTTCTGTAAGCAAGCATTGCAGGTATGCATTAAACTTCTTGTCTTTGATGTTACACTTGCACAATTTACACCATAATTCAGATTCCGCAATTAGAGATTTAGTAAGCCATGACTAGAAAATCGTTCTTCCAATTATTTTCGATCCTCTGCATTTTGGGCATTATGATTTAGGAATATTTAATCTACCGGTGCACTTAAAATAAGTATCTTATAAAATATTTGGTCAGATGAAAGCTAATACAATATAATGAAGCGGGGCGGGCCTTCAGTATCCGCATCACCTTATATATGCAGATTGCTACTGTTGGTTAACACATATAGAAAATAGCCGCGCTTATTAAAATATGAGGTAGGTTTATTTACAATAAACTACATACGCACTTCACTAAAAAAAACCCCAGAGTTTCGAGGCGATCGTTCGGGTCTTGAATCGGATGTGATCGATATTGATGGATTGAAATGGATCCAGCTCGCTGTACGATTTTCTTGCACGTGCGCTCGCTGCCACTCGTGGCTCGTGCTCAACCTCGCCGATGTTAAATTCTTGAGCTGGATGTTTTGGACTCTATTTCGGTGGAAATGAGCTTCGTTTCTTTAGTGCAATTTAATTGATTGTTTAGTTATAGAGGTTGAGTTAGGTAGGATGTTCTTCACTCCAGGGGTTCGCCAGTTAAAGAGGATGCAGATTGCAAGGCAGGATATTCTGAGAATCTGAACTTCGGAGTTCACAAAATACGAGAAACGGAGAAAGAGTTGGCGTCTGCCCACGGCGCCGCACGCGGTCTTCTAGAACAATTTTTAGATCCGCCCATCCAAACATATACTATAACACTTGTATTGTTTCTTAATAACTTTTGTAATAAAGAAATAAAGCAATAGGATCAAGTAAAGATAGTCCCTCCCATTTTACCAAGTAAAGATCATCCATCCCAAAGTTATACTAGTAAAGCTAATTCCTCCTAAAGTTATACTAGTAAAGCTAATCCCTCTCAAAGTTATACTAGTAAAGCTAATCTCTCCCAAGGATAAAATAAAAAAAATAACTTACAAAATTTATTTAGGAAGATATTTGTTACAATTAAAAATTGTAAACTTTGTAGAACTCTAGAAATTCAATTTTAATAACTTAATTAAAACGGTCATGACTGGCAATCGTATCGAAAAAGTCAATGAAAACATAAATTCCGGCAGATAAGAATTTAGCATTTCTCTCTTATATCCTCGCATGGGTATAATTCTTAGTTTATGCTTATTCCAGTAGCTTTCGACTGGCTGTGTATGCACACCAGTAACTTCATAGACAAAGTTTACCAAGTGGCACTTCGTATACCTCCCATTTTACCAAGTAAAGGCCAGACCTCCCCCAATTAACCAAGTAAAGCTAATTCCTCTTTTTTGTCTTATGAGGTAATATCTTTACTTGACCAAAGCCATATTTCTATAGTTACATTATATCCCACACCGGGCATCCAACATTACTTTTATAAATTTAGATTTATATAATTTCAATTAGTTACTGTACACGATAACCTACACACATTCGCATTGAAATTGTTAACTCCCCAGACGTGTTTTTTTTATCCTGTTAGGCCATTAGCTGATTTGGGCATTTTTGGCAAAGGAATTTTTAGAAAATAGCATTTCTTTAGCTCCAAATTTGTGGCAATAAGAAAATAGCAAATTTAAAAAAAATTATATCTTATAGCAAATTTGCCAAATTTAGCACTGTCTGAGATAGGCCCAGCAGTTTCGGTAAATGTGCATTATGATATTTATGTAGACAGGATCTATACGTTAATTTTTCAAGGTTCTTATGATTACTTGAGTCTCTATTGAATCAAATGCTATCTGTTAGTCTACAAATATTAGGTATAGATGGATATTGTGCTATGAATTTTTATTCTATTTGTATATATTTTTATTGACCTCTATATTTAACCGGTTTATTAACTGTTTTTGTCATTCCAAAAAGGGATGGAGCACTCGTTTAGGACACCCGGGGTAACTTTAAATTTGTCCCCCCTCGCTCCTACCCCTCTAGCTACGTGACTGGATAAGTTTTGACAAACTTGAATTATTATAATGGTGATATCTGGGAACCATCGTTCAATAACTGCCATATGTCCCCATTTTCCTTATTAGGCGACCAGGCAATGGCTTCGCCACTTCCTCCCCCATAGGGGCGGGGGGGGGGATGGGAGATTGCGCTTCACTACTAAAATTAAAATTTAAAATCTAAAAAAAAGCAGCTAGGTTAAATTTTTCTAAATTTTATGAACTTCGTCAATTATAATAATTTTAAAAAAGAACTCTAAAATAAATTTTAGGAACTTCACCATTTGTAATTCATTGGGTTTTAAAAAATTCACAAAATTTCGATACTTATATTTATCTCTGAACTTCACCATTCTGTTTTTGATATTATAAAAGAATTATTAGAAATAACTTTGATAAAAAACATAAGTCATAACCAAACTAAGATGAAATTATTATTCAAATACTCAAAAAAATCCCCTTCTTAAATTATATAGTTAGTGATGATGACTAGGGCATATGTTTTTTTTCTCAAATAGTCCATTTATTTAATTGGAATAAAATATATATGAATTATTCTAGTGTAATTAGTACATTTATTTATTTACACAGATTTTTCTAATTAAGCACCCTAAACGAATAACATATTCCTACGTTTTGTTTATTTTTTGAAACGGTATAAAAGGTTCCTCTAGTCAATGGAAAAAATATATATTTGTTATGGACAGAATAATGAACTGCTACCAAAATGACGTTAACTTGGAAAAATATGGATAAAGTTGTTTACTCTTTTTATCATCATAATCATTATCATCCTCATCATCATCATCATCATCATCATTATCAATAACTCTATAATTTAAGAAGCGGATTTTTTTTTAGTATTTGAATAATAATTTTATCTTAGTTTGGTTATGACATGTTTTTATATCAAAGTTATTTCTAATAATTCTTTTATAATATCAAAAACAAAATGGTGAAATTCAGAAATAAATATAAGTATCAAAATTTTGTGAATATTTTAAAACCCAAAGAATTACAAATGGTGAAGTTCAGAAAATTTATTTTTATATATCTTCTATAATTTTATATTTTAGCAATGCGATATTTTGAAAGGGGGGAAATTTAGTTTAGAGTTCCTTTTTAAAATTATTATAATTGGCGAAGTTCAGATAATTTATAAAAATTTAACCATGGCTGCTTTTTATAGATTATAAATTTTAATCTTAGTAGCGAAGCTTAAGCTCCCCCCTACGGCGAAGCCATTGACTGGGACGTTAGATAATAAAATGATTAGAATGTTGACGGTCTTTAGGTATTTGCATAAAATTTGCTAATTACTCATCGGGCCGAGTAATTAAAATTTGGGGTTCTTTTGCGAAGAACTTTATTCGTTTTATACTTGCCGTGTATGCGTAAAGTATCATAATTAATATATTCACATTTCTTTATTCTTACTCTCCAAGTAAGGAATATTAAACCTAAGCCACCTTTAAGCAGCCTACAGGAGACTGCCGAGGAATTTAGGTGTAGTTTAAAAAAGAGAAATAATAATACTTAGGCATCGTCCCTCGCCGGCGATCAACATGCGACTGAGAACCAGCATCGCCTCATAACCATCGTCCAACTATCTCAGTCGACTGTGATTAGGCATAATTGGGGGATATTAAAGGAAGCTGGTTTGGGGGATAGCCCATAGCTGAATTCAAACCAGAGGAATCCCGGGAGGAGGGACGGACTGTAATCCCCGTTGAGGAAACCTATAGCAAATCGACGACGGCCCGCCCAGGACCACAAAGGGACACATGACCAGTCTCTGTGCATTGGAGAAGCAGTCACGAATTAAAAAAAAACACCCTAAGGATGCGGCACCCCTCGGGTGGAGGCAGTTGATTCAGCCTTCACACATCATCAAGTCCACCATGATTTATCCCTTGGCAGGATCCCTTCATCATCCATTCACCCCATCATCGGCAGTTCAGGTTCACGGGAATGTGGCCCAGCCATACAGTGGAGGATTTCCTTTCTGTATTTCTGCAAACCTAACGCACACCACACATCACTCATAAACTTGTTAACACGGATAACAGAGAAAACTAATAATTTTCTTTCAGAAAAGAAGATAAAAGAGAAGAGAAAAACAAGCCGAAGGAAAGGAGTCTTCCCCCCCTACAGGGGAGATGGAGAATACCACCAAGTCAGTTTACCTTTGGGGCTTTTCCAGGTCATGCAGTTCCGGCCAAAAGCGAAGCCTGCCAAGTCCTCTTTGCAGAACTAAGAGTTACAGATGTCAGATAACTAAAAGTGAACAACCGATATACCGCCCTATGCGAGAAACAAAAGATATGGGTACGATAATCCCGAACAAAGGAACAAATCAACTCAAGAAAATAGGAATGGGAGCACGTCCCCACCCCCGTAAGTGGCGGCCAATAGGAGTTTCCTCTGCAGAGAAATAGAAATTTGGATTAGGGATAGAACTAGCCAGGAAATCAAAAAGGAAATCGAGAAACAACATTCATAGGCAAAGATTAGAGAATTAATAAAGTTCAACAATGACGCCCATGTCCCGATCGACCTTGCGAATCGTAGCTTATAAGCTTGTTTATTCGGAAGATTTTTTAGTATTCCGCGTAGCCAAGTGGCCTAAGAGATGATTTAATTGAGATCAAAGCGGATGCTCGCTGCCTCAGTGCGCACGGTTCGAATCCCACCCCTGTACGGAATTTTTGCGAATTAGGAAATAATATTTCCGAGGAAAAATTTCCCGTTTTCTGTTTCTTGGGGTTTGTTGGATATTATATATATATATATATATATATATATATATATATATATATATATATATATATATATATCACTTTTGCCTGGTAATCTTTATCTTGAAAATTTCCTAGGGTTCTTGAATACTAAAAGAAAGAATTGGAATCGAATTCTGGTCTAAACTCTGTGTGGCTAGTTCATAATTGGTGTTCTTGTTGTCCAATAAACGGTTAACAGATTGGCTATGTGGCAGGAGCGTTATTCTACCTAAAATTTGGAGTTCGCAAGCTCGTAGAATGGGCAAAGTATGCTGTCGCAGCAATTGCTTTCTGACGAATTCCCACCCAGACCATGGTACTTCCTCCGCCAAACTTCACACCCATTTTAGTGCAATTAACACACAATATTTCGCTTGTTCTGCAACGAAAAAATCAATTGCCATCGAATCGAAACGAATTTAACTTAGATTTGTCACTGAAGTGCACTTTATTCATTGGTCACCGTCTATTCAACGTGTATAGTACCGAATTCAAGACGAGCCTTCTTGTTATTGGAGTGATCAATGGTTTGGCCGTAGTTGTGCAAGCGTGAAGACTGTCTTGCTCTAGCTGACATGACAAAATCTGTCTGTAGACGATGATGGCAACAATCTCTCTGAAAACTACTGCATTATTTGGATAATGTTTCGCTATTCCTTTGTTGGCGTCTTCTTTAGCCGACTATCTTGATGGTGCAGTTTTATGATCAGCTTGTGCATAGAAAGAGGTACGATATGTTTCTTATACATGCGACCTGGACTATAGCTGGCAAAAGAATTATCTAACGTGCACGAGCTTGAACTAAAGTTTGTTGCTATGCAAACTATGCCGGTTCTCTTTAAAAAAATCTAAGCGCTCGTATAATTTTGGAGACTTATTTCTTTGTAGTAAATTTATTATCGGATGATAACTTTACCCATGAATAGTTTATATCTATATGTTATCGTAGACTAATTTTAGAAATGGATTTTCTCTAGCAAAAGTTATTGAAGATATCATGATAGAAATACAGGAGTTCTGATCTTTTTAGATTTACTGGATTAGGAATGGAAGGAAGTAATTTATGACAGGGAAAGGGACTTACCAGGAATAAGGTGGTGTTGGATGATCTTGTGGGTCATTAAACACAAAAATTTTGTGAAAGATGGGAGCAAGGGCAACATATCCTTGACAGTCTGGAACGAAAATATACAAAGTGTTCCAGAAAAAAATCAACCGTACTTTGAATTAGTATAACTCAAAACCTATTAAAGATTTTTCAGTCCTGCAAAAGAAAACTTATTAAAAACTATTTTTCTGTCGATTCTGGAAATTTCATTTAATTCTCTTTTACGATATTGATACACTGATGGGTTTAGTGGAGGCTATCAAAATTGTGTTTGCGCAAGGAAGTAAAATAATGAAACTTCGAAGTTTAAAATCAACAAATATATTTAAATCCATTTTTAACAAAAACACTCTTCATATGGGTAATAAAAATTCATTTTTTAATTTTCTAAGAACCGTTTCCTTCCACATATCCTTCATTTTTTTCCAAGCACAGTTGTGCCTTTGATCGCATTGATTGAACAACTTTTTTGATTAACTTATGATTTTCCTTAAGTTTATTGACTTCAAGTGTGATACTATCTATTAACTGGTTGATGATTTGTGGTGGAGTAAAATACATTCTATTCTTTAGGTATTCCCATAAGAAATAATCTCACAGTGTTAAGTCAGGGGATCTTAAGGGGCCATTCAATTGCATGATTTAGTGTGCCAATGCGGTTGTCAAATGTTTCTCTTAGTTTTTTTCTAACAGCAAGCTGTCTATGAGCTGGTGCGCCGTCCTGAATCCACCAAAGTCTATTGAATTGATTGCCGTCAATCTGGCGGAGTTCCGGGGAGACCCTTTTGTTGATCATGCTCAGGTAGGCAGCACCAATCAAGTTGTTCTCGTAAAACAATGGGCCAACAAGATAGCCATTCCCGCATATCCATCCACAGAGACACTTTCTGCTGATAAATACGTGTTTAAAAGTTGAATGCTGGGGGGGGGGGAGGGTTCAGCGGCGCATATTGCCGAATCTTATGGCCATTTACTTTTACATTCATGAAAAAGGCTGCCTCGTCACCAATCACGATGTTTTCCAAGAAACGAGCAGGTTTAATGAGAAACCATTCGACAAATTGTCTACGACAAGGAAAAGATGCATGTCTTGCATGCCTCTTATAGGGATGCCATTTTAAGTCATGTTTAATAATGCGGTTAAATGATGACTTTGACCATTGTAACCCATTCTTTCTGACTGATACATGTGGATTTTGAAGAAGTAACATCTGAACATTTTCGATATTTTCTGTTGTTTTTATGGTTTTCATACGACCTGAACGACCTTTATTTAGATTTAAGCATGTTCCTTCATGTTGGTATTTGCGAACATTTTTCCAAATTATGGGCTTGCTTGGTGGGTGCCTACCTGGAAAACGTTGTTCAAATGAATCTTGTACTTGTTTAATACTGCCAGTCTTAATAAAGTTTGTGACTACAAATACGCGTTGATCTTTTGTTAATTGCATCATTAAAAAGGTTCTATGGAAGTAACCTTTTACACAGAAACGCTTTGATTTGCTTAGTAAGCAATAATGATGAGCCTATACCACAACGTGGCTGAAAAAACATTCTAAAATGGCCCAGGCTTTGCTTGGAGAATCGCACAATGACCTAGGCTCCCTAGGCTCCCTACGCTTCTCTTGAAAGTGCACGGTTGCCTAGCCTTCCTAGGCTTCGTTTCATTATTTTACTTCCTTTCGCAAACATATTTTTGATAGCCTACATTAAACCCATTGTCGTATCAATATCATAAAAGGGAATTTAATGGAATTTCAAAAATCGACAGATAAATAGTTGTTAAATAAAACACTTTTTGCAGGGTCCAAAAATCTCCAATAGTTTTTGAGTTATACTAATTCAGCTTATGGTTAACTTTTTTTCTGGGACACCTTGTATAATAAATTCATTTAAGAGTTTAAATTGGGGGACAATTTGTTTAGGACTATTTGCGACTTGATGGAACCTTAGTTTATTGTCGATGTGGACACCGAGTAATTTAGTAAAGATCGATCCATGGGGGTAGGTTGGTAGGTTTATCAAAAAAGAATATCATTTAGGTGGTTTTATTGCTTTTCAAGGATAGCTTGTGAGCAGCAAGTCATTGGTATACGAGTATATTGGAGAACTCAATATTAATAGTAGTTAGTGATTAATGTATGATGGTTGATATGAGTCATTGAGACAGAAGTATTATTAGCAAAATGTATGAAATTTAGTAAATTGGAAGGACTGCATATCATAAATGAAAATTTGGAATATAGAGGGCCTAAGTTAGACCACCACTGGACTCCTACGGTGAGAGTTGATGGGGCTGCGAGAGTGTCATCTACGCCTACTAATTGTTGACGCGTTCAGTTATGAAGTAAGCGAAAAACTAGTGATGCCACGGTCTCCGATTTGATCTACCATATTGAGATGAATTTTATGATATCTTCTATCAAAAGCTTTAGAGAGATCCCCCCACCCATCCCCCACACACCACTGTTTTGATAAGAAATTCTTGAATTGCGTTAGATGTGCTAACGATTGGACATAATCCATATAGATAAGGATACAAAATTTTAATGTAATTAAGAAAAAACTAGTCTCAGGTACTAATTTTTTAAAAATCATAGCTAAAGTTGAAAATGCAGAAATATGCCTATAATTAATACACGGTTATGACTGCCTAATTTAAAGATTGATGTAACATTAGCAAATTTCAGGTTGGGAGGAAAAACCACGTGGTAAGGATTCAATAAAGAGGTGAGATATGAATGGAGTACTAATATCACCAATAACTTTTTATATTAATGTGAGGACAGAACTTAAGGAAGAGGAAATGCTTTATTATTTCATCATTGGTATTTGTATTCAATATTGAATGAGGGAAAGGCATAGAAAGAAAGTGTTTGTGACTGAAGTAGGAGTTGTAAACACTAGAAATAACAGGCTGATTTTTACAAAATTGAGGTTGTAGATAAGCTCGGAGATTGATTGATTGATTAATGCAAGTGTTAGTTAATAGTTTATTTAACATTTTCCATATGGGCTGGCTATCATGCAAAATAAGCTTGAATTTGTGTTGAAAATAATTAATTTTAGCCAGGGGTAAATGGAAGTTAACAATGTTTTCTAGGTGTTATGGGCAGTTAACGAAGTGGTGCCCGTCTGTTTTTTTTAAGTGTTTCTATTGTCAATGTATTTAAGAGAATTTTTAGTCATTTATTGACGGGAGTTTTGTGAAGTAGGGAAAAGCTTGGAGTAAACAGCGCAGAGTGTTGTATTTTATGTAATTATTATCGAATTATTGGAAATGATTCCACCGCTGAGTATATGTAGAACATTGAATTGATTTAGGGAGTAATACGAGTAGTTGCCGTAAATTGCGAAAGCATCACGCAGTTTGTAGAGGTTTGTTTGGCTGGGTTTCAAATTACTTTATAGAAGAAGTGTTTTGCTTTGATTTGTAGAGAAAAGATATCGAAACTGGCATATGGTCAGTTATGTCAGCTGCCATTGTTCCAGAGATATAGGAACGTTTTTTGTTCCAGATATGATCAATACAAGACCGTTGTGTAAGAGAGAAGTGGATGTGATGTGTATTAAGAGGTAAAAAAAGAAAAGTTATGGTAAAGATGAATAAAATCGAATTCAACTTTAGAACATTTAAATGTCGACATTTGTCACTAGGCAGCATGGTCAGATGTGAGGGATTGCAGTCAGAAAGTAAAGTATTGGTTGAAAGGAGTAATAAAAGACTTGCATGGTGGTTGGTATACGCTTAAGATATAATTAAAGAGTTAACAGATATTAAAACAACACAGAGTTCAATTATATCATTAATGAATGACTATTCATTTTTTTAATGAAGCTCTATACGAGGTTAGTACATAAATAGAAATAACTCTACCTCTGTCATCTCTGAAAATGTGGAAAGAGATTCAGGCATGAATATCAAGGGAATAATCTTTTCAGAAACAATTTTCGCTAAGAACATTTATGTCAGGTTTTATGGTGATTTGATCTGAGGCCACATATAATTCATTGAATCTTTGTTAAAAAAGAGTATATTCAAATGAAAAGGGCGAATATTTGGGCTTAATTTAGAACGAACAAAATTAAACGAGGTAAGATCAATGAAATTAAAACAATTTTCATTACAGATTGGTTTCATTTCGTAGAGTGGCAGATGGAAAGGTGTATTATTTCGAGTTGAATTCCTTTGCAAAAATCTCGATTCTCGCAGATATCAAATTATGGTTACATGAAAGGTTCTAGAGGGCATGTACCTGTTCGAGTGGGGATTAGATAACATTTTTCATATGCTGAGCAGAATTGGGGATCTTTTTTTTGTATAGATAGTATTTATTTGAGAGGATTTACAAGCTGGGTTCTTGTTTGTGGTGAACTGAAGAACGTCTGATGGAATGGAAGGAAGAATTCAACGAGTCAGAACCGTTGATAGATGTCAGGGAACTTTGTATTTTCGAACATTCAGATTTGTCATTATTTGTGGATAAGTTAGCTAAAGTTGTGGGAATCGGGGGTGGGGGGAGTATTACCTATATTTAATTTGGACAAGCTATTAGACGTTAATATGTCATTTATCACCACTGGTGAGAAAGATACTAACTTTCGAACTCTTTCAGAGGAGCATTAAGGAAACATGATTGATTTAGTTGCAGTGATGGAAGTCACACCTAGATGGTCTTATTCATCTATCAGTTTCCAACAAATAGGACAAGGTAAGAATGTTCACATGAAGGCTCTGTTAGGCTTAAATTGGTAAGCCCTATCCCCCCCCCTTCCACTAGCGGTAGCCTCGAACCGCATCCACCACGATTCACCTTTACACGTGCTAGAATATCCCCTGCAAGAAGATTTGAGGCCATTCGAGAGTAGAGCTGTTTCCCGCTAACCCTCCAGCGGGGAGAGCCTCGGACATAAATAGTGCTCGACTCACATGTGGAGACACAGAGTTGAGAAGTCTCGCCCGGACCCCCAGGAAATTTTCCTAGTTCCAAGTCATGTGCTAACAAAAAAGCAAAGTGACAGCTGAACTATTTTTGTGTATTGGAATTAGCCCCAGCCAGTGAGATAATTCTATTTAACGACCGCTACCGAGTGATTTTTCCGACTTCTCTCGTCAACTCCTGTCGAAGCCTTCCTCGTTCGCCCCTCGTTTTCACGTGGCCGAAATACTCTCCCCTGGACCGGACGTTACCGCCCCCCCCCTCCTTTTTTGGAGAACCGTCATCACTTTAATATCCCGCTCAGAAGCTTCGAGCGGCCTCGCCTCACGTGCAGAAGACATCCGTGAAGCCTTACACTGACGTCTCACCCGGAATCCTCCGTAAGCCAACCCCTCTCCCCCTCCAGTAACCCATTTGCGTTAATTACCCCCATTTGAATAGTCTCCTCCCGTAACACATTAATTTTAACTTCATAGTCTGCTTTATAACTACAATCCCCCCCTTTGTTTACTGATGTGATTTTGCCCATTAATTCTCTGAGGTAAATTGACCCATCAATTCTCTCATTATTTTTATGTAAGTAAAATTATATTTTTGTTCATGCCTCTTTAAATAACCTTGAGCTTTGCCATTGTCCATAATTTACCTGACCTCGTTGCACTCTGTCTCGCTACTCAGCCCGTCTAAACTAGTGGTGTTCTGTCCTTTCGTCGGTTCGCCTGTAAGTTGTCGCCCTGCCCCCTAGATATAATATGGTATTGATGTAATATAATATCATACCACGACAAACTTCTTTTAAACGTTGCAATATTTCTTCAGTAATTATTTGTTTATTATTGAGGAGATCATAATTAATAATTTTCACATCCCACCAAATGTAAATATATCCTTCAGCTTTTGTAAGGTACGTGAAGGGGTTAATACGGATTTTTGTTTGCGACCAAACCATTGTGTGGAACAATAAGAAGAGACAGAGAGAGAAGGAATTTTCATCCCCTCCTGACTTCCCCAGTTCACCGTTGACCATTCTAAATTCGTCTGCCCTATAAACTGCAAAAATTAGAATAATTGAAAAACCATTAAGTAGGCATCGCGACTTCGCGCTATAGAACCTTATCGTCACCCGAGGCAATTGAGGAACTCTGTTGGCGATGAATCTCTCTCCCCATCTACATAATTTCGGGGTATATATTCGACAGTTCATAATTCACAGGCAGATTTTGCCTGAAGCCGCCGTCCAATACGTTAGTCGTAACGTCTTTGTAGTCGAGAGGGAATCGACTACATTCTCGTCCAGAGAAAAGAATTAAGTGATTGTCGAAGAGCCAAGGAAGAGCTAGACGTCACTCCGTGTTGTTCGTGGAGATAGTTAGGCGCGCTTCAACCCTTCTTACCACGTCTTCAGATTATATGGATCGAAAAAGCCATCCCCGAAGCACCCTCTGTTTGGTTCTTAAGGATAAGAGCTCCCCCCCCCCCCATACACTCCAGTCTCTCGAGGTTGGATTGAGTGTCCTGTGGGACGCCCACAAGTTGAAGGTCGAACTTACCTACCTCGTCGTACTCTCTGTACATCAAGGTAAAAGGAATGTAGCCCTCGCTTCGTCACGCTCCTCCCACCTTTACTGCGTCGAACCCCAATGATCCCCTTTGCTCTAGAACTTGCATAATTGTAAAATCATTACTTAATTAATTATCCCTTGGTTCAAACTTAATTGATAGTGTCAATCATCTTAGCAGTGAACCGTCAATATTTAATTGCATTGCCATTTAACTTGCCCTATATATATATGTAATCTTTAGTCCTATTAAAGTATATTTTTGTAGCCGTGTTTGAATATTCATTGGACTAGCAACTGTGTATTTATAGCACTCTTAGAACCATCGCCAGGTGGAGCCTTAATTTCGGTCGGCCAGTAGGCCATTGTACGTATAAACCGCGTACACCTGGTCATACCACGACAATTTTTTTGATTTTGCTTTTAATAGTGCAGTAGAGAACTAAATTTTTATCTCTCGCAATAATTGTGTCTAGAAATGTGCCACGCACATTTCGAGCCAATAGGGATGAAACAAAATTGACACGTTGTAAACTTTGTCCATAAGAGAGCTCCTGTGACGGCTAGACACCATTTTTATGAACTTTTTCTATTTTAATAGGAATTTTGCGCTCTGTTTCACGACTAGCATTTAAAATTCTTGCCATTTCAAGAGTGTCCTGTCTAAGATTGAACTCCATAAGTGCCTTAAGAGCATCAAGATCAATCACCGTATGGCGGCTTCTACTTTCAGAGTATTTAAATGATTTTTTGATAATGTTTCGCTATTCCCTTTTATGTATTTATAAAGCAGGATATACCTTATTTGGTTTCACTTGCAGGCTTCACTAATCAATGGTTAAAGAAATGTCGCTTCAAAGAAGGGTTCGTCCTTATTAGCTATTTTTAGTTGAACCAGCTTGCAGCAAATTTAGGACTATTTAAACAAATCTAAGAAGCATTTTTTAGTATCTTCTGAAAATTAACAGTAAACTTTTGATATTCTTATTCAATGGTATTTGAAGCTTCCATTTGGAAATCTATTCACTGAAGAATGAATTCTGAAAAGAATTTATGCATAGTTTCAGTATTCATAGATACACGTTTTATGTATTCGTAGCGAGTAATTCTAGACACAGTCCAATTTACTGTACTACATTATCATTTTATAGAATAAAAACAGGTCTTAAGCAAATTTCGAGACTAACTTTAGGAGGACACTGAAGTCGTGTAACAACGTGGGCTTTCGACTGTCTTTATTAAATAATCCAGTAAACATTTAAGATATGGAAAGTTAAAAGGTTTAAACCGATAGTGAGATAAATATCCCATATCGAATGCACGCATCTCTATTGAACTTTTCAATTTTCAAGGGGAAGATTCACATGAGGGAGTATATACCTTTCAACTCGAAATAAGTTACCAGAAGATACCGGCGAAGGAGGGCCAAAAATATGTGATGTGAAGTATGGAGTAGTTCTCGTTGAAATTAAATTGTCTATCCATGTTAGCTAAGCTTTTCGTATTTTGGGACGACGAATAACTGCAATTGGGTTGACTGATCCTTGGGAATAGTTTTATCCTTTTATACTAGATTGACTGATACATGGAAGATATGCTATAATCAAGCTCAGACTCTGAAAGGAAAGCATAAAATGATAGAAAAACTATAAAGAGAAGTTAATGGACTGGTCTCCTCGGGTGATAGCAGACCTGCTTATTAAAGAGAGACAAGTTATAAGATTCAGGAAAAATATTAGTGGCAAAGAGTTGCATATTCAGGCTATGGAAAAAATGGAGGAATTATCAACTTATTTTATTCGAACAAAGCAATCACTTACTGATTTGAACTCCGACAACGAAAACTAACATCTATCCAAATTCATAAAGCGAAAAAAACATCCAAAATCTAGCACCAAAAACTAATACGCATCTAAATTCCAGCAACAAAAACGAACACCAATTTGAACTCCAAACAGCAAAAGGAACGAACATCCATCCAAAAGTCCAACAGCGAAAACGATAATCCATTGAATCTCTAAAACGAAAGATAGCACCCATCCAAACTTCAATAGCCAAACCCAACATCTATTCAAAGTCCAACAGTGAAAGCTAACACCCATTCGAACTGCAACAACGAAAACGAACACGTATCTAAAATCCAACAGAGCAAACAAACACCCAAGGGACTCCAACAACAAAAACGAATGCTCATCCAAATTACAAATCGATAAAGAACACCATTTTGTACTCCTACAGCGAGAACATTCATTTGCTTGGCGTGAAACTTAAGCTAGAATCACTAAAAAAAGCCGGAGGAATCTCCGACATCCTCATTGCTAATGAAATGAGGAGCGCAGAGATACGGAAGCGACGAGAACTGAAAGAAAGCTATTTAGCGTCTTCCTTATAAATAATTCCACAAGGGTGTCTCAGGTGTAGTTTGGGCTTATATTTGCATGCTTGCGTGGCTTCTGACCCCCAGTGTCCGCACGAGATTATGCCTTACTTTTCGATGTTAATGGGATCTGAAGAGATGCCTGCCTTTGTCACAAATTTAATTATCCTGGATTTCCTCAGGCTGAACCAACCGTCATAACTTCCTCTTACGACAGGATATGAAAGGAATCATTCAGGAGGCCTCTCATTCTATTGTGCATCGTTGCTCCAGCCGGTTATCCACGCTTTAGTGATTCTATTTTCCTAAGCTTTGTCGTATGTTTTGTTTGTTTAACTATTGTGTCTTTTTGCTCCATCATGTAATCTACAACATAGCGATTCTATTTCACTATGCTCGGTCATTTAGTTTATTTCTTTATTCTATTTATTCAGTTTGGTTGCTTTCCTTAGCTCACCTTTCCTTATTCCCAATGTAAACGCTTTACTTCATAATTGATTCCATGTTGTAATTACTTAGGTGCTTAGGTAACTAACTGTAAATCCGGTGTTAAGTGTAACGATAAGGTGTGCACTAAGTCTATGTTTGTAAACATAAGATTTACAGAATGTTAATTGAGGTTTTTAAATAAATTATCGATTTTAAGGTTCTGCGGATCTATTTCTCTTTGCACCTTTTTCTTTGTTGAGTTTGTGTCCGTGGGATATTTCCACAATTCTCTCACAATTGGTGCTCAGAACCGGATGCTAATCAGATCTTTTATTCGGGGTCAAGATGGTGACCCAGGATTTTAATTTCTTCGTATTTAATTATTTAATTTGTATGTATGGATACCTGATTGTATTTCCTATCTCGTCCCTCTCCTGGCCTCTTGGGTGTCGCAAAAATTTGCGACAATTTAAGTATCCTGAATATCCTCAGTCTTTTGTCCGGAGAAATGACTCACTTAAGATCTAATAAAAGCACCCGAGAACTATCAACCTATTACTGAGAACAGCATAATCGCCAAGCAATTTAAGTTGAAGTCAATAAATGTGCCACGCAAATTTTTATGCCCCCATGAGGACTGTAAGCTTTATTACCTAAATTTCTACATTGTCACGACAACCACAACCCGCAGCTGAAGACTGACCAAGCAGCTACAAGAACGTACCATTAAACTCCACTACGACATAGAACATGGGCAACAAATAACAAGAAAAATCCCTGTTGACAGTACCAACATCTACCATAGAAATTCTGATACCCTTGGCCTAAGAATTCTCAAAGCTCCGCTCATCAAGGAGATGAAGCTCGAACTTAACGCACGACGTACAAGTTTACAAAAAGTTATCCTCTTGTTCCATTAAATATCTGAACCCCTCCCTGCAACCTATACAACGGACGGCCGGTATTCGTTCGCATGATGACTTTCTCAAGAAAAAATAGAACTGTTTTTATTTTTGAGATACTCGTATATTCGTCAAATTTGGATAAGTTTGGCTTCATGGCATGTTCTGTCGATCACACTCAAAGACAGCTTCCAGGCGACCTCAGAACCGTCTACAGGCTTTCGTCACTATCTCCCGTTTTAGCTCCTGAAGGCCATGATGTGTTTGAGTCCGTTGCTTATCCAGCATCGCCTTGGGCAGAAATTGCTCCTTTTTTATCTTCTATGAAAGGTAGCGAATTTCTTCATGCACCATCAGCCTGATGAGCTTTTTATCCATAAATTTCTCCATTGTAATGGAATGCATCAAGTTTCTGGGATCATTGTTGATGATCTCCTGGATTTCACTGACGAATTCAAGTATGCTAAGGGCGTCAGATCGATGACCATAGGTTTTCCTCTCTGCTCTCAAATCGTAGTCGAATCCTGAATCTTCTATTTCCTTTCTGACCTTTTCCACCATCCTTCTACTGACGTCGAGGAAGTCTAAAATCTCTTTGTTTGTCCTTCCCTTGCGGATTCTAAGGAGGATTCCATGCTTATTCTACAAATTGGAGGATTAAAATTTTTCCAGTTACTTATTCACCAAAAGAAAAGCAAAAAGGTTCATTGTTTAAAGAATAAAAACACCAACAACATAGGAAAAAAAATCCATGTAAAATTAGCAGTTGAAAATTGCGAACGAATACCGTCTTCACCCTATCTAAGCACGGCACAAAGACTCAGAATATCATTCATTGGAAGCTCCCAGCAACTACTTCACGCAGACTCAGAATCACCACCGCACACCTGGTAAAGGAGGCAAACAGAATACGAAGATGTACACCAAATCATCCTAAATTAATTATTAGATTTTCCTCTCAAGATGGCTTAGGAAAGGCGAAAGCTCACAGGATTTCTACATATTAATTCAACCTGTTCTTCAACCATTGATTCATACAAGAAAAGCTACTCCCTTCTTACATGGATCTCTCTCTCTTCATATATATATATATATATATATATATATATATATATATATATATATATATCACTCCTCAAAGAAAGTCCTTCCCTCTCGTTAAAGACAACCCCCCGAAGAACCCCTTCTCCTGGAAAAAAATCGCCAGTTGGCCTGAAGATTCTTTCCAGACGCCTTTCTATGCACGACAACCTTGTAATTACGTAAGCTACGCATTACATCTAACCATTTAACCTTTTGTCAACGCAACTTTGTGCTTTAAACAGGTTTAGCCAATCATTCCTCCTTTTTGTTTGTTTTGCCGTTTTAAATCCCTCCAAATCTTAATTCTCAGCTTAGTCAAATATTCCCATGACTTTTTTCATTTCCTGTGTTTCTCCCATTTTAATCCGCAGTTATCCTAACATTTTCCGTATGTTGTTTTGATAGATTAATTAATAAAACTCTATTTTATTAATGTTTGCAATGTTATTTATCCTTGGGCTCCGTTCCACTTCTAAAGTATATTGAAGATAAATAAGCCCTATCTAGGCCCCCCCCTCCTTTGTACCAATCTCGGCATCTGATTACCACGCAATCGAAAGATAGAATAATCCCCTCAACGAATAGTTATATATAGTATATCGTCGGGAGCCTATTCTACGACAATCTTCATTTTCGGAAAGAACAAACATCTCAGTCAAGATCTTCGTGAATGCATCGTATTCCTTCATCGTATTCATTGGTTACAGAAAGATCTATGTATATACAGCTTAAAGTACCTCTTAATTCAATTGGTACCATAATACGCAAATGGAAGTCTCGTAATTCAAGATCATTCTTTGCAGCGTTCAGGTCGCCCTCTCCGATGTTAACTTGGTAGAAGAGTATGTGATACACCCCAGACTACTCTTAAAGAGCTTCAGAAAGTTCTAGAAACAAGTGGAGTTGGATTTAGCAAGGATTATATTAAGTATAACGGTGCGTGCTTATTATCACTTTTCTCATACTCCAAGAAATACCCCACTACTTAAGAAAACTCGCTGTTTAGCTCGCATGGCGTTAACAAATGAACATTTAAATTAACCAGCAACGTTCTGGCTACAAATCCTTTGGTCAGATGATAGGATAATATTATTTTTCGGTCTAAATTCAATTAGCAAGGTTTGGAGAAAAAAGTGTGAAGTTTGCGCCCCAAAGAATACGGCCCTTACAGTCACATTCGTTGGTAGATTTATTATGTTATGTGGTTGTTTTTACTCATCGGAAGTTGGAAGAATGGAGGTAGTCGAAGTAAGAATGAACGCCGAAATTTAGAGAGGAATTTTGGAAAGAAATGTGTTATCTAGTGTTGACTCCCTGAAGCTGAAACTAGGATCGGCATTTCAACAAGACAATAGCCCCAATCATAGTAAAAAACAAATTAAGAATTGACTCTATATAGGTAGAATTAATGTTTTGTAATGGCCAAGTCAATCTTCGGACCTCAATCGTATCGAAAATTTATGGAGGGAATTCAAACTCATGGTCCAAAAACGAGATCCGCGTAACTTATCTGATTGGAAGAAAATATGTTTGGAAGAAGCGAAAAAAAACCAGCTTGGTACCTGTAGAGAGATCGTAGGAGACTACTCTAAGCATCTGCAAGTTGTAGTTGACAACAAGAGCTATGCAACCAATAAATAAACCATGTTTATATGAATGTGTTGTAAACTTTTGCGTGGTTAAATTTCCCAATTGCCCTTATAAAGTTGTTCCTGTTCACCATTTTGCTTTTCTGATCGCTTCATTGTATTTATTACGTAAAGTTTCACTTGTGTTCTAAATTTCATTAACCCGCGTTAAATAAAAGTAGGTAAATTTGCATTTCTAAAAGTGTGTTGTAAACTTTTTCGGCCCAATGTAAGTGCTCAACCCACTCGTCCATACACTCCTCATCGGAAATTACCCCAAGCAAGGGAAATAGAATTCATTAAGCCCCACCAAAGTAAAGAAAACCTCGTAAGTTCATCATTTCAAGGAGGGGGTACTCCTTAGGGCCCGTACCGACCATTCCCCCACTCCAGAGACGGCACGCTGCCACTCATCCCATTTAGACCGGCTCTGATTTTGCTGCGGAAAAGATTCCAGCCATTAGGGAGGTTCTCCCCCCCCCCCCTTCCTTTTAGTCCTGACCTCGAATGGCTAAAAGGATTTGCCAATCGCGGATTTTGAGTTGCAACAGATTAGAGGGGCGGCGGCGTCGCTCCGGAGACTCGCTTTTAACTAGCCACATCAAATGAAAATTTTAAGCCGCCTTTTACTCCATCTTGAGCTACAAAAGACGAGCAAGGTATGCAAGATCAAATATATATATATATATATATATATATATATATATATATATATATATATATATATATATATATATATATATCATGCATCAAAAAAGAGAAGATAAAAGGAATCACTTTTTCTTCGGAAAAGTGTATATTCCAAATTGCGAAAAATTTCCGTGCAGAGGTGAGGATCGAACCAAGCTCCATGAGGCAGCGAGCAAACGTTTTGATCTCAATTAAAGCAACCCGTCAAACCACTCAGCTACGCAAGAGAACAAATATTCTCTCGAATAGACAAACTTGTAAGGCATGCTTCGCTATGTCGATAGGAATCCTGGAAGCGTAAGAAATTAATAGGGAATTCAAAGGTAAAACAAGAAATAGAGTTAAAGACGTGGTAAAGATACAGTGTATATCTCTCACGAATGCGAGAGAATGATTGGAATAAACCATTCTTATCGCAAAAAAAGATAAGATAAACCGATTTTTTTCTCCGGAAAAAAACATTTTCCTAATTGTGAAAAATACATGCATGGGTGAGGCAGCGAGCAACAGATCCCCCCCCCCCTCAAATAAAGCAAATAAGTAACATTCCGCATCTTTTATTGTATTTTTCATGATCGTATTTCTTTCATGAAGTCATCGGTTGATTTGTGTCATCGGTTTTCACTTCTTAATGTCGATAATTCTCCTGCTCAATTTGATTATCGTGATGTAAGGCAGGAGAGCTGTGCTTCACCGCTCTCATCGCCGTCGTTGTCATCTTTTCATTCGAGGTCTTCCGGGTTACCATGTCTTAACGTTGTCGTGGCTTCGCCTTGTCTTTACCATTGCCATGTCTTCGTTTTGTCTTTACCATTGCCGTGTCTTCGCAGTCATTACCTCTTTGTTTTCGTCATATCTTCGCCACCATCACATCAAAATCAAAGAGGTCAAATCACTGCGAGACAATCTGAATCAAGTTATCGCCATCATCAAGCTTTCACACTCGTTACACCTATGTATGCCACTGTTGTTTTCTCTATCATCACGTCTTCGACATCGGCATTATCTTAATCATCGTCATTTTGCGATCTTTTTTTATTGTTTTGTATTTTTATTATATTTTTATTTATATATATAATGGCAACATTGGTCTCCTTTTGGCTTTTTTGCGTTTAATTTTTGTTTTAGTATTTTATGTGGTATTTAACTTAACGTGCATTAGGCGCAAAGGGGCCAAAATGCCATCAAAGACGTGAGTATATAAAAAACTACAACAGACTACAAAATGCAATAACAATCGAAAAAGCTGATATCACAAAATGATGATATAACGATTCCGAAGAGATGTCTATCGCATTCACATCTTCGCCATGGGCACTTCTTCGTCATCAACACATCTCTGCAAGACAATCAGAATCGACTTACCGCCATTGTCAAGTCTTCGCTCTCATCACGCCTTCAACTTTGTGGTCTTCTCCATTGGTACATCTTCGACATCGATATATCTTCACCATAGTTATTTTTAGATCTTTGTTTTTCTATTCTTTTGTATTTTTGAGCCTTTTGTTGTAGATTTTTATAGATTCCTAATTTTGATGGCCTTTTGGCATTTTTTTGTTTAATATATGTTATAATATGTCACCTGATCTAAGCCACGAGGATAACATAACATAACATAACATAATTACACGGATGACAAAAGCCACAAGAGCCTATCAAAGGTCATCCGCCTCCGTCAAAACCCACCCACAAAAAGCACCATCACCAGGGGAAGACAAAATCAAAGTCCCCCACAATATAATATAACGGATGAAAAAAGTCACAAGGGCTCATCATAGGTCATCCGAGTCAAGCGGCCTCTTTTTCAAGGCACCCAAACTCCCAGGAAAACTACATCCAGAGGATTGCATCCAGAAACAAGGGTATCACCAATCAAGGCTTGTCAAGAACTAAATCATGCAGCTATAGATATATACAAACAATATTAATATACAAAACTTAGGAACCATCACAACCTTCCCTTCCCATAAACTCATCCAACCTACTCTTAAATACATTTAGATTTGGACTACCTACTACCCTCTGCGGCAATCTGTTCCAGAAGTCTACCACTCTATTGGTGAAAAAATATTTTCTTAAATCCAACCTACACCCTTCATTTTTTAATTTTCAAGTGGTGACGTCTAGTCCGATTTCCATCATCTAACTCAAAAAACTTGCTAACATCCAATTTATCTATCCCGGAAAAAATTTTAAAGAGCTCAATCATATCCCCTCTCACACACCTCCTTTCGAACGAGAACATATTTAATACCCTCAGTCTATCTTCATATTCAAGGTGCCTCAGGGAAGGAATAATCTTTGTTGCCCTCCGTTGCACTGACTCAAGAAGGTTAATATCGTGTCTAAAATGTGGGGACCATGCTTGTATACAGTAATCTAGATGTTGCCTAACATAAGAGTTATAGAGTTTAAGAATAACCTCCTTACTTTTGTAACTGACATTTCTCTTAATAAAACCCAGCACTCTATTTGCCCTATTTCTTGCTTCAATACACTGCTTAGAAAATCTTAATGACTTATCTATTACTACTCCTAAATCTTTCTCATCCTCTACTAAGCTCAGCCAATGCCCATCCATTTCATAGTTAAATTCTCTATTATCTTTTCCCATGTTAATAACTTTGCACTTATCAAGGTTGAAAGTCATTTGCCACTTATGTGCCCAGGATAACAATTTATTTAAGTCCCCCTGCACTTTAAAATTATCATCAATATCTTTAACTACAGCTGCTAATTTGGTATCATCCGCAAAAATTGACACTTTATTATTAACTGCCTCCCCAAGATCGTTTATATAGATGACAAATAATAATGGACCGAGAACTGATCCCTGAGAAACCCCACTGATAACATCCCTCCACTCTGACTTTACACCATTTAGCACTACCCTTTGCTTCCTGTCTTTCAGCCACTCAGCTATCCAATTTGAAACACGCCCACATATCCCAATCATTTTTAATTTATGAACTAGTCTCCTGTGTGGTACCTTATCAAATGCTTTACTAAAATCTAAGTAAATTATATCTACATTCTCTCCCTTATCTACTTGATCTGTTACAAACTCCAGAAAGTCTAGTAAGTTAGTCAAACATGATCTACCTGATCTAAACCCATGCTGAGCATCGCTGATTAACCCCTCCCTCTCTAGATGTTGGCAAATCCCTTTTTTAACTATTTTCTCAAGAATTTTACAGACTACAAGAGTTAGGCTAACCAGTCTAAAGTTATTTGGATCCTCTTTACTACCCTTCTTGAAAATGGGGACTACATTCGCTCTCTTCCAATCATCGGGTATTTCTCCATATTCCAATGACCTAGTATATAACTTGTCCAGAGCTATTGATATACTTTCTATCCCTTCTTTAAGTATCCTAGAATGAATATTATCAGGGCCGGAGGCCTTGGTAGTATCTAAATCACCTATTAGTCCTTTTATCATCCTCCGATCCACACAAATGTTAGTAAACACCTCTTTTCCTGACCTATGAGTACTATACATAAGACTATTTAGTTTCTCTTTTGTAAATACTGATGCAAAATGAACATTTAGTACCTCAACTATTTCCTCATCAGTTTCTCTCACAACCCCTTCATATTGATAGGTCCTATTTTAACTCTGCCAGACTTGTTATTAGTTTTATAGTAACTAAAGAACTTTCTAGGATCTTTGTTGCTATCCTGAGCTAATTTAATTTCTGACACCCTTTTGTTCTTCTTTATAATCTTATTTAACTCATTCCTAGCCATTCTATAATCACTTAAATTTTGAATATTATTTTGTACCTGTAATTTTTTGTATGCCCTTTTCTTCTGTGAAATTTTTCTAGCTATCTACTGATTCCACCATAATGGTTTCCTACTTTTGTTCCTAATGGCCTTCATTGGGATACATTGTTCTTGGACTACATTTATTATATGCTTGAAAGTATCCCACATCCCATAAGCATTTTTACCTCTGAATTCTATATCCCAGTCTACAAAATTTAGGTAGCTTCGAAGTTTTACATAATCTCCCTTATGAAAATTTGGAACTTTTTCAGCATTCTCTGTTATTTTACCCTTCTCAATTCCCAAGTTAAAACGAACTATCTGATGTCCCTATTTCCCAATGTTTCCCCAACAGTCAATTCTTGAACTAAATGATCACTGTTAGAAAGTACTAAATCTAATATATTGTCCCCCATCGTTGGCTCATTAACAAATTGATTCAAAAAATTATCCTTAAAGCATTCTATGAACCTGCCACTTGTTCTATCCCTACCTATCATATTTTCCCAGTCCACAGAGTTTAAGTTGAAGTCCCCAATAATAACTGCATCTGTTTCACATCCCTTACTTATTTCCCTTATCATTAGTTCATCTATATCATCAGTCTGCCCAGGTGGCCTGTAAAAGCTCCCAAATGCACCATTCTATTTTTACTGAACCTAATATCTATCCAAAGTGACTCAACTCCATCCTGCTTTATTGAAGTATTTAAACTTGAAACAATGTTGTTTTTTATATGGATAATTATTCCTCCACCAATCCTACCTGTCCTTTGACTAATGTACATATTATAGCCCTGTAAATCAAATTCACTTATAGTGTCACTAAATTCTATTTCATTAACCCATGATTCAGTAACGCATAATATATATATATATATCCTCATTGCTAATATAACTAAATAGCTCATCCTTCTTGTTTCTAAGACTACGAGCATTTGTATAGAAACAATTTAACCCCCCTATCCCTGAAGCACCTCTTGAAACTTGAATGACCTCACCTCTATCGCCTTGGAACCTATTTCTGTTATCTGCCAAGTCCATTCTACTTTCAGTACTATAATGTCCTCTCATAATTCCCTGGCAACTACGAGTCCCCTTTCATTTTATAAGGTGGTAAATTTAAAAGTTTAGTATTATCATAAATTATCATTAAAATAAAAACTATAAATGACTTAGATTGTGTTTTTAGTTTATTTTTCTCAATTCTCATTTCACCAGGTTCATAACCCATATCAATGAATGCCAGCATATATCAGGAAACATTTTTTACATAGAATTTAATTTTACAGTTTTCCTGCAGTGCAAAATTACTGAAAATATAAGGTTAAGAACCGCATGTTAAAAGTGTGAATTTAATGTTCAATCGGTGTAAACTTTTACTTTCAGCAAAACCAATGGTTCAAAGTTACCACCTGAGAGACGACTTCGATTGGGGCTATGAACCATGCGAGGAAACGAAAACAACTGTGCCCCTGGTGCAGAGGAAAGTATTGGGGTGTTATACCACTTGAGGTTCTTTATAGCAGATTACCTATCTAAAGAGCCGGGTTTCTTACTGGTGTCCTGCAAATAAATGAGGACTTCCAAGTTTTCCTGTTGTTATGAGCAGAAAATGAATCGTCCATAGTTTTGAAGAAATTGTCTTCAGATTATGAGTCTGAGTTCCCAGAACTATTACCACTGCTGTCAGAATTACAATTTCTTACAGTCATTTGTAGTTTGTCTTTTACTCGAAACTTGATTGCTTCGAGATCGCCGAAATTAGGCCCTTGCAACATCGATATCCCTCTATGTTTTAAATCCGGATGAGATATTGAGGATAACACGACAGCAGTCACCTCGGAGCTCAACAAAAAATAAATGACAAAACTTTGGTATTGAAGCATGAAATGGCTGCTGCAATTGGTTTTAGGACAGACATATATTCTGAAATAAATTCCAATTCATTGTCTTCGATGATGGGTTGATTCACATCTTCAAGAGCTGCATTCACGTAGTTATTATGTTTATATATTTTCATACTAAGTCACACATTGGTTCTATCGGGTGACGCATGGGTACCTAAATTTGGATGCCAGTTATTTCCTGTATTTTTAATGATGACTTGGCTTTACCAGCAACATTCCATCGTGCTGAACATTTTCCCATTGCAGAATGCTTTATCTCCTTTAGTTCAGATGAAATTGGTCTTTCATCTGTATCATTTGTTGCTATCAAGTTAAATGTGTAGGAGGCACATCGATGATGCGATGATACTTTCACTGACTTTAGTTATGGCTTTGGGATTTCGGTCAATATTTATAAACAAAGAGGGAAAATCCTTCCAATGACCAGCGGCGTTATTTTCTGATAAGATGATAAATGGTTATTGCATTGATGGTTTCCCATGGTTCAAATAACTTCCAAGTGCCTTTGAATGCCTAAATGGCTAAATGAGGCTTCTGCCACTAGATGACGCAACCCAGCGTCAAATCCGATGGCAGATTTGCAATCTCCAGGATGAATAACCATATGCGCCATGGTCATATGGGTCATTTAATGGCTCTAAATGGGTACAATTGAACTTTACTCCTTTTGAAAAAATGCGACGCCTTGACCTGGCGCTTCACCCGCAGGTAAAAATGGAAATTGCTTAAAACCAATTTTATCATTCCTATTGTGTCAAGCACATATTTGCTATTTCATCTATATTAGATAAATGTTTATCGAATATTGATCAGAATATTCTGTCTCTTTACTTGCCTCAGCGATGACAAGAGATATGTTCTAAATTTGCATAAGAATTAGCATAACATTGATAATGCGTCAATTCTTCAGCAAAATGCTGACAAATTATTGAAAATTCGACTGATAGTCTAATTAAATTCAAAATTCAGAAATATCTGAGTCAATGGTCAAGGGAAAGGATCCGACCAATTTAATTACCCCCCCAGCGAGATTTATCCCCACCTTCGACCAGGTTATCTTCTGGAGTGATCCACTCTTCAAAGATTCTCTTTCTTCCATCACGTTTCTTGTCTGATTTTGGCATCACCTCTACGGATACGGTGACCACCCTCTTTATTTGTGACTTGGATCCCACACTAGTGAAGTAATTAGTGAGGCTTATGGCCCCATTCTTGATAATAAATTTTTATCGCAACTTAGCATACCCCACCTCCTTGTTTTCAACCGGTCCTCTTTCAACCACAAAAACCATTTATTCCCATAACCCTTAGGGCGCTAAGCAGCTCACGTTGTTTTCTCGTAGACGTACCCAGATAATTCAGCGGCTTCGGGTTGCTTTCTGTCGTCTCCGAATTGGACACACTCGTTGGACGCTCCGCCGATTGATGGAGCGCTTGCCTGTGCCTTATTGCGACGGCTGTGTTGTCCCCCAGACTGTTTGGCACATTCTTGTTGAATGACCCAGTCTGGGTGATCTTTGCGCACGTTACCTGTATCGGTACTGGGAGGGGCGTGGTCGGTACCCTTGTCCCCCGTGGTCGGAACGGATTCATTCACACTTGTAGAGTGTATGACTTGTGGAGGAGGCTGGCTTCGTTCATTTTATTTTACTCTGTTGCTGGGCGCATTCTCCGGTGTTGGGGGAGGTAGGCTTCCTCTCGACGCCAGAGTATTCTTCCTTCTTCTTCTTCTTGCTTTTGTTGTTTATTTTGTTGCTTGTTTTTTGTTTGTTTTTGTGTGTGTTTTAAAGTAACCTTGGAATATGTGATTTTTAATTACGGCGATTTATGCCCCTGATGTCAGATGAACCCTTAGAATAACAAACCCCTCTTCAGAGACATTTTTTTATTTCGCCTGATACTTAAATCCCCCGTGTTACCACCGGTATCCATTCAGTTCTGCAGTGAATACCACTAAAACCTTCCAATTACAATAAATCCGCTTTTCTCTGCCTGCAACCTCTCTAACTCTTTTACGGATCTTCCTCCTTGAATGGTATTTCCAGCAAAGATCTACAATCATCTCTTAATCAGTAGGCAACCTCCTGAAGCTCTCTCGCGTTCTCTTCTCAGAGTTCCTTAGGTTCAGGGTAGGGCCGTCTTCACCTGCATTATCCCATTACTCTAACCCTAATCCTTTGCTCCGAAAGATCCGATTGCTCTTAAATAAACTTTGGGTCTGATCCGATAAGTTTACCAATTTCTGGTGGTTGGCCTCTGAAGTTGGGCTGACTGGCAACCAAGTAGTTGACCGAGATGCTAGGTCAATCTTTACCCCACCATTTCCAGTCCATTTGCCATTCACTGATTTTCCGTCACGTGTAAAAAAGATCCTTAATGCTCAATGATTTGCTACATGACAAACTCGGCCTCTAACAAAACCTCACTTCATTAGCGCCCCGTTTCGGCTACCGGGCTCATCCTTCTACCACTCCTGCCATAAATAAGTAGTGTTAACTCACCTCCCCATCCCACCCCTGGGATAAACCAGTCTAACACTCAGATACCTTATGCCCCGCGATCTCCCTTCTGTTTCACCTATTGTACCATTACTCACCGTGCCCCAAGTACTTGATGAGCCTCCACCCTGCATTTCAACATTCGACAAAGCTTCTTTTTACTTCCCCTGCCTCAGAGCACAAGTCCCAAAACCTTTCATTCAGGACTTATTTATTCTCCCTAGATAGAGTCGGGGAGAATTAAATCGTCCTATTTTTAATTACTTCATATAAATTCGTTACTCATGTAAAAATAATAAGAGATAATTTTTGTATGGCGCTTGTATACTGACTAAGTAAAAGCTTGAAAAAAGAGGTGAGCATTCACGACTCGCTTGAAGGCGCTAAGGAGTAGTAGTTAGATAAACTCATAGCAGCAGTGTCTGGATGCCATCATTACTCACTATCTTCACTTCCTTAACCAACCTCTCTTCGCCTAATTTCTGGCGGGGAAGAGGACATCGTTGTTTTTTGCTTCTTAGTTTAGAGTAAGTAACTACTGCGGCATTGCCTGTGTTTCGTTTGTCTGCGAGCTCTACCAAAGATTAAGTAAGGAAGAAGACTGCTCTAACGGAGTCACGCGATGGAAGGCGTCGCCTTTAACGGTTTAAGGGATTCAGGAAACTTGAGTAATTCTTTTCTTAACATCGTGTCGAAGGCTTAGGCTGAAAAGTATATGACTACATTTATACATATATAGGTCTAAAATGACTGTGTTTACTGGAATGCAGGTTGTATTTTTCGTCATAACTTCGATCAGGCCGAGTACGAATCGGCCTTAGGTTTCAAATCAACCCGTGTTGCTCGAAAGTACTCGAGGTCAGTGCCCCTCTTGCTCATCTTGAGCAGCCGAATCTGTGAGTGGCAGATACCCCCTGAATTGTTATTGGTCGTGTGAGGCCGAGTGTTTATACTTTGATTTATCTTACATGTCCATTATTTTATTTGTGATTTATCTTTCATATCCAGTATTTTATTTTTGTTTGTATAGTAGTAAAGTTTATTTTGTTTTGCCCAATTTGATATACATAACCTTCTAGATAGTTGAATTAATTCTGCCAAGTATAATTAGTCACTCTTAGAGATTTATTGCAACCCAGAGTTCAATTGCATTATTCGAGGCAAGACTCAACTGCAGAGTGGCCCTGCGTGCTATCCGCCAACCGTTCCGAGACACGGAAAGCGAACGGAGGTCAGAAGATCTAACTTGATATACGACGGTAAGAAATTTGGATTTCTTAAATAGTTTTAGTTTTTAGCGGAATTTTGAATACGAAAGCAATCATTAGAAATGGAGTGGTAGTGAGTTGCACGATTTTCACGTCTCGAGGAAAACTCTGGCTTAGAGAGAGGACGGGACGTTTATAGACCCAAGTGCTTTGAGATCCTATGCTTTAGTTATGCACAGTTTGTCCTACATAACGACTGTTGCAGGTCGCACACGTAAATAAATAGCGAAGATTAGAATGAATAAAAATAAAGTGTCTTTGAGGGTAAAGTTTGTTAACAAGGTCAACAGACCTGAGTCACGTGCTTTCAATTATTCTGACTTATGACCTTTTGACCCTATGACCTTACGACTTTCAAAAGTTTCCACAAGTGTGGCAATCCAACCAATAGTTAGTTTTCTTTTAATAATTCCCTGACTTACTTTGGAAGAATTTTTTTTTAATTATATCATTTGAAAGAAAATCGAAAGCAACATAAAGGGTTTCATATTTCGTTAGAATCAGCCGAATAGTTACGATGTTATTGCCCAAAACTCATTGAAAAGTAAAATGGTTACCACCCGCCCGACGACCTACGGACCGACACAGTAACTTATAGAGTCGCTTTCACGCAACTAAGAATTAATTAATCTCAAAAACATTTAAATCGGAAGTAGTAAAAAAAGTTTTATATACATTTTTGGGTACTGTGTGAAAAGTAGGTGCGGGAGAAAATGTTTTTAAACATGTTTGAAATAATCTTATCAAACGCAGCACCAAAGTAAAAATTATGGGAAAATAAAATTCCCTTAAATATTGCATTTATAAATCGGGTACTAATTTGCATTTCAATGACTTACATATTACTGAAGAAATCGGTGCCTAATATTGTAGTTGTAATAATCGTAAGTGCAAAATCTACCTTACATCATAGAAAATTCAATGCTAATATGTTTACAATTAAGAAAGTAAAAAAAGATGTTTCGCGATGCATTTTTGCCTGAAACTGAAGCGATCATCGACCTATCATTTAAAAGGCAGAGGTTTGAATTCCCGCCGGGAACCATCCAACCAACTATCCTCATTAAAGCACCGGAAACTATTAGCAAGAGAGGGACCGTGGGGAAATGGTTGCCAATGCCCCGTGTTGGTGGAACATTTCACCTCCAAAAAGAAATACCAACCCCTGAACAATTAACTTTAATAGTTAAAACAAATGTTTAAGGGCAAGAATATCCGTGGAATAATGAAACAACTTAGTTTAGAACATTAGTCGTTTAATTTACAGGATAACAGCTCTACATCAAAACGGGAGGAGCATAAAATCTTCATTGAATTATTGAAGAATCACATCGTAATATGTAATAAGACACAGAAATCTCAAAAATGAGCAATTCGAAGTGTTTTATAAAATATTATAATGGGTTCACCTCAAACCAAAATAGCATTTCATGTAAGGGCATCCGAATGGGTAAGTGCCCTATAACCAGACAATCGATCCGATAGCCACCAGGCCGAACCAAGAAACCTATATGGCTACCCAAGAGTGGTACCAAAACTCGGTGACAAAGCATCCTTGGTAACCGACCCACTCAAAACTGGGCTACACGGAATACCACTATAGTAGTTCTTATAGCCATTATTTGCCATCATAAACCGACGAGTTTATAGCCGTAAAACATTAATGTTTCTAGCATTTCTAATCTCATAGACATTGCGGTCAAGAGTAAACGCAATACCATTACTTTTGTTCTCTGCCACACATGAGATTTAGTGTAATCCGATACTTTTCGTGTCATTTACTTTCTACTCTGAAACAAGGAGAGATTTATTTTGCCAAACTGAGCTTTTGTGCATTTTATTTTTATTATTTTCCTTTATTCCATTACGTACGTTCCCTGGTTATTATCTTAGTCTGCTCTTCTTCCCTCTGATACTTCCAACAAAATAAATTGGCAGGAGATCATCAGGTGATATCTGGAAGATTGTGAGGTCCCCGGCCCCCACACCCTCAGTGTGCCTTACAGCTCCAATGCCTGCTAAAGATCTTCCATACATTTTCATTCCCTGTAGTATCATTTCTATCTTTACAAATCTCTCCTTACAAACTTTCTGGCTAAAGCCTTCAAATAATAGAAAGTTGAGTAATAATTCTACTTCTTTACAATTCATTCTACAGCTCGAGCATGAAGTGTGAAACGATTCATTTCATTCTGCCACCACCATCATTGCCTGCCAGTCATATTCACTTAATATGAGTAGATGGGAAATGGCTTTTTCGGTTTAACGTCCAAATTATTTACTTATTCTACGCATCAGCTAGAAATGGATTTTTTCTCTCGTCAATAACTTACACCGTGTTTTTTTTTATTACTTCTGAGTATTTATTTCGTGGTATATTTGCTCGATTTTATTTAAGATAAACCACCCTCATTTTATTAAGGCGAAGCCCCTCCTTTCATTAAGGTAAAAACAAGTGCTGGGAAATCGAATCGAATTTGAATCGATAAACCTTTGAAATCTATATATTTTCATACTCGAATCGAAAAAAAAAATCGAACTGAAAATCTTTTGAAAATTCGAATCGAAATTTAAACTCGATCCGAAAAGAATTAAAAAACTCGATTTCGAATTTGAATCTATTATAAATATAAGTATGGAGCGAAAACGTCGAGTATAATTAATAAAATAATTTAGGAATTCCAAGAAAAACAGTGGTTTAACTTGTGAATAGTAGGTAAATATATATTTTAATCTTTCATCCTAATCCTAGTCCTAATCTTGTTTTGCAAATCACAAAATCACCCCAAACTAAACCTTTCTTCTGTTCCAAGTTTTTAAATCCCTAAGAGATTTTGAATTTTAATTTATGTCAAATAGAGTCATCATATGGCTGTTAAGTTTGTTTTTAAAAGAGTTTAAATTGTTCTTATAAGATATTATTTGTATTCTGTATGTTTATTGCATAATATTTCAATATAATAATGAAAATTTGTAATATATGCTTTACCAGTTTTTTGCACAATGTTTTAAAATGCTTCGTGGGTTCTGTATTTTTATTGCATAATATTTCAATAGAGAAAAGAAATGTAGTATGTATTATCCCATTAAAAACTTCCATTGGACTTCGTTTTTTTCATGCTTACATACGGTTCCCGTGCATTGTGACTTTGCAAATATTTTACCCATTGATTTCAATAGAAAATTACACAGTGAATTTGGACATCTGGTATATAAGGATAGCTATTGTAAACAAGAAATAACACAGTAAATAACGAATTTACCTTAACTCAAGGAAAATGTGTAATGAGAGGGGAAAAAGTTTTATAAGTTACTTTGTTACAAATTATATTTTACGAGAAAAAGGAAATATAGAACTCTGAAATAATAGATTTAAGCATTTGAAAGGCAGGCTGAACTCGAACTCGAATCGAATTCGAATCCAAATCCATATTTAAAAATTGAAAAGCCGAAAAATTTGAATAGAAAAGAAAATATGGAGAACTCGAATCGAAATCCGAATTGATATTTTAAAATATGCCAAACTCAAATCGAAACTCGAATCGATATTCATTTCAGTTCCCGGCCCCGGTAAAAACCCTTCATTTTATTAAGGCGAAGTCCCTCCTTTTATTTAGGTAAAAACCGTTCCTTTTATTAAGGCGAAGCCCGTCCCTTTATTAAGGTAAAAACCGTTCCTTTTATTAAGGCGAAGGCCCTCCTTTTATTAAGGTAAAAACCCTTCCTTTTATTAAGGCGAAGCCCGTCCTTTTATTAATGTAAAAACCCTTCCTTTTATTAAGGCGAAGCCCGTCCCTTTATTAAGGTAAAAACCCTTCCTTTTATTAAGGCGAAGCCCGTCCTTTTATTAAGTTCAAAACCCTTCCTTTTATTAAGGCAAAGCCCGTCCTTTTATTAATGTAAAACCCTTCCTTTTATTAAGGCGAAGCCCGTCCCTTCATTAAGGTAAAAACCCTTCCTTTTATTAAGGCGAAGCCCGTCCTTTTATTAAGTTAAAAACCCTTCCTTTTATTGAGGCGAAGCCCGTCCTTTTATTAAGTTAAAAACCCTTCCTTTTATTAAGGCAAAGCCCGTCCGTTTATTAATGTAAAAACCCTTCCTTTTATTAAGGCGAAGCCCGTCCCTTCATTAAGGTAAAACCCCTTCCTTTTATTAAGGCGAAGCCCGTCCTTTTATTAAGTTAAAAACCCTTCCTTTTATTAAGGCAAAGCCCGTCCTTTTATTAATGTAAAAACCCTTCCTTTTATTAAGGCAAAGCCCGTCCCTTTATTAAGTTAAAAACCCTTCCTTTTATTAAGGCGAAGGCCCTCCTTTTATTAAGGTAAAAACCCTTCCTTTTATTAAGGCGAAGCCCGTCCTTTTATTAATGTAAAAACCCTTCCTTTCATTAAGGCGAGGCCCGTCCCTTTATTAAGGTAAAAACCGTTCCTTTTATTAAGGCGAAGGCCCTCCTTTCATGAAGGTAAAAACCGTTCCTTTTATTAAGGAAAAGCCCCCCTCATATTATTAAGGTAAAACACTCTAATTTTATTTTAGCGATGCTCCTCCTTTTATTAAGAAAAAAACTCCTCCTTTTAATAAGTTTAAAGCCCACTCCTTTTATTTGATACATATATTTCATTTCGCTTGATTGACGACGCACCTTACCAGATAAATTCATTTAACTATACTTATTGTTATCTTCTCTTTTAACGATGTAATTTACCTGCTCCTTTATTTGCTGCCATCTTGTTTATCTTTCTAAAGTGTAATTATTTACCTTAAAAGCAAATTAAGGAAATATAAAAAAAACAATAGGAGATTAAACACACCGGGACCCATCCTAATTTCGAAGCTTCTACTCACATGCAGGGGAAAAATATATATATAAAGAGCTCATCATTTTATTAAGATAGGCCATATTAATTTAAATCCATCCCCATGCTATTAACCCAAATCCATCCCCATGCTATTAACCCAAATCCATCCCAATGCTATTTCTAAAGCAAGCTGATAAAGTAAAAAGTACTGTTGACCACCGCTTGTAAGATGTCATTCCATGCCTCTGCTTTGCCATTCCTGAATAAAAGGATTTTCCTCATCGCCATGTCTAAACTCCTTTATCTTAAACCGATGCAAAAGACTAATAAGATTTTATCTCAAAAAGTAAGTACAGTAATTGCCAAAGGTTTTAAGGCTAATATATATATTTTTATTTTTTTCCTTTGTTTTTAAAATTTACGTCATAAAAATATTTATTGTAATATTTAAATTATTGCAGATTTATTAAAAAGTCAGCATTTAAAATATAATAATAAACAAAATTAAATTCCTTCACTGCATCCAAAATAGCGCTTTGGTCCTAGTCCCTGGTGCTTTGCTATTCGATCAAGAGGATAAAATGAGGGCAAATATGGGTTAAATGAATGATGCATAAATATTATCTAGTTTGTAATATTGTTTGTAAAAGTGAAATGTTAAATCGTTTTCAATTCCAAAATGGTTGTTTCCAAAGAAAAACGTGCAACCATTATTCCCTTCTACAAAAGTTGCCTAAAATGCAATGAGATAATATCTAAGGGTATTGCATCAATGACCACCATCTTTAAAATCATTAATGACTTTAAAACGATTCGTTAAATCGCTTTGAAGAAGTCTTCTGGACGCTCGAGAGGTTTAAATGAACGCCAAAATCGCCTCCAATGGCAGGCTTGATCATGATGGGAAAGAAACAGGTGTTAACGATTCAGCGCTCAGAGAGATATTTCGACAAAGGTTTCAAGTTTAGAAGGGTTGCGAAGAACCATCCTTTACCAAGAAAAAGTATGAATAAAGTACTATTGAAGACTGGGGCAAAGTCGTATTCTCTGAAGAAGCTTCATTCTGCTTTTGGGGGAGCTTCATAACATAACATAACATAACATAATTACACGGATGACAAAAGCCACAAGGACCTATCAAAGGTCATCCGCCTCCGTCAAATCCCACCCACAAAAAGCACCATCACCAGGGGAAGACAAAATCAAAGTCCCCCACAATATAATATAACAGATGACAAAAGCCACAATGGCTCATCATAGGTCATCCGAGTCAAACGTACTCTTTTTTAAGTCACCCAAACTCCCAGGAAAACTACATCCAGAGGATTGCATCCAGAAACAAGGGTATCACCAATCAAGGCTTGTAAAGAACTAAATCATGCAGCTATAGATATATACAAACAATATTAATATATACAAAACTTAGGAACCATCACAACCTTCCCTTCCCATAAACTCATCCAACCTACTCTTAAATACATTTAGATTTGGACTACCTACTACCCTCTGCGGCAATCTGTTCCAGAAGTCTACCACTCTATTGGTGAAAAAATATTTTCTTAAATCCAACCTACACCCTTGCTTTTTAATTTTCAAGTGGTGACCTCTAGTCCGATTTCCATCATCTAACTCAAAAAACTTGCTAACGTCCAATTTATCTATCCCGGAAAATTTTTTAAAGAGCTCAATCATATCCCCTCTCACACACCTCCTTTCGAACGAGAACATATTTAATACCCTCAGTCTATCTATATATTCAAGGTGTCTCAGGGAAGGAATAATCTTTGTTGCCCTCCGTTGCACTGACTCGAGAAGGTTAATATCGTGTCTAAAATGTGGGGACCATGCCTGTATACAGTACTCTAGATGTGGCCTAACATAAGACTTATAGAGTTTAAGAATAACCTCCTTACTTTTGTAACTGACATTTCTCTTAATAAAACCCAGCACTCTATTTGCCCTATTTCTTGCTTCAATACACTGCTTAGAAAATCTTAATGACTTATATATTACTACTCCTAGATCTTTCTCATCCTCTACTGAGCTCAGCCAATGCCCATCCATTTCATAGTTAAATTCTCTATTATCTTTTTCCATGTTAATAACTTTGCACTTGTCAAGGTTGAAAGTCATTTGCCACTTATGTGCCCAGGATAACAATTTATTGTAAATCCCCCTGCACTTTAAAATTATCATCAATATCTTTAACTACAGCTGCTAATTTGGTATCATCCGCAAAAATTGACACCTTATTATTAACTGCCTCCCCAAGATCGTTTATATAGATGACAAATAATAATAGACCGAGAACTGATCCCTGAGGAACCCCACTGATAACATCCCTCCACTCTGACTTTACACCATTTAGCACTACCCTTTGCTTCCTGTCTTTCAGCCACTCAGCTATCCAATTTTAAACACCCACACATATCCCAATCATTTTTAATTTATGAACTAGTCTCCTATGTGGTACCTTATCAAATGCTTTACTAAAATCTAAGTAAATTATATCTACATTCTCTCCCTTATCTACTTGATCTGTTACAAACTCCAGAAAGTCTAGTAAGTTAGTCAAACATGATCTACCTGATCTAAACCCATGCTGAGCATCGCTGATTAACTCCTCCCTCTCTAGATGTTGGCAAATCCCTTTTTTAACTATTTTTTCAAGAATTTTACAGACTACAGGAGTTAGGCTAACCGGTCTAAAGTTATTTGGATCCTCTTTACTACCCTTCTTGAAAATGGGGACTACATTCGCTCTCTTTCAATCATCGGGTATTTCTCCATATTCCAGTGACCTAGTATATAACTTCTCCAGAGCTATTGAGATACTTTCTACACCTTCTTTAAGTATCCTAGAATGAATATTATCAGGGCCGAAGGCCTTGGTAGTATCTAACTCACCTATTAGTCCTTTTATCATCCTCCGATCCACACTAATGATAGTAAACACCTCTTTCCCTGACCCATGAGTACTATAAATAAGACTATTTAGTTTCTCCATTGTAAATACTGATGCAAAATGACCATTTAGTACCTCAACTATTTCCTCATCAGTTTCTTTCACAACCCCTTCATATTTGATAGGTCCTATTTTAACTCTGCCAGACTTGTTATTAATTTTATAGTAACTAAAGAACTTTCTAGGATCTTCGTTGCTATCCTGAGCTAATTTAATTTCTGACACCCTTTTGTTCTTCTTTATAATCTTATTTAACTCATTCCTAGCCATTCTATAATCACTTAAATTTTGAATATTATTTTGTACCTGTAATTTTTTGTATGCCCTTTTCTTCTCTGAAATTTTTCTAGCTATCTCCTGATTCCACCATAATGGTTTCCTACTTTTGTTCCTAATGGCCTTCATTGGGATACATTGTTCTTGGACTACATTTATTATATGCTTGAAAGTATCCCACATCCCATAAGCATTTTTACCTCTGAATTCTACATCCCAGTCTACCAAATTTAGCAAGCTTCGAAGTTTTACATAATCTCCCTTATGAAAATTTGGAACTTTTTCAGCATTCTCGGTTATTTTACCCTTCTCAATTCCCAAGTTAAAACGAACTATCTGATGTCCCTATTTCCCAATGTTTCCCCAACAGTCAATTCTTGAACTAAATGATCACTGTTAGAAAGTACTAAATCTAATATATTGTCCACCCTCGTTGGCTCATTAACAAATTGATTCAAAAAATTATCCTTAAAGCATTCTATGAACCTGCCACTTGTTCTATCCCTACCTATCATATTTTCCCAGTCCACAGAGTTTAAGTTGAAGTCCCCAATAATAACTGCATCTGTTTCACCTCCCTTACTTATTTCCCTTATCATTAGTTCATCCATATCATCAGTCTGCCCAGTTGGCCTGTGAAAAGCTCCCAAATGCACCATTCTATTTTTACTAAACCTAATATCTATCCAAAGTGACTCAACTCCATCCTGCTTTATTGAAGTATTTAAACTTGAAACAATTTTGCTTTTTATATAGATAATTATTCATCCATCAATCCTACCTGTCCTTTGACTAATGTACATATTATAGCCCTGTAAATCAAATTCACTTATAGTGTCACTAAATTCTATTTCATTAACCCATGATTCAGTAACGCATAATATATATATATATCCTCATTGCTAATATAACTAAATAGCTCATCCTTCTTGTTTCTAAGACTACAAGCATTTGTATAGAAACAATTTAACCCCTCTATCCCTGAAGCACCTCTTGAAACTTGAATGACCTCACCTCTATCGCATTGGAACCTATTTCTGTTATCTGCCAAGTCCATTCTACTTTCAGTACTATAATGTCCTCTCATAATTCCCCGACCACTATTAGTATCTAGTTTCCCGCCCGCAAAGACCTAATAACACGATCATACTCCTCCCACAACACATCTACCTCCCTCCTACTCAAATGCAGTCCATTCATCGCATACATTTCTTTCATTCCAACAAACCTATCCCACGCATCCACAAACATGACACCTTCCATCTCACACATCCTCCTCACATAATCATTCAGCCCAATTGCACGAGACATCCATTCTACCCCTAACATCCATTCTTGGAAGCACACCTGTCACAACACCTTTCATTCTACTTTCTTTTAACTTTTCAATCAACCCTTTTATACCTCTCACGTAACTCACATGCACCCACTTTCTTCACATCATTCACTCCTACATGTGTAATCACAACCGCATCCCTTGCACAGCCAGACACCAGCTCCTCATGCCTATCAGACAGATCTCTCACTCCAGCACCCGGCAAACACACCCTCAAACCATTCAATCTACTTGCATTCAACTTCCTATCTAAATATCTAACTAGCAAATCACCCATCACAAGCACTTCAGTCAGACTCCTATTCCTAACCCCCACAGACCTAACTCCATCCCCACTCCTATTCTCATTCAAACTACCAGTCACTCGAACTCCACCCCCACCCCCATCAGTCATATCACTTCCAGTTACTTCCTCTCTTAGGGCACTGAATCTATTAGTCAAGCTAATAGGTTCTGTGTCCCTCTGACTCACACACCTATTATCCCCCTGGCTAACAACCTCAACAGAGGCAACCCTATTCTCACAAAGAACAGGAGAAGCCCCCCTAGCTTCACGTTTCCTAACCACTCTCCACTGTCCCCCATCCTCACTAGGCCTATTTCTAACTAATCTAAAGGGGCTAACTTCACTATCACTTGAACTATCATATCCTACCTCCTCCACTGGCCCTCTACCTTCACCTGAAACATCTAACTGGCCTACCTCACCCCTTAACCTATTCCCAGCTCTAGACCTAACACTAAGTTCTCTCCTGAGCTCAGCAACTAACCCCTCCAGCCTACATATCCTGTCTAAATCCTGCCTTCTTATCCCCTCTAAATCTACAATGCATTCACGCAGCCCACATACAACACATGTATACCCCTCACCTAATACACCACAACCAATGCATACATTCCGACACTCATGCTCACTTTCATCCCCAAACTCCATCACTTATTCAAACAAAGAAAGAACTTAAGTAGTAATAAGAAAAAAAAGAAGAGCAACTTAGCTTTCGCTGATTGTGGAGCATCCCTCGGTAGGATGAGAAAAGGATAGTGCTTTCACGAGTTTTGTGTCATTTCCACTGTGAAAATGTAGTATTATCAAAGTTTTTACTAATTTCACCCCATCCCTAACATCCTCTAGTTACTGCTATGCTACACATTTCGTCCATAAAATTTGTACAATTGTGTTTAATTTGGTATTTGGTAATCTTATTGATTTGATTTGCGTCCATAAGATGTGCACTATTGTACTTAATTTGGTAATAATATTTATTTGAGCTTTGCCTTTCGTGATTAAGGCGTTGAAAGAACTGTGATTGGACAACATCAAAAGTCTAGATCTTGTAGAATTAGTTGCTTGGTTAAAGAAAATGACGCACGTCGATTGACGTAACTCACTATTCATTCGTCCAAATGTAACTAAAGAATAATCTGTCGTTTTGATATGACCAGAGTTATGTTATGTCCATTGTTAAAAGATACAGTATATCCCCATCTCCCCCTAAATAATACAGAATTATATATCAACTTTTCCTTTTAACGTCGTCAGTAAAACATCAAGTTCTCTATCAGTTTTTTCTTCTTTTTATTCGCCTAATTCCTCCTACATGGAATTTTCTTTTCTATGATCGAGGCTAAGTTTTTGAAACCTTTATTTACTTGCTACCATAATCACTTCCATGCAGACCATCATGGCCTCCAGATTTCTTAACCGACTTTATTATTGGAACTGAAAGACGAATCTCTCACATATATTAACTTCAACCTTTATGTACAATCAATTCACATTTCCTGTTAGGGGTTAATGTTTTGATAGATAGTCACCTTTATTTCGCTCAGGGTCTGTTTTCAGGTCTAAATCAACCCACGACACCTTCAACTTAGCTCATTTTCTTTGTCTCCATATCGCGTGTCTTCTCCGTTCCGTCTGCTTTAAATGAGGTGGAGTGTGCGTGGCAAAGAATTGGGCCACATTTGTATTCTTTTCGCCCTAACAACGATCGATTTGGAGTGAAATGACTTGCTTGTACGATCACATGTGAGGAAATATTGAATCTTACACTAAGTTTTGTAATTATTCTAATGCCTTTCACATTACAGAGTTCTTTACATTCGCGCATCCACTTCTCGATGCGCGTCACTTCGGTGCATGGAAAAGCGTCCTTTAACGAAGAGGGGGCTTTAGGGCGATCACGTCGATAGCTGAAAAAGGCGATTTACACAACCCAGTGACTGACAGCATGTACACTCAGACGGGGGGGGGGGGAACAGTCATGATACAAGTAAAGAGACTTCCAGAAGCAAGTTCGTACAAATGAACACAATAGACATAACGGGCGAACTTAACACCAGCACCTCCCAGGTATTGCTGGAGTTAATGGTTAAATAGGTGGTCTCCTTTGGTGGCAAAGAGGAAGCAAAGACGACCAGCCTCGTTTCTTCCCCTTATACATGAGATGAGGTTCCGTGTAATTGCAGACAAGCGCATAGGCACAGCCATAGTTGTATCAACAGTAGATGAAATTTATTTTTTTAAATTTAAAAATGTCACAATGGCAACAACCAGACACAACACTAGCCAGAACACAATAACAAGAGGGAGAGAGAGAGAGAGAGAGAGAGAGAGAGAGAGAGAGAGAGAGAGAGAGAGAGTGTGTAGAAGATCGATCGGGAGTAGGAAAGGAATTTGAATTTATTTACCTGAAATCATAGTGAAGATTTCATGTGTTCTAAGCATCGATCTTACTATGCGACAGAATTCATTTTAATGAAAGTGAAATTTTCAGATCAAAGTTTTACCAATAAGGGACGACGCTTAACGCGTCACTCAGGATAGATTGTTTTAGTGGAGCTCAAAGGATTATTTTTTCGCTGTTCTTCACAAATGAAGACAAAAAAGATATTAGAAACTACCCTCCATGAGTCTTTACGTGGAAAGAGGAGACACCCCACCTAAGGGACGCTGTGAACCTTCAAGACTGTAAAAGGATAGATACTAAGGGTCGCGATGGAAAAAACTATAATAGATTATTGAGATTTTTTTAACCGTTTATCTTGACAATAAAATCATAATATCTATTGAAACAATCAAGTTAAAACTTAATTGAACATTCACTATAGTGATTAAGAGCATGCGAGTGCAAAACACTCAACAAGGTAAAAAGAAGATAGGAGATTCAAGCGCTCTCTTTTTCATTCAAAAAGACCTTTCCAGTGAATAAACAGAAACAAAATACAGCAGATTTAAAAGTAAAGGGGTGGACTGACTTTCCCGAAACCCGAATTAGAGAGGAAAATCCTATAAACCTTTTATTTGAGAGCTGCTGTGGGAATTAATATTTGGATCGAACGAAAACACCCCTTGATTCATATTGAAATTAGTAAGGGAAGTGTCATTACATGCACATTCTAAAATGTTTTGGGAACTGTATCTACGAGTATTAAATTTAATGATAGATTTGGCGCTATTCCAATTGATTTTGAGGCTGCAGATTGGCATGTGCATATATAAGACCTATTTCTCACAAAGGTTGCCTACATTTACCTTGTGTTTTAACTATGCCAGGAGTTTTGTCCCGGTTTGTTCATTGTAATATTTTGTACAATCACTATGTTCTAGAGAATAAACATTTTCTGGTAGTGTGGGGGAGTTCTTGAAAAAATAAGGCGTGTAGAAGTAATGCTTATTTAGAGATTATGTACATTTAAGTGAGCGTAGGAGGCGGAATTCTAAATGTAAACTTTGTTATAAGGGCAACATGCTCTTGCTTTTACTCTAACGTTGTTAACATGATCAAATTATATTTTTTATCATATGTACTGGTCAAAGATCAGGAAGAGAGAGAGAAAGATGCACGCTGCCGCTCCTTCAATTGAAAGAGAGACAACATGCGAAATCATAAGACGCCGTGGTAGCCTGAAAGCCCGCGAACGCAGACAGCCGCGACAAGTTTGAGAGCCCTAAAAGGTTCCATCTGGAGTCGTACAAACTTTCATCTCGCCGAATTAAGAGCCTTCTCACGATCGTGCCAATAGGGCGAGACTACTCTCGCCTGCCAATGTGTCGGAACCTGGAACCCTCCCCTTCGGACGTTGGGGGGAAATCCCAATTCAACCCCACTATAAATCCCCCGGCGCCAGAGTCGGAAGGCAGTATCCACTGTCTATCCGCCCGAACAGTATCCTCTGCACCACCCCCGTCAGTACCCGCTATTCGCGTCCCATTGGACCCTGCACAATTCTCGGAGAACACATCAAGCTCCGGATATTCTTGATTGATTCGCGTGAGTCTACACTGAACTCGTTCTACCCGCTCTTCGAACGCAATGCACCCAGTCTAGATTCGTGTTCTAACTCGAAAGCAAGATATAATTTCATCCCGTAATAGTCATTGTCAAGAGACTATTATTTGAGATTTGGGCCAAGGCAAGGATTACTCCATCTGACCAAATCTCCGAGGCAACAGCAATGGGCAACTCTCCTGTGCAAGTGCTCTCTCTACTACTCCCCCCCAACCTTCGGTCAATATTGTTCGTTTGTTTGTACAGAGACCGTCCCTGCCAAGTCTAGCCCCCTTTTAGCCGCTGAGACTCGTGTACGTCTAATGTGTACATAGCTTATTTTGAAACCCCTTTTAACCCTCGTAAAAGAATATTAATTTGCATATTATTAAAGTTATTTTTGTACCTGTTTATCTATTGTCCCAGAACTTCAAACCCACATTCAGTTAATTTGCACTCTGCTTGTATAGATAGTCAACTCTGCTTGCACTTTTCTTGTATTATAAAGCTCCCACGCACATAGCCCTCATCGACCTCGGCTGATAAACGCATAAAGGGTTAACTTCACCCTATTCTACGACTTATAGTAATATCTATTATATATTTGCGGTTAATCTTGCTCAATCAATTGAATGAAATTCGATCAATTTATTGGTTAACTTTGGTTAAATTATTAATTGATGGCTAATCCTAGTTTCGGTTCTGGAGTTTAAAACGTGAGAAATATCCATTGCATATCTATTTGCGAAGTGTATTTGTTCCCGTTCCCATTTATTATTTTTTGTGTGTAAATTGATTGTCGAGTGACTGTGTTTAACTATTAATTTTATTCCCTCACGGACTTGAATTGTTGTCCTTCAAAGCCGTATCTCGTACTGTAAGTTGAAGGTATAGTAAAAATAGTATTATTCTTCCTATTGCTGTACTAGAAGTGTGTAACTCTCGTCTCAATGACTGTGAAATCTCGACTGCAAAAGCTCTCTCGCGAGTTTTCGCCCCCCCACTTTTCTTGTTCATATTTTCGTTTGTTTAGCACAACCATTTGCACTCCCGGTCGTGCGTAAAGGAATCCATAATTTCGCCACATTCATTGTCATGCGTTAATTTAATTCTTGTTGTGCCCATCGCATAAACCCAGCAGCATGTCGCGTTTGCATTTTTAAATGCCCTAGGTGAGTCCCTCGGACTCAATGACAAAGATCTGATGGCTTACATCCAGGAAGAAGAATAAAGAGAAACAACGGAAAGAAGAGACAGGACAGAAGGACTAAAGGAACAAGAAGAAAGAGAAAAGGAGCGACAAGAAAGAGAAAAGGAACGAGAAAAAAAAGAAAAGAAATGGAATGAAAAAAAAGAGAGAGAATTCGCTCTCACGAATTAGAAATGAAGATAGCGAGGAAGGAGATGCTCTCCATAAACTCTTCAAGTTCTAGACGAGATGCACCGCAGCTTGCGACCATAAAACTTCCCGTCTTTAAAGAAAGTGAAGACTTCGAGTCTTATCTCACCCACTTCGAAAAGATTTTCGAGGTGTACCAGTGGGGCATCGAGACGGAAGGCGCAGCACAATTATTGCCCCTATTGAGCTCCGAACTCAGGGGTATTTCTATCTCCCTCCCATCAGAGGCAACAAGTGATTACTCATCGTTAAAAGTAAAGTTGCTCGCCGCTTACGACATGACCCGGGATTTCTACCGAGCTAAATTTAGGCAGTGTTGCAATCAACCGAACCAGACCTTCTGACAATTCGGCTACTCCTTAAAGGGTCGTTTTAATTTTGGGATTAACGCCTCCAATGTGCCTCATGAATACGCCGCCCTGGTCGATTTCGTCCTCCAGGACCAATTTCTTGCGTCGATTCCTTCGGAAATTAGATCCTTGGTGAAGGACCGGAGGTGCCGTACTCTCAAGGAATGCATCGAGGAGGCAGACGTCTTCGAGGCTAGCCACAACTGCTATCCGAAGGAAGGGAAGAAATCAAAATCCCCATCTCCTAATTCCCAAACCAACAAGAACAAATTTGTTCCTAATAATGGGAATAAGTTCATTAATGTGACTGGGCCCGCCAAACCCAAACCTATCTTCTTGTCGGACCACCGTGATGTTAAGCCTTTGGCTCTCAACACCCCTGCTTCGTCGATTCCCAGTAGGAGCATCCTGTCCTATTCATGTTGTGTTCAGGGTCAGGTGAGTATCCATTGCCCTCAAAACTCGCGGTTTAGAAGCACCCCTCCTTCTCACCAGGTACACCAGATCAGTGCCACTCCTACGCTTCCACCGTCGCAAAATGAAGCCCCCTCTTCTTCTAACCCGCCGAATACTGCTGGCCACCAGGTAAACATTTTGTTTGATAAAAGTACCCCTGGGGCCTTCCAATTTGAAACTGGACCAGTGAATGGGTGCGTGATTTCCACCCTCGTCCTTGATAAAGAGTGCACGTTCATTTTTGTATCCGATGAACTACTCCCCTCTGTGGCTCCGGACCACGATAAGTTTGCCGTAGTGTATGATTACTTGGGGCGCGCCAATAAATTCCCCATTGTTCACTGCTACATTGAGTGCACGTATTTTACTGGTTGGGGTGAAGTCGTTACAGCCTCCATCAAGTTTTGCTCTGTCCTACTTGGTCACTCCCCCTTGGTTTCTTTCACCACTTGGCTAAACCAGTTACTACCCGTTCCAGCGCAAACAAGGAACTACAAGCCCCTACACCTCTGGAACCCCCGTGTGCTCCCAAATCCAAGAGTGCAATGACCTATGACTTTGCCAAAAGCCGAATGAATGTGAATCTCTTGGATCTTTGTGGTCAAAAGCCTAGAACAAAACATACGAAACTGTCAGAGGTAATAAGGTGATTTCCTTCCTCATCAAGGACGACCTCCTCTATCCAGTGTACACCGAGGAAAACGACACTGAGTCCCACACACCATGTGTACCCCGCTCCCACGTCCCTCCAATCCTGCAAACGGCTCACGATAGCCTATTTGCTGGTCACTTTAGTCACACGAAGACGCTTAGAGGATCTTCAAATATTTTTATTGGCCCAGCGCGACCGAAGAAATTCTGCGATATTGTCATTCGTGCAACATTTGCCAACAGATGGCACTGAAATGGCGATTGAGACCTGTGCCTTTTCAGAAGGGACCATTAATCTCTGAACCCTTCTCTCAACTAGCTATCGACCTAATCGGACCGATCCACTTGCCGTCGAGCGAAGCCATAGTTACGTTTAAACGCTAGTCGACTTTATGTCCCAATTCCCCGAGGCCGTGCCCCTCAAGAAAATCGATTCGATACCATCTCCTGCACCGAAGGCCTTATTTCCATCTTTTCCCGTGTGGACCTGCCCAAAGAAATCCTCTCAGATCGTGGTCGTCAATTCACCTCCGAATTTATGGAGTACGTTCGCAAATTATTGATGATCAAGCCTCTGTTTACAATTCCTTTTCACCCGAGTGGGAATAGAATGTGCAAGAGGCTAAATGGTAAGCCTCAGGGCCATTTTCAGGAAGTTGTCTGGAGATTAGCCCTCTTTTCCTACCGTTAAATCCTCCATCTTACATTAGAATTCGCCCACTTTGAACTTTTATACGGTAGAAACGTCAGAGGCCTCCTGAGTATGCTGAAGGAACTTTATTCCAATCAGAAATTTCATCAAAATATCCACACTTAAACTCGTATCTAATGGATTTAAGAAGGAGGCTGGGAAAGTGCGCCGAAATTGCGTCTCAGAACGCCAACATCAATTTTGACAAATATAAGACATACATCGATCGCAAGTCCTAAGAAAGGAAATTTAACCCTGGAGAAGAAGTTTTGCTTCTTCTCTCCACAAAAAACAATAAATTATTGAGCCAATGGAAGGGCCCCTACCAAATAGTTGAGAAGCGTACCCCGTTGAGTACCTTATTGAAACCATCTCGAGAAGAAAGCTTTTCCATATTAATATGCCCAAGCGGTACCACCAACGTGCGAGCATTAAACAGATAGTTGCAATCGACAAAGAATTCTCCATGTAATCTGGCTACCCCCTGGACCCCTTTGGCGTAATCCAAGTTGCTTGCTTGGAGCAAGACAAGGAATATCCGTTGCATGTCTTGCCCGTCTTTAATAATTCCCCGCCTGCAAAAATTAAGATCTGCGACCAGCTATCATCTTTTCAAAAGGATCAACTTAAAACGCTCCTAAGTCATTTTGGTGACGTCATCACCGAGATCCCCGGTTGTGCTACCCACTTTGAGCACAATATCCAACTAACCATCCTGGAACCCATCCGTTCCAAACTATACCCCCTGTCTCTACACCTTCTAGAAGCATTTGATAAAGAAGTGGATAAACTTCTAAGGTTGTAGATTATCGAACCTTAGGAGTTAATCTATTGTTTCCCGGTTATCTTTTAAAAGAAAGCCGATGGTTCTTATCAAATATACATCGATTTTAGAAAGATAAATTTGGTTATCGTATTCGATTCCGAACCAATCCCCATCATAGATAAGAACCTCTACCCTTTTGAGAAGACCAAGTTCATCTCCGAGTTGGATTAATGCAAGGCTTATTATCAGATCCTCATGAAGGAGAAAGTGAAGAAATGTACTGCTTTCCCCACTGATAAGGGGCTTATGCAGTTCTGAAGGCTTCCTTTTGTTTCTGGTGACGGTTTGCAGCAATTATAACTGGATGATGATAAGGATTTTAGAAGGCGTACCCAACGTCACCTTCTATTTTGATAATGGTCATGTGGCCACCCGAGATTGGGATCAACACTTGACCACTCTTCATGCCCTTCTGTATCGGCTCCGGGAACACAATTTGGCAATTGGCCCTGGAAAGTGCCACTTTGCTTTTGGCACTATCGATTACATCGGCTTCCCTATTGGGAATAATCGATTAACCCCCCATCAAGAAAAGATCCGGGTCATCTTGAACATGCCTTTGCCCATTAAAAAAAACCAGCTGCGATCCTTCATAGTCTCTGCGTCGTTCTATCGTCGCTTCATACCCAACTTTGTGACTATCTCCGCCCCCTCTGCGAACTATTAAAGAAGAAGGCCCCCGAACGCCTTGAGTGGACGCGACTTTCGACTCACAGCTTTAACCAACTCAAGGAGAAGTTGGCATCCGCCCCTATCCCCCTCCTCTTTAACTCGGACAAACTGTTTGGCATTCACACCGACGCCAGTAATGACGGTATAGGATGTGTCCTCCTCCAGCATGAGAATAACGGCGAAAGTTTCCCTATCGCTTGCGCAAGCAGAATATTACTCGTGAGTGAGAAAAATTATGCGGTAATTGAGAAAGAGGCCCTCGTGATCATTTGGGGAATCTGTAATTTTAAAATGTATATATTATGCAAGGAATTTCTAGTGGAAATAGACCACTACCTCCTATCATACCTATGTAACGTCAAGAATAATAACGGTCTGTTGATGCGTTGAAGCTTGTTTCTCCAGGAATTAAAATTTTGAATTTTGTATTTAAAAGGCACCGATAACTGTAGATAAAAGTAGAAACCCGTTAGATCTTTTTCTGACCTAATTCCGAGCCATTTCCTTTTTTATCCGTGTATTAATTTTTTCATAAAATAAATTAGTATATTCAACCATATAATAAGGAAACGCTTATCCTTATATATATATATATATATATATATATATATATATATATATATATATATATATATATATATATTTATATATATGTATATATATATATATATATATATATATATATATATATATATATATATATATATATATATATATATATATATATATATATCCTTCGGCAACCATATCGTAGCATTATATGACTTTGTGTATATATATCGTGCCATCCCCCTCCCCTCCCTCTCAATAGTTACACTATTTTGTACTTTGGCTCCATTTTGAAAGTTTGGCCTAGGTAGTCCCAACTTTATCACTATTGTCATGCGAATTTAAGTTATATCCCCCCACCCCCTAATAATAATTTTCTTAGGTTACTTCTTCCTCTGAAGTTCCATCTGGGGATGGAGGAGTGTTAGAGATGAGAGAGAGAGAGAGAGAGAGAGAGAGAGAGAGAGAGAGAGATATATATGCACCATGACGCACCTTCAATGGAGAGAGAGACAACAGACACCTGCACGACCCTTTTTGTGTCTGCGCTAATGGAAGTGCAAAATCATGAGACTTCGTAGTGGCCTGAAAACCCGCAATCGCAGAAAGCCGCGACAAGTTTGAGAGCCCAAAACGTCCCATCTGGAGTCGGACAAATTTCCGCCTCGCCAACTTAGAAAGCTTTTCGCGATCGTCCTAATAGGGTGAGGCTAATCTCACCTGCCAATGCGTCGGACCCTGGAACCCTCCTCTTCGGACGGAGGGAGAAAAACCCATTTGACCCCCTACTATAACTCCTCCGGTGCCAAAGTTGGAATGCAGTATCTGCCGTCTGTCTGCCCTGTCAGTATCCTCTGCCCCTACCCACTCGTCAGTACCCGCTATTCGCGTCCCTTTGGACTCTGCCCAATTCTCGTAGAACCCCACAAGCTCTGGGTTTTCTCGATTTATTCGAATGAGTTTACCTCGTACTTGTTCTACCCACTCCTCGAACGCAACGCTCCCAGTCTCGATTCGTGTTTTAACTCGAAAGCAAAACCTAAGTTCATCCCGTAATTGCCATTGTCAAGAGACTAGTATTTGAACTTTTCGCCAAGGCAAGGGTTACTTCTTGAGGCGTCCTATGGATTGCATTATCTAAGAAGCGGTGGGTGAAGTCTTTTTTGACTTTTAGGATGAATTTAATCAAAGGAAGAAAGTTATTTAGTATAGCTAAAGCTAAAGTAATATCTTTATTATCAGTCAGAGCACATATAATATCTCCAACTTACTGTCATCATCTTCCGAAGTGACTGGCTTCCATCTTCAATTAAAAACAACGAAAGCCGGTCAGTTTTCGAAACTTGTATACTGAATAAAGATTGTCCGTTAAATTGCGTCTTTTTTGTCCATTGATGGGAACTATTGTGTGGAGATAGCAGACGTCAAAACTTAACAAGGTAAAATTATCGGAACACAGAGTTCCCTAATGGAGTACATATAAATTGTTAATGACGTGAGAGTTTCAGATCTCTACGATGATAAGACTCAAAGGAACTTGAACCCTTTTGATGAATCGTACAGTCCACATCCAACGAAGCTTAACATCAAGTGTATCGGATTATTGGCATTGTGGGGTTTAACAAAACCATAAAAAAGGAAAGAAAGGATTCGAAAATTTGGATCTATTAAATTGGATCAGGAAAGCCTTTCGAGCAGATTAAGGAATTTGGAATTAAATCTTCTGTTTACCTGTTCATCAAAGTTCCTACTTAGGGTTTATTATTTGATTTGGGTGTGACAGAAGCATGGCGAAATATAGCAGAATTTTTATTAGGTAATTTGTTTAAGAAACTAGACACAAATTTAGCAATGGCAAGACGCAAGAAACCGTGCCCTGGGCAGACTTCTGTAACCCTGGGCAACAGCCTGGCATTTGGGGTTTCTTAAGTCATTAGGAGGAGTAACATGAGTAGGAGTAACAAGATAGTAGGAGCTGTGGCTGCACACCACCACTACCATTCATATCCCTCGCTTTTACTGAGAAAATATTACCTGAATCACAATGTGGATTTATGAAGATCGTTACAGTGTTAAAAGTGTTATAAAACAGGGTTGTGTCTTGGCACCTACATTGTTTAACCGGCTATAACACACCTTTTGCATAATGCCCTTGTGCCTGATGCAAGAACAAGTCTAAATAGTGCCTCAATGGGAGTCCGTTTATTATTAGGCGTCTTAAGGAACATGCATAATCAGGAGCAATACAGTTTATAGAACTTCAATTGCAGGTGATGGGGCATTATTCGTTGATGACCTGGAATCTATGCAGCTTTCGCTTAGCATTATTTCAGGCATTTGCCTCCCACTACTGATCGAGGACCTTTCTCATTCGCCTATATTTGTTTCAGTATGAGAATTTTGGGGCTATCATAAACTACCATGCTGATCCAATGCAGACTGGTAGCTAGGTGTCGTCAACGAAAGTAGTCAACACTCGATTGTTGCATACCACGTCGAGAATCGAACTCAGGACATTTTGTTTTAAAATCCACCACGCCAACTAGTCTACTACTAAGCCCCGTCAGTTTAACCTTATATGGTATAATGTTGCTTTCTGGCAACAATTATTTTTTCGTTTAATATCAAGATTTGCCGATGCTTGCAACTCTGTTTTACTTATAAAATCGACACAAGCCGAAATGACTCAGCGAGGCGGTGGTATTGGTTAAAAGGTGGTATGTTGGCTCTCTTCCTCATTCATGACGTCATCAAGAATTTTTTATTATGATTTTTCAAGGTTTCTTGTGAAGGTACGTCAATACTAAAATTTTGAGTAATATTTGAAGTTATAAAAAGTGTATAAGAGTAATATAAATTCATTATATTCATTATTGTATGAAAATGCATATTGTTTGATCGTTGCCGCAAAGCAACAATACAACAAAGACAATTTTTTGGGTAAAAATCCCTTCTGATAGATTTTGCATAGCCTAAAATTTTGCCCTTATTTTTTTATGATGGTTGTAGAAGCTTGGCTACTTTATCGTCGTGATGTTATTTGCCCTAATATTGAGACAAACTAGCAGATTCCACCTTTCAAATTCCAACTCGCAATTTATGAATGTGTCCTATAGCAAAGTAAACCCGCATCTTCACGAACTAAACGGGAAAGGCCTTCCCAACGAAGCTGTCAATGACCTACACAAAGCAAAGTCACGAAAAGACGCAACTGCACTAATACCAATAAAAGAAGTTCGAATAGATCAAGTCGGCCATTTTTCAGAGTTCTAACAAAGGTCAATAGTAGAAAAAACAATTTTAAAAAATTGTCAATCTTGCCGAAAAGTAATTTTGTTTGAAATTTATACTCTTTTGGGTAAAGCATTTTTATTAACAATTTTAAAAAAAATACGGTTTTTATTTGATTACATTTACATTTTTCGATTACAATTATTTCATATGTGAAATTTATTTCATATGTGAAATTCTGTATACCAAATGCATAGTGTGGCTTTCAGGCAACAAACTCCCGAAAATGTTAATTTTTAATGAATTTTTTTTAAACGACCAATATATCATTTACAAGCCAAAAATATATTTTATTTCTTGAAATATTATTCGAAAGTACATTTTTAATTACACTAATTTTGCAACTCTGACTAAGAACCTTGAATGGTTCACTACATTACCTATGTTTGGCATTATTTACAGATGGTGAAGCAATGTCGAAATTGAAAACAAGAAGTCAAGCATTCCTGTATCAGAACTTTCAATTTTTCTTTGCGACCAAAACGTCCGAGACAGAAGAAACTATAGTGACAAAGAACTCGTAAATGGCATGATAGATCCGCTTCTGCATCAATGGAAAAAAGCTAATGCCCTTTTCACACTACCTGTGATTAATCAACATTGCAGCATTAAACTGAAACTTGCTAAATTGTGGCACAAAGAAATTGATACATCACTGGAAGAGGAAATTTGGCAAAGAAAAACGAATTCCTTCAAACATTTGACACCCTTTTTGACATCCTAAACTGCAAGTACACAATACAAATGTGTTATAAAGATAGTTGTTCTACCACAGGTAAAAATGGAAACCATCCCCACATTGATGGTATATGTCCTCGTCAGAAAAAGATTTCTATTTTAGAGTTGGCCTTCGTAAATGCTTAGAGGACGAAGAAAGTAGGTAAAGCTAGCATGCAGATTGGTTAAATTGACTTGGCAGAACCAAAAATTCAGACTGCCGCAGCTAAAAGAGTAAAAGAAATCGGAGAAAGGGAACAGAAAAATAAACCTCAAGTGGATGAAATCACTTGGCGAGAAGAAGAACTTCGCGAAGAAATAGACCAGTGCTATGTTAGTTCTTCTAGAGAACAAGACGCAACATCGGGTGATAGTTGTTATGAGGATCTCGTGAACCTTCACCAAAAAGAATTAAGTATAACACAAAGGATATTTCAAACATTGCCTTAGCTAGTATTCGCCATCATATTGTCCCGTAATAATATTTGCATTGCTAAAGGTTATGTTTATAATTGCTTAAGTCATGTGAACAATAATTATCCTGTTAGGTTTCAAAAAGCGATAAATTCCCTTAGTAATGAATCTGCCGCCGTTGTACTAATTGACAAATCCCGATATTTAGATAAGATGAATATCTTACTTTCGGATACCTCCACCTATGAGACCATTAAAAGGAATCCTAATGACCAGGTAAACAAAGAACTTCACTCAACTGTTCGCTCTCTACTTAAAGGATCCACTGACCTCATTATCAAATTTAAATCTTTAAATGCTACCCTTCCCTACCTCTTTAGCGTTAGTAAAACCATAAACCTGATAACCCAATGCGCCCCATCATTAGCTCTATTGGGTGTGTTTCCTAAACCCTATTAAAATGGTTAGCCTCTCTACTAAGCCCTTTGGTTGGGACCATTTCCAATTCACATATCAATAATATGCACCTCATTAGTAAACTTAATGAGCTCCCCTACCCTGATAATTTATTCTGGTTAGTTTCGATGTTTGTTCCATCTTTACTAAAGTTCCCGTACCCGATCTCTTGAATTTCCTTGAAAAACACCTCGACACTGTTGCTCTCCCTATACCCTTTTCTACCCTCATTAAACTCATAGCTCTTTGCATTAACAATTGTAAATTTACCTTTAATGAAAAATTTTATCGCCAAATCTTTGCAATGGCAATGGGGAATTGTTTGTCCCCTGTACTCGCAAACCTATACATAGAATTCTTCGAATCTAGAATACTTCCCCAAATTAATGAAACCCCTATAGCCTGGATGCGATCCAGCCTTTGGCCTAAAAATTTAAATATTAATACATTTCTTACTAAAATTAATACCTTAGTGCCCTCGATTAAATTTAATTTAGAAGTTGAAAAAGAACGCACACTCCCTTTCCTAGATATTCTAATTCATTGGACAAGCCATTGTTTCAAATATGAAATATATAGAAAACCCACAGCCATAGACTCTTTTATACACTTTTATTCTGATCACTATAAGCCCTTGTGGCTCTTGTCATCTGTTATATTATATTATATTGTGGGGGACTTTGATTTTGTCTTCCCCTGGTGATGGTGCTTTTTGTGGGTGGGTTTTGACGGAGGCGGATGACCTTTGATAGGCCCTTGTGGCTTTTGTCATCCGTGTAATTATGTTATGTTAATAACATCAAACAGTTTTTTCTCCTCAATGCTTTTGCATGCCCTTAGAATTGTCTCACCAGAATACCTAGACAAAGAAGTTGATAGACTACATAAAATAGGGACAAATTTGTGCTACCCTTTGTACTTTCTCGACAATTGTTATAAGTCGGCCAAGCGTTCCTATTATCAAACTAATGTTAATATCCATAAGTTTCAGGCCAAAAACTTATTAGTTTTACCCTATAACAGTATTATCATTAAATTACCTCGTTTACTTAGGCCTCTAAACATAAATGTTATTTTTAAGTACGAGACTACAATTTATCGCATCCTTGTCAAAAATTTACCCCTCCGACCTGGCATTGTTTATTAGATAGGCTGCAACAACTGCCAAAAATGTTATTATTCTCGTAGACAAACCGGGAAAGAACTAGATGTCTGGGTGAACAATACCAAGCCAAGGTACGTAATCACAGTAAACAATCTGCGCTTTTTCTACATATTTACAATTTTAACCATAGCATTAACTGGAACAATGCCAAACCAAACATAAAATGGAGTAATTATATTTCGAGAAATATATTAGAATGTATCTCCATTAACCAGTACCCAAATTTCAACCTTAGCCCTGGTTTGTTCATGCTAGACCCCATTATCACTATATACATAAAATCTCAAATAAAGTTGTTTCAGGATTTTGTAACCCCTAATTAAGGTTTAGAGGTGGGTAGTCTAATTCCCCCTTCCACTATTTAAGGCAATGTGTGTCCAGCCTCCTATTCATTCCTTGAAAAGGTATTTAAGAATAAAGAAAAAAGCGCTCGGAATCGTTATTCACTTTTCATTTGTGGCTGTCTCTGAATTATATATATATATATATATATATATATATATATATATATATATATATATATATATATATATATATATATATATAGAAATAAAAATTTCTCTGCACGAGTACTAACCTTATAACGGTTAAGCTGGGAGTAACAACTGATAGTACGGACAAAATTAGGCAAAAAGAAAGCTATTAAGGGGGATGTGGTTGGTTGTACATTTGTCTATATAGTGAATAATTTGAGGGATGATGAATAATCATTGAGTTCCGGGTTAATTTGTTTGATGTAAAGAGATTCAAGAATTTTTAAATCCAGAGAAGAGGAGGCAGAAGAGAGTATACTAAAGAAATCAGGGTCAAGCAGGTGGTTATGTTTTAGTGAATGTTCTCGTATAGAAGAGTGTTCGGGTTTGGAGATGGGAATGTTTGTTCTGTATGATACTCCGATATGCTTAGCGATCCTACATCTTAATTGTAGACTTGTTTGGCCTACATAGCGACTTTGGCAGGTCGCACAAGTGAATTGATAAATGATGGAGGAACGCAGGCATAATGGGAGTGATTCTTTGTGCCGAAGGAAAGTATAGACAGCAAGAGGATTAGAATTAATTAGGAGGAACTTGCATTGGGTAAAGTATTTATTAAGAGTCGAGAGTAAAGCTTTGTTGAATTTTGTGTCAAGTGGAAGATAAGGCAGTTTTAAGAATAGTTTTTGTTTGGGAACAGTTATTAGAGGGGTTTTGCGAGAGAACATTTTAAATAAGAAATTGGAAGTAAGTTTGTCAAAAAGATGGTCTGGGAAAAAATTAAAATGAAAAAAGCTCCTAAGATATTCAATTTCGGAATGAAAGTGAAACCAATTTGAGCTGATTTTGTAAGCTCTGTGTATACTGTTTATGATGGCAGAATGTTTGAAATTAGTAGGAGTATAACTAAAGAAGTGGGTGCCAAGTTTGGTGGTAGTGGGTTTCCTGTAAACTGATGTGTTAAATTTAGAACTAACTTTTGAAACAGTGACATCCAGAAAAGAGATTTTATTGTTTAATTCTGTCTCCATGGAAAATTTAATATTAGGGTGTTGTTGATTTAAATAATTTGAAAATAATGGGGCATGGTCTTTGTGTTTAAAAATAAGGAAGCAGTCATCGATAAATCTTTTAAACACTAAAGGTTTATATTCAACCGGACAGTCCCTTAACCATTTTTTTTCGTGGTAGGATAAAAGAGCATTAGCGAAGCTGGGACCCAATGGAGAGCCCATGGCCATTCCATCGTGTTGAATGTACAAAATCTCATTAAAAAAGAACACTGTATTTTCTACCGACAATTTTTTAAGGTAGAAAAAAGAGACTTGGTTAGACCTAAAATGCTATCATTTGATTGAAAAAGGGTATCGGTTATGATTTTGCAAGTTTCCATGACAGGTACATTAGTAAATAGAGTCTCTATTTACTAATGTATATATATATATATATATATATATATATATATATATATATATATATATATATATATATATATATATATATATATATATATATATATATATATATATATATATATATATATATATATATATATATATATATATAATATATATGAAGGCAGCAGAATTTCATTTCAACAATCGACGTGAAGAGATCTCACTTTTGATAAAGGAGGAAAAGGTTGAAGGAGTGGAGGTTCAAAACGCAAGTTTTGCCTCATCAACCCTACGGGGACAATTCGCCACAGAATTCTTCAGCGGCACCAAGACGACTTAATGTCGTGCTAAACCCCTCCCACTACGGAGTCGCGAAGCTGAAATGAACTGATCTGCCACTCATCTAGTCTCACTTCAACTATGTCGGTCCACTTTGATAGACATAATTGGGGACGTAAAGGAAAGCAGGTTTGAGGATAAGCCCACTGTTGAACTCTACGGAAGAGACCACCCTGTTACGAGGCCATGCTGAAAGCTTTGGGGAAGAGTTCGCTCTAGTCTCTAAGGGTAGCTTCCGGCCAAGACCACAGGGGGACATACAACCGTCTCTGTGTAAGTTGGAAACAGCATCGATATACAAACCCCAGATGGGGCTGCACCCCGGCTGGTGGTAGTTTATTTTATCAGCGCCCATCATCAAGTCCGCCACTCTTCACCCATCTGAGGGGCCTCGCCCGGGTCCACCCACCATCATTCATCCCCCCCCATTTGCCAGTTCACGTTCACGTAAGCTTAGCGACGAGGTAGAGGGAGTCTCCAAATAACCCTAAACAGAAGACCACGAGGAATAGGTGCATCTTATTGAGTTATAATAAGTAATCCACAAAGAGAGCAGTGTGACAATCAAAAAGTAGTGCTGAAGGGCCACTCTCAAGAAGAGATGGCCCAAGACCACACGACCAGGATTCCTCTGTGGGTTTTCGACGGGCAGCCCAAGCCTAGCAGAGAATCCACATTCGAGGCCGTGTACGGCAAACTGGGCATTGCCATGGTGAGGCTCCTGGACATAGCGTCGGGTTATATCGCGATATGTGAAAAGGAGAAAGATATTGAAGATATAACCAAGGAAAAGGCAATTGGAGTCCTTCGAGCCATAGGGCTGCAGCCAGCAGTGCCACCCCAGATCCTGGCCCACAGAAGCGTGGTATGCCGTCGGATCGACCCATGGATTGGTCAGCATATCGCGGAGGAGATCAGGGAAGAGATAGAGCTTCGGCAAGCCTGGGCAAAGGTAGCCGAAATTATCAAATTTAAAAAATAGGAGGGACGGTGGCGACTACACTCATGTGTTCAAGGTGGTCTTCTCGGAGACTACCATGGCACAGGAGGCAAAAGAACAGGGACTACTAATGTTTAACGCCAAAATTAGCGGGCAGCAGGTAGAAAAAGGAGAGTTTACCCCGGTCCAGTACTGCTTCAAGTGCTACAGGATGGAGTCCCACGCCACCAAGGACTGCAAGGAGCCACAAGAAACGTGCTCCAAATGCAGCCAGATGGGCCACAATTGGCGCAATTGCGTCAGCAACGCGGAGAAGTGCGTGAGCTGCGGGCAGGGTCATAGGACTATGGCCATGTCATGCCCCGCTAAAAAGGATATCATGAGGAAGAAGCAGGACGCCAAAAGGAATGAGGAAACGCGCAGGGCGAACACGTCCTACGCCCAGGCAGCTAAGGCAGCCATCTCAGAGGTGGACGCCAGAAAAAAGTACCTCAAAATTAAAAACGAGGGCTTCACTAAAATTATGACGTGCATACTTCATGCGTACGTCATGATTCTGGATCGCCCGGGCACATTCGCGACTGTTCTGAACCAGATGCTGGCGAAGAACGGGATGGAACAAATGTGGTTCCCGGATAACCCCCCTTCTGGGGATGTACTGCATTTGCAGATGACTCCAAATGTACAGCAGACAACGGAGCAAGTAAAAACTTGCAAACAATCAAACAAAAAAGCAAGTAATAAAGCAGTCGAGGCGAAAACTCCTGCTCCAACCCAAATAAAAAACAAACTCGGCAAAACATGAAAACTCGGAAACAAGCAGTTCATCGGAATCTTCAGATTCTTTTGACACTGAATCAACTAAACCCCAGGAAAAGAAGGGACAAAAGAAGAGAGCGAAGAGATTGCGGGCAAATTATATCAACCTGAAAATATACGCCTGTAATCAATTTCCCTTCCCGGAGGAAATGGAAACCAGAAGTATATTCCAAGGTATAAAATCCAAGATTTACAAATGGGAATACGACTCCGAGGTGGATCCTAGAACAGTGGAAGAGGCCCTGCTCGCACAGAATGTGACCCTACATCACAGCACATGCGAGCAAATCTCGAACGCTGAGTTCAGGAAAAAGAAGAATCGGAGGAAAAAGAACGTGACCCAGAAACACTAAGTGACAGAAGATGGAGAGAGTAAGCAACAGAATGAGGATTCTGACACTCAACGTGAATGGATGGGAGGAGAAGGCCACGGCATTTGGTAACATATTCCGAGTGCTTGACCCCGACATCATCCTCATTACAGAGCACGGTATCGACACTACAGCTGGTTATATTAAAATACCAGGCTACAGACTAGTCATGAAGAATCATTCCCAGGAAAGGTTCGATGGTGCTGCAATAGCTGTCAAGAGGAACATCTCCTTTAAACAGCTACCAGAACTCGATGAGTCCTTTGTGGCAATCGAAGTACACACCCTGGTAGGAGACCTCGTGATAGCTGCAGAATATCAACCCCCTCGACGAGCATATCTCCCGTTAAGCAACTTCTACACACTGTTCGGGCACCGCAGAATGGCATTCTTAGGGGGAGACCTCAATGCCAGATGCCGTGCGGCGGGCTATGGTAGCACCAACGATAGAGGCCGAAGCTTGGAACTGATTATGGTAAGAAAAAACATTCAAAGGATAGGGCCGGATTTTCTGACCTATATCACTTCCATATCAGCAACCAAGCCTGACATAATCCTAACAAGTGAAGGCTTCCCTTTCAACTACCATAGTGAGCCAGGCCCAACAGTCCCTAGTGATCACATAGCGATTCTCACAACAGTATCTCTCGCACCAATCCAGCTCACAGCCCCTCTCCGGAAAAATTACGCCCTGGCTAACTGGGATCGTTACAAGCAACGACTCAGTGACTTTGCGCCAGCTGATCTCAGCACGGCGTCGTTAGAGGAGATTGACAGGGAGTTGGAAAGGATTACAACGTCCATACTAAATGAGGACCGCGAAAGCATACCCATAACAGGGTATAAAACACCTCCTCAGCCCAGATGGACAGAGGAGATGAGAGATTTCGCTCGCGTTCACAGGGAAGTGTACGAAGAAGTACGACGGGAGGGTCCCAGCCGGGAAAGGAGCTTGCTGCTTCGACGCCTAAGCTCAGAGCTTAGAGAGGCCATCAACCTCCAACAGGAGGAAATTTGGAACAACTTGATAGCCAAAGTCGACAGCGAACTTAGCCCGGCTAAGTTCTGGTGCCAAGTCAAGAACTTAAAGGGACTTACACCAAGACCTAAGGCTCGGATAAAGGAGAACGGAAACTACATAGAGAACCCAATGGTTCTCGAGGACATGTTCAGGAACTTTTGGAAAAACTTTTTCAGGATTACCCCTGAGGAAAACGATGAGTTCGACCAGGAATTCGAAGGCCAACTGATTGAAGAACTAAATCAGGAAATGCATCGCACGCACCCACTACAGCAAGTCAACGAAGGCAGGGAGATGGCGGGCCATGGACGTCTCATAACATCAGAGGACGTCATGGCCACTGAAAAAAGTCTTTCGACAAAAGGCACCAGGCTGGACGGGTATCACTAGAAATAACTTGGTTAACGGCCCACAGCAGATCATTCAGGGAATCGTTAACATCTACAACGCTTCCCTGAACACGTGCTACTTCCCGGAAGGTTTCAAGATTGCTAAGGTGATCTTCATACCCAAGGGAGGTAAATTCCCTGATCAACTGGTAAATTACAGGCCAATCGCCCTGCCGGAGTTCGTTGCAAAAGTCTACGAGAGACTCCTAGCTGACAGGCTTCAAGAACAACTAGCCGAGCTGGGAGCCCACAATCCTCAGCAGCACGGGTTCCGCAAGGGACGAGGAACGGAGAAACTCGCTTGCAGCAAAGCTGAGAGGAGGTACGTAGACGTGGTGCTGCGTGATGTAAAGAAGGCCTTCGATAAGGTTTGGCTGAGAGGATTGCAGTACAAGATCCTCAACCTCCAGCTTAACCCACTCCTGGAAAGGATCCTTTGCAACTATGTCTCGATAGGAGAGCCCGAATTGCAATGGAGGGCTGCAAAGGACCCGTATTCGAACTCGAGGCGGGAGTTCCACAAGGCAGCTGTCTCAGCCCTCTGCTGTACCTCGTGTACACGATCGACCTGCCTGCTCCAGTGAGGTACGATTCGATGTAACTGCAATACGCAGACGACATCACCCAAATCGTCCTGAGTCCATTCAGGAACTCTGGAAGTCAGGTGAGGGCGACAGCTGTCGAAATTGAGAATATCAATAGATATGAGAGAAAGAGAAAAATTAAGACCAACCGCCAGAAGTTCACTATCATTCCAATGAACCGCCGGAAAGTAGACGACGTCGTCGTCAATTACGAGATCTACCCGTACTCCAACGAGGGTAAAGTCCTGGGCTTACAACTCTTCAAATCGGGATACAAGACGCACATAAATACCAGAGTCTCCCTAGCCAAACGAGAGCTGAGGAAACTTTACCGTTTCCGAGGCCTTAGCGTGCCAAACATCAAAAAGTTGCACATGTCCTTGGTACGCTCAGTCCTAGTGTACCCGGCCGTGATAACGCAGATTGCAAGCTGTACCTCTCTCAGAATGATGCAGAGGGTACAGAATAAAGCCACGCTGCTGATTACTGGCACGCGAAGGATCGACCGTATCCGGCAAATGATTCTACACCAAAGAATTGGTCTAAAGCCGATCAATACGGAGATCCAAAGGCTAGGGAGAAAGACTTAGGACAAGATTGACCAAGCAATACTCCCGAATATAAACCTGAATATGAATATACGTGCGAACCACAGACGCGCTATAGGCAGAACTGTTTTGTTCCCTAGTAGTAGAGCCTGCGCAAGAGAAGTGGTACTATCTATGTATACGTAGTAGTAGTCCACTACTCCGATGCACTAAGACTAAGACTTCTAAACTCAACAACTAAGTCAAACTCAACTAATAACTAAACTAATCCAACAAGTTCAACGATTAGAAACAACGTATGAAAAAGAGGCGAAGTGCCCACACTATAGATCCCCCCCCCCTCCCACCTCCCAATTCAACATAGTATAAAGTTAATAATTAAAACCTACTTTAAATACAAAAGAGGCGAAGTGCCCAACCAAATAACCATAAAATAATTATCAACTCAGAATAAAAAGAGGCGTAGGGCCCAACTCCCAATCCCCACTAGTAAGAATAATCATGTAAATTATAAATAAACAATAAATTATAAATAAATAAATAACAATAATTCATTAATAAAAGATAAAAAGAGGCGAAGTGCCCAATGATAATAGAGTAACTAATACTCAAAATTTGAGATTCAGCATGAGAGAACCTTGAAAGGCTTGAATGCTTCAACGATAATACAGAAGATAACCAAATACCAATATATATATATATATTATTACGGAGGAAACTGGCGCCAAAGACAGCCAGCTACTTATTGACGGTGGAACTTTAATATCAGAAATACATAAGAAGGACGCTAGTGATGCCCTAACACCAGGGCAAACTAGGAAACTTATTCACACCTTTATATACCTACCACACAATTTCATCACTTTAACCTAAATTGTAAATTGTATTATATATATATATATATAATATATATATATATATATATATATATATATATATATATATATATATATATATATATATGGAAAAAAGACAAATGTCGATTTAGAGAGGGATTATGTAGCTTACTATATGGCAAATCTAGGATACGAAGAGAGAGAGGTATGTCAGAAGCCTCTCGAAGAAGGCTGACTACATTCATGACCTCCTCGTTAACACTCGAGTCACTCTCCTTGGACTCACGGAAACTTGGCTTGCCCCTTCTGCTTGCTGTTTAAATCTCGCTACCCCTGATGGTTACGTCCACTCCCATACCTTCCGTAACTCTCGCGGTGGTGGAGTTGCTCTCATTCACAGTGCCTCCTTCCCTCTGAATAATCTGCCCTCTATCCCTCTTCTTTCTTTTGAGGCGCTCATCAATGTCTCTGGTTCCACCTCCTCTCTAACTATCTTAGTCTTCTACCCCCCCCCCCCCCCAGCTCTCCCTCGAGCTTTTTCTGGATGAATTTAGTAACCTCCTCGCTGGCCTCTCTCCCCACTGGTTCGCTGCTAATCCTCGATGATTTTAACCTTTCTGGCCACAATCCTAATTTCAAAGCCTTTTCTGAAATCCTTGATCTCTTCTCACTCACCCAACACGTTTCTTTCCCTGCCCACTCTTACGGTAACATTTTAGACCTTGTAATCTCTGACTGTCTTATTTCCAACCTGACGACTACAAATTTGTCCAATGCTATATCTGATCACTCCCTTATCAACTTCAACTTCTCTATCCCATTCCATATACCTCCCCAGCTGTCTCATAATCCTAAGCCTTTTTGTCGACTTGCCTCCATTGATATTCCCTCCCTATCTAATGATGTGGCCTCAAAACTTCCTCCCATTGATGCTTTTGCCTCTCCTGACCAGATTCTCTCTTCTTTGGAGCAACCCCTTCTCACTTGTCTTGATGCCCACTATCCCCTTGTCACCCTTTCAAACTCCCGTTGTCACCGTGCCGCTTGGTACTCTGGAACTCCTGCGTGCTAGGCAGTCCATGCGTGGCTTGAAAGAGTCCTTAGAAAGGCTCGCACCCGTGGCAAGACACTACCCCTCTCTCGCTGGCGTTCTGACTTGTGACAGCTTCCTACGTGGCAAAATTAAAATCTGCTCGTGAAGCCTACTCACGTAACCTGCTTACTGATAATAGGAATGATACCTGCACCGTCTTCTGTCTGCTCTCCCGTCTTACTTCCCCAGCCCAGGTCTCCCCACCCATTAGCCCTGCTACTCTCTCGAATTTCTTCGCAGATAAGGTCACTAACCTCCGTGCCTCCCTCCATCAGCCTTTTGTCCCGGCTGCTGCCATTCTCCCTGACTTCCCGCCTCAGCCGCTTATCGTTTTCCACGCTGTGACCGCGTTGGAGCTTCCAGCCCTGCTCTCGCGTTCTAAGAAATCGGGCTCCCCAAAAGACATTTTTCCGCCTAAACTGTTATGTAAAATTCTGCCTGCTATCCTCCCAACGCTTCTTCACCTGTTCAACACTTCACTTGCAACTGGTCTTGTTCCCTCTTCCTTCAAACGTGCCCACATCCGTCCGTTTGTTAAAAAGCCTTAACTAAACCCCACTGACCCTTCCAATTATCGCCCGATTTTGCAACTTCCTTTCTTCTCTAAGGTTCTGAAGAGAGTGGTTGCTTCACGCATCAACATTCACATGGTGGCCTGTAACATTGATGAAACCTATCAATCTGGTTTCAAGTCAGGTCACTCCACAGAAACCGCCCTTCTTAATGTGTCCGATTGCTTACGAAGAGACGCGGACAGGGGTTGTGCCTCCATCCTCGTTCTACTTGACCTCTCCTCTGCCTCCGATACTATTGACCCTACCGTCCTATTTGATCGTATCCACTCTTTCCTCGGCATATCAGGCACCGTGCTTGACTGGTTCCGCTCTTACCTCTCGTCTCGTACCCAATCCGTTGTGATTGACGACGCTTCATTTGATTCTACTCCCATTCGCTTTGGAGTGCCACAAGGCTCTGTCCTTAGGCCTCTACTATTTCGTATCTACCTTCTCCCTCTTAGTTCCCTTCTCCGTAATCTCGGTCTATCCTTCCAACTATATACTGATGACATTAAATTTTCGTTTCCTCTTCTTCCACGTCTCTTGCCTACTCTATCACTGACCTCCTGGCTGCCTACTCCTCCATTTCTGATTGGCTCTCTACGAACTTCCTTAGGCTTAATCATTCCAAAACTAAGGTCCTCCTCGTCGGCACCTCTGCTCTTGTTAAAAAATCTAAATCTCTCTTTCCCTCGCTTACTCTGGGTGGTAATACTATCATTTTCTCTGACTGCGTTAGGAATCTGGGTGTTGTTTTTGATGAGCATCTCTCCTTTAAGCCTCATATCCGCAATGTTAGCAAATCCTCTCTATGTTTCCTTCGTAACTTCTCTCGCATTCGCTCTCACTTTGATTGCCAAAGTCTTGAGACTGCTGTTCATGCCTTCATCCCCTCACGCCTTGACTACTGTAACTCTCTGCTTGTGAATCTGCCATCCTTCTCTTTCCGCCCCCTGCAACTTGTACAGAACTATGCCACCCGGCTTCTCCTCCGTCTCCCTCGCTTCTCTCCCTTGAAACCCTTGCTGCATGAACTGCAAAGACTCCCTGTCAGATCCCGTACTCACTTCAAGATACTTCTCTTCACATTTAAGGCCCTAAACAACAAGGCCCCATCTTACCTCTCTTCTGCCCTCTCGCCACGCCATGTCCCTCGGGCCCTTCGGTCATCACATGCACCTCTTTTTAATATTCCTCGTTCATCCTTGTGCTCAATGGGGGACTGCTCCTTCTCATTCTGCGCCCCTAAGTTGTGGAATGCTCTTCCTGCTAAGCGTCTCATGAAAACGCATCTTGAATTTCCATTCTCATCTCAGCACAACTTGCGCTCTAGGAAGGCCTCAGGCCTTGAAGAGCGTATTACAAAAGACTTATTATTATTATTATTATTGGGTTGAGTCAAGGACTTTAAACTTTCTCTCATATTTTTGTGTATAGTTTATGATGCGCGTGTATCCTGCCCAAAACCTCAATTAAATGAATTTCGATGCCATTGTTTTCACCTTTATCCTCTTTCAATTAAAAGAAATCCGCCCTGCTTTAAATTTTCAGTCTTCCACAAGCCTACCAACTAGGATTCTTACACTCATTTTTAATCTGGTCTTACTGACAAAGTCAAATGTTCTATATTCACTTCAATGTTTTTTGAAGCCTGCTGGTCGGTGTCAAGCCCGGAATTACTGGATACAAAGTTTTCCAAGACCTTTGAAATAGGTTACAACCTTTGTTAACCTAATAAATTCCTTGCTACAGAGCATTCTTATAACTAAATGCAGGATTTTTTAGGGTAGAATGTAAATTCTACCAAAAATACTTCTATAGTACTGAAACCCAACCCGCATTTAATTATAAGAATTCTTTGGTTTTACCATTCTGTGATACCTTCTCCGTTCCTAGTTCACAATAATAATAAAAATATAGAGAGGGGGGTCTTTCATAGAGGGATGGGTCCATTGACATTTCTGCTAAAGACCTCGTCGATGCTGTACAGTTCACCTTCGGAGCATTTTCGTGATGGAAGGATAAGAGGATGCACCCCCTCGTTTCAGAAGAAAAAGAACATAAAAAAGTGGACTAAGAGTTTTTCTCCCTTAGCGGTATTCCCAGGAAGAACGTGTCCTTTTCCCATTTGAAAGTTTCCCAGGCCAAAGAGGGAGCGCCTGGCTTACTAATGCTCTCAAGAGGAGAGCTGAGTCTCAGTGACGTCTGGGCCCCTGATCTAAATGTTCCCAGCCATCTTCAATCTAGCTGGATTCAAGTGTTTCTTACTTATACGCTCTCCTGGTAAGAACATGAAGTCCAGACGACATGTTCTATCAGCGCCAAGCATCATTAAATACGTTTTCGGTATGGAACTGACGGATCTAGTTTCAGGAACGGTACCCTTATGGTGAATACAGCTACCCTTACCCAGGACGCTCGATAGCTCACCTGTACAGGTGAGTTGGCACACTAGGGGCGATCAAGGTCAAGCTTGTGGTGAGGAATCAGGGATGGACCTAGAGACCGACCCATACACTATTTGTCACGTTCAATTGTGTTTGGATACCTAAGTTGAGTCTAGCTGTTTAGTATTGCTACCGAGTTAAGGCATTTATGCCTCTACCACGCGGATGTTACCACCTCCACTGCTTCGGCGATACTAATAAAATATATCAGTGTTATGTTCAGGACAACCAGAAATTTGTGTGAACTGACCCAAAACTTTGCATGATAAAGCTGTATCTTGTAAGTCTCACTGTGTAAATTATAGTGAGCCGCAACCTGCTTCTTTCGAATAATGTAACTCGTAATTGTTCTAGAAGTAGTTCCTGTTCTTCCTAGCTACGTCCGAAATTCGTTTAGAGAGCGCAACTATTAGTCGTGTCTCGGCTTGCGCAACCTGAGATTCCTACGCCTCTCAGATAAAGGAAACAGCCTCTGCTACCGGCCCTCAAGACCTCTGATTACAGTAGCCATCGCGTCTAGTCGAACCCTTCTGAGGGGCCTACCTCCTCTGAGCGCCACTTTTTAAAACTCCCGGCAATTTAGGTTGCCCACCCAACCCGTCTGAAACCAGGCTACCCTCTCTCATCTCTAAGCGAACCCTCTTTCGAAGTGGCCACGCGCTACTACCGAGTCGTTGATTCGTAGGAAGCAAATCCATGAAAGATGGGGAGGTAATCCTAGGGGCCTTTAAAGTGTGCCTCCCCCCGAAAGAAGGGTAGAAACAAAGGAGCCTCCACTCCATCGCCACTGCCATAGGCTGGAAAGAGCCTTGGCAAAATGCGGTCCCTAACAGCTGCCTCGTCAGCCATCGATTTCGAGGCAGTAGAAGAGAAAATCGCGTTCAGCAAACTAAGCCTCCACAAATAAGCGCTCGAAGGAAGCAGTGCCTTTAGCACTCTGTATTTCTGTTTCAGTTATGCTAAATCCATTCTCGTGAACATTTTTACTCCAGCAAGGTCTCTTGCAACTCTTTTAACCAAGTCTGGAAGGAATTTGCTTTAATGAATTACCATGGACTCCAAGGTATTTGAAAATAGCTGCATAGACTTGATCATTCTCCGTGACTATAAATGATTTGCAACCCCAACACAACCGCATGGGAAGCAGACACTAGGATGCGCACTATATAACCGACATAATATATCCTTTCTCTTTTTGGCCCTAAATACCTCCCTTCAGGCAGAATCAGTAGAGTTAAACATGGTTAGGAGGCAGGGTGTCGTTTCGGTGTATATTCCGCCGTCAGCTGACTTCCATATAGCGGACGTCTGCCGCGTCGTTGCTCGCTCGCCAAACCCATTTTTCGTCTTCTGAGATTTGAATAGTAAGCACCCGCTTTGAGAAAACTACACGACGAATCCTAGAGGCCAAGTCATAGTGGAGCTGATTGAAGAGGTGGAGATTGGTTTCCTAAGTGTGGATGAATTTACGTATCTCTATCCGAGAAAAAACTCATTTGCTAGCCCCGAACTATCTTTTTGCTCTCTGAAAGCACAGCAAAATTTATGGTAGTGAGTAAGAATTCCACTATCGAAAATATGTTTAATCGGGTCGCTGCTGCCTGACGAGCCACCTGGGTGATGCTTGGAGCGGGCATGGTGGTCTGCATTCGAGGATATGACTGATTTTCGTATCTCAATCAAAGAGTTTATGTAGCTTAATGAGTCCGCTGAGTCCTTATCTAGCACCATTAGTGCCACAGGTCTGAGTACCATTCCTCTCCCATCTGGTCGTCTTGCACGCTGTCGATTTACTTGGTTGTCCGTTGAGTGTAAGATGTCCCTCAGACAGAAGCGATACGCCACCCGAACTATTTCACCGTTGGTGAATTTCTTCGAACTAGGTGGATACAATCCGATATGTTTCAAAGCACACCCGCTGCTTTCCTGGCGAGTATACGTGCCTTAACTTTATGGCAAATACCCCTCATTCAGAGGTGTGGAAGTGATTCAAATGAAGTCCGGCAAAGTTCTGGCATTATCGCCCTCCAATCTTCCAGGAGAATGCGCGCGCAATCTCTGACTCCCACATCCGTGGAGGAGGCCTTCGCTACTGTTTTTGGCACATTTTCTAGCGAGGATGCTGCCGCTGGCATTTATTGCCCTTCGTGAGCTTGTTCAAGGCAATCAGTTTTTCTTTACCTCTAGATGTGGAAAAGAATTCATGCGCAGATACCAACCATGTTTCGAACGATATTCCGTTAACCATGCTTCGACACCTGGGTCAGCGATCCGTGGTATTTATGTTAGATTTGTTCAAGAGAATCCGAACTAACGTTACCTTCCCATATTCCTGGCGAATTTCTACCGTACTTGCTTTTCACAATTCGGTGATATGCCACTCTACACTGGTTGTTTGTCACCCATTATTTCTGACAGTGAAGATTATTTAACTCATGCACAGTTCCTCTTACGTAAGTTTCTCTCCACGTTAAATGCTCGGCTCCAACTGGAAAATGCTATTTGCGTTGACTTCCGTCGTAGGCAGCACTTGGCAGGGTAATCTTGGATCTGGAGTGGCTTATGATGCCGGTTAACAAAACGGTAGCATGGAATCCATCTATAATATAAGAACGAAAGGAAAGATCCCATTTTTTTATCTGAGTTCCGGCAATATCGTCGATTCCGGGTAGGGGTGGAGAGCTCTCTACTACACAATAGACTAAGACGATAGCCTCCTTCAGGAATTTCCTCATTGCCACTATCTTTATCCTGAGCACCAACGGTATTACCTCGGTGCTGCCGCTTGATGTTCTTACTTTACGTAGACTATAGTTCGATTACTTTTAGTGGTCCCAAATGCCTACTTAGACCTTCTGCTCCAAAAGGCACTGATCCTCATCACTTGATACGCCGATGCGCAAAGGATTCAATTTATTTTGGACAGAGCTAAGGAAAATCATATTTGTCGCCATCAACGTCCTCACTCACTTGACCTGTTATTGTTTTTGACGGACGCCTTACGTGGAAATCAATTATTTGTACCTTTATGCTATAAATCTCACACTATTGACATTAATAGATCCGTGGGTTTCAGAACTCGGGGAACAGTTAAGAATACTTTTTTATTTTTATACTTCTCCATTGTTCGTTCTAAACAAGAATACGAATGCAACTCCTACGAATCTGCATCCGAACACGATCGCGATAGGTGGACTCAATCCCTACACTGGTTTTCGTTTGATGACCGGCGCCTTCCGCAAGTCCCCAGAAACAACCTTCTTTGTTGATTATGTGGAGATACCACTTGCTTCACTATTTGCACACTGCATTATACGCTTGTAACTGTAAGTTCAGCGTCTCTCAGGATACCTAAAAGCATTCATTTTATCCACGAGCGATCTTGACCATGCTTATGCCATTGTGAGCTTAGATCTTAGTGAAAGAAAATTCCTTTGAGAGTTCAACATAGTTCACGGGCCTGTGGTTCTGCCCAAGATGTAACAGTGAAGGGTACCACGTTTGACTATTTTTACCATGCTTTGCTACTAATGCTTCTATAATAGCGGTAGTATTGCGTTCGAGTCACGCTGGAGATTATAATGTACATGGATGGCTCCAAATTCAAAGAGAGGGTCGGTTTCCACTGCCTCTCCACCATGTTTGAAGCAAGCAGGGCCTTCGAAGTATATATTCTTCCAACACCTTGTTTTGCAGTATCCGTTAAACCACTTCTTCTGCAAGTCGGGAGATGTTGATATCGCATATTGGTTGTTTTCCAGACGTGTAAGGATTGCGGGAAATGAGCGCACTGACGAGGGCACCGAGCAATATGTAATGGCTCGTTAACTGGACCAGCGTTTCGTTCTTCCCAAATCTAACTACATGACAGTAATTAGGTCAGCCGTTCAGGGTGCAGGATAGAGAAGAGGGAAGACGGCCGAGGAAAATCTAACGATGTGTGTAATTTTGCCGTGACATTCATCGTTGACCTACCCTCTAATTTATAGACGTCTTCAGCTCGTTTTTTGTCGCCTTTGAATCAGATCAACCTGCAGGACGTAGCACCACCTGATGGAGCGCTCCCTTGAACCTCACTGTGATAACTGATCAGTTCCTCAAATTGTATTGCACGTTATTATCAAGTATTCCAGTCTGGAGTATCTTTGTATCCACTCGCAATCCTAGTACTTGGACAAGCATGATCACTACCAATGGAACCGCCAGACTCACGGATGCCAACGTCCAAACTAGTCAAGAATTCTCTAAAACTTGCTTCGAACTAAAATAGAGTAGTTGGTTCTTTAACTCTACAAAAGAAGTTTTATTAGTACTTCCTTCAGATTATAACAAACTCATAACTGAATAAATATGACCGTTCAAGGCTTTAGATGGTAGAAACGATGTAAATTACCTAATTGATATCAATGGAAAATCAACTCTACCACACAAACATTGTCAAGATATATTTTATGAGACCCATAACTCATGCTGCTTCCATTGAGCTCAATGTGTAGGTAGAAGCTCGCTACTTGGTTTCTAACTCTATTATTTGAAGAACGCCATTAATTTGATAAGAAAGAAAGAGGCAGGTGAACCTCAACTACAAATAATCAAACTATATGATCAATATTCTCTCCCCACATATTAATCAGCACCTATTAGCAATAGAAAAGGAAATTTTAAACGCAATTCTCGCAGAACACAATCTCGGCTGTAGTAATATATTGAAAAAATGTAATTATATTCTTTACTAATGACTTTATGAGGACTAACCCTTATACTATGCCTTTTTATCTCAAGCCAATAAGCTGTTAGACGATGGAATATTCCAAATTTTCTCTTCATATTGTTCGGCGGTTGTGATGGTTAATAAAAGGGCCAGTAGTTTCAAAATTTGCATTAATTTTAGCATGAAACAATGCTATAGCCATCTATATTTCTTATGTTGGTAGTATTTAAAATACTTCACTGAAATAAACTTGTGCAAAGCCTATTACCAAGTTCCTCTAAAGAAAGATTGTTTTGAGTGTTCCACATTTGCTACTAACCAAGGGCTCATGAAATTTAATCAATTAACCTTCAGCTCAGCAACGGCCTGAGAAACATACACAAGGTTAATGAGGTCCGTACTGAAGGGACTTGAATATATAATTTTATATTTTAACAATATTTCCCTATCCCCTACAACATGAGAAGTTTATCTTCATTTCCTTCAAAAGCTGTTGGAGTGATTTAGTTATCGTCATTTGAGAGTGGGACCAAGCAAATGCGTTTTGTGTTTCCCTAGTATAAATTGACTTGGTTTTAAGATTGGTAATACCGAACTAAGTACAGACTGAGAGGGTAAAACGAATATTTGTTCTTACCCTTCGAAAAGAGAAAAAAACCCTACTTAGATCAATTTTAGGTTTAATGTCCTTTGATCTAGAAATGATGCCTAATTTTTCAAAGGTATGACTTTCACTCTCTGATCTTTGGAAAAAAAATCTCTTGAAGAATTTTTAGAATGGTTAGAACCTCAGATTATTTTTTTCGAGAGCTAAGTGAAAAACGCGTAACGACACCATCTTTCAAATTACTGGATGTTTTGAGACCTTTTTGTATTAAGACTGGATGCTTCGAATGTTGCCTTGGATTCAAAAGTTTACTTTTTATTAGAACTGATTCCATCTTGGAAACCGCCCATAAGCCTTTATGCTTTTTCCGTAATCTTAAAACTGAGAATGGAAGGCCGATGCGATGGGCCCAAATATTACAAATGTATGCTTAAAGTTTTGGTCAATATAATGGGAAATGATTGATTTCTCTTGTGAACTTAGATTTAAACTTTATTACCAAACCGTGTCTGTCTTGATATAATGTTTTATTATATCTTCCTAAGGAGGTGCCAAAATATAACCTTTTATGAGCCCCTTAACCCATTCCGTGACCGGAAAAACTAGCGTTAAAAGACATTTAATCTCTCATTCTCCTTCTTTAGTGGTATTCTGGAGTTGTTTTCATAGTATTCCAAAATTGTAAAGGCAGTTTGAAGTTCGTCATCTCCCATTGTGCAGGATTCATCACTCGCTCAGTGTAAAGGATCTCTCGGGCCTTTTTCGGAACAGGCCAGGCAGTGAATTATGCGTTCGAGGATATTGCGAGGTTAAGGTTAGGCTATGGCGTTTGAGGCACGTAGTGTGAGTACAGCCTGTAGGTTAGGTTTGGTAAGGTTAGGTTTTGGATCAAGGAACTGGCGCAAACTTCTCACAGAAAGTTTTTTCAATCAGTTATGGCTTCTCTTGACATATTAAGCTCTTTAACATGGAAAAATACTAGATGACAACCCTGTAGACCATGGATGAGTGAAATAAACGATTGTATCAAAATATGATTTTGATTCATTTAACCAAGTGTCTTTTCGCAATCCAAGACTGAAATTCATCCACGTTTATTACACGCCAATGGCAACACAAAGATTCTAATGAAAGTTTCACCATATATCTATTTTTGCAAAGTCGTCCTAACCTAATCTAACCTCTCGATAGCCAGTCTCGAACGCCTAATTCTCAGGCCGGGTCTGTTCGGAAAAAGACCCAACCTCTCTCTAATTGTAATCAGTTAAATGGTTTTAGGCTTAATTCACCGAGGATCAGGCCTATTTGTTGTCAGATCTATGAACATTAGATTATGGTTTTGTCCTGGATAGTTATTTATTTCAATTTCCGTTTATCGGATTAACCTTAATTTTCCCTTATGATTGACGTGATTTTATTGTCATTGTAAATAAATTTAGGGTAGTTTTATAAGTTTATTGATTGATACATACGACCCTCTTTATTTGCATTGTTACCTGTGTGTGTGGTAACTCTTCGACAGATAGAGTGGATGTAATATTTTGGGTAGCTCAGTGACCTGTATATCCTACAGCACCTTCTGCTTCTACGATATTTTCGATTCATTAATTTTGTTAAGAAGAAATCCTTATTTAAAACTAACCAATTTTTATAGTTCATAGTTCTTTCATTGAAAATAATTAATTATGTGTTTATTTAAGGAGTTAATATCAATAAAACTTGTTCATTGTTGATTTTACCAGACACCGAGCCGACAGGAGACTTATATTCTTGTTTCTAAAGGAAAAGGAGGCGAACATCCTCTTTAACTCAAATGTGCTACAACCTGCTCCTCCTGCTATCCCAATGTTGACCTATTTAGCGTTTCTGACGTCATATCTTCAGTGAAGAAACACTACTTGAGGCCGACATTTGAAGTTGGCTGAAGGGACGCTTCACTTCACCGCTTCACCTTTCTGCGCGTCAAAATTGAAATTCGTATTAATGGAACATTTTAGGCCCTGAGTTAATGGGTATTTGTAAAGGATAGTTGTCAAAAATTCGTTTAGGAATATCTCTGTAAGGATTTAAATGTTTTATGGAAAATTGGGCGGAATAAATTGCAGAAAAACTTGAATTCAGACCAACATTTTAAAAGCTTTAATGAGCCTATCAGTCAGTCCTGGCCGAAGGACAGCCGTGAATTTTTTAAACAAAAATAAATATTATACTTTTAAATATAAAATACTATTAATAGACGAACATAAATAAAAAAACAAACAATTGGAAGTCACTCTCATTTGCCCCAACGAAGGCCTGCTTCTCTCAGGGAGATGAACATATTGCCAAAACTTCAATTAGTACGGCAGAGGACAACCGGCTCAAGAAACTATAACAGCACCATCTGTTGTGCAGGAGTCACCCCTCGGGACAAGTGACATACGTTATCGACACCGCTGATCACGCCAACGGACCGGAGCAGCTATACATACGAAGCTCCTCCAGACAAAAACCTTCCATCCAAAATGTGGCGTAAAGTCTTCGGTACGAAGGAAGTCTTTCTAGAATGGTTAAAGGGAGGCGTTGAATCCAATGGGCCTGCATCCCTCGACTTGAAGATGACAGATCAGTTTTGTCACCATATAGGAATAGGCTTAAAAGCCACTGAAAAAAATCAGGGAGCAATAGCGCAACTTTAAGTTCCAGAGTGCCGCTTCTTATCTTCCTCGCCATGCTGTTGAAGGGCTGAGATGATCCATGTCATAGGCTTAGAGTGGGAAATAGTTAAAGACCGTTCAGGTTGTTCAGTCTCTGCAGACAGTCTGTCCTCCATTGTCAGCGCGCTCGTTCGCACCATCTATACATGTCCACGCCCGTCTTACTTGCAGCAGTCATAGCCTTATGGATATCACGAAACAGTAGATGTAGAGATTCCAATTCCTCAATGTCCTTTAGCGCTCTCAGTGAGTCGCTATGGATTAAAAAACAATCACTGCATTGTACTCGTTGCGTAATCTCACATACCAATTGCTACATTGCAACCAGCCCCAATTTCGGACTTGGGTCATCTGGGTACACCGGTACGGTTTCAGTATATGCATGATGTAATAAATGCCTACACAAAATCGTGATGTGTGGAAGCTTTGAGAGAATAAAAGTAGTGAAAAGTTTCCAAAGGCAGTGTGACATGGATAGTGGAGTCTTAATGAGAACCATCGGTACGGTACCACTGCCCTCAAAGTTATGCTAAACTATCGAAGGAAATTCCTGTCTAGTAAGATGGAAGGTTTCGTTCATGATTGACATTAGGATATATGGATTGTCGATGCTGTCAGTTTCAGGACGAAATGGGCACCGTTGACGAGTGTGGAAGATGCTGAAATCGAGACTACCAGCCCATCATACAATTTGTACTACGTAAAGCGATTAGCATATCCTCTGTATCGAAAATAAAGCTCTACAGGAGATGTGGAAAGGCTCTGTCACTAATTTGAAAGCGGCGTGGTGTAACAAATCCACTTTCCGTAATAGATTTTGGTGTGTAGAGTAAATCCCGCACTCGTAGTCAAGATTGTAACATACAAAGAAATAGTAAGCAAAACGTAGCGTAGCCCTATCAACACCCCCAATGTTGGGCGCCCTAGAAGAGAGAATTTTAATGGCACGGATATAAGAAACCAGGAATCCAAATATTGGCCTCCTAAGTGACGGGTCAGTCGAATACTAATATGAAACTAAGGAATCGAAGTGATTCAACTACGCCTAGAGGAACTTCATAAAGGTAAATGTATGAGCGCTAACTTGATCTTCGTCGAAGAAAACTGAAACCTTTTTTTTTAATAATTATAGACAGTTGATGAAATGTTAGAGTTGATGATGAGAGTAGACATCTAAACAGCGCCAAAAGAGATTAAAAACGCTTCTTCATAGAGCGTAGTGATAACATATTCCAACATCACCGATGTGATACCGTTGATAATCATGAGAAACATGCTGGTGCTGGAAATAGTTTCCTCCATATCACTTTCCTCTTACCCTCTATGCTCGGATATGGCTTCCCTTACCCGTTTGACGAATTGACGATCTCGTACAAATTCATAAGTGAAAATATGGAAGCTCCCTCTTGCATCCATAGAATCAAGGCTGTCCATGATGGCATATGGACCAGGAGGTATATTGGCTATCTCCAAATCAAAAGATTTCTTGTAAAAATGCTGCTTGCAATGAAAGGTTTCACGAATGGATTATACCATTCGCCTTAAAGTGGATTTACGGAATGCTCACAAAAACGAAGACACTGAGCCCTACATTTCGAGAAATAGGCTAACCAAATATGACCAAATTTTGGACCGTAAGACATGATTTTAAAGAAATTGTGCTGAACCTGTTTGACGAAGATAGTTCTTTCTCTGGTTGAAAAAAAGCATCACGGTAACCATCCACAAAGAATCTTAGAATAGACTATCCGACTAGATTTGATTAAGTGAAGACATGAATACCAGCTATGTAGAGAGAATGGATGGATAGGTATATATTGATGCTAGTCTCATGGCGCACACTTCAAGATGATCGCGCCGTAATCCAATTTTATAAAAAAGGCTTTTTTAAGATTCTATTTTCAAATGTAAAAGATGAAAAGGGATAGATGATGTTTGATAGGGTGGATATTTACATGTTCAGGTAATTTTTGATGGATATATGTTGAGTTAAAAAATTTCTTTGGCATGTTGTTATATCATACTCATAGTTTACTATGAATGCCATTTCTTCTAGAAAATTTGTCAATCGGGATGGATATTTTGTTCTTTGAATAAGGTGGGGCACTCCGTGATGATGTAAGCCGTTGTTAGGGGGGTTAAAAAATCCTGGTAGTAAGGGGGCTGTGCTTTTTTCATTAGAAATCTATGCGTCATTCTGGTGTAGCCGATCCGCAGTCGGTAGATTGCATCTTCTTGCCAACGTGAGATTGTCGGTGGTTTACACGCTGACAAATTCTGGAAGATGTGGCATATTTTGTTTGATCCCCTAAGTCTGGCCCATCTAACTGATCAGGTTTCCTTCAGTGCGGTTCTTATGGCATTCTTGTAGTCTTGATAAGGAATTTGGTGGTTGAGTGGGCGTATGATTTGTTGAGCTGCGGTTTTAGCTGCTTTGACAGCTTTTTCATTCTCATGCACGCCTGTGTGCGAAGAGACCCAGTCTAGTGAGATTTCTTTCCCAATGTTGTTAGCTTTAAAAATGGTTTATATTATAACTTGGATTATTAGATGCAGGTCATCCAGTTTTCTCAGATCTTGTAGGCTTCTCCAGGCGTCGGAGTAGATGGTATATTTTTCTGGTCCTTCCTGTTCGTATGCCCATCTTGTTGCTTATCTCAGGGCGCAGCATTCTGCCGCGGATACTAGCTGCTTGACATAGTGTCTTGGCATAGGTATATTACTCAGATATCGTAGCAAATCCAGTCCTGTCGTCTGATTTCGAACCATTTGTGAATATTTCGCCCCCCTGGTGTTCTTCTACGTGGTTAAGGAATGCAATTCTGCGCTCCCTGGAGATTGATGCTCTGGCAAATTTTACGGGTTTGCTATAAATATATGGTCTAGCCCGTCGTTTAGAATGGCTTTGGCATTCGGCGAATTAGGGATTCTTTCGGTACGTGCTTAATGGCCGGGTGTGATTTCCGCCATCCACAGGTCAGGAGGCATTTCCTCTGTCTCACATAGAAGACTAGGTATGGGGGATGATTTGAAGGCACTGGTGGTGATCCTAAGATTGTCGTTGGCCAATGATTCTATTACTTTGAGGAGTCTTTTGCCTGCAGAACAATATATATCCATACCTTACTCGAGTTTAGGGCGGATAATGAAAGGGTATAGGAGAAGTAAGATTTGTCTTTCGGATCGCCATTCGATTCTGGAGAATATTCTCAGAATGTTGGTAGCTTTGTTAGCTATAGTATCGTGGTTTCTAATATGGTGTTCCCATGTTAGTTTTTTATCAAGCATCATTCCTAAAAAGTTGTGTTTTTCAACAACTGCTATTCGTTGCTGGTAGATATATAAGTCCAGCTCACGAATGCAGCCGCGACGACGGCAGAAACGGACCACTTTAGACTTATCCACAGAGAAGCGGTATCTGTTAGTAGAGGTCCATTTATATATATTTTCGATGGAAAGCTGTAGGCGCCATTCTATTATTGCCATTTTTTATCCTTAGTTGGTAATAGACAAGTCATCTGCGTATAGGGTGGATGTGACTCTTTGAGGAAGGTTATCAATTATATTATTGATACCTATGGCAAACAGTAGTACACTAAGTACGCTGCCCTGCGTGACACCTTCTTCATGGGGGAAGGCATTAAAAGTGGAGTTTCCAACTTGGACTGAGAAAGAGCGCTTTTTTTAAAAAAATGTTTACGAAAAGTGGTAATTTCCAAAAACGATACTAAACGGACACTTATCATTTTTTCCAGAAGCTTGCTGAGATAAGATGTTAGGGCTATAGGGCGATAGTTTTGTAGGTGGAATGGGTCCTTGCCGGATTTGAGGAAGGCTAGAGCAGTCGCCTTCTTTCACTAGTCACGGGAAAGAGTTTTTTTACCAATGTTTGTTGAATAGGACCAGTATGTATGTTTTCCCTCCACTGCCAAGGTGACGAAGCATATAAGAGAGAATTTGGTCTGTTCCTGGGGCGTCTTACTCCTGGGTAGAGAAGTTTAAGTTGTAGGCCGATGGATGGTATGATGTGAATTTCATATATGCATCCTCCTCTGTGCTTCTGTGGATTTAAATTATTGTGACGCTCTTGCTCGACTGGATATTTTTACCAAACCTTTGCCTAGGATTTTGGCCACTTTTTCTTGGTTTAATAGTATTTGTCCTTCGGAATCGGGCTGGGCCTGCGTCCTAGAGGTTTAAACTCTTAGTTTTTTAATCTTAATTCAGGTTTTACTCTTTGGTGTTCTTGCGTTAATCGATAACACATAATTTCTCTGATGATTTGTGGCGGCTTTCCTTAATGAGGTGTCTATATTTGGCTATATTTGTAGTTCCTGAAGGCTTGCCTTCTGATTTCGAGTGCAGTAAGGCACTGTTCGACGATGGAAATTTCCATATGCTACTGATATAGATTCTTGTCCTGCTTGGTGCAGGATAGTAGTAAAGAAGTGGACTATGTCAATTATGTTTTCGAAGTCACTGAATTCAATGTCATTGAAGTCAGTGAGTTCTTTAAACTTCAATCATTTTGACCCGTCTAATCTCCATTAAGTTTTATTCTGGATAGAGTTTTCCTCCTTGGGCGAGAAGACGATAGAGAAATGAACACTATCTCATAGATTATCTAAGATGCCCAGTTGAAATCCGCTGCGATTAATGGGGAGCAGCGGGCAAGCTCTAGCCCCAAGAATGTTTTTGTTGTAGAGTTATACCTGGTGCCTTCTCCTGGATTTAACACCACTATGTCTAGTTCATGGATTAAATAGCTAATCTTATTCCCTCTCCGATTACAAAGGGAATCTTCCCAGTCCGTGAGGCGGCAGTTGAAGTCACTTATTAGTAAGAATGTAGTGGGTATTTGTGCAGATTCAATTTTTCAGATGGTGGGAAATAGATGTTTCCGACGGAGTATTCTCGTCATTTGTGGAACATTATTGCTGTTTCTTGGAGTGGTGTATTTAAGTTTATGGTGGCTGATGGTAGATCTTTTTTAATGTAGATAGCACATCCGCCTAAGGTACCGCCGTCTAATCTTGCTGAGGAGGCTACGTGGGTGTAACCTGCTGAGGCTCATAGTGGGTGCACTCCAATCATGGTTGCTGGAAGCCAATGATTGATGGGTTTTCAGGGGCAACTAGGAAGCGCAATTCTTCCCAGTCAGATCTAAGTCCACGGATATTCCATTGTATTATTTTCATGTTGTGATTTATTTTGCCTTTGTTGGTGATAGTGGTTTGATTTTGGTGAGTATCATTTGTATTTGGGGTTGGTTTTATTCCTATTTAGGTATTGTGAGAAAGCGTTGTTGGGCGATATTCTTTTTGTTGTAGCGTTGGTATCTACGGTTGCTTCTTATCAGGAAAGAGCTGAAGATATTTGTATGGTTCATGCATCGATACGAAACAGAATCTAGCATTCGTCTGGTGAGATTCACATAGGCGGAATTCGTTCAGAAGGCGCCTGAAGCGTTATTAAGAATATCCCTACTCATTAATGACCTTCTCGTAATTGGTGGGATATCAAGGAAGCAGTCGGCTTGGAAAATGCCTCTTCAACCACTTCTGGTAGAAACAACGAGTATACCTCTAGAAGCAACGTCAATCGTTCAATTCCTAATAAAGAAAAATAACTTTTTATCTGGTGTACAACTCAGTGTACAACTTCGAAACCGGTTGTCAGTAGAAGATATATTGACACACGAGAAAAGCTATTTAAGGTGAAATAATGGCTGAAACTAGGCAAGGAGGCGGCCGAGGCTGTTATCACTTGCCGTAGCTCTATTTGCCTAGGGACCGATGCCCCCCCCCCCACGGTCACCTCTCCGCGAGCATTCGGCTTTCCGCTCGAAGATGGAATCCGATGGACATTCCAAAGATTGTTATCACGATTTTCCCTTCCTTCGAAGAAGTCGCCGACTTTTCTCTAAGATCGTGCGCGCGTTTGGAGCCTCCTCACCAGCAGCACTGTTAGACTTCCACCTACTCAGAGGAATGAGCTAAAGGACGCTCTCCCCCTCACCCCTAGCAGCGATTTCGATTCAAGTTGAAGGCTAAATCGATCCGTGAGCTATGGCTTAGTCATTTAGCAATCTTCGATATCAGTGAACTCTGCCCTAGTCAGCCGGCAAGGACTGACAAGGATTCCCAACTCCAAAGGCGAAAAGTGCTCCCTGGTATGAAGCAAGAGCTATACCGACTTCTTCCGTCGCATTCACCGTACCATAACTGGCCCCTTTTCGGCAACGAGCACATAAGGTAATCGTAACTGTTGCCGCTGCAGATTGGATTTGAATCTGGCTTACTCATTTGGTCCATTATTTGTGTGAACTCCCTCGTTTAAAATCCCCCTTTAAACCACTAAACTGAATCTGACTTCTTTAATCCCTTAATTAACCTACCTGATCGCGTGTGGATCTTTAATCACGTCTGGGCGACCATTCCATTGAAACCCGATTTCTATGTAAATATATATATCTTTTTGTTGTTATTAAAGTTATATTTGTGTCAATGTCTTTCTTTTGCAGCCATAAAGTGTATCCGCTCCCTGTTAATCTTTGGCAAACTTGCACTCTGAAATATTTGTTTGAAAAGACGCCGCAAAGTTAATAATAAACCATCCCCACTGGACTCATAACAATTCTCCCTTTCACTATCGGTCTTCAACTAACTTCGGCCCCAAGCCCCATAGTACCTACGTGTATATAAATATATACTCTGGGCCATTCGACAACATATACTTATATATAATTCACTCTATTATCAAATCTGGTGATCAGGTGTGTCAGGGTCTTTAAAAGGTCATTGGAGAGATTTTTTTAAAGGCAACCATTTAACTTTATTGTAACTTCCAAAGCTGAGTACCGTAGGAGTTGCAAATACAAAACGAAACAGTAAACAACCTTGCCTCATCTATTTTTCGCTTACTGTTTTTAGGTGTGTTTGGACCGACAACCTTTAATAGAAAAATTTTGTTAGGCGACAGAATTCCGCCACGGATCAGCAGAGTCTGAGCCCTTCTCATATCACGAAGACTCCATTATTTTTTTTTTTTTTTTTATTTGTTTAATCGTATATTATATTAGTGTTAGTATTTGGATAGCAAAGCTTCCGCGTTAAACAACATATTACTCTGTGTTTCAGTAATTTGTGAGCCAAGCTTCCTCCCACCGGGCTGACGGCCCATTAAAACCCTATTTGTTCGAACAACGTACTCCCCGTGTTACGAACAAAATGTCGTCGTTTCAGAGATTTAAACTCCAAGAAGAATCCCTCGGTTTAATTGTCAAAGACCTTGTCACTTATGTACATGAAGAAGAGAGAAAAGAGAGAGCTGAACAAAAAAGAAATTAGAGAATATAAAGAAAAAAAGACACATGAGCCAGCTAAAGGGAGGAAGTGCATAAAGAATACGCGCGTGTTAAAACTCACCAGGCCCAACTGGAAGGGGTGATCCCCTCTGGCACTGACCATCGATAAGTGGATAAACGCTGGTCGGTGACTAGCATCCCAATATAGCCACCTGAAGAAAAGAATGGTCTGAAGTGGCTTGTAAATAAAAGGCGAAAGAACGGCAAAAGGGAGACATCTAGAAGAAATTAGGCATGGGTAGTCTCATACAAGTCTGAGACTACCATAGACACAAGCAAATACTAGGGGCGGTGAATAAGTTTTGCAATTCGAAAATAAGAAAAAGTGTTTTATTATTTTTCAATTTAACTACCATCGACTTCAATGCATTTGCGCCCCTTGTCCCTGAGGCTTCAAATTCCCGACAGCCAGAAATCTCCCGACTGCTGTTTAATCCACTACTGGACAGCGAGCTGGGCATCTTCATCGTCCCCAAACCGGCATCCACGCAGTGCAGCCTTGAGCTGGCGGAATAAAAAGTAGTCGCTAGGGGCCAGATCTGGAATGTAGGGGGGATGGTTGAGCTCATGGAATCCGCACTCGCACAGGGCAGCTTGTGCAACTCTGGCCTTGTGGACTTTGACGACGTTGAATTCGATCATGAGGCGTGAGGTTTCTAGGGCCCCAATGGGCAGAGACCTTGGTCATGGCTAAATTGTCATTGATGATGTTGATAACACTTCCATGTGATATTCCAAATTTTCGCTCGATTTCTTCGACCTTCACCCGTCGATTTTCGAGGATCATCCTCTTTACATGGGCCACATTGTCCTCGTTGGTCACGTCCGACGGGCGTCCTGGACGGGGGTCATCTTCAAGGAATTCACAACCATGGCGGAAATCCCTATTCCAGCGAGCAATGGCTGCATAGGAAGGGGCAGTGTCGGTGTACACTGCAACCATGCGTTCATGGATCTCTTTTACATTCTGGCCTTCCTTGGTCAAAGATTTGATCACTGCGCGGTGCTCAACCTTCTCCATTGTTGAAAAATTTGTGACTGACGATCTGCGATCAGCTACTGCTTCTTAAATAGACGAGGTAGGAGCGTGCGGCTGCAGGTCCTGAGTTGTCATAACTTGTCCTAACACCCCCACAAACAGTCATCCCCCTTCCTCTGTTTTGCCCTACCGATTCGCAAAACTTATTGACTGCCCCTCGTAGATGAGGAAATAAGGAAAGAAGTCCCATTTTCTGGCTATTAAAGGTAACCCGTTGTATTTAACTCCACTGTTGACCTGTAAAGGATACAGACAATTGCTTATTAAGGTCCTAATTATATAATCGAAAGGCCCCCCAAATTAACGGCTTTATTCTTATACACATAAGATAGCCAAAAAATTCTTTTCTTATGAAATAACAGAGATTTCGAATAACTTCGTTGCCTAGGAATGTCATGAGAAGACCTACAGTAATTATGTTTGAGAATAAACTTAATATATATTCTTTCAAAATATAAGCGGAAATACGAGATATATACTTAATTTTTTATCGATATCTTTGCTTCTTCTACCTGCATTTTACATCTGACCAACTGCACCCTTTACCTTTTTTTTTAATTAGCCTTGAGTGAATCTTACTGTCTTTGGTGGTTCATATTTCTCTAATCAGGGATGAGTTTGTTTGTTATTGAAAGAAAAAAGAAATTTGTATTTAATTACCTTGGAGCAGAGAGACGTCTCGGGGGAAAAAGGAAGCTTATATAGGACTTATTCGGCGATAAAGGAAAGTTGTAGAGGTTGTAAAAGGCTTGTTCAGGATATACAGAAGATTAACTACACAATAAAGACCAGCAAATAACCACTCGAGCCTTGTAAGAGAAAGTAATGAGGTGAGGATCTCCTGGAAAGGAAAAAATAAGAGTAGATTAATCAATTTAAGGTATTTAACAATTAATTATAAATGCATAACAAAAATAAAATCATGTTTCTTCAATATTTATTTTTAATATTCAGACAGGCCCAACGGCTGTAACTTTGACTCACGCAGGAATCTACATATCCACAACATAGGAAAGATATTTTTTCTGTTAGCGGTGAAAATAATAGCGACATGCAGGACGAGAGGACTTCGGAAAACATGTTTTCTCCTTTTGTTTTCATTTTCCTACTTTGCTTTTCAGTAAGTTTCTCATTTGTGCTTCCTACTACTAAATTTGTACATTAAAAAATACATATTAACCTAAAGATCTCAAATAATAATGAGAATAAGAAGAGTAGAACTAAAAGGAAAAACTCAATTAGTGAAGGCTCAACCGTCTGATGCTGGGGCCAGAGTGGGTATCTCTAATCCATGGCTCATGTTCGTTGAGCGACAAATACACTCAACCCTCAAAAGGATTTCTTGGCCCCCTTTCCTACCTCTTTGTTTAAGGGGCTGAAAGGCAGCCTTGGACGCTTTTCTATGAAGCGTTCCTTGACCACAGACGAAGCAAAATTAAAGCCGAGAGAAGCGAAAAAAGCGCCCAAAGATCCAGGAATTGAATAAATAAAAGCGAGGATCTATCCGCCTATCTTCATCTCCTTTCATATCCCCCCATCTTTACTTGCTTTATCGGAATCTTCAGACATCTACGCGTTTAATCACCTGATCTCATCTGATCTCATCTCACGCACATCATTGCATGAAGAGGTGAGCCCAGGTTGCGGACAAACCACCCGTTAATTTCTCGTTGGGAAAAATTTGACATTGGTTAGTTTCCTTGTTCTCATCGGAACTTTTTATGGATGGAAAGTCGAGGCCCCAAATGCACAGTGGCGCAAGGAATTAAAAATTGTGGTCGCAGAAAATCGGATTAAGGAAATTGCAACGTGACATGAAAAGAAAATGTCCAAACCCTCCATCCCCACACACATGACCCAAATTCGATATTTGAGAGGCAACTGTTGCAATCCCAATCCTGCCATGTAAATATCGAGGTAATCTGTTGCATGGGGTTGTTGAACCTTTTTATTGCACGGGTCTTTGCTTGCGGTTGTTGAGCATAATTATTGCACGGATGTGTCACACGAGAATGGTGATTGTGGTTGTTAAACATAATTATTGTACGGGGGTGTTGTACGGGGCTGTTGCTTGAGTTGATGAACATAATTATTGCACGGGGCTGTTGATTGGTGTTGTTGAACTTTATTATTGCATGGGGTTGTTGCCTGCAGTTATTGAACATAATTATTGCACAAGAGTGTTGTATGGTACCTTTGCTTGCGGCTGTTTCACATAATTATTGCACGGGGCTGTTGCTTGGGTTGCTGAACATAATTATTTCACCGGGATGTTGCTTGTGGTTGTTGGGTATAATTATTGCACAGCGTATTACATGGAGCTGTTAACTTGCTGTTGTTAAACATAATTATTTTATGGGGTTGTTGCTTGCGGTTATTGAACATAATAATTGCCCAGGACCTTTGCTTGCGGTTGTTGTACATAATTATTTCACTGTGCTGTTGTTTGTGGTTGTGAACATAATTTTTGCACAGGGCTGTTGCCTGGGTTGTTTGACATAATTATTTCACAACGGTGTTGGAGGGGCCCTTTGCTTGCGGTTGTTGTACTTAATTATTGCACGGGGTTGTTGTTTACGGTTGTGAACATAATTTGCAGTTGGCTGTTGCTTGTGGTTGTTGAACATAATTTTTGTACGGGGGTGTTGCAGGGGGCCTTTTCTTTCGGTTATTTTACTTAATTATTTCATGGGGCTGTTGTTTGTGGTTGTGAACATGATTTTGCACGGGGCTGTTGCTTAGTTTGTTGAACATAATTATGGCACGAAAGTGTTACACGGGGCATTTGCTTGCGGTTGCTGTACGTAATTATTGCACGAAGCTGTTTTTTGCGGTTGTGAATATATTTTTTTCACGGGGACGTTGTTTGGGCTGTGGAACATAATTGTTGTACAGGGAAGTTGCTTGTGGTTGCTGAACATAGTTATTAACCGGGGTTCTGCAGGAACCCGGCAGAAATAATCCCTAAATCTCAAACAACCAAAGTAAATAGACAACGACCCATTCGGATCCCGGTCGCAGGGTTAAGCAGCTTGCGCTTCACTCATATCCATCTTTTCCCCTTGATTTTACTATCCAGGTTGTTTTTATTTATCTATCAAATTTATTTCATTTTTCTGTCAGTTTGTCTGTCTCTCCCCTCATTCTTTCTCAAAAATACTGACCTTTATTATTTCAAGTTCTTTCTTTCTAATAATCTGAAAAATATGTGGATCCATCGCTCTTGAGGATGGAGGGGGGGGGGGAGCTCGCATCGCAGACCTCATAAACCTTGGAGGTCGGTTGTTCGACCCCATTTTTAGGGGTGGTAGTGCCACAATGTTATAATGTTATATTTTATGCATCCATGTACCCACACACCAGACTGCTCTCTCATGCATTCGACCATGTACACATATTAATGTCCACACATGGCGGCGGATGCCTCCGCACATGAAACCTAACGACCTGGCGGAACCTTGGGGTCCCGAGGGGAAAGGGAAGTCTTTAATCTAGATACAACCCCGAGAAACTCAATGGCTATGTCTCTGACCAGAGCAAGGCAAGTATTGCCTCGATGTCGAAATATATTATAAAGGCAAAGATCGCTGGGCGGATCGTCAGAGCTCTGGTTGCCGCCAGCTCGCGTGGACGTGTGTTGTGTGATCGCGTGTTGAGGTCTGGTGATATCGCGGAGTGTAGCCCCGTAATTAAGTTTCCCCTTATAACGACACGAGGATTTCTATTACAGACTACCTGTCCCATCTCTTCGGTGTACTTTTGGGTATTCGTTAATATTGAATTATTTTAGCGGACTTGTTGATTCATATTTAAGTGTGACTTGGACACCAACAAGAAAAAAATACTCTGTGAATATTCGAAGTAAGAAAAAAAAAGAGGTTTGGCTGAGGAGATTCTGTTCGGAAGTGTTAGGAAGAAGGTTTTGACAGGAGTTTGGGTAATGAGCCAAATCCTCCTCCATATGACCAAACGTTTTAGAGTGGATTTCTTTATATCAAAGGGCGAAGGGAACACGCTTTTGTTTGAGCGAGGTGACCTCTACTTATTAGTGATTGACGACCAATAGTTGGCCTAAAACTACATCTTGAACTTAATAGGAAAGAGCGCCCGCTGAGTTTGCTGGTTGCAGACCCACGGGTAGCTGCGGATAAGTTTTATGAAGGCGGTTCGATTTCCAGCGTCAAAACACCCCGCTCGTCTAGTGTGAAAGAGTTTCCCCGCAATCAGAGCACCGTCTGCGGGATGCCAACGTGGGTCTGAGATGTCGCTGCGAGTGCACCTGCGACGGTTCGGACCCGTCGAGTCACCGGGAGACAAGGCTGCCAAAGTCACGTTCAGAGGTGAGTGCCCAATGGGGAAGATTTGGTCAGCTCTGTCTCAGTGAACGAATGGGAATAAATATAAAATCGGCGCCTACTCCGATACAGGAGAGTTGCGCGCCCTTCGCCATTGTCTGGCCCTCAGGTGTTGGTCCATTCACATATTCTCACCGGATGCGCGAATTAGAGCGGCAACTGAATGGAGTAAAGGTAGCAAAGGCGCTCTTTTCGATGACGCTGTGGCAAAGGGTGGATTCACAAAGGGACCAACCGCTATTTGTCACTCGGTGACACAAGTCATGAAAAACGGATTGCCACCAAGGCAATCACGGACTGAGCCCCTCAATCACTGAGGTGTCCAACCGCAAAGCTTTTCTTCTAATAGAAAAAAAATGCCACCAAAGAGGGGAAAAGACTCATTACTACAAGACGGCAAATGTAGTTCAGGGAGGGCGCTTATGCCTGCAATTGGTAAATTTGGCAGAAGCACGGGTTTAGGGGGTCGGTGGGTTCACGATTGTGACCCAAGCAAAGACCTCCATTATCGTCATAAAACCGAAGTTAAATAGAAAAAATGCATTATTTTATTATTATCGTCCCTCTCAGCACTCGCTACTTTCCATTGTTGTTTTCTAGATTCCATGTTTTCTTTCCGCTGATCATCTTTCAGTGTCCCTGTGTAGAGGAGGGCCCGCAACTCTCCGTAGGATGCTTCCTTCCCGTCCAACAACTAACACAACACGTCCTTGGAGATAAACAGATAAGAGAATCTTTTGGGGGGATTCTTGGTATCGTAGTAATTGTGCTGGTTCATTTTGGGGCCCGCAACAATACACTTCAAGGGCGAAAAGTTCAGTTAGTGTATGGCCCAGAATATCTCCAGAAATAGTAATAATAATGAGGTGAAAAGTGAGAACCAGGCGGGAAGTCGGATCATGGCCGGAAATCTCGTCCATTAATCGCTGACACAAGTCCAAACTTTAAGGAGATTTTCATAGCTCCAAATCACTACTATTTTGTTTGATATTTGACAAGCAAATCGAATAATTATGATTATTAGGGGGAAAGATGAGGATCTTCATGGGGAGAACTAATGCTCGAATCACCCTTAATCACCTAGGAAATTTCTCCTTCAATCGCACTGTAGCTGAAAGCCTGATATAAGTGACAGACGGTTAGATTCTCCTAGAAAATGGAGTGTTTCCAATGGAGGGATAATCTGAGTGACGAGGATATGAATGCGATTAGTAATATGAGTGAAGATTGAGTAATTATGGAGTTAATGAGGATTGCGTAATGATTGAGTGAAGATTGATTAATAAATGAGTGAGTGAGGATTGAGAAATGGTTGCAAGAGGATTGAACAAAGATTGAGTAGTGATTACGTAGTGATCGAGTAATTATTGAACGAGGATTGAATAATGATTGAATTGGAATTGAGTAAAAATTGAGGGATGATAGAGTAAAGATTGATTGGGGATTGAGTAATGATTGGGAAAAGATTAAATAATAATTGGAAGACAATTGAGCAATGATTGAGTGAGAGGTTAGTAAAGATCGAGTAGGATTGAAAATGATTGAGAGAGTGATTGGGTCGAGCTCATCGTCTCTTGTTCGGAAACTTGTTTCAAACTTGTTTCCGACGTGTCATGACAAATGAGCCGCTGGGGCACGTGGATTGCGCGCTCTCCCACCGATGGGTACATGACGGGCACCTCCCCCCTTCCCCCAAAAATCCACACAATCAAAACAACTTTATTATTGCGACGACGTGACCAGGATTTTAGCCCTGCAAATAATCATCATTAGCAGCACCATCATTCTCACCACACTCCAACAAAAATTGAGCTTTCGAGGTATCATTTCTTCCCTCACCCTCACCCCTTCATGGTGATGGGGCTCTATGTGCTGTATCAACAGTTACACTTACTCCCACTACTACTACTACTGCTACTAGTAAATATAATAATAATAATCATCTTTATGTAGTAAGCGGATAAGAAACGTGAGATATAACGTGCTAGGAACCTGCTCTTTTATATCATATAATAATCCTATGAATGACTCTTGATTTAGGGAGACCCTCCGGGTTTGAACTGGTCGAAGGTGTCATCTATCATGCAGTCTTGTTTTCCTGCCCGGTTCGGGCGATGAAGTATGAGGAAGGGGTGAAAGAGTGGTAGAAGAGAGCGCAGCAAAAACAAAAAGGAGGAATATTGATACAGCGTATTTAAAATCCCCACGCAGAGGCAGGTTTGTACCATTCCCCTTCTTCCGAAGTATCAATGAGAGATCTCAGTTCCCTTTGATCTCGCAAAAGGATTCTATTTTTGTGACTTGTTTTCCCAAGGGAGCTAACTGCCGTGACGCCCTCCGCCTTGATTCTCGGTCTTTAGCGCCAAAATGGGCAACGAAATCCCCTTTCGTGTCATCTTTGTCAACTCGGAGGCTTTTCGCCGTCAGCCAAGTTGGGTTTCAAGTGGTAGTTTCGGGGACAACAAAATGAAAAGTTTTAGAGGCTTATTGACAGGTATTAGTTCCCTGCATTAACAGTTCCCCCCTTTTCGAGAACGTGACTTATTATGTCGATTTGTTTTTTGCGGACTCATAAAGAAGTCAGCAAAGTGGTTCAGTCATCACTAAACTTGGATTTGGGTTGACCAAATTCAATTTGAGAAAAGGTCGGAAATACGGGTTCGTTTAATTAATACGAGGATCGGTCAATAAGTTTTGCGAATCGGTAGGGCAAAACAGAGGAAGGGGGATGGCTGTTTGTGGAGTGTTAGGACAAGTTATGATAAGTCAGGACCCGCAGCCGTACGCTCCTGCCTCATCTATTTACGAAGCAGTAGCTGATCGCAGATCGTCAGTCACAAATTTTCGACAGTGGAGAAGGTTGAGCACCGCGCAGTGATCAAATTTTTGATCACTGCTCCTTCCTATGCAACCATTGCTCGCTGGAATAGGAAGTTCCGCCATGTTTGTGAGTCCCTTGAAGATGACCCCCATCCAAGACCCCCGTCAGACGTGACCAACGATGACAATGTGGCCCGTGTGGAGAGGATGCTCGAAAATCGACGGGTGAAGGTCGAAGAAATCGAGCGAGAACTTGCAATGTCACATGGGAGTGTTATGAACATCATCCACGACAATATGGCCATGACCAAGGTCTCTGTCCGTTGGGTCTCTAGAAACCTCACGCCCCATGATCGACTTCAACGTCGTCAAAGTCCACAAGAGGCCTGAGTTTCACAAGCTGCCCTGCGTGAGTGCAGATTCCAGGAGCTCAACCACCCCCCTACAGTCCAAATCTGGCCCCTAGCGACTACTTTTTATTCCGCCAGCTCAAGGCTGCACTGCGTGGACGCCGGTTTGGGGACGATAAGGACGTCCAGCTCGCCGTCCAGGAGTGGATTGAACAGCAGTCGGGAGATTTCTGGTTGTCGGAAATTCGAAGCCTCAGGGACAAGGGGTGCAAGTGCATTGAAGTCGAGGGTAGTTATATTGAAAAATAATAAAAACACTTTTCCTCATATCTCGTTTCCTTATATCCGAATTGCAAAACTTATTGAATGCCCCTCGTATATGATATATTTCCTATTCCATCTTATCAAACAAATTCTTAGTTTTTCTTTTGTTAATGCCAGGAAAACCTTGTCGATATTTGGATGAGAAGATGAGGAAAGCGAAAAGGAAGGGATAATCAAAAGTCAAAGGTTTTTGAATCAGAGAGAGAGAGAGAAAGAAGAGGAGAGTCCATGGAAATATTTGAGCGTAGGAAAGATAACGTGTGACATAGGGATGTAGCAAATAAGAAACAATTTTTAGTAAGTGATAATAGCTAGTGTAGGGCAGTGTGCGAGATAAATATGAAAAGAAAGTGTTGAATCCTGAATAGTGGAATTGCGATCTTTCTCGTGCAGTAGAGAAAAAAACGGGAGATGTATGTGCAAATGATTAATTTATAGTCAGCTGAGAATGCTAGAGATGTGCGAATGAGTGCATACAAGGGAGTCAAAGGAAATATGAAAGAGTGATGAACTAGAATGAAAAAAAGCAGCAATTTATCATTTGGTGATCCATTCAGAAATCGGTCCACTTATCTTAAATTTGCTCATTCATTCCAAAATTCATCATCTTTTCTGAAATTTAGTTAACCATCTGAACTCTAGTCATCAATTTCGAAATTCGGTCATCCATTCTGACATTTGGTTATTCATTCTGAAATTCGGTCATTTGTTAAACAATTTGGTCATCCATTCGGAAATTCGGTCCTCCATTCTGAATTTCAATTCTCCATTCGTAGATTTGGTCATCCATTCTGAGCTACGGCTCTTCACGACCGCTTTATTAAGCGACCGAATTCACCTAATTATAAGTCTTGGCTTCAAACACATGCGCGTCCTCGTGTCTAAGCTGAGGATGTTCGGCGTAACTCCTCTGCGCCAGGGTTTCTTGTTCCTGTGTATTAACAAAATAACGCCAGGAACACCGTTATTTATGTAAATGATAGCGCGGGAACTAATGAGCTAGAACTACTCTAGAATATATGACTACTCGATGCTAACCCTCATGACAAGCAGGTAAAAAGAAAAAAATCAGTTCTAGATTTTTTACACTTATCTACTTGTGATAACATTCGTACACCAGCAAGGGAATATCCCACCATCTCTCTCTCTCTCTCTCTCTCTCTCTTCCTCATCGAGGACGAATGAATACATGCCAAGGTGGAAAACACCAAGTGAGCATAACTAGTGTTGCAAATGAGACTCCTTTCACATCATGTGTAAACTTGTAGCGTGCACATTAGCTCTCATGTGGAGAAACTATAAAATGTGATAGAGGATAGAGGTTAACTTTCACTCTGAAACTGTTTTTCATGCAGGTTATTTTAAGAATTTCATTATTTTTTTTGTAGATCAAACAAGAATGGTTTAAATCCTCTTAGGAAAATCGTGTCACATGGGTATCCACCACTGCGCCCCATTATGTGAACGATATAAGTCCACTGACAACATTCAAGGGATGTTATGTTGTCCTAGGTTTTATCTAACCGATTCCTAAACATAATGATGCAATCAAAACGTAAGAAGGCAGATTGTTCCACTTTGATCGGAAAGAAAGGATTTAAGTAAGGTTGCTAAAACTCTTAAGTATTTTAAATACTGACCCTTTAAACCTTGTATTTTTAGTGTTAGTAGTGCATGCTAAGATTATTCTTTCAGTCTTTGTTTGATTTATTCTGAAAATTTGAAATTAATTTAGTTGCCCTACTTGGCACTTTTGCTGGTCTCTCTCTCTCTTTCCATATATATATATATATATATATATATATGCAAATTTTGTTGAAGACCATTGTGTATTTTGCCTTAATTAATTTCTTTTGGCAACTTTCTCTTCTTCTAACTATTTTTTTCATTCCATCTTGTAGATGGTGGATTATTTGTCCACTGTTCATCTCTTTTTTTAAATGAATGTGTTTGGTAAAAAACAAACTAAATTGCTAAGCTTTCGATCTTATTCGATCATCTTCGGAGCGTTTTGAAATGTTCTTGCCTCTCTTACCGATGTAATGATTGGGGTGAGGATCTGGATGATGATGAAGTATGCAATTTTCGAAGAGAGATGGTATAGTGGAAGATATAGTGGGTGAACGATATAAGTCCACTGACAACATTCAAGGGATGTTATGTTGTCCTAGGTTTTATCTAACCGATTCCTAAACATAATGATGCAATCAAAACGTAAGAAGGCAGATTGTTCCACTTTGATCGGAAAGAAAGGATTTAAGTAAGGTTGCTAAAACTCTTAAGTATTTTAAATACTGACCCTTTAAACCTTGTATTTTTAGTGTTAGTAGTGCATGCTAAGATTATTCTTTCAGTCTTTGTTTGATTTATTCTGAAAATTTGAAATTAATTTAGTTGCCCTACTTGGCACTTTTGCTGGTCTCTCTCTCTCTTTCCATATATATATATATATATATATATATATATATATATATATATATATATATATATGCAAATTTTGTTGAAGACCATTGTGTATTTTGCCTTAATTAATTTCTTTTGGCAACTTTCTCTTCTTCTAACTATTTTTTTCATTCCATCTTGTAGATGGTGGATTATTTGTCCACTGTTCATCTCTTTTTTAAATGAATGTGTTTGGTAAAAAACAAACTAAATTGCTAAGCTTTCGATCTTATTCGATCATCTTCGGAGCGTTTTGAAATGTTTTTGCCTCTCTTACCGATGTAATGATTGGGGTGAGGATCTGGATGATGATGAAGTATGCAATTTTCGAAGAGAGATGGTATAGTGGAAGATATAGTGGGTGAAAAATTAAAGATGGGGAGGGGGGGTGCCCTAGTAGGGAGGGCATCACTTTATTTTTATGGTTACTTTTTACTTTATTTGCTTATTTATTTTATGTGTCTTTTTGTTTTCATGTGTTTTTAGTGTTCTTCTTATTGTATTTTTGTATCTTCTTCTCTGTCTTTTTACTTTTAGTTTAATAGTGTTGTTGTTTTCTAGCATTCAAGCCTTTGATAGCTCATTTGCCGACAATGCAGTTTTGTGTTGTTTGTAGTCACATTTTACGTGTGTAAATGTATGGGATTAGTTGTGCTGTGTTTTGACGCTTTTATGTGTATATTGGGGTTATGTTGTTACGCGTACATAGTTTTGTGCTCGGGAACCGGCTTCTGCGTGAGGCTTTCGCCCGTAGCCACACAGGTATATTCAGCCTGCCGCCTGCTCCCTGGAGGTTTGGAATGACATCGTCCGTTAGAGTGGACCAGATCTTCTTGCCCAGCTTCTGGGTGATGACGTTGATGGGCTCCAAGCATTTCTTCGGATGCAGGACGCTTTGCCTGACACGGTCACGCCTTCTTACCTTATTAATAAGCCGAGAGGTAGTGTTCTGGATACGCTGGAGCCTTACCATCGAGGTTTTGTTTGCCGCTTGGGACACCACTGCGGGGTAGATCAGCATAGCCCGGACATACATCATATATAATTTTCTGATGTTAGCCGAGCTAAGATCTTTAAACCTGTAAAGCTTGGAGATTTCTCTCTTCGCCAGGTTCCGCCTCTCCGTGTGGTGTCTCGAGTATCCATGGTCGGTGATTTGAAGGCCCAGGACGGTGCCTTCGGCGGAGTAGCCGTACCTCCTCCCATCTATGATCATGGGCCATGTCAACTTGCGGTTTAACGGGACAATTTTGAACTTGTCCCTGTTAAGCCTGATTTTCCATCGTCTCTCGTATGGGCTGATGTTGTTAATTTCCGCTATAGTACGGTCCGCCTGCTCCCTTGCTTTCCTCTCCGGGCACGGGACAATTTGTGTGACGTCATCTGCGTATTGCAGATACATCGTGTCCCTGTGCACCGGAGTTGGGAGGTCGATGGTAAAGACCAGGGAAAGCAGAGGACTCAGGCAGCTTCCCTGAGGGACACCCGACTTTAATTCGAATTCAGAGCCTCTGTGCCCTTCAATCATGAGACATGCCCTTCTATCCATGATGAAGTCACAGAGGATCCTTTCCAGGATTGGGTCTAGCTGGAGGTTCAGGATCTTGTATTGAAGTCCTTCCAGCCAGACTTTGTCGAAGGCCTTCTGCACGTCCCTCAACACAATGTCTACATAGAACCTGTTCGCTTGGGTGTATGCTACTTTCTCAGTTAGGAGCGCCAGGGCGGTGTCTGTGCCCCTTTTTTGCGGAACCCGTGCTGTTGTTGGTTGTGCGCTCCTAACTCGCTCAGTTGAGCTTGTAGCCTGTTAGCTAAAATCTTTTCGAAGATTTTACCCTGCATCTCAAGAAGAGAGATGGGGCGATAACTTGCCACCTGGTCTGGGGGCTTGTTTCCCTTTGGCATAAAGATGATTTTGGCCATCTTGTATCCATCCGGGAAGTAGCCTGTATTCAGGGCGGCAATTATCGTGTTTGCCAGTCCCTGAATAATTTGCCTTGGGGCATTTACGAGGTTATTTTTCGTAATTCCAGACCAGCCTGGAGCCCTCTGCTTGAAATAACTTATGGTGTTCAAGGTCTCTTCTACAGTTACCGGGCATCAGTGGTCAGCCATCACTCTTTCCTGTGATACTTGCGGATGGGGGTGGGTTCTATGTATCATTGTGCCGAGTTCGTCAAGCAGTTGGTCTTCGAAGTCCTGGTCGAAGTCGTCGTTCTCCTCTGGTGTTATAGCAAAAATCATCTGCCAATGTGATCTAAATCTTCTTTCGAGAGACTCTGGATCCTCTATGATGTTGTCTCCTTCCTTGATTTTAGTTCTGGTTCAGGGAGGTAATTCCCTAATTCTCCGGATGTTATTCCAGAATTTTACGGGAACACTCTCCCTGTCCAGCTTCCTGATTATGTCATTCCATATCGTCGTCTGTTTTTCTAGTATGATGTTTTTCATTTCCATGCTTAGATGTCTCATTCTGGCCGTCCTTTCCCTATTAGGTACCTGTCCTGTCGATCTCATCATAAATTGCTCTATGTTCTCGGGCGATTTCTCTCATCTCGTCCGTCCACTCAGGTTGTGGGAGCATTTTATAGGAGATTCTGGGAACACATCTCTCGTCGGCTTGAATGAGGAGATCGGTGATCTTGTTGATCTCCTCATCAATTTCTTCGAGATTAGCGTCTCCCAGATCAGTTGGTTGGTATGTACTGAGTATCTCTCTATATAGCTCCCAGTCAGCTTTCGCGTAACTTTTCCTGAGTATGACGGGCTTGAGTATTCGCGCAAGCAAGATGGTAGTGAGTATCGGGATGTGGTCGCTCAGAACAACTGGCCCGGGCTCATTGACAATGTTGAAGGGGAAGTTTTTAGATGTCAACACAATATCCGGCTTTGTTGCTGAACATTGTGTTATGAAGGTCGGGAAATCTGGCCCGGCCCTCTGGAGTCTGTCTCTTTCGAGTAGCATCTCCAGGTTTCTTCCCCTTAGGTCGGTTCTTCCGTAACCTGATGCACGGCATCTGGCATTAAGATCACCACCAAGTAATGTCAATTTCCCACGCCAAAAGAGGTTGTAAAAAATAGGGATCGGCAGGTAATCGCGTCGCGGCGGTTGATAGGCCGTCGCTACGGTCAGGTCTCCAACTAGGGTAGGTATTGCTACTGCCACAAATGATTCATCTAGGCCTGGAAGTGTTTTATATGTAATGTTGTTTCGGATCGCGATGGGAGCGCCATCGTACCGTTCTTGTGTGTGGTTTTTACTAAAAATTGTGTAGTTGTGTATTTTTATGTTGTTGACGTTTGCGTCAACGCCATGTTCTGAAATGAGGATTAGGTCGGGATCCACTTTACGGAAAATGTTTCCGTAAGGAATGTGTTTCCCTACCCATCCGTTAACGTTAATTGTTAGTATCTTTAGTGTGTTGTTAGTGTTTTCCATGTTTATGTGCTGTTATGTATGTGTGTGCTGGTTTTGTCTTGATTAGTGGTTTTCGGTGTGTGTAATTTTCCCGTTCCGAATTTGTTTGAACTCTGCTTCGCTTACGGCGAAGCAGGAGTCCCTGTAGATTTTAATTCTAGCCTCTATGAGCGCCGCTACTACCAGCGCTTCACGGTCTGGGGAATCATAGGACCATTTTAGTAGTCCTGTTCTTACCCCTTCTATGATTTCTCCCACCTTGGGGCTTTTTGGAAACGACGTGTCTTCAGTCCTGAAGAATTTGATGTTAAGGTCTTCTCCATCAAATTCCCTAACTTTTTTCACACTTCTACTCCTGTTTTTAGCGGGTTGAGGGATCTCCCGTTCGTCCTCGGATTAGGAGGCCGAGCTTATGAGATTTCCTTCCGCCTGCTTGAGACGTCTGGCTGCTCTTTTTACCCTTTCTTCCCTCTTTTTCATTGCAGCTAGGTGTGGGTCTTTGTTAGGGGACCTCTGTGGGGTGTTTTTCTTTTTTGCCTCACTGGAGTTACTCTCTCTCACCTAGGTTTCCCGTGGAAATGGTGTCGCGGGCGCCTCTCTTTGGTTGCCAATTTGAACTTGGAGGACATCCCCTGAAGGGGGGTTCTCCGGGAACCACATTTCTGCGAGTCCGTTGTTCCTCAGAATAGTGTTGACATCCCTGGCGAAGCCGCCTAGGCTTGGCAGATTTCTTACGTGCGCATAGAGGATGCACGTAAGAATTTTTGTGGCGTCCTTGTCAACTTTGATGAAAACGATTTTTAAGGGGTATTTATTCTCCTTGGTTAAACGTAACGTTAGAGGAAATAAGCCACTCTTGTGCGTGGAATCTTTATAATAGTTTTAATGTGCGATTCCAGCTTGTCGCTTGACTGTTGATTGCCGGCTTATTTTCATTTATTAATATAGCTTCTAAGATGTTTAGCCTCGCTTTATTAATCTCTTTTCTTTTAATAATGGTGTTATCAACGAGCATATCCCTCGATACGTTAATATTATGTACACTCTTCATATGGTTCTTTGGCCCTCCGCTTTGTAGATGTATAGGTAACCGTCTCGAAGGTGTGGTAGTTGTCATGCCAATATATTTAGAGTTTTTATAGTTCACATTCTTTATTGGGGAAGGTCAACTCGTAAACTATGTTAGGTTGAATTGAGATTCGAGGACTTTGGGCAGATGTTATTTTTCATCAGAAGATTGCTGGTTTTGTGGTTTTATAATAGATGATGAGTGGGATTTTATCTGTTTGATTTTTAACCTTGATATTACGGTTGATAATCTCCGTGATGTTTTTTTAATCTATTTTTTAGGCCGTGGACATTTGGTTTCTGTAATACACTTTGATGTTATTGATTTCTCTATGATTACTTTCAGTTTTATCTGCATGTTTGTAATGGTTATTTAAAAATGATTGGAGTTGTTTGTCAATCATGCTGTTTGAGAAACCATTGTTTACGAGTATTTGCTTTACTCATAAAATCTCTTGGTGGAAAAGTTTACACGTAGAGCAGCATTTATAAGCTCGGCGGATGTATGAGCCGATTACGCTTATTTTGTCCCTCTAAGGGCATTCACTCTCTGCATTGAGGCATCTTCCCATGTCCGTACTTTTCCTATGTACTTTAGTGATGTAGTTGCCATTGATGTAGGGAACCTCAACATCCAAGAAAGGGAGTTTATTGCCCGTGCTCAATTCATAAGTAAATTTTAGCACGGAGTTCTCCTTAAAATGTTGCTTGATGTTAACGGAAATGTTCTTCGTTTTGAACGTTGATCTAGATGTCATCTACGTATCGGCAATATGTGTGGGGCTTATTTTCCTTGATGTCCCATAATCTCTCCTCGATTTGACAAATGTAATAGCTAGCGAAGGTCGGCCCTAAGGGTGACCCCATAACCACTCCATCCACTCTTGTGTATAGATTACCGTCGGGTGTCCTAAATGGCGCCTCTGATGTGCATGAACGTAACATGCTCCTTAAGATGTTTTAGTCAAGATTTGGAGGAGATATTGTAGGATGGTGGTACACGTTTTTTATAATGATGTCGATGGTCTGAGCGATAGGCTATATTTCGAAGGGATGTACGGATTTATTGATGCATTTAGGGTTTTAACTAAACAGTACGTAGGAGTCGTGACTTGAGAGATGATGGACCTTAATGGGTTGTGCCTTTATAAATTTTCATATTGCCATAGACATGACCTGATTGTGTAATCACCGATGATCTTTTGGAAGTAAAGTCCCCCGAAGCGTGCATTAGCTTTAGTTATTTGTCTGTTTATTTTCTTTTTTAAGTCTTCTGTTTGATCTTTTTTCAAGCGTTTAAATTTAGTGGTGTCACTTAAGATGGTATTCAAAAAAGAATATAACAACAAATTCAATACCATCTTAAGTGATAGCACCAAATTTAAACCCTTGAAAAAAGATCCAACAGAAGACTTAAAAAAAAATAAACGGACAAATAACTGTTGTTCTCTTCTGAACAACAGGGGGGGTGAGAACCGTCCCTTGTCTACGGGCTGAAAGAACAATGGCTGTTCTAACGTTATTCTCTTCTGAACAACAGACGGAGGAGGGGGGGGGGGGTGAGAACCGTCGCTTTTCTACGGGCTCAAAGAACAATGGCTGTTCTAACGTTGTTCTTTTTCTGAACAACAGGGGGGGAGGATGAGAACCGTCTCTTGTCAACGGGCTCAAAGAACAATGGTTGTTCTAACGTTGATCTCTTTCTGAACAACAGGGAGAGATGGTGAGAACCGTCTCTTGTCAACGGGCTCAAAGAACAATGGCTGTTCTAACGTTGTTCTCTTTCTGAACAACCGGGGAGGCCTTGAGGACTTGGCGTCTTGAAGGCTCGAACCTTGGCACTCAAGGGATATTGTCCTCTTCTGGACGAAGATGGAGGATCTCGAGGTAGAGGGCCCTGGTACACAAATTGAGACCGGATCGGCGTAATGTCTCGTGACGATAATCTGGATCTCGAATCTCATTGGTAAAGTTTCCATATAAATAGTCGAGCCATCCCATTGGCGTAGGAGACAATGGAGTAGGGGCTTCGAGGGAATGCCCAGCCGCGCTATGAGAACAATAACTTATCTGCCCATAAGCCTAACTCAATCTAGCGAGGTCGGCTTACGTAATTACAAGTTGTTGTGCAGAAGAAGGCGACGCGAAGGAATCTTCGGTCCGCTGGCGAGTTCCAGCCGAAGGCGGGGGTGATTAAATTATCCTGACGTGACGTCTCGGGAATGGGAACCGTTTCTTGACGAACGGGCTTGAAGAACAATGGCTGTTCTATGTTGTTCTCTTCTGTACAACAGGGGAGGGGGGGGTGAGAACCGTCTCTTGTCTACGGACTCAAAGAACAATGGCTATTCTAACGTTGTTCTCTTCTGAAAAACAGGGGGGGTGAGAATCATTTTTTGTCTAGGGGCTCAAAGAACAATGGCTGTTCTAACGTTGTTCTCTTTCTGAACAACAGGGGGGGGAGGGGAAGAACCGTCTCTTGTCAACGGGCTCAAACAACAATGGCTGTTCTAACGTTGTTCTCTTTCTGAACAACAGGGGAGGGGGGAGAGAACCATTTCTTGTCAACGGGCTCAAAGAACAATGGCTGTTCTAACGTTGTTCTCTTTCTGAAAAACAGGGGAGGCCTTGTGTACTTCACGTCTTGAAGGTTTCGAACCTTGGCACTCAAGGGATATTGTCCTCTTCTGGACAAAGATGGAGGATCTCGAGGTAGAGGGCCCTGGTGTCCAAGGTGAGACCGGATCGGCGTAATGTCTCGCGACGATAATCTGGATCTCGAATCTAATTGGTAAAGTTTCCATATAAATAGTCGAGCCATCCCCTTGGCGTAGGGGACAATGGAGTAGGGGTTTCGAGGGAATGCCCAGCCGCGCTATGAGAACAATACCTTATCTGCCCATAAGCCTAACTCAATCTGGCGAGGTCGGGGCATGGGGCGATAACGCGCCCGGCTTCAAGGCGAAGATGCACGTGGGTAGCAACTTGTTTCTAAACAACATGTGATAGCAATTGAAATTAATCAGCCTCAAACCGTTCTATCATATATATATATATATATATATATATATATATATATATATATATATATATATATATATATATATATATTTATATATATATATATATATATATATATATATATATATATATATATATATATATATATATATATATATATATATATTTATATATATATATATATATATATATATATATATATATATATATATATATATATATATATATATATATATATACATTATGGGTTGATAATAAGTTTTTGCGGTTTCATCAAATTTATTCATTACCATTAACAATTTTAGAAAATTTCCTTTTTAATTGATAAAAATATGCAATTTAATCTATAATGTATTTCCCTTATTATTTGCACTTCTTCCCGACGTTCAACAAGTTTTTCGATGCCCCCGCAATAAAAATCTCTGGCTTTTGACTCAAAGAATTCGTCTAACTAGGTTTTTAACTCCACATCAGTATTGAACGAAACCCCGCGCAAATTGTTGGAGAGCGATCGCAAAAGATGGAAATCCGATGGAGCCTAAGTCTGGCGAATATGAAGAATGCGGCAGGATTTTCCAATTAAGCGTTTAGATGTCCCCTTTTGTCTTATTGGCAATGTGAGGATGAGCATTGTCGCGTTGCAAAAGAACTCCATAATGTCGACGAGGTCGCTTTTCACAAATAGCATCGGCGAGTCAATACATTTGTTGAACGTAGAGTTCTGCATTGACAACTTAGTTGTTCGCAAGGAGCTCATACAAAATGATGCCTTCACAATCCCACCACAATGACAGCATAGTCTTTCGTGGATGAAGTCCTTGCCTTAATCGCGGAAGTGGTTTTTTATTGGGGCTAAGCCATTGTTTTCGATGGTTCATGTTGAAAAAAACACCACTTTTTGTCGCCAGTGATGATGCGGTAAATAAATCTGTCCTTATATCCACGAGTAGCCTTGTGGCGAGCAAGCAAACCTGCGTCAATCATGTAGCGTTGAAGTTTGTTGCTTTTGCTCAAAGCGTGCGGAACCCTTGCGCCGAGTTTTCGAACTTTCCCCATCGCATGAAAGTGATTCACTACAGTTTTCTGATCACACGCCAATTGTACAGCCAATTCCTTAGTCGATTGACAAGGATTTTCATGAAAAAGGTCGTTCAATCGATCTTCATCCAACTTACAGGGCGACCAGAACGTTCTTCGTCATTAAGATTGAAATGACCGTTTTTGAAACGTGAAAACCACCATTGAGCTGTTCTTTCTGAAAAGCATTTTCTCCGTACACAGCACAAGTATCGCGACGAGCTTTGGCTGCGTTCGCATTGTTCCCGTCTCGTTTGAAAATAAATAACAAGAAGTGTCGAAAATGCGCCTTTCTTTCCACTTGACATTCCTTTTGAGGGCACAGAACAAAAATTAAATTAACACAACTTTTAAATAAACCGCAATGACTTATTTCTCAACTTCAAGACGTAGCCTGAGCAAAAGCCTAATAGTCTATGCTGTTAAGAAACGTAGCCTAACCTTTGCAAATTTTGCTCTCATTATTTATTATTGTTTCTCAATATGTGCACAAATCACGTCCACAAAATTTAAACCAACACAACATTAAAAAAAACGCAAGAACTCATTCCTCAACCTAATATATATATATATATATATATATATATATATATATATATATATATATATATATATATATATATATATATATGCCGGCACACACAAATTTTTTTTTAATGAATGTTGAAATGAAACATTAGGTCTAAAGTGTACGCCTGAGGTAAAAACATGCGAGATCAAATATAAAATTTCTATGAAATTAAATTGTATTTAAGAATTAACGGATAATAACAGGATATAATAAAAGATACAAAATTGGTATAAAATGAGGGAGTGATGTGAGAGTTATATGAAGGATTAAATGTGAATTTTCGAATGATATTTAAAGGGTATGTAAAAGATAATTAAAAGGATCGCCAAAATGGTAATACTTAAATTTGGTTCCGTAACAAATCTACTGAGATGCATTTACAAACCTGATGTTGGAACAATTTACAATTTATAAACGAGCCTTGTTTGATGGAAGCGAGGGCAAGAGTGAGAGACTGGATGCTTACAAAATTTTAAATTTGAGAGTATTGGCAGTAACAATATTGGGACGCATTTTTAATGAGTTTAATATATATATATATATATATATATATATATATATATATATATATATATTTATATATATATATATATATATATATATATATATATATATATATATATATATATATATATATATATATATATATATATATATATATATATATATATATATATATATATATATATATATATATATATATATATATATATATATGCTTGAAATATCCCAAAGGAAAATAATACACAGAATAAGCCCAAGCGCTTTCGTGTTTACATCATCAGGGGCAGAAGTACAATGAAATAAAGAAATAGTTAATAAACAGAGAAATGTGACGTCATTAAAACGTAGCCCTTTAGGGAATAAACCAACTGACGAACAAATGAATAACCCACCCGCGTAATTACTATATATAAATTTTTATTGCAAAAAATATTATTCGTGATACAATTATCTAATTTAAATAGAACCTCACTTAAATTGAAATTAATTTTATGGAGGAATTTGATTATGGCGGATTCCATTAAATTTCTTTCAATACAATTGGGCACCAAAATAATGGATTTCGCTTTAGACCAATCTATTTGATGGTTCAAAGTAGATTGATGAATAAACAATGCATTTGAAGTTAGCCCATTCGTCAACAGTACTTATGTTGCTTAATTCTCGCATGTAGGCTTTTTTCGTCTGGTCTAAGTAAAAAACAAAACAAGATTTGTACGGAATTTTATAAATGCAGGCCTTTTTATTAGGGGGAGAATTTTTAATTACCAAATTTTTTAACGTGGAATTATCAGAGAATACCACATTAACATTAAAATATTTTAATAATTTCGGAACATGGGACAAATGTTTATTAAAAGGGAAATAATATTTTAACGCTCCTTTTTAATAGACACTTGAGCTTATTACATGTATATTTTCCTTTGGGATATTTCAAGCATCTTAGATCACGTGTTTTTTGGTGATTATTTTTACATATATATATATATATATATATATATATATATATATATATATATATATATATAGAAAGAGCAAATGCAAGTTTTGCGGGTGATAACAACCATCACAGGGCTTTCCCAATACTTATTTTCTGCCTTTCAAAACAATTTTGAAAACAGAAAAAAGGTGCAGAAACCTTGCATCGCAGATTATATAACAATACAGTAGAAGAAGAGAAATTGGACGTGAATGAGCAATGATACAATAAACAGAAGTTTTTTAGAGGCAAGAGAAAGGTACATTAGAAGAAGATTAGAATCAAAGAGAGAAAAGGGCGGCACAATGAAGGCAATCCTTTACTGAGTATACAAAGATAACGCCAGGAAAAAAGTTTGAAATTCCCGGCCGTGACTTGAACCCAGGTCTGCTGATTGCCGGTCAGATGCTCTACCACTAAGCTACCAGGCACAGTGACTCCACTTCGCTCAAAGCGTTACCCAATCAAACCCAGTATCTCTCTGAGCTAGGAGCCTCCAAGGAATTTTTATACCATATCTTCCTACCCTTTCAGAATTTATAGGCTTATCCCCCATGTCACATGCAAAAAACTCCTGTTTCTTGTCTCATTGCTCATTCGTGTCCAATTTCTCTTCTTGTACTATATATATATATATATATATATATATATATATATATATATATATATATATATATATATATATATATATATATATATATATATATATATATATATATAATGGTTGACTTACTACTCCGCTCGAGTTCATTTGATGGTAATAGATATAATTTTTTATATTGGGAGTACTGCAGATTATAAGAATCTGATGCAGTGCTGAAACACTCTACACCTAAGAAAGTTACCCACCCTCCTTTTAATATGGTCTCGCTAGTTTTGATAACGCCAAAGTCTCCTTACCAGGTGACCGGGGCATGTCATCGTGCCAATGGTTCAGTTTCGAGCATGGGAACCCTTATTTACTGTGGCAGTACCAGTTGCGTTGAACGAAGCAGCGACACTTGTGGAGGTTGCCGGATCGAAAGTGATCCGCTTTTTAGTTCCTTCCGAGATTGCATGAGGCGAAACGCGGGGTAGTGAGTCCGGTTTTCCGCTATTGGGGTGACCAGTAGTTTAGAGATTTGCTCCTCACTGACCACTGCTGCCGACGAGGGTCCCTGCAAACAAGAGACGGAGGCAGCAAAAGGGAAGGTGAAGTTTGTTTAGCAACGGTGATTTTAAGAGTGCATGGAGGTTATTTTTGCGACTTCCTGGACAATAAAAGGGTTATAGTCGGAGAAGAAGGTGGTAAAGGATGTTCATGGTGAACATTTTAAATATAGGCGGGTTTCAGGCGGTCTATAGAAACAGTATCCTGTTTGATGCCAAGCTGAAGGACGAAGAGCTTCGGCTTCCTAGAGATGACGAGAAAAAGTCCATCATATACAGGTTGTAAGGAAGAGTGGTTTGAATCGCGATGACAAAAAACACATGGTAACATGGCCTAACTTCACCTATCACCCGCACAAAATCGTGTACATATGAAGCAGGATAAAAGTGAGTTGATAGAGGTTGGTCAGGAGAAGAAAAAAATTGAACAGGAAGACGAAGTTGAGTACCATACACGAGTTCAGCTGCGGAACAGGCCAAATCCTCTTTCAAGGACGAGCGAATACCCAGGGGAATCAAAGGGTGATGTTGTGATCTGTGGAGCGTAAGCTTGCTTTGAAGGTCCTGTGTAGACGTTCCACTGCGGCGTTGCTCTGAAGATAGTATGCGATGGTACGCAGGCGAAAAGAGCCAAGGACTAACATGAGTGCATCCCATTGCTGGGGTTCAAATTTGCCATAACCATCAGTCATGATAATTGAGGGAACACAAAATCGATCAACCAATGCTGAGACGAAGGCTCGCCGAACAGTGGAAGCTCTCACGTCTGAAATAGGAGCCGCCTCTGGTTAGCGGGTAAACGATTGATCATGGTGAGAAGAGAATCGCAACCGCAGGAGTAAGGCAGAGGACCTATTAGACCGACGTAAAGGGCCTCAAATCGTGACGAAGGAAGAGTAAAAGGGAACGGACGAGTTTGCGTGTTAAGATGGACTTTGACACGCTGACATGCCAGGCATCATTGAGTTCATTTGGGTACCTCTGCATTAATACCTGGAGATACGAAGCGTTGTGCGATTCGCTTACGTGTTGCATTGAAACCATAATGTGAAAGACCGTGAATTTTGTTGAAAATATTCCAACGATAAGCGAGAGGAATAAGAGGACGATGACAGTCAGGCAATGAATAGTCGACCAAGATGCGCCTGGAAGGACTGTCTGGTAATTCGAACTCGCGTACAACGAGTTCAGAAGAGTGACGCAGTTTTTGCGTGCCTTCATCCTGTTCCTGGGCCAGCGCTATTGTCGCATGATCGATGGGCACAGTGTGAGAGATTTGCCTGCCCGTAATCGCGGAAATGGGATTAAGCGTGTCCGGTACGACGCTTAAAGAGCTAGGAATATAGCGAATATCTATCTTCATCTGCAGGATAAAGTCAAGCTGACGAGTATCAACTGCAGTGTGCACCGAAGATGTGGAACTAAATGAGCAAGTACCGACCAAAAGCTTATGGTCAGTAAAAATAGTGAAGTCACGCCCTTCCAAATATGAACGGAAATGAAAGATTGCGAGGTATATACCGAGCAGCTGACGTGAGAACGTACTATACCTCTTCTGAGAGTCAGAAAGAGAGCGAGAGAAGAATAAAAGTGATTGCCATATGTCGCCAATCTTCTGCTGCAAGGTTGCACCTACGTGAGTTGAGGGTGCGTCTGAGGCAACGCTGATGAGGGCTCTTGGAGAAGGACGAGCCAATTCAACAGCGCCAACAATAGCCTTTTTGATGCGAGAAAATGAATCGCACGCCTTAGTAAAACATTCGAGAGCAGAGTTCTTTTTTGTCTTAGACAGCATGCAGTTGATTGGTTACATGACCTGAGTACAATTTGGAATGGATCTGTGGTATAAATTGGCCATGTTACATAAACTTCTGAGTTGCTTGCCTGATGTGAGTTGAGCAAAATTGCGTATCACGGCAACTTTGTCTTCGAGTGGACTAATCATGACACTCGAAACATGGTGTCCCAAGTAACAGAGTTGAGATACATCATAAAGACATTTGGAACAAGGAAAATGCTATTAGCAGGGCATCAATGTAGCAAAATATAAAGGAAAGACCTCTCAGAACTTGGTTCATGAAACGTTGTAAGTTCTAGCTAGAATTTCGCAAACCATAAGGCATTTTGATAATTTCAAAAGAGCCAAACGGTGTGGTGATGCTATTCTGAAATATTGTCAGGGTGAATAGTGATCTGGTTGAAAGCATGAACCAGATCCAGGCTAGAAAAGATTGTACAGGCTGAGAGAGATGATGTGAAATCGGCTATATACGGCAATGAATAGCGGTCAGGTGTTGTTATTTCGTTTAAGGCTATGTAATCTCCAACGGTTCTGAATTTCCCCGGCCTGGTTTGGGAAAAATATGCAGTCGGACGTCCAAGGTGAAGAGGTTCCAGCATCCATCATGAATTGGAATTCAACACGCATTGCAGAAAGTCTCGCTGGGGCTAGACGACGAGGTCACGAGGTCGGGGGAATAGAGGTCCTCCTGACATCTGTATCAGGTACACCACATGATGTTTGATGGGCTTATCCTTCGAATGTGGAAAGGTAAGGTCGGGAAACTCCTGCACAGGGCGCTGGAATGGGTGCTCGGTGGCTGGGAGACGAATATAAAGGAGGGAACTCCGTGAAGATAAGTACGAATCTGGATCATTGAGTAAAGTTTTGCGATCCACACACTTACGGTGACGAGAATCGACCAGAAGGTCGTGAGCCGAAAGAAAATCGAGGTCCAATATTGGACAATCTACCTCGGCCATGACGAAGATCAATCGAAAACCTCGATGGAGACCGAGTGAGAGTTGAAGATTACGCTTTCCATAGGTCCTAATATTGGTCGAATTAGCCCTTTTTCTGAATTAAATCCAAGGGAGTACAATCGTTGTCGCTCTTAGAAGTTGGTATAACACTGTATTCTGCACCAGTGTCCACCAGGAATGAGAAACCATGTAGACCCTTTTGTCCCATGCCTTTCTAGTTTAAAGAAAGAGAATTTGAGGTGGAGTTTGAAGACTGAAGATTTGACTTTGGTTGAGATGAGTGATGTGAGGAGAGTAGAGAGTTGGGATTAGGTGAAGGAGGAGGTACCAGTTGTAAATATGTACACGGTTGTAAGCATTTTACAGCTTGTGCACCATATTTCTTATGGTATTAGCACTATTGAGTTAGTTGAGTAAAAGCTACATTATGCTTTGGGAGACTACTAGGCGCAGGAAGATGAAAAGCATAATAGCGGTTACAAGGTTGTGTACAGCGTACATCGTTGTTACGATACCTTTGATGATACAATCAGAGTCCCTTTTGTTGTGAAAGGATATGGTGATAATAGACGGAAGAGAATTGGGACAATTGCTGCGTCTCACCTTTTGTGCCGAGGTTCCCTTGTTGGTTTCTTCTAGGGGAACTCGAACGATCTCATGTCTCCTCTCACTATACCCGTGCCATCGCTCGCTCTTTACCTCTTGCTGCAGTCTCAACCGGGTCAGGTCACTCTCAATCCTCGATAACGTGGCTGCTAAATCCCTCGTTAGTGGGAATGGAATTTCGCCACGCTCCGCTCGTTCGCAAGCAGAACTCGACGTTGCCCGAACCTTTGAAATGAAAGAATTAGGCTGGGGGCCTTGATTTTGTATGCTGTTCTGGTATAACTGGTTGGCTGCTTTTGTCAGCCGGTCTACATCGTTAGGCGATGACATAAGGGTCAGGGGCCTAATATAATATGGAGCAACCCGCATGAAAATTTCGGTGAGGAGAGGGCCCAAAAGGTCAGATTGCGCACCTTTTGCCCTGATAATGTTCGTTAAATGACTTAAGAAGCTGGTAGGACACTTATCTACCATCTCTTGAGCATTTAGGAACCTCCTGAGATCCTCAAATCGGGACTTCCCAAATTCCTTTCGGAAGGCCTCCCTCAATTCGTCATATGTTTCCACCTAATTTGCTGAACATAGTTAGGAAAACTTTTCGGATGATAGAAGCTTTCTTTTCTTCTTCTGTTATGGCTTGAGGGCGGAGAATTAGTCCACTAACGTTCAGCCAAGCGATCGTGTTTGATTAATCGAAGGCTGGAAGTGTGAGGAAGGCGTGTGTGACATTAACTAAACCTTGTTCAGTTTCAGGTTATCATTGCATTGTTGTAGCTGCTAGGTCACTCATCGTTGTTTAAGCTGATGTTATTATATTTACCATTGTTATCACTTTATGTTGTATGTGATGTTTGTTAATGAGAATTACAGGAAACGGTAGAACGTATAAATTGTATTGATGTGTGTGAAATAATAGCGCTTAAATTCAAGTGTGTGTTTGTGAGCATGTGTGTGCGCAAATTAGTCACGCGACAGAATCGTGAAAAGATGTAGAAAAAAAATTATAAAAGGAAACTATTCACTCGTTGTATTTAAGGGATATTATATAATTTAAACCGCTAAAATTGTTACATTGGAAGAAGGATGCTGTCAATAAAATGTGATATGAAAAAGGAAACACGTGAATCAAATTAGTGTTCGAAAAGTGAAAAAAGCAAAGGTCGCAAAAGGAGTTGGAAAATTATAAACGTTTGAATTTATAGTATTTATCGATTAACGGGAGATTATTTAATTCTTGGTAACATTTTTGTGTGGGCTAGTTATTATATTGCTGGTGGCCTAAATAGCATATATATATATATATATATATATATATATATATATGTAGAGGTATTCCCTTAGAATAATATTATTTCCCCCCACCAACTAAGATATTACTTTGGTAGAGAAAGCGAGCCGTCACTCCATCCCCCTTTCGACCTCAGCCTTTTTGGACTCGTCCTTAGGTCTCCGCAAAATTCACACAACGAGGCATGACGCTGAAATTGAGGCTACCTTCCGGCCGTCTCAATCTTCCCTCAACGGGTCGAGGGAGATTACTTTTTGGTTCGCCGTGAACCGCTTTTATGGCTCCAGCCGCTGGTCGTCCGTCTGTCCCGCTGAACCCTGCCTTTGACACTTCACCGCAAGGAGACGCTCGGGTTGTCACGGCTGATAACGAGGGTTAGAGAAGGCCTCTCTCCCTCTCTCTCTCCCTGTTTTGGAGAACTCCGGGTATATATGCAACCTCTCCAGGATTACAGCGAGACTTCCCCGAACGGAGTTCACTTCAACGAAGCTCTCTCCCGAGAAGTGTGAGTGACGGTCGTAAGCCACGGAAGAGCTTGACATCACACTCGTATCTTCGGGTTAAGGAGAAGAGTCTCGTGAGGCAACGTCAGCCTTTCTTAACCGCCTTCGGATCAAGGATTGGAGAAGCCGTCCTCCGAAGTTCTTCTGGTGACCTCTTGTGGACAAGAGTTCCGTTACCTCGCTCAAGCCGAGTGTGGAGAAGTCATCTCCTCCCCCTCCCCCTTTCGAAGTTCGCTCGGTGACTTCTTGAGGACAAGAGGCCCTTATCTCGCAAAACACAAGTTCGAGAGAGTAGCCCCACCCGCTGCAGGTTTGTGGCTACTACCCGTGAGTAATCAAGGTCACTAAGACCTCCCCCAAGTTTGCCCCACCTTACTCTCAAGGTTTAAAGGAACTAAATCATTCACTACCCTAAATCTCCCATTATAACCATTCAATAACGCAAGTTATCTAATTAGTAGTCGGAACCTAATTCCGTCTTATTTATGTACCCGTATATATATATATATATATATATATATATATATATATATATATATATATATATATATATCCATATTTATTGTTGTACCTTTTATTTAGTGTCTATTAAAATCTATTTTTGGCGTTGTGTTTGTTGTATTCCTTGGTCACGCAACTGCCGTTATCTATTCAAATCGCACTCTTAGAACAGTTTTCGCCTTGCTTGGCCTACCTTATAGCCTGTGTACACATATTCGCGTACACTTGGCCATATTTCGACAATATATATATATATATATATATATATATATATATATATATATATATATATATATATATATATATATATATATATATATATATATATATATATGCTATTTAAGGCCAGCAATATAATAACTAGCAACACCAATTTTTGTTTAAATGAATGTTAAGCCTAAAGTGACGGCCTGAGGTAAACACACGAGGGATCAAATAAGAGATCAATACGAAAATGAATTGTATTTAAGAATTAACAGATAACACAAAGAGATAAGGATTAATTGGATATTATAGAAGATATGAAATTAGTATAAAACGAGCGAGTGATGTGAGTTATATGAAGGATTAATTTTAAAATTTGGAATGATATTTAAAGATATTAAAACGATATTTATAAGGGTATGCAGATTGTATTTTCCTCACTCTTTTGCTCCTCGTATCTTATAATCTTCCTCGTTAAGCTATCTCCATTTCTTTTAATCTGTTACCCTTTCCGTCTTCTCAGTTTGACCTTACTACCTGCTTCTTGTAATTCTTAATGTGAATCTTTACCTTCCCCCTTCCGTCTTCCTAATTGGAGAAGGTAACACGTAAAATAGGGATTCTATAAGATAGCTATCTGAGAGAACGCCTATTTTAAGTGTTACCTTCTCGTGTATGTGAGAAGAACTCCTTCCGAGGGCTTCGATGAAGACTGTGTCTGCCTAATATAGCCTTTTAACCGCGTAATTAATTTTGTTACTGCAATAATTTTTCTTATATATACAATAGAAAAGAATGGAAGTATTCCTTTCCTTGATTTATTAATACAGCGCACGCCTTCTGGTTTCGAATTCTCTGTCTATTAGAAGCCAATTAATTCTTCTTCTTATATTCACTTTTACTGCTCTCACCATATTATGGTCAAAAAATATATTTTTATTTCAATGTTTCTACATGCACTTCGTGTGGTTACTCCTGAATTCTTTGACTCTGAAGTTTCCCAAATTTTTGACATGGGCCATAAATTTTGCTCTCCTTTTCATTTCCTTGATTTTTGTTTTTATATTTTTACTCGCCTAAATTATTTTACTGTCTTAATTTTTCTAGTTTAATGAAATCGCATTAATTTAGCCTTTAAATTTTTACACCCCTCCCCAATGAAAGTATTTCACCTTTTCCATTGTTTTAACAGATTTTATAACTTCTTAATAAGTTTTCTCACTATAACAATTTAATCATATCTCGTATTTTATTGTTTTATGATTTTAGAACCTGAAGATGGGCGATACGCCCGAGACTTTGTTCCTTAATACCAAATATATCACATGTACCTGAGCGTCCTGTGTGTCCTTACCTTAACTCCGCTTGAGTTCATTTGATAATTATAGATATAATTGTTTATATTGCGATTACTGCAGATTATAGGATTCTGGTGCAATGCTCCAGAAATAAATTAAACTTTGTATACTTTTATAATGAGATCTATCCATCAATTTGTACAAAAAAAAAAACACGTAAACAAGAATATAGCAAATGCCTTTAAGAGTTTAAATTAGTTTTTATAATAATTTCCCCGAGTAAATAACTTAAATGAAGAATTCAGAATTCAAAGAAATAATTACATCTTTGCATGTCGATGATTCTCTTCCAGCTTCAAATTGGATGAAACAAAAGTGCTTTTACGAAGTTAATTAAACTGCAGCGTGTGTAATATTTTAATGAACTAACAGAATGAAACTACATGACACGTACGTATGGAAATGTAAAACTAACTATCTTAAAAATTACACGTAAGAATTATTTCACTTAGCGCATGTGGCTTTCGTTACAGCGGCGGAGATAGGCCATGTTTTATTGGTACCAGCAAATACCTATTACCCAAGATGTGGATTTAATGAACCTTTCTAAGGTAACTGTGAATTTCTTGAAATTTTTAGATAACAGCGAGAGGAGAACCTCCACAACCTTCCCGAGGGGCAGGGTAAAAAGGTGCAAATTGATTAAAGTTGTTTTACCCATAAACCAAATTATCATAAGAGACCTGCTCATCAGAACCATTGATGGGTATGCGAAATTGCTCCTTAATCTACAGCTCCATTTATGGGGAATATGTGGATTGTTAATTCACGCAATGATTATTAAAGTATTCCTTCCCGGAACAACAGTACAGAGTGACTAGTGCGAAACTAATCGAAACATCGAAGGTGCCATTATTTCTACCCATTGTCCTGTTAATCATTTTATACGCTGTGCAGATAGGGTTACTGTCACTTATTAACTCACACTTACCGGAATCTATGTGAATTGAAAATTATCATTGCTAAATTTTTAATCACTTTCCCGAAACAATTAGTAGCTAATACCGTTTTAAATAGTCTGTCCCCATTTTTTTTATGATTTAAGGGGATACAACATTCCTTTTTTTAAGATTTTTACTACGTTAGGTTATCATATATGATATTAAAGCTCATTAAATGCCCTTTTATTTCTGCTAAAATCATAATAATCTACGGTGCCGTTTTTGAGATACAGGGGTGCCTTTCAGACCCCTTCCCCTTGAAACCAGATATCATATATGGCTATATAATTACTAAATATTAAGCAAGCAAACTCAATTTAAAAAAGAAATATGCAAATATGATTTAGTTATTATTTGAAATCAGTTTTCTTTAGTTCCATCAAAATCTGTTTTAATGGTAGACTGAAACCTTATATTTTTCGGACATGGTTAACTATAGGCTTTGTTCTCAGTTGGAAATGGAGGTGTTACGTAAATAGTAGGGGTGTTCTGAATGCCCTGGAATTTAGTTCAATCTATATTCGAATGATGCTAAAAATATAAACCAGTTCACCAGCGCCGTTTTTATTTAGCAAATATTTAAATTCGCATGGTGTAGTTTGGTGTTTTGTTCAGAAATTCACTTTAAAAATCTACGGAACATTTCCACGAATGTATACAATTTTGCATTATCCTAATTTTGACTATGTTCTAGTCATGTTACTAAAACAAAATATATACTATAAAAAGTGCATAAAATTGCAATAGAATGATATAAAAATCAATGGTTTAGTTTTGTTTGTTTTTTTCCCAAATGAACTTTAAATCTCTAAGAAAAATTTTACATGAATGTATACAATTTTGCATTATCTTAATTTTCACTATGTTCTAGTCATGTTGCTAAAAAAGAAATTTCACTCTTATCCACACTTTCTGCAATCCCTTCCCATTATGATCCAGTAAAGACAATCTCTCTCAAAAATGACCAGGAAGAAGAATTAGTCTCACATAAGACTACAGATTAGACGAAACATGTTTAAAATCGCAAGATTTATTTAGAAAAAAGAATTTAAGATAACGCATTCATCAAATTAAATTATAATTTACTAAATTAAGGGGATAACACATTTCTCTTTGAGTTACTTTTCACGTTGTTTCATTCAAAATTCGCAGTTTTCGGTTTTGTATATCATTTTATTGCAGGTTTTATTCACTTTTTATTACCTAAAAGTGCATAAAACCTGCAATAAAATGATATACAAAACCAATAAATGCGAATTTTGAATGATATTTTAATTTAAGTCCTGGATTAAAATACTCGATGGTTATTTTTTAAATTATATTCACAATGCACTGTCGAAACTTTTATCTTGAGACTAAATATTTATATTAATATTAATAAACTATTTAATTTTATTTTTTGTGCATCTATGAAGCCTTATGTTTAAGTCTGTGTATTTATTTTCATTTGAGTCAAATTTTTAGAACATTTGTAATTATTCTACCTTGGCTATTCAATCCTGACCTCTGATGTTAATCTCTCGCTCAGATTTTCTCTATCTCTAATTGCTTAGGTGGTATTTTAATCCTCTTGTCAACCTTTAGTCTTTTGAATTTACCTGATTTAATGATCTTAGCTTATATTTATCTTCCTTTTTCTTGTGTTTTTTTCTGTCACTCTTCGCTCCTCCTAATGTTTCCATTTCATATTAATTCATTTTGTTGATTGGTTTTTTGCTTTTTGTGGGCGTTTCCTCTCCTCTGTATCATCCTTATTTATATTACAATTTTCAATACTTTTGTTTAGTCCTTGATAAAGAACTCGAAATAAAGTTGGAAAATTCTTGGAATCCTCATATTAATTTGCACATATATATATATATATATATATATATATATATATATATATATATATATATATATATATATATATATATATATATAATTTCTGTGTAAATAATTATAACAAAAAATAAATTTCCTTTCTTTGGACGGCGCAGAGATTATTGTGCATATATTAATAAGAAACTTGGATTCTGTTTTGTCTTAATTCCAGTTCCCATTACGTCTTCTTTCTCTCGCCTATATTTTTTTAATTATTCATCAAGTTTCGATCTTCGCTTGTCTTGTATAAAAGGAATTCACTCGAGGATATTTTTCCCTTTCCTTGTTAGCCCAACCCATGAGTAAAATCCATTTTTCTACCTAGTACTCGGTCGCCTTCTGGGTTTCTTTACATATTAAGCCACCAAGTTTAGGCTTTCTTGCGCCTATTGTTTCGTGTGGCAATCCGTTCTGCCTTTACCACTTTTTAACATTTAGTTTTTTGCCATAACTATGGTGTGATCTTATCCACCTATTAATTTGATTGGGTTGGGGGGCAGTGTAATTTCTATCATGGATAATTCTTTGATTTGAAGACTCTTTGTGCTGTGGGTTCAGGTTAGAAATGTTAGAAATGGCGGGATCTATTGGTTCAATCGGGCCCCCCTGGCCTCATCCTAATTTCTCCCTTCAGCTAATTTACCCATCCTTTCTCTACGTTGCCATCGGAAGCCACAAGAGGCTAATCAAGGTGCCCTTGTACCTAACCTAACCTAATTTTATTCTCTTGTATAGTTTGTTCTTCTTTCGGCAAATGTGTTATTTATTTTACCACGTCCATTTAGGGCCGGACTCGGAGACCGGCTCGTGATCGTGTCTGGAATTATTTTGGAGGGGAATAAATGAATACAATTTCATCATGATGACGAAGGGGGCGTGGGCCCCATAGTTACCCAGGACCCTTTAAATTACCGATGGGTGGGGGGAGACGTGTAAGGAACCATTGCTCGCTGCTCTCACTAAATAGGACCAGCCCTTGATGCCCTCTGGCTCACTAGCGATTGTCACACTAACCTTTAGGTCTATTTCATGATCCCGTCGTGATCCGCCATGGCTAAGGCAGGATAGCGAACTACTACTACACTACTACTACTACTACCTCCACTACTACTTTTACTATTTCTACCATCTAAAACTGAGAAGTGGAAAATGACGACACTGGGTGAATTAAACAGGGGTCAAATTTGCTGACCTGAGGAGTCTAAAGGGCAGATGCCTCGGAGGACCAAGGAATGGGAAGGCCGGAACTCACTACAATGTGCCAAACATCCGCAATTGAGTCAGATCGCCCTCGGGAGGTTGAGGGCAGGAGGGCAGGAAAACTCTGGCTAAATTTGGAACGTCTCCCCGTGGGAACGTAACGCGTCCTGCCTTCCTCTCTCTCTCTTCCTGACCACCGTGGCTCGGTGGTAACACCCTTCGTTCTCTTGCGGCTCTCCGGATCGCACCCAGGAGGGGGTAATGGTCAATTCTCGCCTTTCTTTCGCTTACCGAGAAGAGACAACGGGGTGGTGGGGGGCAGGAAGAACGGGGAAGTGGGGGACAAGGAGAACAGGAAGGTGAGGGACAGGGAGAACGGGGAGGTGGGGGATAGGGAGAACAGGGGAGGGGGGGGGGCAGGGAGAACGTGGCGGTTGTTTTGGGGGCGCTTCTTCCTTCTTGCTCGAATGCAGCCGCGACGAGGAATTCTGAGGATTTGCGTGGAGACGACGCCATTCTCTCCCGCCCGCCTCAATATTTAGCTGGGCGCGCGCCCTGTTTCCACTGGAGATTTGAATAGATTAGGTCCCTCCGCTCCTGCGTTTACCCCTCATCCCGCCCCCTAAAGAAGAAGGGGGAGAAGGGTACAGTGATAGCAAGATTGAGGTAGATGCAATGGTATGACTCGCATTGTAATAACAGAGGAGAGGGAAAAAGGCGAATATGAACCAAAATGACATTCTAAACCTTGGAATGTAAATCAATATGGTAGGGAACTAACTTTAAATGCCCTTTTCCCTTCCTGAGCGGGGAGAGGAAACCCCTTTCACCCCCTTTCAGGAGCTTTTTTGCGGGCGACGGGAAATCTGACACCATTTAGTTAGAGGTGACCTAATTTTCACTTGATGTTCAAGAAAAAAGGTGGCGCAGAGATTCGTTCCATCCAATCCTAAATCAGATATTCGACACTTTTATTCATTCTTCAGAGGAAAGCAATTTAATGGGATTGTTCTCGTCGTAAGGACTAAAGAGAATCAAATGGAGTCTTCCAAAATGCGGATTTGATCCATGTAAATAAGATAGCGTCTGCCTTTGTAGTTCGCCCCGTTATCGCATTTTGGGGTCTCAAATGCGGAGCGAGGCCATTTCTTCTTTTCTTCGCGATGAGTTATTTTAATTTTATTCCAAATAAACCAAAATCTACGGGTGAAAAAGAGTCAGCGAGTGATGAAATGTGTAAAATTTGTAACCTCTGTAAAGTTCTTAAGCCCAATATTCGTGACGATTACTTTAAGGGTTACATTTAAAATTCGGTAAATATTGTACAGGAAGAAAGGGAAAATAGGAAGAAATAGGAACTGAAATAAGGACAGGAACAGACTCCAGAATTCTCATTAAATACAACTGTCCATCTCCTCGGTCATTTAGATAAAGAGGCTTCATTGAAGGGCCATTTTCACTCCAACAATGAACAATGTCACATCTTTCTTAACACAATTAATTTAATTTTAGTCACTTTTTCATTCTTTAAGAAAGACCCAATATTTCACAATTAATAACCGCCTATTCTAAGCACACGTACACACACACACTCCATTCCTTAGGGTTGGCCATATCTCTTGGATTACCTGCCTCAACACAATATACTCGCATATATACAGGTGCAAATTTTCTCAACTTTCATGACGGGCTGTATCATATCAAATAAATGCATCACCTCAATAACAAGTGTCAATCAATCAAGTACACAACCATGTTGGCCAAATTATTCATACCAAGAGAGTGATTGTGTTGGGAGGAGATCACCTGTTAGTCCTGTTCTTGCTGACCTCAAAATGCCCAAATTCCAAGAATACCCTCACGGTGATTGACCCCTTGCTCCTCTAGCGCCACTTTGCTGATGGCACAATTTGCGTCTTGAAATCTAAAAGGCAGTTCACCACTCCCCTAAATGAACCAACTACACCCCCCTCTTATGAAACTCCTTCTTGAATGAGAAGAAAATACAACTTTCCCTCTTAGTCAGTTCACCCAATTGCTTCACTCCCTCTGTGTATCAGGAAGCTACCTTTTTCACAAGATAGGTCAAAAACTTCTATAACTTTGGGAAATTCGAAAAAACTTAGTAATTTTAGAACGTCGCTCCAAACTCTCCTCTGTTTCCTCGAGAGAGAGAGAGAGAGAGGACTTGAATTTCCTAAATTTTGGTTCTTAAAAGAGAAGTTTTAAATTCCTCCTCCTCAAACGGCAGACAACGCAGCTATCAGCAACATAGTAGTTGTGGCTCCGCCGTTGGGCTTCCAGTCTCGAGGGGAGGAGGGGTTCGATCCCACACCAGCGACGACACAAAGGTTTAAGTGGCGTTATTGGCTGCCTATTGGGTAGAATCGCTAATACTTGGCCTCCGCGAGTGTAGGTAGTTCAACACGCATTAGCCAATCACGACACCGTTAACATCCTCTCCTGTACCCTGCAGATGGAGTTAGTGCCGAATTAAACATACTTACCCAAGGGCATCTACTCTGTGTAGCCCCCCTCTCCCTGTCTTTCCCCTCGTTATAACTAGCAAAAATAGTGGTTAGGGTTTTCTATGCGAGCTTAATGAACGGGGGGGAGGGCGGATATTGAAATTTTAGCCCTTTTTCAGAGGATTTTAAACTCATTCAGTTTTATTTGTGATCTTAGAAAATTGAAAAATGTTTTATTAAATTGATATTAATTGGTAATCCAGTATATAAATTCCTACCACACACTGTGACGCAAACATACAAACAAGAAAGTTAATTAAATAATGCTGCTTAAAGTTCACCAGCAGATATTTAGCTACAATAAAACAAAATGTTCAAACTCAGAAAGAATAATATATTATTGACTATTCTTTGGATAATAGGAATTATTAATTATTAGATATTCTCCTAGTTTGTATGGTTAGTTTTGACATTTAAGAAGCTTCTTAGGAACATGATCATAAAAATGCTTAATATAGGCTTTTAAGTATCAAATTTCAGTTCTGTATATAGGTTATTGTAAGTTCAGGCCCATTGTAAGTATTGCTAACTTAAGCATCCAATAGTAATTGAGTCAATGAAATAAATAGGTTATTAAGCTAATTTCTGAATCCAATAGTAAACTAAACTAAACATATATACTTATCACCAAAGATTGAGCATACTGACTGACTGAAACTAATAATAATTTAAATAACTGCCATCTATCAGTCAGATACACTAAAGACATTGAACACAAAGCATTGTAAATTGATGTATTCTACACGATTCGGCCTTGCAAAGTTTTTGATCAAGTTATCAAAGCTGATTTCTCTGAGGATGCCATAGTCAATACTCATTAGAGTCAACTGGCTCAGCTAATCATGAGGCACGGTTGTGCGCAGTCTCTTTTTGATTAACATTTTACTAAATGAAATGTTCTTCAGAGCCTTTTGTTAACATGAGCATCAAGTACATCCACGTAGCATTATCTCTACATTTGGAAATGTGCCAGCAACTTTCTTGTTTATCAAGAGCTTGTTTAGGAATTGTGCCCTCCCTTTTCCTTATTTTTCCCTTGAAGAAATTGAGTCCGCACTATATTAGTATTTGCAACACAGAGATATTTTTCCCTTGATATATACGGGATTACAATTCCTAGAAACTTAGGCATCCATGAATTTCAAGTGGTAGCTTGTTTATTTTCCATCATGACTGTTGCTAAACAAAGAACATACTTCTGCGCGATGATTTAAACTTATACAAAGTAAATCCGTTATGTAAAAACAATTAAGAAAAGTACAAATGAATAAGTAAATCAATATATATATATTAGTAGGCTAATATGTGGATAATAGTAGGCTGGCAAGCTGAAGTCCCAAGAAATTAGCATTAGCCCAGGTTGTGCAGGCCGCCGGATTGTGGAGGACTCTGGGCAGCTATCCACTTTGCCTACTCCTTTACTCCAGCCGTAGTTGGAGTACTTGTTGAATAACTCCATCGCGAAGGAAGGCGCTTAATCATAAATATTTGCATTTTGAAAAACAAACGCTAAATCTCCCTTATCCTTCTACATCGTAGTTAAATTAACTTACTGTGATGCAAATCGTCACCGGAGTGAATGGCTATTTCTTGAATTTGTGCGACCAATCTATTTTCCCCTAGGCGTTTGACCTCATACCGACAGGGGTAGCAGAGCTGAATAATAGCTCCTCGATGGCTCGGAAAATACTACTTTCAAGTGCTAATAACCGAAAAATAGCGCTTTCCCGCCGAATAAATAGCAACAGACAATTCAGATACGCATATAGAATAGATTGAAAGTAAATGTTCTGCAAAAATGGGGGAGTCGTTAATCTATAAAATTACAGGGTATTCGTATCCACATACCTCTCCTGCCCAGTGATGTCTCTTTGACGTCTTTTTCTAAATTTCGCTTGAGAGGACAATTATTGACATAACTTTGGCTTTTAGCGACAAGTATCTTTTTCCATATATTACACTCATGATTTGAGTTGCACGGGGAATTTAGCCCATAAAATCCCTTCATATATTGAACGAATACATAAACAAAAAAGTAAGTTATGTTGAAAGGGCAATAGCCTCCAAAATGCTTACGATTCCAGTCCTCGTGAACTTAAGGCATTAGGATATATGGTCCCCGCTTGCCCGCTCGAAATGAAACAGTATTATGGGCTATTTTTCAATATATTACACTCATAAATTCAGACGTACGAATATTTTAAGCTCCAGGTCAGAACGCTCCAAATGATCCTTTGTACGTATTTTGGGGTTATTTTTTCATATTTTACAGTTATGATTTCACACGTACGAGCAGTTTAGATTGTATGCCTCCCGCTTGAAGAATGTCAATAAAATATTACATTTATGTTCTCCCGTTTGTTCTGTTAAGTATATCGGTGAACTGTATATAGTGTGGTGGGCCTTTGAGATAAAAACATCATAATATTTATTTATTACGTCATAAATTAATCCTTTCAAAAGTAGTTGACAAGCAATTTACCAAAATATTTAGAGGCGAATGGAATGGCTAAAGATACAAGGACTTGTTGCAAATGACAGAAGGAAACAATATGAAATAAATTATGTTGATTCATTTTGTCGGCAAAATTAAGTGAGAGTGAAAAACACGAATGCATCCAAACATAAAGCAGTCCAAGAGCCGTTTATAAATCAAAAAAAGTTCCCTACCTTTATAAAGGCAAATAATGATAATGTTACAGAAAAAGAAAGGTAATTTGCTTTCATCACAGCACATCAGTGTGCCATTATGTTCTCATTATTTAAGTATTTTTTTGTACTCAAAATTAAGAAAAGGCAAAAACTATCGTGACCTTTCACTAGGAATAATTAACAATGTTCTTGCATCCCATTTTAGAGATGATTTGTCGAGTGATATTAGACATGAAAGTTTCAGTTTAAATATTGATCAAGGCAACTACATATCAGTAATAAAACTTCTAGGTTTAATTATAAACAATGAAAAAATTATTGATATTCTTAGACATAGTAGAAATTGCAAAATGTAATGCTGTGTTTTCTGTGATGCTATTAAAATTTAGAAAAAAAATAGATTGAGTTTGTTAAATTTTGTTGCATATGTAATGAATGGTATCAACAATAGTGGTAATGCAAAGATGGAAAGTGAAATTCCAAAATTAATTTTGTTCGATGTGTGTCCTATGCTGCTAGGGAAAGTTTCCCAGAAATTTAGAGTTTCTTTTAAAGAATTCTGTCACTAGTTTGTGCGTTTAGCAGGACGGTAACATAAAGATCTCTATTAATTCATTTGAATTTGGTGCAGTGCAGCAGGCACAATTTAAACAGCGATAAAGCTAATTCTTCGGCAATGGATCGAACCGAAAACTCATTTTGATATTTCAAAGGTCAGTAAATGCCATTACAACGCAGAATTTTTCTATTATATTTTCTTACACGAAAAATTATATTAATCTTCTATCTATTGCACAAATTGTCGGAGAAATACAGGGATCTCATAAAGTCACCCAGAGATTTGAATGATCAGATCAATTTCTTGTGTTCTAGTTCTTTTTCTGGAAATTACAGTAGGTGGGGAAGAGACGATTGTTAATAATCACTTGTTTTAAAACTCATACCTTGGACACGGATTTGAAAGTAAAATTAGGCAACGCAAACTTTCTGTTGAAGATGAAACAACCGTACGAGAAATATGCCTAAAATTACTTCTGGTTCTTATGAATGCCTAAACATAATTAAAAGAGTTATCGTGCCCCTGAAAAAACCTTGCATTGATGCTTTCATAAACATTAACCCACATTGTTTTTCAGTGGAAAAAAAATTGCATATCATTGCGTGGAATGAAACGTGTGATACATTGCTGTTCTGGGAAGAGAGTTTTTATTATCAAGATGGAGAAGGGAAAAATCCTTTTGATGTCCTTTCCAACTTTGTGATGCGAGTTATTTCTTTACCTCATTCAAATGCGAATGTTGAACAATTGTCCAGCAAAATGGATATAGTAAATTACAAGTTAAGAAATAGGAGGGATACATGAATGTTAATTATAAAATATGGTTTATGAATACATGACAGGGATGCTTCGAGTATTAATTACTAAAAAATTATTACTAATTATATAACAATTTTATTTAGCGACTCTATGCGATTTTCGAAGAATTTTCAATGACGTTTGTGCTCTGATTTAGCGAGTTTCTATCAAATACCGGTGGCAAATGCCCCTGATTCAGAGCTATGGACGGTTTTATGGTCGCTTGTTGGTTTCAAAACGGCGACTAGCTGCTGGTGCCTTCTGACTTTCCATTGAGTGTTATTATGATCTTAATGGATCATTCATTATCCCCTCGGGTGATCTCATCCACTATGCCTGGGGGGATTGTGCAACTTACCTAATTACAGAATAAAACAATTTTGGGGTAAATTTTAGAGCCACCATCTCTCGTTCACTCCTGTTCCTAAAGATCTACAGCCTGATCTCTCCTTAACTCTAAGATTCGTCGGAAATGTAATTCGCTTCTGAAAAAATGGTTTCTCTTTAATAAATTATCAATTGTATTGTTATTTTCCACCGGGGCAAATTACTTCACTGTAAACACAGAATCCCTCTTGCGACGAATTGCTTGTCTGTTTATAGATACAATTTAGGCCTCTAGCCCGGGTTCCTTTTTCCCTCTGGTTTATTTATCTTGAAACAATATTATAAACAAAAATAACTATTATTTACTTCAAATTATAAATCTTCTTAATTTTATTTCCCTCAAATCTTAAGCTGTTTATATGTAATTGGCCCTTATTCTTAGCCAAAAAAGAATAGAGAAAATAAGCATTTACTCGGGATCTCTATTGGAAAGTTAATACCGAGCTAACTATAAGAATGAACTGAAAGCTTCCATCATAATAAAGAGAAGCCAAATGTGTATCTATTGAATTGGGGAACTTGTTTTCAGATCCCTAACGAGGGACTGAAAACGCGCCTGTTTAACGGTAATAATATTCTATTTCCAGTGTTACTTATTTGTATTAATCAGCGTATTCGTTTGATTTGTAAGAAAATCAGCTGGACTTCAGAAGGTGAGAAATTAAAATTTCCAGCTGCACCTCAAAGTCTCTCTTTATTTTCGACTAGGTAGAAGGCTCTGAAGAAAAGTCATCTCCTCTAGCGGGCCGTCATGGACGACCCCAGGTGAAAAAGAGCAGATCTCGCTCTGGGTCAAGAAGCGATATCCCGAAACATCCAGAGAGAAGGTGTTTGAAGTAGACCAGACATACGACTACCTTGCTGTATGTGACAGCGATTAATACTGAAGGAAAGATGAACGGAGGGGATGAAAATGTTTAGAAGCTTCACAAGAAAAAGAACCACCAGAGAATGCAAATTAGTGTGCTATAGAGCGACTGGACAGACTTCGAGCTTGATCTTAAGAAATAAAAGCAGTATTAGAAAATTAAAAGAAGAGATCGATTTTGATTCAACTAACTAGCCACTGGAGAGGAGGGGAGGGGAGCCAGTGCCGGTCCCAAGCCCGATAAATAGAGAGGATTGGACTCAGGAACGGCATCCGTACGTAAAGGCTCTGCCAAAGCCGTAATGCACGAGTCTTTTACCGAATAAGAATAACACGACTCATAAGGAAATTAAATTAAATGTAAACAAATTAAATTAAATGTGAACACCACATTAACGTATACAATACCATGCAACTCACCAGCCAGGTTTACAAAGTTAATTCAAATTCAGTCCATGTTCAGTTGCTTCTGACTTTCCAGGATAAAGGTCATTTTCTGTTTCGGTTTTTCGACAATTGTTTTACTTTAATTCTTTTGATTTATTTTAAAATGACTCGAATATATGCAAACTATTATAGTAACATAAAAGCATGAATTATTCACTTTAATGAAAATTGATGAATAATTTTTTATATGTAAATGGATAAATAATTATGCTTTTCACCGTATTTTAAAGTTTGTGTACCTGAAAAGTAAATAAAAAGGTCTTTGAGTTTGTTTAATTTAAGAGAAACGTGACTAGAACACATGCAAAGCAATGGATATAAAGGCTTCGATTTGGAGTCAATGAACGATGAGGAAAAAAGAAATGAACGATTAGCGACGACCTTTTTACCTTAAAAGATACGAGTAGTAATGAACGCCCACCATGGATACATGCGAGAGCTTGATCACCTCTGATGCTGGCTTTACCTCGAAATTTCTCGGTGTGCCATAAATGGGATGAACTATGACTTAGCTCATCAGTTAAAAACTGCTTCTCGAGAAACCACTTTGTTCGAAATAAAATTGGGGAGTGTGGCTTGGCTGTTGCTTGGAGAAGAATTGCGTTTCCAGAAAAATTGATTCTGGAATAAATTGAAGGTCATAGAAATGCTCATATATGGAGTAGAACTGAGGGCAGCTTGCAACTCTTCCGTTCCATAATGGCTTGCAGAAGCTCAGCCAGTAGTTTTCTTGGTCGTACGTTAAGGCCCGTGTGAGTGTGTAAATGTGGTGCAGGAAAAAACTGGATCCAGTGCCCTCCACAAATATAGCATTTGTTTTACAACTGCTATTTTTCATTTAGAATTTATTCTTTCAAAAAGACTTAAATATATCGAGACAGGTTGTTAACTCTATTTCTTCAGCCGATGGCCTCCATGACTGCAAACCTAACAATTTAGGTTTTACTTTAAATTTTAACATATTTAGAGATGAAGCTCTATTTAATATATTTGACCGATATCATTGAACCACACGGCGAGTAAGCGATTGTGTTCTCAGCAGTAAAGCTTTTCACAAGTGAGTTTAGCACCATAGACATGTCGGCTCTCACTTACTACTCCGCTCGCAATCGAGGGGCACTCTGCTATCCCCACTATGCATCACATCTCCCGCGCCTCTACCTCATGCATCGCAGACAACTTCACCAAGCCTCTTTTAACCCCTCACCCATGTGCTTGCCTCGCATGCCCCTCATCAATTATCATAAAACTACAAAGACTAAAAAGAACTCGGGAAGTCATGGGGAATAAGCACATGACGTGATTTGCTCTTCCAGCGAGGCAAATAGAAAAGCTACCATCCATATTCAACTAAAACACGCAGCGTCTTGACCTAAGGCGAAGAGGTATCCCAACTACATTTCTTTAGTCAGCCTTTTTTATCTACCCTCGAGACCAGAAGACAAGCGGCCCCTCTCCACGCAGCCACCTTCAAACTAAAGGCTAGACAGATTCTCTCTTCAAAACGTCTCGAAAATTCAATTCAAGCTACAGGTCTTTCGTGCCATTGTTTACGGTTCTTTATGGCATGCATAAATGGTCATTTCATCCTTCCTTTTTTTTGTCTGTAACTTCTCTGCCTCGTTATCTTCAATGTACACCCTTACTTCCACTCAAAGCTCAAGCATGAAAACTCCAACTTTCCCACCAAATAACAATGCTTGTATACAAATGCCATTCTCTTGACCAGGCGATCTCTTTACTGTCGCCTGCAGCACTCCTATAACCTCTACTGTATACACGTGTGCGTTTACTCGACCCTCATGATAGGTTTTGATAATTAAAGATACCCTTCAATAGTTCTTTTAATCCTTAGTTTAAATATTCACTCAACAGACAAACAAAATTCAAGGATTGGTAGATTCACTCCCCAAATAGACACATACGCACGTCTCCACACAAATCAACCCGATACTTTTGCTCTTTTAAAGACGACTTCCGATGCTTTTGCTCTTTTGAAGACAACTTCCAAAGATTTTGCTCTTTTGAAGAATCCTTAAGATGCCTTTGCTGTTTAAAGATGAATTCCAATGCTTTTTCTCTTTTGAAGACGAGTTCCAATGCTTTTGCTCTTTTGATAATGTGTTGCGATGTTTTTGCTCTTTTGAACACAACCTCCGATGCTTTTATTCTTTTAAACACGACTTCCGATTTTTTTGCTCTTTTGAACACGATATCCGTTGCTTTTTCGCTTTTGTACACGACTTCCGATGTTTCTCCTGTTTTTAGGACGCCTTCCGATGCTTTTTCTCTTTTTAAGACGCCTTCTGATGCCTTTGCTGTGTTAAAAACGTATCGAGATGCCTTTGCTCTTTTGAACACGAAGTCCGATGCTTCTGCTCTTTTGAAAACACCTTCTGATGCTTTTGCTGTGTTGAAGACGCTTTCCGATGCTTTTGCTCTTTTGAAGACGAGATCCGATACCTTTGCTCATTTAATCATGTGTTCCGATAATTGTGCTCTTTTGAACACGACTTCCGATGCTTTTGCTGTTTTAAAGATGACTTCCGATTCTTTTGCTCTTTTGAAGACGACATCCGTTGCTTTTCCTCTTCTATAGACCACTTCCGATGCTCTTGCTCTCTTAAACACGATTTAGATGCTTCTGATGTTTTAAAGACGAGTTCCGATTCTTTTGCTCTTTTGAAGACGACATCTGTTGCTTTTCCGCTTTTGTGGACGACTTTAGATGCCTTTGCTTTTTAAAAGACGCTTTTAGACGCATTTGCTCTTTGAAAAAAGCCTCACGATGCTTTTTCTAATTTAAAAACGCCTTCCGATGCTTTTGCTGTTATGAAGACACATTCTGATGATTTTGCTCTTTTAAAGACGACTTCAGATTCTTTTGAATTAGCCATCCGATGGTTTTGCTATTTTGAAGAAGCCTTCCGATGCTTCGGAACTTTTCAAAACGCTATCCGATGCTTTTGATCTTTTGATTACGAATTCCGATGTTTCTAATCTTTTTAAAACGCCTTGGAATGCTTTTGCTCATTTCAAGACGCCTTCCATGCTTTTGTTCTTTGGAACAGTCCTTCCGATGCTTTTGCTCGTTTGAACATTGAACATGACATCCGTTGCTTTTCCATTTTTAATGACGCCTTCCGATGCTTTTGCTATTTTTAAGATGCTTTCCGATGCTTTTTCTCTTTTTTAAACGCATTCCGATGGTTTTGCTCTTTGGAACAAAAATTCCGATGCTTCTGTTCTTTAGAAGACGCCTTCCGATGATTTTACTCATTTGAAGAACTCTTCCATGCTTTTGGCCTTCTGAATACGCCTTGCGATGCTTTTGCTCTTTTGAACACGACTCTCGAAGCCTTTGCTCTTTTAAGGGCGCATTTAGATGTTTTTGCTATTTTTAAAACGCATTCTGATGCTTTTGCTCTTTTAAAAATATCTGCCCATGTTTTTGGTCTTTTGGCACGAATTTGGATGTTTCTACTATTTTGAAGACGATCTCCGATATTTTTGAACTTTTAAAGACGACTTCTGATGCTTTTTCTCTTTTAATCACGACTTCCCATGCTTTTGCTCTTTTGATCATTTCTTCCGATGCTTTGGATCCTTTGAATACGCCTTTCAATGCTTTTGCTCTTTTCTTCACACCTTCCAAAACTTTTGATCCTTTGAATACGCCTTTCAAGGCTTTTGCTCTTTAGATCACGTCTTTAGATGCTTTCCTTCTTTTAATTAGCCGTCCGATGCTTTTGCTCTTATTAAGAAGCCTTGCGATGCTCTTTTAAGAACTTTTCCGATGCTTCTGCTGTTTTAAAAACGCATTCCAATGCCTTTGCTATTTTGAACACGAATTCCGATGCTTCTGTTGTTTTGAAGACGACTTCTGATGCTTATGCTGTGTTGAAGACGCTTTCCGATGCTTTTGCTCTTTTGAATACGACTTCCGATGTTTTCGCTCCTATGAAGACACATTCCGATGCGTATGCTCTCTTGATCATGTGTTCTGATGCTTTTGATCGTTTGAATAGGTCGAACAATGATTTTGCTCTTTCGATCAGGCCTCCCGATGTCCTTGCTCTTATTAAGAAGGTTTCCACTGCTTTTGCTTTTTATTACGCCTTCCGATGCTTTTGCTCTTTTAAAGACGAATTCTGTTGCGTGTGCTCTTTTTAAGACGACTTCCGATTACTTTCTCTTTAGAAGACGACTTCCGATAATATTAATCTTTTAAAGGCGACTTCTAATGCTTTTGCTCTTCTGAAGACGGCTTTCAATGCCTTTGCTCTTTTGAAGACCACCTCTGATGCTTTTGCTCTTTTGAAGACAACTTCTAATGCTTTTGCTCTTCTGAAGACCACTTTCGATACTTTTGCTCTTTTGATCAGCCTCTGATACTTTTGCTCTTTTGATCACGCCTTGATGCTTTTCCTATTTTGATCATGTGTCCTATACTTTTGATTCTTTGAACACGCCTTTCAGTGATTTTGCTCTTTTGATCACGCCTTTCGATGCGTTTGCTTTTTTTATCAGGACTTCTTATGCTTTTGCTCTTATGAAGAAGCCCGATATGCATTTGCTCTTTTGATTACCGCTTCCAATGCTTTTGTTTTTTTGAAGATGAATTTCGATTCTCTTGCTCTCTTGATCACACCTTCCAAATCATTAGCTCTTCTTAACATGTCTTGCAATGCTTTTGATAATTTTAACATGCCTTTCAATCCTTTAGCTCTTTTTCTCAGGACTTTCGATGCTATTGCTGAAGGAAGAAGACGTCCGATGCTTTTGCTCTTTTTAACACGAATTCCGATGTTTTTGCTACTTTGAAAATGACCCGTTGCTTTCACTCTTTTGAACACGACTCTCGAAGCTTTTATTCTTTTGAAGGCGCATTTGAATGCTTTTGCTCTTTTTAAAACGCATTCCGATATTTTTGCTCTTTTAAAACACATACTCATGTTTTTTGCTCTTTTGGCACGAATTCGGATGTTTCTGATCTTTTGAAGACGATCTCCGATGCTTTTGCACTTTTAAAGACGACTTCTGATGCTTTTCCTCTTTTGACCACGAATTCCGATGCTATTGCTCTTTTGAAGACGACTTCCGATGCTTTTGTTCTTTTGATAATTTGTTCCGATACTTTTGATCCTTTGAAAACGCTTTCAATGCTTTTGCTCTTTTGATCAAGCCTTTCAATTCTTTTGCTCTTTTAATCACGCTTTTCGATGCTTTTGCTCTTTTAATCAGGCCTTCCGATGCTTTTCTTCTTATTAAAAAGCCTCACGATGATTTTGCTTTAAATACACCTTCCGATGCTTTTGCTCTTTTGAACATGTGTTCCGATGCTTTTGATCCTTTCAACACGACTCTTAATCCTTTTGCTCTTTTGATCACACCTTCCGAAGCTTTTAGTCCTTTGAATACATATGCCTTTCAATGATTTTGCTCTTTTGATCACGCCTTTAAATTCTTTTGCTCTTTTAATCACGCCCTTCGATGTTTTTCCTCTTTTAATTAGGCCTTCCGATGCTTTTGTTCTTATTATGAAGCCTTCCGATGATTTTGCTTTAAATACGCCTTCCGATGATTTTGCTCTTTTGAACATGTGTTCCGATGCTTTTGATCCTTTCAACACGACTCTCAATACTTTTGCTCTTTTCTTCACATCTTCCGAAACTTTTGAATACGCCTTTCAATGCTTTTGCTCTTTAGATCACGTCTTTAGATGCTTTCACTCTTTTGATTAGGCTTCCCGATGCTTTTGCTCTTATTAATAACCCATCCGATGCTTTTGCTTTTTGATTACGCCCTTTTCAGTCTTCGAAGCCCGTAGCCCGGTGGACTACCTCATCCAAATGCCCTCCGGTAACAAAGTGTTTCACGTTGACATGCTAAAAAATTACCATCACCACGCCGGCATCAACAATATTGTTGCCCTGGATGAAGAGGCCGTGATGGAAGCCTCTTATCCCCCGAACCTCTTAACCTAGTCCAGACAGTTCGCGTAGAAGCTGATAATGACTACCCACTTCCGTTGTTCCCCGGAACGTATAAAGACCTACCCCCCTAGGAGATCGATCTAAATCCCCACCTGGAGCCCGCTCAGAAAGCCCTCTTATTCCGGTTGGTAAAAGCCGACCTCCGGCTCATTCATTTGCGATCCACATTCAATGCGGAGGTCAAAAACTTACTAAAATTAGAAATAATCGAACCGTCCTCGTTAGATTACTGTTCCCATTGTTATGGTTCGGAAGCCAGACTAGTCCTTTCAAATATGTGTGGACTTTCGAAAACTTAACGCCGTGAAGGTTTACGATGCTGAACCGATCTCGATGATAGACCAGAGCCTACATTTGTTCTTAGATGGTTTGAATAATGTGTCATTTTGTTTTATAATGTGTACATATTCGTAGCTACACGCACATGGGATGAACATATAATCTCCCTTCGTTCCCTCTGTAATAGGCTCCGAGGGCGTGGTCTGACCATGGGTCCTTCCAAGTGTCATTTTGCTTACGACACTATCAAGTACCTTGGATTTCACATTGGGGATAATCAAATAACGCCCCATCAAGAAAAGGTCACGGCCATTTCAGATATGCCCCTTCCCCGTACTAAAATGCCTCCTTAAGAAAAATCCTCAGATTCCCTCGTTTGGAGCCCCAAGTCAATTTCCACTTCCAGCAGATGAAGGATAGGCTAATATCTGCCCCCATATTGTGGCTCCCGAACTCGAACAAATAGTTTGGAATCCATACGGATGCCAGTAACGAGGGCATCGGTTGAGTGTTGCTGCATTACGAAGAAGATGGGAATAACCATCCTATCGCTTATGCAAGCCGGAAGCTGTCGTCGCGCGGAAGAAACTATGCAGTAATAGAACTTGAGGCTCTGGCAATAGTTTTTGTGACGGAAATTTAAAATGTACCTGATAGGTGAGGAGTTCGTGATCGAAACGGATCACCGTCCTTTGGCGTACTTAAAAAAATTGTAAAAGCCAAAACGGAAGGCTTATGCGCTGGAGTCTGCTATTAATGGAATATCAATTCTGAATTTTGTATTTAAAAGGTAGTGAAAACTGCGTAGCAGACAGTCTTAGTACGAATCTAGTAGATATCCCTCCTCCCCAAGGTAGAACTCCATACATCTTATAAGTTCATGTATATATTCGAGCTCGTTGCTCTCCCAGGTAAAGTTTTTTGTGCATGTATACGTACGTCCGTATTTTAGTGTATTGTTTGTATATACGTGTTGTCATTATTGATTTTTTTTATTATTTCCTGGATTGTCCCTCCGCTTGATTGATTCCTTATTTTAAATTGTGGTATTGCTTTTACATGAAGCTATATATATTTTTATTATGTAATTAATTCCCATTAACCTAAATGTATGTGGAAGTTTTATCCGTCGTCTGGAATCAAACAGAGCAAAGCCTGTCTGTACCTTGATGGCCGCAGTGTCGACTGAAATTTTAATACCGATGGATTTTTGGTTCAGATGCCCTTTTTCCTTTACCTTTGTGTCGGGAAAAACGCCATCTTTGGAAGGGAAGCATGTAAGAGGAAGGGAGGCCAAGAAGAATACCCCCTTCATTGGATCTTTGAATTCCTTTCCTCCCTACTTCTCCTAAATATAACCCCACGTGTAGTAAACTCTGTATCAAAGGAGAAAAATAAAAGAAGAAAGAATTTGAATATCGGTCAGTGCCTGACAGGTGTAGTTAAGTTGGGCGCTAAAAGCTTTCACTTTGCCGATGAAACGCTAATCTCAGTAGTCGGGAAAAGGATAGCCAAAAGTTTCCCACCAACATCGCGTGAGTCGATTAAGACCTATGTCGGGCGACAAAAGATACTCCCTCTAGGAGTCGGAAGCTTTCTCACAGACGTCTGTGATTTCCCGCGATCGAGCACCATAAAAATGGCCGTCATATAAATACCCTGGGGTTTTGGAAGATCGAGATATTGAGTTTGAGATCTCGCCGCCTCCGGTTCAGATCGTGTGTCTGTTTCCCTAAGTCCCTGGTATTCGCGTATACCATTGAGATTGGATCTCACCAGCCAGATCCACCTTTTTTGTTAAGGCTTACTCTGTTCAGAGCAAGCCTCGAATCGTTTTGTCCCCGAAGGACTGGCTGGATTCTTCTCGTCTCATCTGGACCCCCCCCCCCCCCTCCCTCAAGGATCTCCAGTTTCTCGTGTGAGATTTTGCGCCGAGCCGCGTCAGAGTCTCGATTTTTGGAAGTTGAACTTCTCTGGAGCAGAGGTGCCATCGTCTGTCTTCAAGGAGGATCGTGAACTCGTCTTCTGCCCCTCTCCCCTTCATCCTCGTCACCATCAGGATATTCGGCCGAGAATCACGATAATTTTCCTTCTCCATCCACCCGCGCCGACTCGCTAAAGGAGTTCCCTTCCTGGAGGTGACTCCCTTTAAGGTAAAACTGCCCCTGATTTCATCTCCCGTTAATCATCCCGCTTTCCGACTTTTAAATATTCCTTCTGTATAACTGATTTACAGTATCCCATTTAAAAGCTAATTAACAAGTACTTAACGTTACCTGATTGCCAATTTTCTATAGTTTGTCAGTATTATGCTTATTTACATTTCCTATATTTTCACAAATTAGAAAATGATAAGAAAATCACTACCAGTCTCACGCTCGCAATAGAACTTCTCGCAGAAGCCGGAAAAAGCAGAGGACACTTTATGTCGAAAGTCCTGACACAGCGCCTAAAAGAGGCTGCGAAACAGTTTAAAATTAACAGAGACATCACCATCAGGAAAGCATATAAAGCAAGCATCTTTGTCATCATGCCGACTGAGCAATACCATACAAAACTGGACACTATCTTAAATGATCAAAGCAAATTCCGAAGAATCTCGAAGAACCCCACCGACGATATTAAGAAGAAGGTAAACCAAATCATTGAACGGATCAACAAACAACCTGGAAACATACAAATGAAGAAGATTATAGGTGACTTCAGCCCAGGATACGCTTATGGGACTGTGAAAACCCACAAAGTTAGAAACCCCCTCAGGCCGATAATTAGCCAAATCCCTGCACCCACGTACGAACTCGAAAAAATCCTAAACAAAATATTAACTCCATAGGTACCTAACAAATACAGCTTCAAATCCTCGGCTGATTTTATCAATATCTCCTAGCCACTAACCCTAAGATAATAATAGCTTCCATGAACGTAGAATTACTATTCACCAATCAGTCGCCGAAACAATAGACATAATACTAGAACCCGTCTATGACCAAAATGACCGTCCCCCCAATTGGAATACCAAGGGACGACATGAAGAGACTACTACAAATTTGCACCTCTGAAGCCCCCTTCTTTAGCCCCATTGAAAGCATGTACTGCCAAGTCGATGGAGTTGCCATGGGTTCTCCTTTGGGAGTCCTCTTTGCCAACTTCTATATGGGAGTGGTTGAAAAAAGGGTCTGAAAAAAGCCTTTAAAGAATGTTCTTCCCTGAACTACACCATCGAAGAAAGCCATAACAACCAATTACCATTCTTAAATATCCTCACTACAAATATCAATGAAACAATAACAACTAAATTTTATGTTAAACTTGCCAACCCAGGATTTTGCATGAATGGGGACAGCGAATGTCCTAAGCGCTACCGAACAAGCGTGATGTCGTACATCAATCGTATTTTTACCCACTGCACCACATGAAAGGACACACAAAACGAACTTTAGAGAGTCACTCAGGTATTCGTAGATAACGGATTCTACAATAAAGAAATACAAACAGCCATAAGAATTAAAATGGACAGATGGTACCTCTCAGAACCCCATAAAAACAGGATACGGATAATAAAGATATAAAACACTGTTCTACAAGAATACTATGAGCACAGAACACCAATCAAATGAAAGAGCCATCAAGGACATTATAGACCGAGAAATAAAACCCATAAACGCTGAGAAAAAGATCGCACTAATCATCTACTATCAAAATAAACGTACTTCAACCCTCTTCATGAAAGATAATCCCAAACCTCCGCTACAACCGAAACAAAGGACACATCTGATATACGAGTACACATGTAAACTAGGAGACTGTGAGCTCCTACCTAACTCTTATATCAGCATGACCGAAACCACTCTCTCAAGAAGAATGTCATACTATCTGAACAACGGTGCACCTAAAAAAACATACACAGGAAGTACACGGAACATGCCTCAACCGAACAATGATAAAAGAAAACACCAAAATTTTAGACTATGCTCCCAACAGGCATCAACTGCTCTTCCTTGAAACTATATATATCCAAGAGAAGCAACTGAATTTAAACATACAGTCTAACTCCAATGAAATCCTGTCCAGCGCAAGAAAAGCTAACAGAGGAACAGGTGTAACAGGTGTATTAAGAGCTGCCCCTAGCCACTAATCCCCTCTGTCAAGCAACCTACCCATACGTGTATAGCTTTGTTCGTAATTTTGTCAATACATTTTGTAACATATAAATTGAATACTTTGTAATAATTCCCCATTGTAACTCTGAAGATGATACTTGATGTATCGAAACGCGTCAGTTAAATTAAAGAAAGTGCTAAATTACATTAATTTACTTCTACCTTTGGCAAAATAACAAGCATCAGTCCCCGATGAACTTCGGTACGCTTATCCACAGGTTAAACAATGAAGAAAAGGCGAATATAAGACAAATCGAGAAGATTGAAAAAAGAATTACTAATTCGAAGCTAGCGGTCGCTTTTAATAAAACATGATATATATATATATATATATATATATATATATATATATATATATATATATATATATATATATATATATATATAAATATAAAAATTTTATCTAGCAAAATTTAAAGTCCCTCTTTGAGATAACATTAGAGGAAAGGGTAGATTTGATCGTCGCCGTTTCTACACTATTTCTTTTCACATGAGATATTTTAAAAATGCCGCTGCGTCTTCCCAAATCTGTTCTTTAATGTGATTTGTAATCTAAATATAAAAATAGCGCATCAGAAATTTGATCTGTCCTTATAATATATTTATAATCATTCGGTCGTTTGCTTAATGGTTTTCTTTTTCGCCGATAAAATATATTTAAGCTATCTTTACATTGAATTTTATAAATACAAATCCTCGATGTTGTTTTTGGACATATTTCTTAATGAAATGTTTAATTTTGGTCTTGGAAAAAGGTCAACTGCAATGGCATGCGTTTAGTAGAGCAATGAGTAGCCATTCTCGCACTTCATCTGGAATGCTCAGATGATGCCTCCCGGGGTGATATAAACGATGCCGTCTACTGTGACGACAGAAGTAAGAGTTAAATTAACTAATTGATGCAGTTAGTTTTTTAGGACTGTTAAATTGGTCTATTGGATACAATAACTTTCTTGGCGTGAATGAAGAGCGTCACTTAGGCATTCCAGAAACCGTGTGAAGTTGTGTTGTAATTGAAAACTAAATTTATGGCAAAATGCATTAAAAGATTTCTCGAAAGAACTAAGTTGATGTTGTATGGAAAAGGGAGATGTTCAATAGGGGGGAAGAGAGGAGGATAAGTTTATTAAGGAAATTGAATTTTAAATGGTTCCACGATGAACCTAATTCAAACCTAAAGATCTCTGATCGAGAGCATCTCCTTAAAATGTTTGCAAAGCTTTAATTATTTGGCGATAAATCCATCAATTTTCTCTAAGAAACTTGCTCTCGCTCACTTGAAAATCACGTTTTCCATGGTAAAAAACGAAGGATTTTTCTCTAATGACACTTTTTCGACACAAAGACCCGTTCTATTCTGCCCAGGATTTGGGGCAAAGCTTCACAAATCCAAAGGATATGTTTCACTCCACTTTCGTTGGATTGATCCCTTTGGTGGATTTTCAGGAATATTTGGACAGAAATTACTCCCATCCGTCTCATATCTAAGATATCCCCCTACTTGTTTATTCCTCCATTTAAGCTTTTTTAAATATAGAGGAAAGTGCTTGGAGATTATTTAAATGTTTCATACGGTAAATAAAGCTCATACACAACATAATATATTCAATTTAGCGAACAATATTGCTGATTTAAATTCCACCAGGATACGAAAATGGGGTAGAACACTATATTAGATTGACCTGATTAAATTATTTTCGGAGAAAAAGAAAGAGAGAAGAAGAGCTGAACTTGTCACCACAGTTTGCTTGGAAGTGGAGATTGCAGATAAAAGAGTATGTATAAAGAAAGAGGAACTGGCTCCATTACGAAAGGATCTAGCACTCTTCATATAACAGTAGTCTGCATTTTTTTTAAAGAATGAGGAACTGATAGAAGATAGAGAAATCCTAAAAGGAGACGGTGATTATAAACGGTAGATTAACTGAGAAAAGAACGATCCTTAGATTTTGTACCTTAGGGCAAAAGTTCTGTCATAATGATCCAAGTATTTAGGATCATCTGGCTAAGATATCAGCTAGTCTTAAAGGCTCAAACACATAAAAAGAGTAAACTATAGTACACAAGCTCGAAACAAACAATGGGATAGATTCTCAGGAAGTATGTGCTGAGAGAGCGAGAAGGAACGATCACTAAAACAATTCAGGGGCCAAAAATCAGAATAGGTAACATTTATTTTGGTTTCTTTCTTATGATTAAACAACATTACCAACGTTCTTGAATCTTTTGGCAAAACTTTTACATTATTTTTTTCAACTTCCTTCTGACCAGGTTTAAAATGCTTTCTTCGTTCTCTTCGAAATATCGATTCCAACCTGAATGAATTTAATCTTAGCTCCGAAACTTTTATTCTCTGTTTCATTTCTGAATTTACTAAACCAGTGGTAAATTATTTTATGTGTTTAGCCATAGATAACGAATACTTGATTGGTAGCTTTACCAAATTTCGGATTCTGCTACTTGTATTTTGGGGCGATAAGTCAGCGCGGTTGTTTGCCGCTATGCCCGCCAGGGGGCGATTCCAGTCATTGTTACGATTTTTCTTTGGGTGAGACGCTGCTGCCATCTTGGGGAGTTTTGAAATCATAAGTTAATTGTATTTATTTTTGATCGTCTAAAATTGTCAGAAATGACGTCCTTGAACACATTTTTTATTATTTTGATTTCGTTGACCTTGTATCGGCCGATATAGCAGTTATCGGCTAATTGGCATATCTGTGCAACCCTAATCTATGGTATTGTTTATCCATAGATAACTGTTTATCATAACTGTGATATTAAAAATCGTGACTACGATACGCACCCTAAACTACACATTCACCGATGCCTTGGGTTGATCAATTCATCTCTGGCTAGTTATTACGGTAAAATTATACTTTATTGTTCTTTATCATCACTAACTCTATAATTTAAGAAGGGTATTTTTTGAGTATTTGAATAATAATTTCATCTTAGTTTGGTTATGACATGTTTTTTTATCAAAGTTATTTCTAATAATTCTTTTATAATATCAAAAACAAAATGTTGAAGTTCAGAAATAAATATAAGTATCGAAATTTTGCGAATTTTTTAAAACCCAAATGGTGAAGTTCAGAAAATTTATTTATATATGTCTTCTTCTATAACTATATTTTAGCAACGTGATATTTTGAAAGGGAAGAAATTTAATTTAGAGTTCCTTTTTAAAATTATTATAATTGGCAAAGTTCAAAAAATTTATAAAAATTTAACCATGGCTGCTTTTTTTAATATTTTTATATTTTAATCTTAGTAGCGAAGCGCAAGCTCCCCCCCGTAGGGGAGAGTGGCGAAGCCATTGCCTGTTTAATTTATTAAACGCAGGTTCAAAGACAGCAATAAAATCTAATTAATAATACTGTACTGTTATTCATATGATTACAAATGATGGTGTATTACTTTGCCAGAAAGTCCCGCAGATTCCTAAAGTGTGTTACTTGCCAGGAGGCTCTGGTAGAAGGCAACATCCTTATGTCCTCAGTGCAGGTGGCCGACCCCGACAAGCTACCAGAGACTTTCAGAGAGTTGATTGAATTTCAGGACTGCAGCGGTCTCCTCCTACCCCTTAAACGAGTGCATCCACATGGCCATGATGACCGTGGAAGTCTCCAAGGTGATTACAGCACCAGGCGAAAGGAGGGCCAAGTTCCTGGCAGCCTACTCTTCAGAAGAAGTGTTCGTGAGTGTCTACAAGGAAATAATGAGCAATGACTTAGGCATGTCCCTGCTGGACTGTGAAAAGGGTTGCAGCCTGGTCAACACCGTTGTTCCTGCCATCACCGGGTTCCTCTTCCATTTCATGGGCAAATATATGGTGTCAAAAGCTAACAGTCATGCATATGCAAAAGTCAAAAGAAAAGTCATAAAAGGAGGTAATCCGGATGCACCCGAGAAAGCTACCAGGAGCAAAAGGGACTACAAGAAGAAGAAACTTTCTAGTGAGAAAAAGTCCTAAGTCAATTTAAGTGTGCGTAGCCACTGACATTTGTTATGTATCTTTATTTTGTAGGGTAGATATTAGAATCCAGGTTAACCATAAATAGTTAACTAGTACAGGGTGTCAACACCTTATATTATTACTAGCTATTACTTTATTATACCTATTTCAGATTAATATAGTCGGTACTCACCCATGGGCTATGAAAAAGATTTATAAAGTTAAAAAAAAAAAAATTAAATGCGGGGTCTAGCTAAATGATACCTAATGGAATTATAATTGTTTGCTAGATTGGTTAGGTGTTGGCCCTGGAGGGATTTCTTCTTCTTTTTTTTTAATTGATGCTACCTACTTCATTTAATTTATTAGAATATACCTTGAAATATGTTTGTAATTAAATATAATATGCCCATTTTTCATTACAGTTTTAATTAGAAATTTTGCCATTTATTTTTTTTAAGTACCTGGAAACCTATGGAATTTCGAAATTTGATATTAGTAGACACCCTTTAGTATCTAAGAATCCCATTGTATACAGCCTTATTAAATAAAATTGAATTGAATATCACCAACATCGGTTATAAATATAAGGTTTTTATTTTTTATTTTTCATTTAATAAGTCACACTTTCGTTCGTCACGCCGAATCTGTTCGTCGAATAAAAAGTTGACTTCACAAGTCGAAGTATATTGGTCCCAGGGTGCTTCATGCTAAATTTGGGGTGAAGATCTTTAAAAATAAAAAAAATGAGAATGATTTTTGTTTTTTCCTGGCTAGCCCGACTATGGAATCGCCCGAATTTGAGCTACCAATCAAGTATTCGTTATCTATGGTTTAGCTAACCAAAGCTTCATTAAATATGTTATAACAGGTAAAGCGGCCTGCTTAAATATTCCACCTTGAATTGCTGGGAAGAGTGTATAAAGTTAAAGGTTAGATTTCAAACCACCCTCCAGCCTAATGGGCTCTTTTTCGAATTTTCGTTTCATGTTCCCATCTGGAGTCTCAAACTGTCTTAAATAAACCTATTTCTCTTACACACTCTAATTGTTACATTAATAGCAAAATTATTTTTAACTTTTTCGCTCTTCAAAATTTAATTTTAGTTATAACTCTATGTAATTCCTACGGGAGTAAACCAAATTTAAAAGGAGTGTAAATATATTTCAGTAATTTTATATCTCTTTTGTTCCAATTTTATTTTGTCAGGAAAAAGCCTGTGAAAACCCACTTTTGGCTTGCTTGACTCCCGTATTGATGTAGGCTCGGATCAGGTATCACTCCCAATGACTATATTAAGGTAAAAGCATCTCCAAAGGAATTTTGAAGATGACAATTTAGGACGCACGGAACAGGATTTTAGAAGAAGAGGCAGAAATCGAGACATTGCTCAGAGAGCACTAGAAATTTTGTTAAAATCAGCGAAGAGAATAAGAACTATTAAATTAAATTCGAAAACCAAATCGTGGACGAATTAAATGTAGAAATTGAGAGAACATACCACTTCCAGGCAGATCCGGACTCAACAGCATAAATTACTTTGAAGCTCTTCCAAACATAATGGAGGGAGTAAGCAACATCTTCAATGCGTGCTTGAACACGGGATACTTTCCCGTTGAGCTGAAAGTAGCAAGGATAATGTTAATCCTCAAGGTAAGAAAAACCCAGATCAAGTGTGTATCTACCTCCTAGACTCGTTACTAGATTTTATCAGTATGGTATTCAATAAATTATCATAACTGACTGGCGAAATACATTAATGATAACGGCCTAAGTAAAAACTGCCAACCTAGCTCCAGGAAAACCACAAGCAGAGAAATGGCACTAGAAGTTATCCTAGAGAAGATTGAGAAACGAAAGAGAGGGAGAATGAGCGTGGGCATTGTATGTCAGTATGTGTCCAAGGCCTTCAACTAAGTTTGGCAGAGGGGTACACAATTCAAGATACTCAAACTGGGAATGAACAAAAAAAAGTAAAGATTATTATGCGATTATGTAATGGAGAGACCTGCTCATGTGGACATAAAACGACATTAGAGAGATTAATTCGAGATCACTCTCGGTTTTTTCCCAGGGTGGATATCTGATCCCGTCTCTCTATTCAATCTACACCGCAGATATACAGCCACCTAAAAATAAGGGATGCCTGAACATTCAATTTTGCCCAAGACATCAGCCAGATGATACTTTGTCCTTAAAGGAACGGACAGATGCAAGCTAGAATGACGGCATAAGAGATAAAAAGTATCATTGGCTATGAAGAAAATAGAACATTAAAAAATAGGATAAATTTAAGATTTTACTTGTGTTCAGGAGACGTATTTCACATATACATAGAAGGGGAGGGCTACAGATATAAAAAAAAGTGTAAGGTGTTTGGGTTAACCATTACGACATAAAGTTATAAAAATCACGTTACTGGGAGAGCAAATCGGGGAAAATGCGGACTGGTATTACAAATTAAGAAACCTCAGCAATAACTATGGATTCGATCTCAAAGAGCACCTTACCAAGACTACAAAGAGTACAGAATAAAGCTATGTACTTGATCACAAACAATTGAAAAAGAGTACTAAAAAGACAACAACAGCCACTCTCCAGTATAATTGCATAAAGAGCCAGGAAATTCACAGAAAATACGAGACAAATAGGCATTGATTTAACTAACTAAATTTTCCAAAAACAAGGGTGGATAACAAAGATTATTCCAAACTTTTCTAAAAATGAAAGAAAGAAAGGAGTAGGAAAATGATATCTACACCAAGAGAAGGAAAAGTTAACTCGGGAACGATTAATAGCTTATAGACAATAGAGAATAGTTTATAGACAAATATAAGCAGAATATGAATGGAAAAGAATAGCTAAAAAGATAGATCCCTACACCAGTTTTAGTAAGAATTATTACTAAACGCCTAATATAAACAAACAATACACTGATAAAGATAAAAATAGAGACATATAGAATAACAGAAATGCGTGAGTTTTATGGGGAACCGATTTTTAACTTTAGAACGTTAACTATAACTACCTACATTGGAAAGAGATAAACTTCACCTCGAGGTAAACTAGCATCAATTTGCAAACCCTTATTCAGTTTTCAGTACCTATTATTTATTAACTATTACATTTACAAATGGAACTCAAAGTAGATACGTGGGGCAGAGTTCACGAAAAACAGCCACTGTTTAAAGTGGATACAAGGAAAAACATCTTGGTTCGGATTCCACTTTAAGCTTTAGGTCCCACAACTAACAATTCACTTTTGTTTTTTTCTACTATATTTACTCGCTTTTCCATCCTTAAACTTTCCTCTTCCCCTCACTCTCACTCCTACTAACCTCACTCTAATTCCTGGAGCCTACTTAGGCTCTGGAAAGTGTGACTGCAGGGAACTAACTGCAAAAGAGTACCAGGCCTCGCCCCCCTCCCCTATCTTCCTTGGCCACTCTTATGAAGGCCACAGGGGTCGGATTGAGGGGGGGGAGGGCGAGCTGCTCTTTGCCTTTACATTTCATTTCTTCGTGAACACAAAACCGATGTTGGATACAGTTTCCCCCTCCACACATTTGCACATTATATATTAAACATCTATGGCCTAAAGTGGAGAACTAGGTCCATATATAAGGATGGAGCGATTATGCTATGATATTACCCTATAGTAACTCTATCACCCATACATATTATAAATGGTCTCTAAATGACTCGTGGGCATACAAAAGATTTCATGGGGAATCTTCGACAGCGTTCAATCCATAATGAGGAATGGGTTACGTGCCTTTGAAATATCGACCATCCAGTCCCTTTTACCATGCCACCTTTGCTCCCACTAATTTCACATCATTTTAGGAATGGATGTTCTGCTTTATTTTAATACAAAAATAAGCATAAAATATTGGGCCTTACTTTACTCCACACGCTAGACAAAGGCCATAATGTGTTTGTATGTGGAAGACATAGAAATCGTATCACGAGATGACACTTCGTTTCACATTAAACACCGTTCCATATTTCAGGAGGGTTGAGACATAAATAAAGCCAATAAAACATGACAAGTTCAAGGATCTTAGGCTGAAATGTGAGTTCGAACTCAATTTCAAGAGTTTAAATGAAAACAAAAGTGAGAGTGCGTGAGCGACCTTTTAACGACCTTATTTACATGTTTAACGTAGAAGGTGTAGTGTGTAGGCTGTTATGCTGTGGGACAAAAGGAGATACCCTTCCTCCCTCCTGAGCTGGAAGTCGAGGGAGATGTGTGCTTGCTTCTTCCTGACTACATTCTGCGTCGTTTAAGGACGACATCTCCACAATCTCTTTGGATGGGTCTTAGGGCTGAGAGAAGGAGGGTGTGTGGGTGCTCTTTTGGGATCGATTTCACGCCACCTTTTACGTCTGACAAGGTTTTGTTGAATTTTAGACTCACATCTTTTAATCAAAAGAGTTTTACTTACTAGATTAATTTTTTAAAGAGATTAAAGCCCCTTTTCACCTACTCGGCTTCACCTAGGGGCACTAAGAAAGAGGGTGAAGATAGAGAAAAGGAAATAAAGTAAAATAACAAAAAAACTAATAGTAAAAGGAGCAAAAAATGAAATGGAGTGCTATAACAAACTTTATCAGTTTTAAAAGCTGGATCAAGGTGAGAACGTTTTAAAATACAACAAAGTTTTGACGCGAATTTATAAAGTAATCTCTTTCTCTCCTTCTCCCATTACATCTTGAATATTACAAATATTCTTTAGTACATAAGAGGCTCAGTGACGTCTCAAAAATTTGATCTACTCAACAGCCATGCGCCAAAGTATGCTTTCATTGCGAAACTGGGGAAGGTATACGAGAGTCGCGTCTTTTCTCTAACCCTAAAGATCCAAGTTGTACATGTTGGGTTTTTGTATGTAGGACATATGTCCACTCTCTCGAAGTGCGCGACTATTTTGCTGAGGATCCTTCCGAAGATTTTGCTCTCGTTATTCGCATCCATAAAATCATACCGGTGGTTATTTTCGCGGATGCCGCAAGTGCATCGCTGTACAAATACGCTTTCAAAGAGTTGCCTCGAATTTTTGCTGTGTGTGTTTCATCGTCGCTGCATGTACGTCGCCTTCAGTCCTACATACACCTTCCAGAATGACGGACGTTTCCCCGACACCGTCTCTCTAATTGACGTCGCCTCCGATCTCTCATTTCACGCCTTATGGCAACGATGACCATGAAACGTCACTTAGAGAGCCATGAAATAGTAAATCCCGACACCTTGGGACCGACAACCGGCTACATAGAATGGGTGATATATGGATACAAGGAAACACGTTCTAGGCTTGTTTTCCAGGTCTTATGCTCAACCATAAACTAGAAATCGATACTATTCTACCGCGTCCTTCGGGTCCAAAAAGTTCCATTTCGAATCAGCCGCCGCGCAAACGCACAACCAAAATTTCAACGGAAGAATTCCCATTACCATTTTCATCTTCCGCTTGTATTTATTTTGTTCGTCCGGCAATTCTAATTTCTCGCTTTCTTAACTTTCTTTCATCTTCTCCATTAATAAAGATTAAATTTCAATCCGTTAACATTTTGCTTACAGAAACAAGACGTTTAGTCAAGCGTATTTGTCCTCTCAACTTCAATTACTACACCGTGTCTCAAACGGGCAAATACCAAGCTCAACCTTTGAGAAAGTGAAATCAGGCGTCCAATTAATCACAGATCCACTATTTTTCGGCAAGATAGTCCCCTGAATCTCGCCCTATGAAAAGAATATTTACTTGACTCAAAGAATTGCCCACTAAAAGCTTCCCAAAATGACTGAGGGAAGGAAAGATTTTGTTTGGCGAATCTTTTTCATCACATTTACTGCCTGAATTCCCAAAAGTCGAAATGGGAGGGAGGCTTCAGCGTCTCCCTAGCATAAGAAGAAGCAAAACCGTGTAGGTGGATTTCTGGTTAAAATGTTGGGAGAAAACATCACAGTAAAAACGCCACTGCCCCTGGAAATGATTACCCCTGAATACAAAGCGATCAATTGCAAAGAAGAGGCCCTTGAGGCACCAAAGGCATAATCCTGCAAGGGTGTCTAATGTTTTACTTCACAGTACTTGTACTCTGTAAATATTGTTCCTAACGCCTTCCAATGTGACCTCCCGACTACAGGCCCACTATTTAAAATTGGTAAGATTTGCTATGGCAATCCCTTTCAGCTCTAATCTTTATACTGCAATTCCTTTCTCGGTGGATATATGCTGACACTTTCGACTCTATCAAATTGTTAAAAACTTTACACCCTTATATTATTTTCCACCTAAACTGAGAACTACAGAAGATACTCTTCCGCTCCACAATCCTCCTCTTTTCATACAAGGTCCTCAATGCCGCAGTAGCCTTTTAGTTCACTTCCTTACTGGACCCTCACTTGGCCCCTAGACCATGAACTGCAACTCTGCCACCTTAGTGAGTGTTCTTCGTAGTCATGTGTGTTGCATAAGTGATGGATCTCTATCAGTATTTGCTTTATAGCTGTGTAATGATCTGCATCTCACAATACGGCCATCGCCCTACTTTGGTACCTTCAAACCTACCATTAAGAAACACCACTTCCCTCAAGCCCTTTCCTTAGTCCATAAAAGGGCGTTCTGTAAAATCTTATATCATTGAAGAATGCTATATAAAGCGGCGCATTAGTACTATTATTATTATTATTATTTTTATTATTATTATTATCAGGCAATACCTGTATGTGCACCAGAAGGATTAGCCATGCTGCCTTCAGGCACTTGCCGTATAAGACGACTATGCCCAGGTAGGGGCACGTTAGACTGGTAAACCACGTGTCCTACTGATTTTGTCCTACGAAGCGAAACGAAATGAAGGTAATGGGCGAAGCCGTTTATTAATGCCGTTTGCACCAAGCCAATGTCTGAACTGAATGGGTGTGTGAAAAGGGAGGGGTATATGTGTCGTGGTATGACTGGTGTACGCTGTTATACGCACACAGGCCTACTAGCCGACCGAAATTAAGCAAGCCTCTACCTGGGAATGGTTCTAAGAGTGTTTTACATAGACAGTTGCTAGGCCAAGGAATATTCAAACACGGCTACCTCTACCTGGGAATGGTTCTAAGAGTGTTTTACATAGACAGTTGCTAGGCCAAGGAATATTCAAACACGGCTACAAAAATATGCTTTAATAGAACTAAAGATTACATATACATACATATTGGGCAAGTTAAATGGCAATGCAATTAAATATTGACGGTTCACTGCTAAAATGATTAACACTATCAATTAAGTTTGAACCAAGGGAAAATTAATTAAGTAATGATTTTACAATTATGCAAGTTTTAGAGCAAAGGGGATCATTGAGATTGACGCGGTAATGGTGGGAGGAGGGTGACGAAGCGGGGGTTAAATCCCTTTTACCTTGATGTTGGCGAGTAGGACAAGGTAGGTAAGTTTGACCTTGAACTTCGGGAAACTTAAGTTGGGGGGGGAGGGGGCTCTTATCTTTAAGAGGCAAACAGAGCGTGCTTCGGGGCTGGCTTTTCCGATCCTTAAAACCCGAAGACGTGGTGATAAAGGTTAAAGCGCGGCTAACTATTTCCACGAACAACACTGAGTGACGACTAGCTCTTCCTTGGCTCTTCGACAATTACTCAATTCTCCTCTGGACGAGAATGTAGTCGAATCCCTCTCGACTAACGAAGATGTTAAAGCTAACGCACTGAACGGCGGCTTCTGACACAATTTGCATTTGAATTCTGAACTGTCGAATATATACCCCGAAATTATTTAGAAGGGGAGAAAGATTCATCGCCAACAGACTTCCTTAATTGCCTTGAGTCGCGATAAGGTTATATAGGCGAAGTCGCGATACCCACTTAATGGTCTTTCCATTGTTCTAAATTTCGCAAATTTAGAGTGGCCAACGGCGAACTGGGGAGGTTAGGGGGGGGGGAGGATTCCTTCTCTCTCTCATTCTTCGACACTCCTCCCTTTTCAAGAAGACATCTTTTTTCCCCACAAGTCGGATGTAAAAAGAAATGTATCGAACTAATTTTTATTCAAGAGGAAGATGCTATAAAAATTGAATTAGTGCAATGAGATACGAACAAAATTCGGACATGAGCGGGGTTAGCAAATAATAATAATTACTTTCGACTATATGCACAGGTACAAAAAAAAACAACAACAAAAATTAAAATTAAGCCATACCGCACATTGAATATCTAAAAAAATGAACCATTACTAAAGACACACTATAACCGAGGATAATTATACAACACTTCAAACAATTAACCTATATATAAAACAAACCAGCAAACATAGTTACAAGGAGATACGCTAATGGTATCTTTAATTTATGACAATAGGGTCTTCTAGAGGATTTCTACTTAAATTATCCTCTAAACACAACACAGAATTGATATTCCATGAGCAACAGACTCCACCGCATTACTCGTCCATTTTGACTCTTGAAATTACGAAGGTACGACAATTGCTTATGGTCACTCTTAATTACGAATTCGGTTCCTATAAGGTACATTCTAAAATGTTGAATTCACCATACTATAGCTAACGCCTCGAGCTCAATAGTGGCATAAGCCTTCTCGCGGACAGACAGCTTCCTGCTCGCATACGCAATGGAATATCCACTTTCATCGTTTTCATACTGCATGAGGGCACCACCTATATCCTCACGAGAGGCATCAGTACGAATCCCCAACTTTTTGTTCGGATTCGGGAGTCTCAAAATAGGAGCAGAGATCAGTTTCTCCTTCAGCTGGTTAAAGCTTGGCACCGCGGGGGGAGTCCAACTGACAGGATCGAGTCCCGTTTTCTTTAACATATCATTAAGGAGTGACGCTATAGTGGCGAAATTGGGAACGAAGCGCCTGTAAAATGAAGCAGAACCCAGAAACGACCGCAGCTGCTTCCTTTTTCGGGGAAGCGGTTTTCAGCTATGGCTTTAACTTTGTCTATGTTGAGGGACAACCTGGTTCTTTCCAATCTTAAAACCAAGATATTTAATCGTATCATATGCGAAATGACACTTCGACGGGCCTATCGTGAGTCCGTGTGCGCGCAAACGGATTAACAAAGCGCGAAGGGACTGTACGTGCTGGTCCCATGTACGGGTGGCAACGTACACGTTGTCAAAATAAAAGGTTACTTTGGCGTTAAACGCGAGGTGTAAATGAACGGGTATAGGGTGAGACCTAGTTCTTACTGGTTCTTGCGTTTTTAAAACAATCTCATAAATAAATTAGGTTGAGCAACCTGGGGTTTCGGAGATACGTCCGAGAATTCATTTTGTGAGCTCGCCAATTGAGCCTTCTCGAACTCGGGGGCTGAGTCTGATTCGGAAAAAGGAAGAGACGGCAAAGGGTATTCGTCGTCTGCTTTCGCGCAGACTGTTTGGACGAGGAAGAACGGTTCAACAGGGTAAGTTGCCTCTAAGATGAGTTCTTCTTCTAAAGCTACCACATTACTAACACACGCGCGTTGGTGGTACCTTTTTAACAGGTTGATGTGGTACACTTTATTACCCGAGGGGGTCTGAATTAAGTAGTCGACCGGGCCTCGGGGTTCTACTACTGACAAAGGTCCTTTCCACTGAGATAAGAGCTTATTAGACTCAGAGGGCAACAGAAGTAGTACTTCGTCGCCTGCTTCGAATTTCCGTGCTTTGGATTTGATCATTTAGACATGATAGCGGCTTAATTCGCTCTCATGCTGTCATATTTGTTCTCTCTGTGCTTGTTCTCCTCTTTCTGCCCGTTCGTTTCGTTCTTCCTCTTGAACGTAAGTGATTAAATCCTTTCCTGATAGTCCTAGGATCTGTCCCTGCTTATGAAAACGATCGAACAAAGACAGCCTGAATATGCTGCGTTCGTCTTTCGGCACACGAGAAAGCTTAGCATAACAAGTGAGGCTTTTCCTAACAAATCTAACCTACTTGTAACTAACAATTAACCCCTCAAAAACTTACTAAAGGTTCCAATTAATTATGCACACAAGAAAATAACTAACGAGACAACCTGTCTTAGGACTGAGTCTCATGGTAATTTTACCAGAGCAAAACCAAATTTGGCGGCTATTCTTGCCGTTTAATTAGTGGTATCTTGACTGACGTAAATAAGCTCAACTAAAAAAAAAATACTTGCCTATTAACAAAAAAAAATTCTCCTATTATTTTTTCTTGAATATTTTGACACTTGCAACTATATATAGTGGAAATAATTTTCTTTGAGCAAATAGCGAAAAGATCAGGTAGGGTGGAATCTTTTACAAACCCAAAGACCTGACGCCAGTATATATATATATATATATATATATATATATATATATATATATATATATATATATATATAAAGCCCCACACCTGACGCTAGTTTTATGTCGTGGTATGACCGGTGTACGCCGTTATACCGTCACAGGCCTACTGGCTGACCGAAATTAAGGCACCACCTGGGGATGGTTTTAAGAGTGCTTTACATACACATTTGTTAGGCCAAGGAATATTCAAACACGGCTACAAAAATATACTTTAATAGGCCTAAAGATTACATATACATATAGGGCAAGTTAAAAGGCAATGCAATTAAATTTTGGCAATTCACTGCTAAGATGATTAATACTATATATTGAGTTTGAACTAAGGGATAATTAATTAAGTAATGATTTTACAATTATGCAAGTTCTAGAGCAAAGGGGATCCTTGAGGTTGCAAGCGGTAAAGTTGGGAAGAGCGTGACGAAGCGGGAGTTAAATCCCTTTTACCTTGATGTGTGTAAAGTAGGACCAAGTGGGTAAGTTCGACTTTGAACTTGTGACGACTAGCTCTTCCTTGGCTCTTCGACAATCACTCAATTCTTCTCTGGACGAGAATGTAGTCGATTCTCTCTCGACTAATGAAGACGTTAAAGTTAAAGTACTGGACGGCGGCTTCAGACACAATCTGCATGTGAATTCTGAACTGTCAAATATATACCCCGAAATTATCTAGACGAGGAGATAGATTCATCGCCAACAGACTTTCTCAATTGCCTTGGGTCGCGATAAGGTTCTATAGCAAGAAGTTGCGATACTCACTTAATGATCTTTCCATTGTTCTAATTTTCGCCGTATATAGGGCAGACAAATTTAGAGCGGTCAACGGCGAACTGGGGAAGTAAAGGAGGGGGGATTCCTTCTCTCTCTCATTCTTCCACAATATGCTATTTGGGAAAGGAGGGAGAGAGTTGTTGTCTTTAAAACAGGGAGATTTCAGAAGAGGAAGAAGACAAGAAGAGAAATGAAGGATTTGGTGCAATGATTGGGCATGAATGTGCGAGATCGAGAATAATGTAAGTAAAACTGCGAATGAGAGAAGTTGTAAGAGATGTGATTGGTGTGAATGAGGTTGTTGCCTAAAGTGTTTTGAGGTGACGTGGGCGTGGAATAATGATGGAGGGGAATAGAATTGTGAAGAGAAGATACGAGAATGTGTAGGTGGTTGAAAGACCGCGCAAAAGGGGGATTGCTAATGTGACGGAGTGTGTGGGAGAGAAAAGGTCGGAGCGAGGAGGAGGATATTGCGTATGATAACTGCGTATGGAGGGGAGCTGTGAGGTGCTTGTATATCTTATGCGCGAAACTGAGCCCTGACTTGCCACACCCAAAGGACCCCATCACTCTGGGGTGGCCTCGAGCGTCAATAATGACGCGCGGCTTTGTAGTTAATAGGGCATCAATGGCGTGGGAGGGACAAGAAGCTTTAGAGGCACTGATACGCGCTGATCCGACATTTTAGAAAGTGTTTTGGTCGGGCTTTATTTATTATTATTACTCTTTAGTTTTTTTAACTTTTCATTTATTCATTTGTTGTTTTTTTTACTGTTCATTTATTCATCTGTTATTTACTCTTGATTTCTTCGTCTGTTTTTTTTTACTCTTCATTTCTTCGTCTGTTATTTTACTGTGCATTACTTCGTCTGGTTTTTACTGTTTATTTCTTCGTCGCTCTCTTTTTCCTTTCTCTTGCAAGCCAAAACCCAACAGTGGGCGAAGGATAGACAAATTTAACCTCTTTAACCAAACCATCTAATTTATTTAAATTAATTCATGGCGTAACTTTTATTTTTCTTGCGACCACGAACCTCCTAGTGTTGGTTTGGTAACCGAGATGTCAACTTGGCAACTTCGGGTGTCCTATATTTGCTCTCTCTGGGTCCGGTGTGTAATGCTCAGCTTATGTTATGACGCTCGGCCTTTGGAAGCCTCGAGGCAGACCTGAACGCAACTCAGAAGCGAAGGTTGTTTCAATTACAGCCCAGGAGCCAGGTGGAGAGGGATGCATCAGGCTGGAATGAAAGCGCAAAAGTGGAGTGGGTCTCCAAATATAGTACTCGGCGGTCTCTTCTCGAACAAGACCAAGAGACTACTATGTTAACTCATAGATTTAGGAGTGTCCATTAGCAGAGACTTAATTTTTCAAAACAAAGTTTGGAAGGAGCAACAAAGGCAGGGTTTATCTATGAAAGTTTATCGTAAGAGTTTAAAGTGATCGTTCTTCGTAAGGTCACACTAAAAGTATGCAATGCAACTCTGGGATCCTGAGATGCAAAAAGATGTGGAAATGCTTGAGTGGGCGCAACGCCGCCTAACTAAGATGATTCTTGGATTTTGACAGATCATATGAGGACGGATTGAGGATATTAGATTTGCAGCCACTGGAAATTCTTAGATTGAAGGCTGAACTGATACAGGATCTTTCTAAACGAATATAAAACTGCTTTGACAATGTTAAAGTTGACTCATTCATTCAGCTTGTTAACTCATTTAGTAGGATAAGAAACTATGTATTCAAGCTAGACTTAACTTGTAAAACTAACATAGCGAAAAATCTTTTCAGATACAAACTATTTCGTCATTGAAATCGGTTGCCTGAAAAGATAGGATAGAGTGATGCTATTATGTTTAAAAATTTCTTAGATAAGTACTTTTGATATATTACTTTTATTTGTAGACTGCACAGTCTACAATAATTCATTGCTGGCTCTAATGAACTTACAAACTATTATAAGCAAAACCATCAAAATAAGGGAACTGTTGACTACAATCAACCACGGGAACAGGCAGGGCTCAGAACTACCTAGAGTATTTATGATAAACTGAAGACTGGTAACAATTATTTCAGGCTATAAATGAATGCAAAGTGACCGAAAGAAAAAATGTTGCTATTATATTAGGAAAATGAAAAATTACAAAGCGCCGGGTATCGATAAACTCTATCTGATCCACTTGTAACAGTAAACTTCAGTTAAAAGGCTTAAAGACTGATCTCGGAATTTATTTTAGCTCATATCCTTTACTTCGGTCGGTGGTAAACCTTTGAAGTCATTGGTCAAGATAGGAATGTGGACAATGTGGAGGTAAATGACATAATAAATGACACAGAACAGATTTCGAAACGGATGTTGAGTCTTAACAAGTTTGTTTTTATTTTTTTCACGAACTGATCACAACGTTTGACCTTTATAAGGTTGTAGATGTAATTTATCTCGATTTTAAAAGGATTTTTAACATCAATTCTTATAAAAAAATCTCTTGATAAAGCTAAATCAATGAATTGAAGATAGACTGGAAAACCACGGGCAGAGATTTTCTGTTAATGGGTATAGTTCATTATGGGCATGGGTATATATAAAGAATCTTGGTATGGATATATGTTGTACAATTAAAATAAATGATGATTATACGAAACTAAATTACTATTGGAATATCTTAGTTACTGAAAGCTTGCAAATCATGGATTGAGTTGGCAATTCGTCTGGAAGATGTCAGAGACAATTCAACTTGGGCAAGCGTAAAGTAATGTACTTATGTCATGATAATCTTCGAAGAGATTACAATATCGGTAGTCGAAGTTTAAACACAGTCAACATGGAAAAGGATTTCGGCTTTTTAATCTCGTGTGATCGAAAGTTTTCGAAATAATATCCCTGTAGCGGCACAAAAAGTCAATATGGTCCTAAAATAGTTAGCCTGACATTTTACATTTAAATCAAAAGATATTATTTCTGTATTTTAAGCGCTTGTAAGACCTCAATCTGTGTATGCGCTACAGTTCTGGTTTCTACATGCCTAAAGAATGTTGTATTATTGAAAACTGTTCAGCGTCGTAAGATGAATAACAAGTATCTCAATTTGCTTTCGCTGGAAGATAGGTATCTTCGCGGCAAACTTATTGAATTATTTAAAATACTAAACGGGTTTGCCCATATAAATTACGACTCAATATTTGAGATAGATAACCGATTGGGAACTAAAAATTACGGTTACCAACTACTAAGCAAAAGATGTAACACTGCGATAGCACAAATTTTCTTTTCTTCTAAAATAACACAGATGTTTGTCTAGGAATGTCGTCGAAAGTACTACAGTAAATATGTTTAGGAATATAATCGAAAAATAATACTTTAAATTATGAATATTAGTGAAAAAAGATTTGTGAAACTAAATCTTTAGCCACATCCTCTTTTTTTTACCATCCTGCACCTCGCCTATGAATTTCATCCTTTCTACTCCTTTTTGAACAAGCCTCGATTGGATTTTATGGTTTTTGCTCTCTTGTAATTTCGTAACTTTGCCTGTACATATATAATTGTAACATTATGTAGGCTTCACTCAGTCTGTTATAAATTAAAAAAAATTGGGCACACGGCATGTAAGCCCTCTGTCTTTCGAATTGTTGACAGGACTGGTTGCATTGTTAATGTCATCGTAATGACTAGAATCTAGAAGAATCTGAATTATCACAAGCCAATTCGGTGGTCGAAATGAAAATGAACTCTTTAAGGAGTAAAATTTAGGGAGAAGATAGAAGATTTGTGATACTTAAAGCACCTTGCGACTCGTGATGGGAGGCTAAAAAAAATCAGCGAAAGAAAAAAATTAGGCTGAAGAGGGAAGGTGGGGGTAGTCAAGCTTAGCTACCTCTTTAAGATAGACATAAAGAGCCGAAAGTGACATGTTAAACCGACCGGGCACTTCTGGAGAATGCATTGGACCCTTCCAAGGCGGCCATGTTTAGTGCCCTTCGGACACTTAATGGCATGCCGGTGAGTTTGACGTCGCATTCTAATACGAACTTCGAGAAAAAAGTGGTTTACGCGAGGAAACTCGTGGACTACTCCATAGATGACATCACCTTAGAGCTGGTTGACCATGGAGCGGTCAAGGTCGAACATGTGATGAGAAAACAGGAAGAGGTCTCGAGACAAACCCTACAACCTTGGTCACGTTTGACCATCATAGGGTCCCTGAGTTGGTACGTGGCGGTTGGTTTCGCTTCCGCCTGAGGGCATTCGTACCATTGCTGCTGAGGTGCTAATACTGCCACCGCTTTATGTAGATGTTCAAACTCAAGTTCACCCGAAGTGTTTGTAAGTTCCTCCAAGGCCGTACACGATAAGTCCCTATCGTGTATGGCTAAGTTTGTCAATTCCGGAGAGCCGCACCCTGCTTCTTCGAAGCAATGTGGTGCGTATATCTTGGAAAATTAAATCCTGGCCGTTCAGGTTATCGATCCTCTCTCATTCCGCAAGGCTAATGTCTTGGCCTTTCGCGCCTCGTCTAGAAACCGAGGTCTTCCCTTTCTAAAGCTTTACGGTTTTCCGTAAAGCGCAAAACGGCCGCAAGCTTCCACCAAGCAATACCCCTGAAGGTGGTCGTGAGGCCATCTTCCGGGGTTCTTAAATCCACCCCCCGAAAGAACAAGAGCGATAAAGTAGGTTCAGCTCATACAAACCCAGCTAAAACTGGGCTGGGTGGCTTGAAGAAGGTAGGTCCTCAATAGGAGGGACCTCTCCTCCCAAACCGTCCTGACTGTCAATGGTTTTGAGGTGGGGGGAGGAATAGAGTCGCATAGAAATCCCAACCTCCCCCGATAATTCCTCAAAGGTGGGAGCACCCGGTTGCCGAGGCTATTTTTTCTGCCTGGGTATTTGAATGGTAGAAACACCCTCTGGGAGAAATACATAAAAAAATAATCCCAGGGGACAGGTCTTTGCCGGTCTGATTGACCATCTGAAGATAAGTGTCATAAATGTGGAGGAGTTTTCGCATCACTATCAGAAAACCGCTTCTTTTTCCGGCCTTGATCTATCTCTATGTTCTCCGGATACACAGCCTGATTTTGGGTGGAAGTTAATCGATAACCTTCATTATAGTGATCACTTTCCAATTCAATTATAATTATTTGGCCCCTTGAGACATGAAAACGTTTCTAGTGGTGCTTGGAACGGGCACGGTTTTGCGCATTTCAGGAAATATATGATTTTTCTGCCCCAGTTAAGACGTTTAGGTCGGTGGATGATACCGTTGAGTTTGCTCCGGCAACCTCATCATTATAGGTTTAAACTATTGTTCCTAGAACGACTAGTCATTTTTTCATGTTGTCCGCTCCTTTGGTAGTCAGCTAAATGTAAAACTGCCTTCAGACAGCAACGATATACCTACATGCGCTATCAGCAACGCCCAACCGACTTCACTGTCAGTGAATTTCGTCGAGCTTGGGCAAGGTTCAGGTAAATTTTGAAACACGCCCGCCCCTATTCCTGGTTGGCATACATGTCTTCACTTCACGCGAAAACCACTCTAGCAGAGGTGTGGGAGCGAGTCAAAAGGATTCGGAGCAAGTTCACGCATGAGCCTCCTCCCGTACTCCAGGAGAACGGGACCGCAATCTCAGACCAATTTGTCTACATTCCCTTGTCGAGATGCTGCTCTGAAATCATTTAAGGGACGTCTTGATGTCGCTAAAGGCCGCCGACTGGACTTTACTTCCTGAGGCGGAGGACCCTTCAACGATAGGTATAGGTTGAGTGAGTTTCGCGGAAACTGCCCTTGGTCCAAACGATGTTCCGAATGTCATTTTGCGACACCTAGGTAAGCGAGGCATGGCCTTTCTGTTAGATTTGTTCAACATAATCTGGGTAGAGGGTATCCTCCCAGACTCGTGATGAATTGCTACTGTGTCAACTTTTCGCAAATTGTGGAGAGATCACTCTTTACCGGCTGGTTTCCCCCCGATATCTCTATCATCCTGCGTGTGCAAGTTAATGTACAACAAATTGGTAAATGATAGACTAACCTTTATTCATGACAGCGGAGGCAACCTATTTCGCAGAGTGCGGTTTCAGGAAGTTCCATTCCACGTCGTATGCTCTGCCACGATATGAAAACATTGTCTGTCACTCCTTTCCTCATAGATAGAAATATACCAAAGGATTTTTCAATTTTAAAAAGGCCTCTGATAGCGTATTGTGATACGGTAACATTGAGACTCTCCACACGATCGGGGCAAGAGGACGCCACCCAATCTTTACTGCTGAATTTCTGTGAGATCGTTGATTTTACTTACGGGTGGAGGGGGGGCCGTCTCTCGTAAAATGGAGCAAGAGCACATGCCACAAGGAAGTATCCTTAGTGTCACATTCTTTGCCTCGAGCTTCAACGGTAACACCTCACTGCTTCCGCAAGATATTTCCCTTACGCTCTACGTTGAAGATCTCTTTTGTTGCGGCCGAGATATCAAGTTTGGAGTGTTTACTCAATCAGGTATTGAACCGCATCTCTGGTTATATGGTTATAGCAAAGCGCACAGGTTTCGGTGTTCTTTGGCAAGAACAAAGGTGGTGCATTTCTTTCGTCGCCCACGACTTCATTCTCCTTGACTTGTTCATAAACGGGGTTCGCCTTAAAGTTGTGGAATCGCACCGCATCCATGGTCTTATTTCGACCGACACCTCACCAAGGAACCTCATATCCGGAGCCTTACTGTATTTTGTATCCGCGCCATGAACATTCTTCGTTATGTGCCATTCAGCACCTGAGATGTTAATTGGGCTACTGCCTTACTTTTCTATCGTTTCTTTGTTCGATATAAGCTTGAGTACGGATGCGAGTTCTACTCATCCGATTCCGAGCGTATATTGTGAAAGGTGGAGTCAATCCACTACAATAATCTATGTCTGGCAACTGTTGCTTTCAACACTTTCCCCAAGTAGAAAAGTGTTGTCGATGCTGGGGAGAGTCCACTCGTTCTGCTCTGTTCATTGCCAATTACGCGCTTGTACGCGCGGGCCCGGTGCCTCCATTAGTCAAAAGCAGATCTCAATGCATCCACGGCCAAACTAGACGGTGCTTATACTGCCGAGAGATGCTAGTCGTACCGTTAGCCTTATGGATTTAGGCCCAGGAAACTCATTCGATTGGTCGCCGTAGCCCATGTTCCGATGGTGACTCTGGTTTTGCCCAGGAGGCCACACTAGATGATACCACTGATGGCTATTTGTCACCATGTTTTTGCTCCTAAACATTCCACAACGCAGGGACTATTGCGTTCTGTCTTTTTGAAGTACACTTCGTATCACAGTAGATCCATGCTAGTGTACACCTGTGGAAGCAAGTCCTAGTAGGTGGTCGGCTTCCACGCCGTCTCTCCTCTGTTTGAAGTCATGAGGCGTCTGTCTTTATGGTTGGATTGGTTGCAATACAACGCGTCGTTTCCAGTTTGGATACGGGTTTGTGATCTATAGCGACTCAAAAAGCGCCCTGAGTGCTCTCTGGGATTTGGAATCTTGCCTCCTTCTCGATTCGTGGTATGCTTGCCGGCACGGCTGCCGCGAGCCGGGTAGATGGCAAGAATTTATTCTGCTAGGTTTCTAGACAAATGAGAATTGCGAGGAGTGAGCGGGCCAATGAGAGCGCCAAAGAACCCAATAGGACTTAGGCATCCAGACCAAAATTTCGTTCTTACTCACGCCGACTACCTGGCAGAAGTCAGGGTTACCCTCCGGGCTGCCATTGCCATTGCGCCGCGACTGTTCCAAAAAACATAACTCCCAATGCCGCGATAGCTACAGGTAGGTATTTGTCGTCTTTGAAGTGGGCCCATTCGCGGGACAAACCGCCATTTGATGAAGCGCTCACCTGCACCAAAAAGTCCCATTTAGGTGACCTTCGCGCACGTTACCTGCCCAGGTATTAGGACGAGCGAGGTTGCTACTGCTTGTCCCTTATACTTAGGATGAGTTCGTGTACACAGACTTACTCGTGGACTATCTGACCTTTTGGAGGAGGCTGGTTTCCTCCATTTTATTTTACTCTCTGTAGTAATCAGTGATTAATCTTGCGCCGGGGGGAGGCGGGCTTCCCCTTACGCCACAACGTGTTTCTTTCTTCTTGCTTCTTCTGTTTTGAGCCTTAATTTTTGTGTGTGTGTTATAGTGTCTGATGTAAGATATTTAAACTATCCAACATTATCCTTTGAGATGATTACCGCGACCTATGCCTTAGTTGGCAGCCGCCAGTTTAGCGCTGAAAAAACTTATCCTTTTCATGGTGATCAAAGTAACCCAGTTGACCTCCCGCGAGACTTTACCACACCATAGCAGTCAAACCTTTCTTGGGGTATAGGCACCTCCCTGTTTCTATCTTATGCTACGGGGCACGTTTTTCTTCCGCTTCATGAAGCGGTGTAATGGAAGCAAGGAAGAAAAGAACTAGAACAGGGGGGGGGGGAGTTGCCCTGCTCTCGGGCTTAATTGATTTGATTCTCAAAGTGTAAATACAATCGGAGGGGTACCAGGGGATAAAAGAAAGAGAAGTGCCTCGGAAGAGTTAGAACTAGAGAGAGAGAAAGAGAGAGAGAGTTAGAGAGAGAAAAGAGAGAGAGAAAGAGAGAGTTAGAGAGAGAGAGAGTTAGAGAGAGAAAAGAGAGAGTTAGAGGGAGAGGGAGAGAGAGTTAGAGAGAGAAAAGAGAGAGGGAGAGTTAGAGGGGGAAAGAGAGAGAGTTACATAGAGTTACATAGATACACAGATCACACGGGCCTTACGGCCCAGACTAAGGTGATATGGCCTTAAATCTACTGCCACTTACACATAGAATAGTAGAAGTAAAGGATAGAAAAGTTTTAGAGTTAGAGTTAGAGAGAGAGAGAGAGAGAGAGAGAGAGAGAGAGAGAGAAAGAAATTTAGCTAGGAAAGGCTCTTCCTCTTTTCATATTTGTCTGAGTGATTTAAGGGAACAAGGTAAATCAATCTGAGGTTCTGTTTATGACACACTATGGAAGCTTATTGAAACGTCCTGAGACTGCAATTCCTCTCGGCGATACCGACAACTGAATTGAATAAGGGCACAAGGGACAAATCTCGACGCCTTCTTCGTCCAGAGATGAAATCTACCTGCGAAAATTGATTTGCTCCAACACGACCCGATTTATCTTTCATTCCTGGAATTTTAAAGGAAAGAGACGGCGGCCAAAGGGTGGCTCGTGTCAACTGACGCAGAACTACACTGGTGAAATGTCTTTCTCTTTTCCTTTCACTTTTTTTCACCGTTCCCGAAGGAATTGGGGTCCTAAAAATAATTTTATTAGTAAACGCATCCTTAAATATTAGAGCAATATATGTATGTGTCATTAATGTTATTATAAATTGCTCTATATGTGGTAAGGTAAAGAAGTATTGAGGAATTGGATATGTGCACTCCCTGTCTTTCTTTTTAAGGATCGAAGAAATTTCTAAGTAATAAATATGCTGCTGTTAAGAAAGGAACTGATTGGCCTATAATGTTTAAATTATTATCAGTCACCTTTTTTAAGAAGAGGAAAACATAAAGCAAGCGTTGGAGGATGACATTGTAATATTACTGTGCATTAAATATTTTAAAAACTGATTAGCTATAGTTGATCAACAGGGGGTAAACCCCCCACTTTTCTCTTTTCATGCTCTTAAGTAAGTGCAAAATTTCTTTCTTCCATACTGGTGGAACTTCCTCCTCATTTAGTGAAAGGTCGTTTCATGGCGTATTGTGGTCACTCTCATCTTTCTATAACTTTAAATTATCACTTCTCTGAGTTTCTTTCTCTGTTTATGTTTAAGTATGGTCATTTGATGCGTGCCAATTTTCAAGCGTTATTTTATCTCTTTCACTTGTAGGTTTTCTCTGATTTTTGTTATTTGGGGGGGTTTTCTTTTTTGTTTTGTTTTTAAATTATCTTGTTTAGTTCAGTAAATTCGTTATTTTCCCTAATTGTTCGATTTGATCTTTTGTGTCTCAGTTTTTGCTATTTCTCCAAACCTTTCTTTCGTAGCGTCACTTATTTTTGCAATATATAACTATTCCTTATTTTGTTTGCCAAATAGTTTTAAAATAATTTTTGTTATTTTATTATTGCTGTTTCTAGATAAAGATTTTCTCTGGCGAGTAGGCAAAAAATTGTTTTCAAGTTTAAATTGGGAGGAATTTTATTACATTTAGTTAATTTAATTACTTTTAATTACTCCAAATGCTGGTTTCCTTCTCTATATCCATTAATGAGTCCTACATAAACGTCCTAGTCTTCTATTTAGAGAGATTGGGGTGTGTAATATTAATTATAGGAAATACATCTTTGGTATTTTAATTACGAGTTTAATTAATTTATCAAAAAATCCTCTAATTTCTTGTAAATTATGCTGCTATATTTTGGGAATGAGGCAGCCTTCGCCTCTACTATGCGTTACTTCTATATTTATAAGGGCGTTGGTCACCTTTTTGGAATCGTTTTGTCCCTTTACTTAATATATTACGTAAAAAAATGGTGAATATCTTGAACGATTTGGTCGGTAGTTTCCAGCCGTGCCACGTCCCCTTTTTTTGTGGATCGTGCTGACGTTGGCCATACGTCAGTCCGTAGTAAATTCAACACTATCGAGTGACGCAATCTTCTGGTTTCCAGAGAAAAGAGCCTCAAAGCCCTGAGACACTTCTGGTAACCCATGTGTCTAATTGCAGGAACAAGTTTCGTTGCTCGTGCCCGAACACGTCCATCCTCAAGTTCAGCGACCAAAATGGAGGGTGTGTTCCAGTTGGGGACGAGCTAGAGAATTGTAAAGTGACAAGACTATTTTTTTGTTCTGGTAACCAACGTGTTTTATGATGTAACCTAATAGCTTTTGTGCCTTCTTTTCTACCTCAATACACCGTTTTGAAGACTTGAGGCGGTCGCTACTAATAAAAACACCCACAATTTTTTTCCAATTCTGTACTTGCTATGTCATGACCCAGAAGAGAATAGTCTGACCTCTGGTTTGCATGCCAGATATGCATAATCCTGCACTTATCCAGATTAAATGGCATCAGCCACTTCTCAGGCAACTCTCCCACTTTCTATAAATCTGACCTAAAGAGTTTCTGCACTTTCAGGTGTTGTGACATTTACTCTAAATTAAGTGTTATCCTCAAATTACCTTTGCGGATCACAATTCCAACAGCTATATCATTGGTATAGATAATGAAGATGAGCGGACCCAATACAGATCCTTGGGGTACCCCACTTGAAACAGGAGACCAGCTGGATGATACCCAATTTCTAACTACACGCTGTCTTCTATCTTTCAGCCAGGCTTCAATCCAATTTGACACTGCTCCTCTAAATCCTATAGCTCGAACTTTCAACATTAACCTCTTATGAGGTACTTTATCAAAGGCTTTCTGGAAGTCAGATAAAGTATGTCAATTGCACTATTCCTGTCATATTCTTGAAACATGACATGGAATAAATCTATCAGGTTGGTTAAACATGATCTGTGACGCCGAAATCCATGCTTCAAGTCAAATAACACGTTATTTCCCTCTTGAAACTCGACTACTGAATAAAAAATGGCATTTTCGAGTATCTTCCCTACTATAGAAGTAAGGCTGATAGGTCGGTAATTCTCCGCAATATCGCGATCCCCTTTCTTAAAAATATGAGTGAGGTTTGCCTCCCGCCAGTCACTAAGCACTTCTGTCCTCAGAGACTCAGTGAAGATCTCCAATAGGTGGGGAGCTACCTGCTCGCGAACCTCCCACATTATCTAGGTGAGAAATCCGTCAGAACCGGTAGGCTTGTTTGCGCGAAGTTTGTCTGGTCTGGCTAAGATTTCGATGTTCGTACACTGAATATTCTCCATGGAGTCTTCCTCATATACCAGAATTGGTTCAGGGATTGCCCTCTACTTCCTTAGTGAATACTGAAGAGAAGTGTGCGTTGAGAATATCAGCCATCTCAAGGTCTGTTTTCTTAAGCGTACCACCACAGTCACGCAAAGGACCAATTTTATTTCAAATAGGCTTCCTGCTGTTTACGTAGCTAAACAATTCTTGGGGTTAGCCTTGCAAGATGCAGTCACCCTCTGCTCTTCATTCTTCATCACGTTTTGCTGCTTCTATCATTCTTTTAATTCGCTTGCGCTAGAGGATGTATTCTTGATGGGCCAAACCGCTACGGTTTGCCTTATAACGGTGATAAGAAGCTTTTCTCTCTCTAATCGCTCTTCCTATCTCGTGTGTACACGACGATTAAAAGTATATATGGTGTTGTAGTCATTACTTTACGAGGAAGCCCATCCCATAAGTTGACGATTCGGTTAAAAAAAATAAATTCTTAAATTCGTCCCAGTTAAAATGTTTACCTATAATTTTGCAACCGTTTCCTCTTGTGTAATTTGACTGAAATATTTATGCGCTCAATACTGTTTATGCCTTTGAGATTTTTAAAGACCCGAATTAGGTCCCTTCTTTATCTATGCTGAGTTAACGGAAATAGATTTAGTTCTCTAAGTCGCTCTTCGTATGTTTTGTTCTTTAAATTTGGTATCATTTTGGTAAGCCTTCATTGGACTTGTTCTAATTTCGCTATATCTTTTTGGTAGTACAGCCACCAGGCTTGAACGCAGTATTCCAGAAGAGGACGGAGCAAGGAATTATAAAGAGTAAGGATTTTATTTTGGGAATTATACTCGAACACTCTACCAATGAATCCAATTATTTTATTTTCTTTCTTAAGGACTTCTGAACATTGCTGACTGGGTTTTAGGCCGCTCGATATTGTTACTCCTAGGTCCATCTCTGTCTACGCTTAAGAGTTGAGTACCATTTAGTGAGTAATTTGCCTTGCCGTTACGGTAAACGATGTGGAGTACTTTACATTTATCCGCGTTAATAGGCATTTGGCACGTTTGCACCCAGTTCGACAATTTGTCGAGATTGGTTTGCATTTCAATAATCTGTGCGTTAGTGAGTACTGAATTCGTAATTTTGGTGTCACCAGCAAACTTCGATATTATGCCTGAAAGGCCTTCGTCTAAGTCGTTAATATATAAAAGAAATATAACTGGTAGCAGAACAGACCCCTGAGGTACTCTGCTAGTGACCTCTGCCCATGTAGATGATTTTCCCTTTATAACTACGCGTTGCCTACGATTGCTCAGCTAGTCTTCTATCCACCTCGCTGTGGCGCTTTGAACTCCGTGCGCTTTTAACTTAGTAAACGTTTGTGGGCAACTTTATCGAAGGCATTTTGAAAGTCGAGGTAAACTATGTCCACTGCTTTACTCTTGTCATATTCATTAAAAATGTGATTAAAGAAGTCTGATAGATTCGTTAGGCAAGAGCGTTTATTACGAAAATCGTGTTGGGTGTGTCTAAATAGCTTTTTATCTTCCAAGTGGTTAACGAGTTCGCCGCATATAAGTGTTTCTAACAATTTGCAAAGGACTGAGGTTAAACTAATTTGGCGATAATTACTAGGGAGAGATTTACTGCCTCTTTTAAATAATGGTGTTACGTTAGCGAGCTTTCACTCATCGGGTATTGCTCCGGTCTGCGACGAATAATTTAAAAATAACGACAGCGGTTTGGCTAGCTCACTTTTGGCTTCCTCTAATACCCGATGTATCTCAATACCTCTCTTTCTGTAACGCTGATACTACTTAACGCCTCGCAGTTACTCGTACCTATTTGGACAGCTGCCGGTGTTGGTATGTCGCTAAGATCTTATGTAGTAAAAACTGATGTAAAGAATGTGTTTAAGATACAGCTCATTTGCTCTTCGTTCGTGGTAAAGTCTCAGTTCTCGTCAGTTAGCGGTCCGATATATGAAGTTGTTTCTATCTTTTGTCTTATATAACTATAAAACTCTTTCGTGTTGATTTTACTTTCATTCGCCACTTGTGATTGCAACGACTTTTCACACTTTTAGATGAACCTTTTGGATTTACGTCGTAAGTCTGTATACTTGGCGCGTTCTGTCTCATCGTCAGAAATTTTTAATATATTATGGGCGTTCCTCTTATCTCGTAAACGGTTAGCTATCTCACTACTCGACCACTTACTCGTAGGTTTATTTTTGTGTGGCGAACGTATATTTTTTAAAGATATACATTATTTCACCGCTTCGAAGTACGAACTAATAAAAAATGTCCATTTAGCGTTTATATAATTTTTGTCACGCAAACTGTTCCAGTCTTATTGCTTAAATTTTGCTCTGAACTTAATAAAATTCACTTATCTAAAGTCGGGGAGAGACAAATAGAGGGCCTATATTAGAAATCTTTCCGGAAGCAAAAGGCCGATATTTAAGTGGGTATCACAAGAGACATAAATGCTAAATTGAGCACGAGGATGCTCCTATATTCTGTCTTGTCATCTATAAGAGGCGACGTCATCCACAAACGCTGTAAAAAATGAATCCTGCTGAGCAATTTAGGAGATTAATAATAATGTCACATTAATAACATTAATACAATGGAAGGATTTGATATTATTACAATCACATTTAAGGATAGAAAAATGGAAAAGGGACTTTATTGGGGAACCCGAAATATCCGGTTATTATAAACTACTATATGAATGGAGGATTTGACCAAAATGAAGGATGTAAATATAAATATGGGCGCAGATGTTTTAGCTGTCGAAATCGTCCTAAATCGCAGAAAAATTACCTGAAACTGAGGGTGTTTAGATTGTTACAGGTAGCCGCTGATTGAAACTCCCTGGGTTTTATTTCCTTCCTACCATCTTTATTTTGATAAATTGAGACGACGATAGCACCGCCTACTTTAGGCTATTTCCGCCCAAAGTATTGATTTTTAAGGTAATTTCAAAATAGGGGGCTTCGCCCCCATACTCCTTACTTAATTATGGGAGTTGCACCCCCCAATTGTAAATAAACTAGTAATAATTCCTAATTCGAAAGTCTAACATTAGATTCTAATTCAAAAGGCGATTGCTAGATGTTCGGCCTCTAGTTTTCGACCGCGCTCCTTGACATCAGACATATAGGCCTCCGACTATTTAAATCAATCATATTTTACTAAAAAAGATTAATATGAAATGTCCATATCATATTTAAATTCAGAAAAAAATCCCTTCAAAATCATATATAATATGATGCGATTCCAATTAACGATGTGGCTACTGACTGCCAAGATGGCGGCCTTTCTCTTTTTTTGTCAGAAAAAGTAACAAAGTATCGATAAACTTAATTTCATCATAATTGAACCAAAACGGGAATTCCTATGTAATTTGATGAACTGAACAACATTTGTTCTATAACTTTTATTGATTCGAAGGCTCTAAAACCCTGGAAATGAGGGCGCCATCGTCGTCTCAATTTACCTTGATTTTACCCTTTTCTTTACAAGCTCTTTTGTTTGGACCTACTTTTTCCTGGAGGTCGGCGAATTTGATGCCTAGTCGCCGACCAGCCATCGTTCACTCATTCCTGGTGGGGTAGGACTCACTGGAGGGGGTTAACGCTTCACGCCCTCCTTGGCCCCAGGAGGGTGGGACCTCCCGGTAAAGGGGGGTTTCATGGGGACCATGTTGAAGCTGTCATCTAGAGAACCGCGCGCCCCATAACTCCAATACCTGAAGATTCGTTCCCTCCGGGCCCCAATGCGGCTACGTATGTTCTCCACACCTTCACTCCCTCTAACTTCACTGCCTTTCTAAAATCTAGGATTCACCTCGCCTCATTTCTTTGCCCCCGATATTACACCCTCGCCCCTCGCCCCCCGCCCCCTCCCTCAACCCTACCCCTCCCTTCTTTCGCCCTTGTGGTCTAAGGTTAAAGTCCCAGGTACAAACGAATGTCGCGGGATTTAATCGCCCCAAGGGGAGAGGGTGGGCCTGGAGGGCACAGGGAGTGGGGGTGGGGGTAGCCAGTTGTGGCCCCCTTTTGCGACCTCAGGGTTACACAGTCATCCCGGATAAGCCCCCCCCCCTTCTCCGATGACTCCCTAGTCGAGACCTATCTTTATCGGAACTTCTTCGAGCTCCGGTGGAAAGGGGGGGGGGGCGAAATCAGGGGTTCTGAGCCCTCGAGTCCTTCTTCAAAATTGGGCCACTCACTTCAGTGGGCGGCGGGGGGAGGGGGTCAAAATGGTTTGAACTCATCCCTCACTCGTAAATGGGTCTGAGGTGCGTGTAGAACCAGCCCGCCCCGACCCCTTCGTAAGGACGGGAAGTGTGGGGGTTGGGGGAACCGATCCCTCCTCTTCCCATCCTCATTCACTTCCCCCAACTTCACCACTTTCTTTAAAAAGTCTCCCGTCGTTGCTTCTCAATCTCTGCCTGACCGATCTACTGATGTCAGAGGGGTGAGGACCTCCCCTCGACTCCCACTTCGTGCCACATCATCCACCATACGCGTTTCCCTTTAACCTTCCACACTCCCTTTGTTATCGGCGCCGTTGCCCCCAATAAGGGGCGCTCTCTTTCCTCTTCACGTGCGGGGCGTGTCCAGGGGGAGGGGGCTTTGTTTCGGGGGTTGCGAGGCTCCGCGGTTCGGGGGGGGGAAAGGGCGTAGGGTGGGCGTGTCCATTGCTCGGGCTGCCTCGTCCCTCCTCTCTGTGCGGTCGGGAGCTCCGCTTTAAACACTACCCTCCCTCCAGTCCATAGTCCACCCTTCCCCTTCCCACAGCGACCGGGCGAGCGCGCCCCTCACAGCCACGACGAATTAATCGCACACATGCACTACGTCGTATTACTGGAAGGAGGGGTGCAAAGACACCCCCCTCCCCCCGACTGCTGTGCGGCAGAAGCGAAGAAGGAATGGGGGGGGGGGAGAAGAGAGACAAGAGAGAAGAACGAAATACAAAGACAGGACAACGTTTTGGCGAGCGACTGTCAAGCTCAGGGAAAGCTTGCGCGGACCCGAGGATGGGTAGAAAATGGCGCTAACTCTTAGAAAGAAGCACCTTGATCAAGATGAGCCTTGAACTAAGTTGCTCTTCGACACTTCGGTAGAGAAGAGGTAGTGGGACCAACGGGGATTCGATCAGTCTCAGACAGTTCAGAAGTTGGAGCTGTATACAAGCCAGACCAGACGGTACCACCAATTACAAACCAAACACCACTAACCAGTAGCAAAACCACACCAAATTGCCTCAGGGTACCTTACCTTAATCCTCCTCTCAATGAAACGATTATTTATATCATAATTACTTATGGCAGTCCATTATTAAAAAAAATGAGGTTGAAATTCATGTCGGGCTCTTGGACAAAGCGATCCTGTTCTCCTACTGCATTGCTGCGCCGATGAACGCCATCTTAATTTAGAGGAATTAATGGTTATATTGGGAGCAGGCTCAGCGTCAGGGGCCTACTTCCAATTACACTTTTCTGCAGCACACAAAGCCTTAGTATCTAATAAGAATGTTCATTGTAGTGCTTGGAGATGGAGCGTATAATTGGTTCATCATTTAGTATAATGAATCGGTGCTCCCTGAATTAGCATTCATTGTGATCCGAGTGTAACGTACCTTGAGTGCCAGAGTCTCCTTGGGCAGCCCCCATTCCTTAGTCAAGCCAAGGAGAGACAGGAAGTTCGAACAAGTGCGCTCCTCTTAATGTCATATTAGGTCTTCAGAAAATGGCCTTTTATTTATAACGTCGTGATTAAAACGTCTTCAGGAAAATCATTGCCAATTTGACGCACTTAATCATCGTTATTTCGTTCTCACTTGGTCGTGTCTTCTTGAAGCAGGACTTTCATGTTGCCATGTCACAGCGAATGGAGTTTCTTCTAAACTTGAATTAGCCCCTCTTTCCCTCCCGCCCTTCCTTCCTTCCTTTTTCAAAATGTCCGTTAATTTGTCTGTTATGTGAGAAATTAATTACATGGCGCAACTCCCAACTGTTTCAGGCATTATTACATCCCTCCGTTAATAGGTATGAGAGGAATTGCGATGGATACCGGCTGTTTTGGGCTAAATTTGGCGGTTTGCATAACAGAACCCCCTCTGAAATATCTAAGCCAAAATAAATGTAATTTAAAAAAATAAACTAGATTATAGCTGGGAGATAACTCGGCAACACCTTCTACCACGGCCTCAAGACTGCCTCGGAACCTACAGCCATCTGAAGGTTCCAGGTTCAAACATCTCCTTGTTCTTGGCCACCAGCTCGTTTTTGATGTTACAGGCACAACGGTTGTTCTCTTTCTAAACAGCGTCCCACATATAGGAATTCTTGGGATTAAAATCGGAGGAATTAGGAGGCAAGAACGTGGGAATTGGTCAAGTATAAAATTTCCGACAACAATTTCTGAATCCCCTTTGAGTAATATTATTCTCCCACCTTTAAAAAGAGTATTTTTGCAGAGTAAACGAGCCGTTACTCTGCCCCCCTCCCCCCTTCCCGACCTCTCCCTCGTTTGACTCGCCTGCCAGGTTCCCGTGAAATTCACACCAAAGCTTCCTCCCGGTTGTCTCAAACTCCCTCTGGTCGGGAGGCTGATTTGTAGCCTCGCCGTGAACTGCGTTTATGGCCACTGTCGCCCGTCTGGCTACTGATCCCAGCCGTTGACACTTTCTCGTAAGGAGGCGCTTGATTCATTACGCCGAAGACGAGGGTTAAGAAAGTTTCAATCTCTCTCTCTGTTTTGTATAGCTCCGGGTATATATGCCCACGCTCGAGGCTGACGGATAAGGTTCTACCCTGCTGGGTAGGTTCTACCCTGCGAGTAAAAAACTAAAATTGCACTTATACAAAGCACTCGTGCGTCCCATTCTCACGTACGCCCCGCTGTCACTCGTAGCTGCGAGCGACACCTGGAAGCGAAAGGCTCAGCGCATTCAGAACTCTGCTCTGAAGCGCGCTTGCCATTCGCCGCTGTACTCGAGAATGGACGCACTACACAACAACAACAAACTAACTCCTCTCAACACTTACGCTCACACCAGACTTACAAAACAACTCGAAAAACTCACCACAGACCCACTTTACACCTCGCTCACTGACCTATCTACTCTCGCTGTCCTTTTCTTAAATATTTTCCGCAACGCTCCTCTCTGACTACCTGACCACAGTATCACACAGCGGTCCCTCTCTGTTCTTTCTATACACAAAAGTCAAGTCTGACGGATAGATTTGGTTAGACGAGACTTCCCCGAAAGGATTGCACTTCAACGAGCTCTCTCCCAAGAAGTGTGAGTGACACGCAAGCCACTGAAGAGCTGGACATCATCCCCTGCGTCTTCGGGTCGAGGAGTAGAGTCTCGTAAGGCAACGTCAGCCTTTCTCATTCGCCTTCGGATCTAGGATCCGCGAAGCCGTCCTCCGAATTTCGTCTGGTGACCTCTTAGGACAAGAGGCTCATTAGCTCGCTCAAGCCGAGTGTGGAGAAGTCATCTCCTTCCCCCTTCGAAGTTCGTTCGGTGACTAGGACAAGAGGCCCGCATCTGGTAACCTCTTACGACAAGAGGCACATTAGCTCACTAAAGCCGAGCGTGGAGAAGGCACCCCCCTCCGCTTCGAAGTTCGTTCGGTAACCCCCTGAGGAAAGGAGGCCCGTATCTCGCAAACGCGAGTTCGATAAGAGTAGCCCCACCCACTGTGGGTTCCGTGGCTACCCTCCTGTGAGTAATCAAAGTCACCAAGACCTCCCCCTGTTTGTCCCACCTTACCCTCGAGTTCAAAGGAAGTAAACCATTCATTAACCCCAATCTCCCATAATAACCATTCCCTAACTACGGTTACCTAACTAGTATTCGGAACTTAAGTCCGTCTCATTTTATGTACCATTTATATATATATATATTATTTATTGTGTCCCCTTTTAGTCGTATGTATTAAAAGTCTATTTTTGTCATGATGTTTGTTAGATTCCTTGGTTCAGCAGCTACCGCTATCTATTAAATCGCACTCTTAGAAACAATAACAGTTGTCGTCTTGCTTGGCCTACCTTTGTGCCTGTGTGCGCATATTCACGTACACTTGGCCATACCTCGACAGGCCTTCCAGCAGCACCCCAGTCCAGCCAAAGTTTGAGCACAATAACCAGCAGCTTCATATAGCCCTATAAATTCAACCTAAGACCTTGCGCTAAAATTTGAGGCAGCATGGCGACCCCCTGCCTGGAGACACACATACACATACCATCACAGTTGGGGGAAGGTCTCATGGATTGTAGGCAAGCCACCTCTGGTTCAGGGTGTTGTGAAATTGGTCCAGGGAGAATTATTTTTCTTCTAGGAAGAACAAGATCGTCTCCTGCTCAACAACATATTTCAGCTCGTTCAGTAGCTTGTTTGACTTTATCCAGCAATTCTCCTTGGCCTTAGCTTTCAAATTTGTCCCTTGAGCCTCTTGTACGAGTGGTAGCGAAGTTCTTCATTCAGGGCGAGCTTAAGATTGGTGACTCCAAGACCCATCTCTCTCACTACGACCCGGTTTCTCTTGCTCGGATCTTCCATTCCCTTATCCTGCAGTTATTAGATGAATTCTCGCATGGTGACGCAGTCAGAACACCTGCTCTGTGTCCCCTTGTGCTGGTCAAGGCTTTGTAGTCTCAGTTGCTTCTGTCTATACCATGTTTTACAGGCTTAACAGTTTTTTATAGAACATTCAACAGCAGTCATAACGTCGATATTTTGTTACCCCGCTCGAATCATCATGATACAGGTAACACTTTTCCAATATTCAGAAGGCTTTCCCTTCTCCATGTAAGCTATCTTTTTAGCAATAAATCTTTATCTGCTATGCAACGCCGTTGACTGTTTCCCGATACTTCAACCTGTTCCTGAAAAAAAGAGGTATTAAAAATTGTAAAATTTAGCCCGAACACCTTGCATTTTAAGTGAGGATCAGGAAGGTGCTTAGAGAAAATTAGTCTAATTTAATCCTTTTGTTCCTAATTGAATTTTCCATGAATATTCGATCAGTTGATTTACGTTCTGCGATGCCATAACAGCTGGTGTAATTTTAAGGGTGGAGAAGCTGAAATCATCAGAACATAAGTTTCGATTTCTGGATCCAATTTGATGAAATATACATCCTTTATTGAATTTCCTCTTACCTTCCCCCTAACCTATTATATTAATATACAAGCTTATCAATGTCGGTTTTCATTTCCATTTTGTTATCTTCAGTCACCTTTTCTCCACTCATCCGATTTGGCAAAGAAACAACCCCGTTAAACAAGTTCGGTCATAGAGAATTGTGTATGTTCCCTATTTTATTTTAACCTCAAACTAGTGAGGAAGGAATAAAGAAAGGTTCAACAACTTTTTTTAAATGTTTCAAAAATAAAGAAACTTATCTTTTAAAGATAAGAGAGATATAGAGAAAGAGAGCATGGATACCAGTATATTCTCGCTTTTACAATTCCAAAGAGTAACGCCATGAATTAATTTTTGCAATGAATAGAAACCATGCCTTGAAGTGGTTTTGTTTTTTTAGAATACATATTTTTTAAAACAGGAAGTGAACCACGTTCATTTCAGCTACTAATAATGCTCTTTCTATTAATAAATAATTATTTCCTCCCGTGTATCACAAACTCCAGCATTGTGTCAAAACTCTTTTAGGCGAAGAGCGGAAATTTAAGACGCGATTCCTATATGCGAGGGAAAAGAGAATTTGCGCAAACTGAAGAACGTCGCATATACCCCAGGAAATGAGGCAGCGGAAAAGAATTCCATAAATTCCATTCATTTTAGCCTCACGTCTAGGATTATAATTAATTGCACTAAAGAAGTTCAGCGGCAAATCCTTGGGTTCCCCCCCCGCCTTTTTTTCATAAGTGAGAGGTACAAACCAACTAAATCGCTTCAAGCGCTTGTTTAAAGATGAACCGACCGTAGCGATGCTGCTGAGAAGGTAAAAAGGGTGGCTTCAAGATCCTGCTCGAAACGAATAACTCTCTCATTCGTTCAAAGAATTTGAGTATTGAAACTTGACAGGATGATAGCAGTTGAGACAGGGTGCGCCTTTTAACTGTGACGAGTTTTAGAGATTTTTTTCTTAAATAAAACAATTTAAACACAATATATTCAAAGAGAGGGAAAAAAAGTAGGTAGAAAGTTAGTTTAGAGAAGTAGGTGAGCAGATGGGTAGAATGAGATGTAGAAATAGAGGTAGAAGGATAGGTATAAAGAAATAGGTATAATTAAATGCACATAAAGATTAGATTGACAATTTCACTCGTAGGTAGATTTCCTTGGATCCTCCCGCGAAGCCAATACCTCTAAAATCCTTGACGAAAACAACCTAAACCAAAACTTGTGCATTTTTTAAGCTCCTCGTCTCACAGGCTACCCCTAACTCGTCCCCCATCCGTCTGATGTGCCTTTTCTTTGTAAAGGTAGTTAATGTTCGCTATCGGATCTCGTCTTCGTCAGCCCCCAGGCACACTATATTCCACCTCCCAATCTCACTTCCCTCACCACGTTTCCCCTCAAGAGCTCGCCTCAATACTCCGCTCATCTAAAAAACCTGCTCTCCTCTTGACATGTTCCCACCCAGTCTCTATGTTCAATCCCTACCAGTCCTCCTATCACACCTACTAGGTATCTTCAACGCTTTCCTGTCGCTAAGTTCGGTGCCTTCTAAATTTAAACATGCCGATGGCCATCTGATTTTAAAGAAAAAAAATGACCCCAATAGACCTTCAAACTATCGTGCTACCTCTCAACATCCGATCCTTTCTCATGTTCTTGAGAGGGTAGTAGCTGCCCGCATCACTGAACACATGCCCTCCTCAAGCATCGACGAAACCTTTCAGTCCAGCTTCAAGGCAGGGCAGAGTTCGGAATCGGCTCGCCTGAACGGCTTTGCCACGAGGCCGACGCTGGGAGGCCTTCATTTCTGGTGCTTTTCGATCTCTCGGTAGCATTTGACATCTTTGACTACCCCGTTCTTCTCATCCTCCGCCCGCGTGACTTTCTGGGTGTCTCTGAAACTGCGTTTCTTCTTCTCTTGTCACCTCATATTCATTCTATTCACATCGGAGGAGGAGAGGGGGCGGGGGGTCTCGGCCAGCCGCTGTTCCTCAGGGTTATGTCTTGGCCGACTTTTTTCCTATCTACCTCCTTCCTCTTATTGACGCAAATATTTCTCCCTTCCTTCCCCAAACTCATTCGCAGGGATCGTCACTAATTTTCTTTTCGCATATGAGACGTTACTAAAATAGCTAAAGGATAACTTCCTCAAACACAACTATGACAAAACTGAGAGACTTTTAATGGGAAACTCAGCAAATGTCGCTCATTGGAAAAAAGTAGCCCCCTCACTCAATCAATGTGGTTCCCCGATCGCGTTCTCTGGCAACACTAAAAGGCTGGGTGCTTCCTTTGATAGTCCACTCGATTTCAAATCGCATCTTGCTAATATCAGCAAATCGTCTCTCTGCTTTCTCAGTAACCTCAGTCGTATCCGGTCCCCCTTTGACCGAAACAGTTTAGAGATTGCCACCCATGTCTTTGTTACTTCTCGCCTTGATTACTGTAACCCTCTTCTCACTTGAGCCCCCAACACTACAATTCGTACCCTTCAACTTGTCTAGAACTTTGCTGCTCAAGTTCTCCTCCGTCGAGTAGAGTTCTCGCGCCACACCCCCGTTCCGTGAACTGCATTGGCTGCCCATTAAAATTCGAATTACTTTAAAAGTCGTCCTCTTTACATTTAAACTCTTAAACAACGCAACTCCTCATTACTTGTCCTCCACTCTTGCTGTGCCCAGGCAACAAGGAGTCCTTCGTTCGGGAAGCGCCTTCTTGCTTTCGGTTCCTCCCACTCTTCTCCGCTGTATGGGCGCTCGTGCCTACTCTCTCTTTGCCGCTAAGCTGCGGAATAGTCTGCCTCATGGCATGCGGCCCTATTCCTCGCCCGGCGCTCTCAAGTGGGCTCTGAAATTCCATCTCTCCTGTCAGGCCTCTTCCTAGCCAATGGTCATCCGCCCTGCGAATAAATACATCAAGGTCTGGAAGAGTGCCACATAAAACTGTTACTATTATTATTATGATATTCCGGGATTTACTAATGACCGGTCTTCATTGTCGTAGGGGTTGTTGGGGGGGGGAATTGTATTTTGACACACACCAGCTATCATAAAACAAACACTTTGTAACCACAGGGAGGCTCCCGGTCGACATCATGGGTATGATCATATGAGTACCCCATCGACATGTTTCCAGAACAGAGGTGAAAGTGAGTATGTTGTGGTATGAAGACGGAAAGGGAAATTATATTGGTATTGTCATTGGTTGTCTGCTAATGTGGTGTTTAGGAGCCACTTACCTAGGCGGGAAATGGGTTCAGCTTCACCTCATTCGGCGGTCAGTCCCTCTCATATGCTGAAGTTTTATGTACGCGCTTGCCGGAATGAACCCTACACCTCGACGCTAGAAATCCAAACCCGTATCCACTAGGCTATCTAAAGCTCCACGTAACATAGGCAGCTACACATATATTTTTTCTTGAACCTGGCTTTATCGACGGATAAAATTGTTTAAATTGTATATTGTAGATGCATGATCTGACACAATCCTATGGATAACATGTTTATAAAGTGGTTGCATGATCTGATATAGTCCTGTGTGGGTGGGTTTTGACGGATGCCGATGACCTTTGATAGGCTGTGATAGAACGGGTTAAAAACGCGTTAGTTTCAACTCCTATCACATATTATTTTAAAACCACAATGCTCCCACGTGCATCTTCGCGTCGAAGCTTGGCGCCTTATCACAGCCACCGGATGTCAATGTTTAAACAAGGAGGTTATCGTCCCCCCGTTTGCCCCCATACGCCGATCTCGCCAGATTGAGTTAGGCTTATGGGCAGATAAGGCATTGTTCCCAGGCTCGGCTGTTCATTCCCTCGAAGCTCCCACTCCATTGTCCCCCACGCCAAGGCAGTGTCTCGACTATTTAGATGGAAACGTTACCACTAAGATCAGATTGGAGATCCAGATTTTCGTCACGAAACATCACCACGACCCTCTCTCCCTTTGTGCGCCAAGGGACCTCGACCTCGAGATTCACCATCACTTGTCCAGAAGAAGGATAATATCCCTTGAGTGCCAAAGGTTCGAGCCTTTCGTGACGCCAAGTCTTCAAGGCTTCCCACTCGTTGTTAAGATAGAGAACAACGTTAGAACAGCCATTGTTCTTTTGAATCCGTTCGCCAAGAAACGGTTCTCACCCTTTCCCCTTGTTGTTCAAGAAGAGAACAACATTAGAACAGCCATTGTTCTTGAGCTCGTAGACAAGAGACAGTTCTCACTCCCCCCCCTTTGTTCAGAAGAGAACAACGTAGAACAGCCATTGTTCACAAAGCCGTTCGTCGAGAACGGTTCTCATTCCTAAGACGCCACGTCAGGATCCTTTTATTCCCCTCTGTTCGGCTGGAACTCGCCAGCGGACCGAAAATTCCTTCACGTCGCCTTCCACTGCACCACTCGTATAAAGTTACGTAAGCCAAACGTCACCTTTGAGTAATTAAACCTTTTGTCAATTCTATCCTGTTCTTTAAATGGTTTAACGAACCATCACATCTCTTTAACTCTATATTTGTTTTACCTTTTTAAATCCTTTAATCCTCGGATTAGCCCGAGCCCCCACGACCCTTTCCATTCTCTGTTTATGTCAATATTTTTCGTCTTGTGTTTGTTGATAGTTATTATTAATAAAACTCTATTTTATTAATGATAGCAATATTATTATCCTTGAGCTCAGTTCCACTTCTTAAGCATATCGAAGTTACATAATATCGGCCGGCCAGACAATCACGCACTCTAAAGATAATTAAAGAAGTTCCCTCAACGAATAGTTATATATGGTATATCATCGGGAGTCCATTCTACGATATATATATATATATATATATATATATATATATATATATATATATATATATATATATATATATATATACTATTTAAATTTGGTATCAGGTGTGTAAGGTTTAACGCTATATCTTTGCCAACACTGGTCTCAGTCGAGTAAAGCATAGTGTTATTCGTTACAATATAGAGTATAGTAGTTCCCTTTTGTTTTAACGATTGCTAACCCCTTTTTTTAAACTTAAGAAGCTGGAGTAGCTCAAGTAACTGTGATAATAATTTGTTTGTGTTTTTTTTGTGATTTTAGTCAGTGGTTATTTAGATTGAGAAACCAAGTACGAATAGGTTAGTGCCCATATTTAGGTAGGCTGATTTTATAGAGGCATAATTCTTGTTGCAAGGAATTTTAGTTGGTTGACTAGTGCGCCCCCAAGTGCAAAGATGACTCAGTTCGAAATCTTTAAAGTGCAAGGAGAATCCTTGGGACTCTCCGGAAAAGAACTAATTGAGTACGTTCAAAAGGAGCAAAGAACAGAAAGAGAAAGAGAAATACAACGAGAAGAACGAGAGAGAGAAATACAACGAGAAGAACGAGAGAGAGAAATCCAACGAGAAGAAAGAGAAGAACGAAAAAGAGAAAGAGAGGAACGAATAAGACAAGCTGAGCTTCACCATCAGATTAAATTAGCTCGTGTTGAAGCAGAGATACAGTCCGCCAGTTCCCGTTCCGAAGCCCCCCCCCAATCTCTCACTAAAGCTCCCCAATTTCAAGGATGGAGAGGATTTCGGAGCATTTTTAGCCCACTTCGAAAAGATCCTCGAAATCAATAACATGGATCTGGAGGCTGAAGTTGTAGCCAGATTACTTCCCCTGTTAAATTGTAAATTGCGCGAAATTTTTATATCTTTACCATCTGAGTGTATAATTAACTACAGCACCTTAAAAGCTGAGTTATTGGCCGCTCATAATATGACTCCCGATTTCTACCGCCAAGAATTTCGAGGAGTTCGTATTAAACCCGGACAGACGTTCCGTCAATTCGGATACATTCTTTAGAGGAATTTTAAATTTTGGTTAGAATCCTCAAAGGTTGATCCGAACTACGAGTCCTTAACAGACTTCGTGTTGCGAGATCAATTTTGGCGTCTCTCCCGACGGAGATCCACGCGTTCGTCAAGGATCGTCGGTGCCAGACCTTTAAAGAATGTACCGAAGAAGCGGATGTCTATGCCACAATCCATAATTTATACCCAAAGGATAATCGAACTTCTCACCAATCCCCCTACAAGGAAAGAAGGAAGGATTCGCGCCCCTTTACAGGAAAGCCGACGAAGTTTCCGAGCCCCGTAAAACCCCAAAACTTCTTTCTCCAAAACCAACAACGGGACTCCAAATCTCCCGTTAAGATTTCTCCTCCATCTCTCTTCCCGAAGCGACCAATCATATGCTTCACCTGTGGTGTAGAAAACCACATGAGCTGGAATTGCCCCCAAAATTCTAGGCTTAAAAGCGGACCAGCCCACCAAGGTTACCAGATTAATGCAACCCCGGGCCCCCCGGTGGTGCAGACCCAAGCAGAAACTTCTCCATCACCGTCAGGCCACCAGGTAAATTTTGTTTTTGATAAAAGTTCATCGGGAACTTTGAAATTTGAGGAGGGCAGCGTGAACGGCTGTCGAGTATCAACTCTCGTCAGGGACACAGGATGTACGTGTTTCATCGTGTCCGACGAACTCCGCCCCCCAGTGGACCCTAACCACGAAAAATTTGCGGTGGTACATGACTACCTTGGGCGGGCGAACCAATTCCCCGTCGTTAGATGTTACCTGCAGTGTCAATATTATGATGGCTGGGCTGAAGTCATTTCAGCACCCATACAATTCTGTTCCGTGCTTATAGGACAGAGCCTCCAATTAAGTTTCGACCCGGTGTCTCAGGCCGCCCTTCCTCGAGGCCGAGATAAGAAAGAAGCCCAGGAGCCCGTCCCCATTAGAACCCCGATACCGTCCGATTTCTCGGAGACCCTTAACCAGGACTTTAGGACGGCACAAAAGGAGTGTGAATCACTAACACCCTTAGGTGATAAGGCCCAAGACAAGGACACGGAGACTGTTCGTGGACCCAAAGAAAAAAGGTACCCCCAACGCGCCCATGGAGATACGTTCGTAGTACTGGACGAAACATCGGCGCTTGAAGAAGATTACCCCGCCGAGTCCCTTAATGTAATACAGATAGTGTGCACCCAACCTGATGCCGATTACCCTCCTCCTTCCCTACCAGGCGAGTCTTTGGAACCCTCTGACCTGGATATTGACGCGCAGCTGACACCACATCAAAAGAGTCAGCTACAAGAACTAATTAAATGGAGTCACCATTTAACCACCCTATTAGCTCTTTTCGAGCGACTGCGCAAAAATGGCCTCACCATTGGCCCCAGCAAATGCCATTTTGCCCACGAAACCATAAAATATTTGAGTTTCAAAATAGGACAAACCAAGTTAGGTCCCCAAGAGAACAAGATTAAGGCAATCGCCGACATGCCCCTCCCGATTACAAAGAAGCAATTAAGATAGTTCCTAGGATCAGCTTCTCACTATCAGCGATTTGTTCCGAATTTCGCTGCAATTTCGGCCCCCCCCTCAGCCAACTTCAAAAAAAGAATTTTCCCGATCATTTACGTTGGAATGATGTCGCTGTTTCCCATTTTAATCAGCTCAAGAGTAAGTTCATTTCTGCCCCCATTTTAAAGTTGCCTAACCCGGAAAAATCCTTTGGGATTAAGACAGACGCGTCCAACGAGGGCATTGGAGGTGTACTCCTTCAATACGAGGATGACGGCACGAGTCATCCAGTTGCATATTCTAGTCGTCAATTATTACCACGCGAAAAGAGATATGCCACTATGGAAAAGGAAGCTCTATCAATTATCTGGGTCATAGACAAATTCAAGATGTAATTGATAGGTAAAGAATTTCAGATAGGAACCGACCACTGTCCGTTAGCCTATATTAGGAATGTGCGACACTCCAACGGCCGCATTATGCGCTGGAGTTTACTCTTGCAAGAGTATCAATTTAAAATAAATTATATAAAAGGTTCCGATAACCAGGTCGCTGACGCACTCAGTAGGAATGCGTTACCGAATAGCGTATAGTAATTGTATTCATAGGATTAGTATCTCCGTGTAGGTATATACCGTCTTGTACGACTTAAACTAAGATTCTCTTGTAATGTAATTAGTTAATGTATATGTCTGAATTTTGTAACGCTCAATGTCTATTTTTTTTGTATGTATATATATTTGTACCCATTAATTTACGTATAAATTATTTTGTCCCATATGTACTATATTTATATCATTTCATTGTTCCAGGCCTTTTTTTTTATTTAGTTTGTATTAAAGGTTATTTTCCCTTATAATCAAAAGATCAAAATAATCATATGTATAGAGGTAATACGAGTTAGGTGCAGGAAGGTACGGTTGGTACAAGAAAACGAGTTCCCCACAACGGAGCTCTATCGTTGTCCCTTCTCTCTTTTTTTTCGAAGTGACAACTTCCCCCGGAATGAAGGGGTGTGATAGAACGGGTTGAGGCCGCGTTAGTTTCAACTCCTATCACATATTATTTTAAAATCACGATGCTCCCACGTGCATCTTCGCGTCGAAGCTTGGCGCCTTATCACAGCCACCGGATGTCAATGTTTAAACAAGGAGGTTATCGTCCCCCCGTTCGCCCCCATACGCCGACCTCGCCAGATTGAGTTAGGCTTATTGGCAGATAAGGCATTGTTCCCAGGCTCGGCTGTTCATTCCCTCGAAGCTTCCACTCCATTGTCCCCCACGCCAAGGCAGTGTCTCGACTATTTAGATGGAAACGTTACCACTAGGATCAGATTGGAGATCCAGAGTTTCGTCGCGAAACATCACCACGACTTTCTCGTCCTTTGTGCGCCAAGGGACCTCGACCTCGAGATTCACTATCACTTGTCCAGAAGAAGGATAATATCCCTTGAGTGCCAAAGGTTCGAGCCTTTCGTGAGGCCAAGTCCTCAAGGCTTCCCCCTCGTTGTTCAGATAGAGAACAACGTAGAACAGCCATTGTTCTTTTAAATCCGTTCGCCAAGAAACGGTTCTCACCCTTCCCCCTTGTTGTTCAAGAAGAGAACAACATTAGAACAGCCATTGTTTTTGAGCCCGTAGACAAGAGACGGTTCTCACCCCCCCCTTTGTTCAGAAGAGAACAACGTAGAACAGCCATTTTTCTTCAAGCTGTTCGTCGAGAACGGTTCTCATTCCTAAGACGCCACGTCAGGATCCTTTTATTCCCCCCTCTTCGGCTGGAACTCGCCAGTGGACTGAAAATTCCTTCACGTCGCCTTCCACTGCACCACTCGTATAAAGTTACGTAAGCCAAACGTCACCTTTGAGTACTTAACCCTTTTGTCAATTCTATCCTGTTCTTTAAATGGTTTAGCGAACCATCCCATCTCTTTAACTCCATATTTGTTTTACCTTTTTAAATCCTTTAATCCTTGGATTAGCCCGAGCCCCCACGACCCTTTCCATTCTCTGTTTATGTCAATATTTTTCGTCTTGTGTATGTTGATATTTATTATTAATAAAACTCTATTTAATTAATGATAGCAATATTATTATCCTTTAGCTCAGTTCCACTTCTTAAGCATATCGAAGTTACATAATATCGGCCCGCCAGACAATCACGCACTCTAAAGATAATTAAAGAAGTTCCCTCAACGAATAGTTATATATGGTATATCGTCGGGAGTCCATTCTACGACATAGGCCTTTGTGGCTTTTGGCATCCGTGAAATTATGTTATGTTATGTTAGAGCCAATTGAATACAGTTATTGAATAAAACAAGGTGAAAAAAACAGTTCACTAAATCAAATAGAATAAAGCAAATGCTTTATAATGAAATAGCGTCTAACACAAGCCTATTTTATTGCATATTTCCCTGTGTTAGCGAAGTCTACTAATATTGTTCCTTGTCAGCACCCGGCATCGAACCCTCCTTCCCAGCTTATCCTCCCTCCCCTCCGCCCCCTCCGGCCCCTTTTTTCTGATCGAACTGATGCAACTTACGTTTACATATATGTCACCTCCATGTAAGTAAATAAATGTATATAAAGCAAAGGCATGTAGGTATCTCTGGTGTATGTAAATTTGACAGGTTATATGGCTCTTAAAATGACCCAATTTAAAAGGCCCGCCCTCCAGAGCGTTTGGAGGTGTAAGTGGGAGAAGGAGTGGGTGTGAAGAGGCAGATTTGAGCGCCCACACCGAGGCTTGTTTGAGCAGACGGCAAACCAGGGTGAAGTATTTTAGGTGTTTTCGGTTCCTGGTAACTCGGGGGGTGAGTCCTGGTGATGATGAGGTGGCAAAGGTTCGGTTGCCAGACTACAAAAAGTGTGAAAGCTGAGGGGAATGTTATGAACGAGCCGGGTGTTTTATGAAGATGGAGGATATGGAAGAGTATAGGAAAGTATGATGGTCTCTTTGCTTTTGCCCCATTCTATGGCACTGACGTATGACGCAACTTAGTGTAATGGGCTTGTGAACGTGATGATGGTGATAATATTCTCGCTCGTTTTTCAACTTTAACAAAGTTTTTATATTTTCAAGTTGAAGTAAAAGATACTTAATAATAAATAGTATGCCGCGTATTTTGTTGTGAAATTATTGCTTATAGCATATAAAAAAAATATATCGTATTTTGTTGCAAAAAGTAATCCTATTTTTCAATAAAACGAGGGCATTGACAGGTTTTCCTGAAATTATTTTCTGTTGTTTCACATCTTGGTCTATTTTTGTAGCCCTTTTGTTTGTTAATCTTTGCAAGATTGGCAGAGAATTCTCACGGCTTACTTTTATAGTCTCGTTTCTCAATCCTGCAATTAGCAACTACCTAGATGCTCTAAATTAAACGAAAGCAAAGGGAGCCTCAACATGGATTTGGCTTCAAGAGCGTAAAATTGCAAATAAAGTGTAATTATGTGATTCTGTGGTAGGAAGAATAAAGCAAAAATTGTTGATTGGGAACATCTGACTTTCCCCCAAAAAAAATCGTTGCAGAAAATGTATTAAAACTGAGACAGATAGTAAGATTTTAGTAACGAAATAAAATAAAAAAGAAAAACAGGCCAAACGTTGCAAATGGAGTTGCAGCAAAAAGAATGACCGAAATGTCCAGCGTTGTTTGTTTCAGGGCTGATTCCCTAGGGGCAGTCGAGGAAATTGTAGATTTAAATAACTATGTTGATTGACCTGAAAATAATTGTAAAAAGGTAGGATATTATTATTTTTAACTACACCAAAGCTAATTAAATGATGTATCATTCAGTGTATTGACGAACAATATCAGTGTTCCTGAAGACCAGGTAAGCAAGGTACAATTGACTCAATATTCCTTCAGGGTTCAACTCCTTGTCATAGACATTTTGAATAAAAAAATATGCAATCAATTCTATGGTCTTGGATTAATCTAGATATCAACCTCATAGAAAATCAATTGAAATTTGAGAGCAAATCGATTAATAAGATATCACGAATAAATTAACAGTAAAAGAAACATTAATTCCAGTTTGCACAGAAATATCGACACACAACATGCAACTCATCCATTCTATGCTGAATTGCATTTCTTCCCTAATAAAGGCTCTAGTGTGGTTTACACAATATTAGTACAGATATGAGTTTTTGAAAGATTTAATATAAGTTTATGGTCTCGTAATATTAGATTTGTTATCATTCATATGCACATATACAAATTTTACAAAATTTGTATGCATAATTTATAGGCATAAAAAATGTTTTTATTTTTATTACGAATAATATTTTAGGGCGACGCAAATGAAAAAAGTAACTGTTTTTAGGGTGTCTGCGATGTTACAGGTCGATAAAAGGTGTCAATATAATATTAAATACTCAGCTATGGTTTCGTACCTTTTCTTAATGTTTTTATTCTGCGACGATGAATTGTCTGAAGAAGCCATGGAACCTTCACGGCTAAAGGATTACATAAATCAAATCCATCCTGAAAAAGCTGACAAACAACTTACATTTTTAAAGAGCTCAGGGGAAGATAGAGTACAAGCACAATCACTAGTACATTCAAAAAGAACGTAAGCAAAACTTTAAGTGATTAGTTGACGCATACATATACTACAAATCTCTTTCCATATTGTCGAAGGTAGAATTCTATTCACAGATGGAGAAAACTTGATTTTCTGCTATTATAAAGAAGAGATTTCCACTTTCATATAGTATACCCTTCGCAGGTTCTAAAACTACCCCCCCCTTCCTCATCACCAATAACCTATTAGGAGAATCAATGAAATGACATGGATTTTGAGAAGCAGTTGTGTGATATTCGGCGAGAAAATCCTTTCCTTTTTAAAGATTTTTTGTTTTCCAAGTATTTGGACACAGAGACTAAAGGGTAAATCATTTTTAAATCACTTGAGAAAGACTTGAGTTTTAATTTTATTCTAGCTGCCGACATTATTGCTTGTGCCACCGATGGGACTCCATCCCTGGTTGGACGGTACCTTGGTTTCACTAAGCTGTTGAAGAAGTTAGCTCCACAAATGTTGACAGTCCATTGCGTGCTTGAACCTCATAATCGAGTGAGGGGGTAAATCAGCCCTTCCTCCAAAAGTAAATAAAAGAAAGGTCCATGCATCGAAGTAGCTAGTATTCAGACAACTCTGTAGAGACATTGCTGCAATTTTGAAGGTCTGCTGCTCCACAAAGAAGAACGCTGGCTCTTGAAAGGCAAATGTCTTTCCCGTTTAGGCGAACTGATGAGTACACTTTTAGAGTTTCTGGAGGGAGTTGATGCGAATCTCAGGAACAACTGTAATTAATTCAATGTGATATTATTAACTTGGCTTACATCTTACAGAGAAATGACCTAACGCGGGATCATGCAGATTTATAATCCGATGAAGGCTGACATGGAAATTAGATTCAGAGATCTTCAAAAGCCTTGCGTTTTGACTGATTGTGAAAGTCATTCAAAGCGGTTGTTACTAAATTTGAATTTGAGATTCAAGAGTAGGTTGTTGAGGTACGAAATGAGGATGAGCCTCAGGCAAACTTCTACAACTTCGGCTGGCGTCTTATGTGGGCAACACATTGGCAACGACTCACCATTCTTTGTAAAAAGAATTCACCTCCTTAGCATTGCATTTCTACCTAATATTTAATCGAACAGGGCTTCAGCCATGTCCTTTTCATTCATTCTAAACATCGTAAAAGACTGAATCTAGCAGATTCAGTTGCGCTGAGTATGAATCTGACTTATATCCGACCTTCAGTGAAAACATTGGCTAGAAAACCCTCAAGCGCAAGCCTTTCACTAGTACTTTTTGTATTATTTTTCTTATAACTAGCTGCTATCGCACATTATTTTTCTTTACGTTACCGCGTTTGTGTTTGTTTGAAAGTTGAAGAAAATTTCGCTCTGTGTAAATTAAGGATAAAGTTATTTAATTTCCAGGAAAGATTATCATGAAAGTATTTGAGTTTCCACGACTTAGGAATAGTATTTTCATGGTAGGGGGTTGAATGGTCTCGTCTGGTAGTTGAAAATGAGTTAGAACCATTGCTGTACATTTTTTTAAAATACTCAAGCCAGTTTTAAATACCGATACCTCCACAATATCACTTTTACACGATTCACTCCGCAAGGGTGGGGATAATGTAATAGGGTTAATCCTACTGCTATAACTGAAACCTAAGGAGCGGCTCGCCCATCCGAGCCCAGTGTTTCAAAATGAAAGGGAACCTCTCTCTCTTAGTTTCTTTTTTGCCTCTTTTAAATCTCCCATCATCTTTTCCACGCCTGGATAGGCCCAACATTGGGTGAAAGAGGACGTTAAACTTTATATAAAAATCTTTGTTTACATATAAAAGAATCAGGTAAAATATTTCATCGCCAGATCTAAGGAGAGATAATAGAGTTTTGTAAGGTATTTAATAAAAATCAATGACTATAATTAGCCAATTTGTACAAATTAATTGTGGACAGATTTCCCAATTTACTTACACTTATTCCAAGTAGTTTTGCATTTAGCGTATTTTTACAAGTTTAGAAAGCCTCTTCCCTTCTACCCTCGAACCGACTTAAAACGTTAATTTCGAGTTCTTTTTCTTCTAAATTTCCTACGACTTTTTGCATCACAATTTCTTAGAGATTACAAAATAAACGCACTTGCTCGAAACGTTGTTCTTCTACATAAAGGAAATCGGAAAAAATGATTCAGTTTGTTTTCGCCAACGGTTTCCTTTTATTAAAGATTCAATTTCGCCTATGAGTGTGTGTGTGTGTGTGTAACAATTTTATGTTCATTTCGTTTAATAAGACTGACAACTGGCACTCTCTGACACTCACTTTTCTGGCACCACTCTGATTACAGAATCTCTTGAACTTCTCGCTTGCGGAGAAAACATCTCACACAGATACATCACCTCAAAGTGTGCTTTAATGCAGGACCATAAACATTTCCTTTGCGGTGCTCCCGTAGGAGATCCAAGAGGAATTCTTAATTCCACCTTTGAAGTTCACGCAACTTTCGTTGAAAGAATTCACACAAAACAGCATCTTGTATCGGAATTTTTAACTCCGCATCCTGGTTTTCATATGGGCGGTGTTTTTTGGAGGTGCGAAGGAGAAAGTTAAATTGATGAAATATGTTGTTAGGCTTATTAGTTCCGTTAGCTTAGTTGGTAGAGCACTGGTCTAGATAACCACTAGTCTGAGGTTCGAGGCCTTTCCGGGTGGTGTTTTTTTCTCTTTGGTTTTCTCGGGGTCACATCCAGTAGAATCTCTTCTCTCTTGTTTCTCTCTTTTTTCTCAGTCTTATTAATCGATTTCTTCATCCCTTGCTTTCGACTTTATTGATATAGTTTACAATTTTTGTATTTTAATAAGAATTTAATTCATGTTTATTATGCATATTTTGAACTCATGGGATTATTATTTAATTTAGTTATTTTTTACGATATTAATCAATTTCTTATTAATAGATTTTCACCCATTTGCTTTCAACGGTTTAGGATTATATATTTCATTTTAACTTGTTGCTTTCGGTTATCATTTTCGACTCCTGTCATGTTTTTTATTGCTGTGTTTAGTTATTCTTATAAAAAAATAATTCTTTGTATTTGGAATTCGCTGATGATGGTCATCGTTAATGACCGAAACGTCCGGAAAATTAAATGTTCGTAACCATCACATATGTCTTCATATTCCTGCTACGAATAAGGTTCCCAAGGAACGACTCCATCGCTAATACATTGAGGAAGAGATACAATGAAGACGTTGTCCGCCGATTTTGCTGCTTAGAATCCACCTTCAAAAAACTTGAGAAGGCCAAACTGGATGTCCAATTTCTCTCAACATGTGAGAGCTATAGCTATGTTCCCTAGTTTCTGCGCTTCAAACCTTATCGATCTGCTCTAATGCAAGGCGAGCTCTATAAATCTTGGACATCTAAATTACTTTTGCAAGAGATTCGCCACAAGCAACGTCTCGTGTCTAAATTCTCTTCAGATATTACTCGTCTCTCATCGTCTCTTAAGTCTTCAGTTTCTCTGTTGGATTACACTTTTTTATATAGCTTCATACGTAGACAAGTTGATAAATATAATTCTGCTACCATTTGTCGCCAAAATCATAAACTATCGAACTTTGGTATAAATTTCAATTTAAACTGTTCTAGGGATGATGTCATCTCTAATTATTCCAACAAAGTTCTAACCCCTCAGGAAAAACGTATCTTGTCTCTGGGAATAGATTTTAGACTCCCGGTCTTTAAATTAGATTTCTATCGTTACTTTTTGTATTTAGAAAAACTGTGCCACCAACTTAATCCCCTCCCTATGTCAAAACCAGGATCCAATTTCATAGATGATATTAAGTATTTGGCCAATAGATTCTATTATAAATATAACAGCTTTAAAGTTTTCTGCCCTGTATTCAGTTTCAAAGATTTTAATATACATAATGTCCAACCTCCGTAAATATCATTTTATCGTGATATCCAAACCGGATAAAGGGAAAGGTGTGGTCATTTTGAATCGGTCTGATTATATTTCTAAAATGCAGAAGATTCTTTCGGACTCCTGTAAATTTCTTAAACTGGATAAAGATCCATTTAAATACATCTTGCAAATTGAAGACAAAATAAACAACTTTTTACGTTCTCTAAAAAAGAAAAATATTCTCTGTGATTTTTACAACCAACTGTTTTCTTCGGGTACATCGCCAGGTATTATCTATGGTTTACCAAAAACTCACAAGGTAGGATTACCTCTCCGTCCAATATTATCTGTCATTAACACCCCTAGCTTTAACTTAGCCAAGTTTCTAGTCCCCATAATTGAATCTCTCACTCGCAACGAATTCACTGTGAAAGATTCATTCGAATTTGTCAACTACGTTTCTCAATTTGATTTAAACCACTCGTTTATGACTTCAATCGATGTAGTCTTTATTTACAAATGTACCTGTCATGGGAACTTGCAAAATCATAACCGATACCCTTCTTCAAGTCCCTTTTTTCTACCTTAGTAAAATTGTCCGTTGAAAATACAGTGTTCATTTTTGGGGAGATTTTGTACATTCAACACGATGGAATGACCATGGGCTCTCCATTGGGTCCCAGCTTCGCTAATGCTTTTTTATCGTACCACGAAAAAAAATGGTTAAGGGACTGTCCGGTTGAATATAAACCGTTAGTGTTTAAAAGATTTATCAATGACTACTTCCTTATTTTTAAACACAAAGACCATGCCCCATTATTTTGAAATTATTTAAATCAACAACACCCTAATATTACATTTTCCATGGAGACAGAATTATAGACTAAAATCTCTTTTCTGGATATCTCTGTTTCAAAAGTTGGTTCTAAATTTAACACATCAGTTTAACAATTTTGGCACCCACTTCTTTAGTTGTACTCCTACTAATTTAAAACATTCTGCCATCATAAACAGTATACACAGAGCTTACAAAATCAGTTCAAATTTGTTTCACTTTCATTTTAATTTTTTCACTTTCATTTTAATTTTTTTTTCCAGACCACCTTTTTGACAGACTTACTTCCAATTTCTTATTTAAAATGTTCTCTCGCAAAACCCCTCTAATAACTGTCCCCAAACAAAAACTATTCTTAAAACTGTCTTATCTTCCACTTGACAAAAAATTCAACAAGGCTTTACTCTCGACTCTTAATAAATACTTTCCTTAGGGCAAGTTTCTCCTAATTAATTCTAATCCTCTTGCTGTCTATACTTTCCTTCGGCACAAAGAATCACTCCCATTATGCCTGCGTTCCTCCATTATTTATGAATTCACTTGTGCGACCTGCCAAAGTCGCTATGTAGGCCAAACAAGTCTACAATTAGGATGTAGGATCGCTAAGCATATCGGAGTATCATACAGAACCAACATTTCCATCTCCAAACCCGAATACTCCTCTATACGAGAACATTCACTAAAACATAACCACCCGCTTGACCCTAATTCCGTTAGTATACTCTCTGCTGCATCCTCTTCTCTGGATTTAAGAATTTTTGAATCACTTTACATTAAACAAATAAACCCAGAACTCAATGATTATTCATCATCCCTCAAATTATTCACTATATAGACAAATGTACAACCAACCACATCCCACTTAATAGTTTTCTTTCTGCTTAATTCTGTCCGTAATATCAGTTGATACTCCCAGCTTCACCGTAATAAGGTTAGTACTCGTGGAGAGAATTTTTTTTAATTTCTATTTTAGTTTGTCACTGTGATAGAACGGTCTGAGGCCGCTTAAATTCAGCCGCTATCACATGGTTGGAAACATTGCTACCCACGTGCATCTGCGAGAGCAAGCAGGGCGCGTTATGACCACCTGAGTCAATATTTAACCAAGGAGGTCATTCCCCCCCCCATCGTTTCGCCTCCATTCGTCGATCTCGCCAGATTGAGTTAGGCTTACGGGCAGATAAGGTATTTACCCAGGCACGACCAAGGCATTCCCACAAGCCTCCCACTTAATTGTCCCCTACGCCAAGGTGACGGCTCCGGGTACTTATACAATGGCATTTCCCAATAAGATCAGATCAGATCCAGATTATCTTCGCAAGACATCACGCCGATCCGGTCTCACCTTGTGCACTAGGAAGCTCTATCTCGAGAACCACCTTATTGTCCAGAAGAGGACAATATCCCTTGAGTGCCAAGGTTCGTGCCTTCGAGACGCTAAGTCAATAATGCCTCCCCTGTTGTTCAGAAAGAGAACAACGTTTGAACAGCCATTGTTCTTTGAGATCGTTGACAAGAGACGGTTCTCACCCTCCCCCCCTGCTGTTCAGAAAGAGAACAACGTTAGAACAGCCATTGTTCTTTGAGCCCGTTGACAAGAGACGGTTCTCACCCCCGCTGTTGTTCAGAAAGAGAACAACGTTAGAACAGCCATTGTTCTTCAAGCCCGTTCGTCAAGAAACGGTTCTCATTTCCAAGACATCACGTCAGGATAATTTAATTCCCCCTTTTTAGCGTTCTTCAAGAGAACGATTGGTTTCAATGATAACCTCCATTGTTCATCTAGAACATCCCCGATTTGCTGTCACAAAGATCGCTCGTATCTCCGAGTCCGACTTCGCTCTCACTCTTCAAAGGCAGTCCTTCCCCTTCGCTAAGGACAACCCCCGAAGATCCCTTCTGCTGGAACTCGCCAGTGGACCGAAGATTCCTACGCATCGTCTTCCTCTGCACAACAACTTTGAAATTACGTAAGCTGAGCATTACCTTTAATTATCTAACCTTCTGTCAACGCTATCCTGTGCTTTAAATGGTTTAGCGAACCATCCCTCCCCCCCTTTTATTTTTATTTGTTTACCTTTTTAAATCTCTCCAAATCTCAATCCTCGGATTAGTCAGATATTCCCACGACCCTTTCCATTCTCCGTTTATGTAAACATTTTCTTTTTGTGTGTTGTTGATAGTTTAATTAATAAAACTATATTTTATTAATGATAGCCATATTATTATCCTTGAACTCAGTTTCACTTCTTAAGCATATTGAAGATAAATAATTTCGGTCAATCAGATTACCATGCACTCGAAATATTAGGATAATTCCCTCAACGAATAGTTATATATGGTATATCGTCGAGAGTCTATTCTACGACAGTCACATTAATATGTAAATGATCTGGTTTATGATTGACTTTTCCTTAATTTGATGTTTTACTTGTCCTCTTTGGCCCCTCCATTATTGATTATTTAATATTTAACCTTTCGTGCCTTAGTCTACTCGTATTCATTTAATGTTCAATCGCTTAAAATTTAACTTTATTGAATTACTTGATTCGCTCCATCTATTAATATCCGCTTTGATTACATACCCCCTGATCTAACTTATTTTGGATTGTTCGCCCTGCCCTTAGAGTTCTTTCTTGCTGTGGTTTATAGTGGATTTCTTGTATTCCGCTTAATGCTTGATTCATGTTTATTATTCAAATTTGCTTCTCATGGGATGATTTAATCATTTTTGTCAGTCTTATTAATCGATTTCTTCATCCCTTGCTTTCGACTTTATTGATATAGTTTACAATTTTTGTATTTTAATAAGAATTAAATTCATGTTTATTATGCATATTTTGAACTCATGGGATTATTATTTAATTTAGTTATTTTTTATGATATTAATCAATTTCTTATTAATAGATTTTCACCCATTTGCTTCCAACAGTTTAGGATTATATATTTCATTTTAACTTCTTGCTTTCGTAAATCATTTTTGACTCCTCTCAGTTTTTTTATTGCTGTGTTTAGGTATTCTTATAAAAAAAGAATTCTTTGTATTTAGAATTCGCTGATGATGGTCATCGTTAATGACCGAAACGTCCGGAAAATTAAATGTTCGTAACCATCGCATATCTCTTCATATTCCTGCTACGAATAAGGTTCCCAAAGAACGACTCCATCACCAATATATATATATATATATATATATATATATATATATATATATATATATATATATATATATATATAGTATGTTTGTGCTTACAGCAAGCCGGATCTTCAGCAGGAAAAGGAGAGCAAGTACTGAATATAACATATATTGCCAACGTTTCGGGCTCTGGACCAATCTTCTAGACTAGAATATAAAAGATTTATATAAGAACAATTGCTTAACAATTCTGAGAACAATGATAATCAATGGCTAGTACATTTTTAGCCTAAAGCCATTAACAATCATTGTTCCCATAATTCTTAAGCCATTGTTTTCATATAAATCTTTAATATTCTAGCCTAGAAGTTGGGTCCAGAGCCAGAAATGTTGGCAATATATGTTATATTCAATACTTTCTCTGCATTTTCTGATATATATATATATATATATATATATATATATATATATATATATATATATATATATATATGTATATATATATTTATATATATATTTATATATATATTTATATATTTATATATATATATATATATATATATATATATATATATATATATATATATATAAAAAATATATATATATATATATATATATATATATATATATATATATATATATATATATATATATATATATATATATATATATATATATATATATTTATATATATATTTATATATATATTTATATATATATATATATATATATATATATATATATATATATATATATATATATATATATATATATATATATATATATATATATATATATATATATATATATATATATATATATATGAAATGAATAACTCACAGAGTAGCACGTGAGATTCGCAATGAATGCGATGTCCCGCAGGAGAAATGAAAAAGGTGCCTCCACTACTTTCGAACTTTCTTCAGTTTATTCTCAAGGATAACTACAAGAGAACATATTATGATAAAGTTATATATAAGCTAGTAAAAGATAAAGGACCGCCTTTAAGACAAGAAATTACCAATGAGGAAGTAGGAAAGGGATGGGTAAAAAAGTCAAGAACAGAGCCAAAAGGGTTAAAACGATTAACGGATAAATCGATCGTCTAATCTCCCTCTTTAGACTATCGCTTTATCCTTTAATCGATTTAACCCTTTTAGCTCTGTTCTTAACTCTTTCTGCCTCTTGGTTTGACCTTGCTACCTTTGTTATATCTAAATCTTAATGTGAATTTATCATCCCTCTCCTACTTCCTCATTGGTGATATCTTGTCTTAAAGGCGGTCCTTTATCTTTTACTAGCTTATATATAACTTTATCATAATATGTTCTCTTGTAGTTATCCTTGAGAATAAACTGAAAAAAGTTCGAAAGTAGTGGAGGCACCTTTTTCATTTTTCTTGCAGGACATTGCTCCTCCTAATGTTTCCATTTCATATTAATTCATTTTGTTGATTGGTTTTTGCCTTTTTTTGTGGGCGGTCCCTCTCCTCTGTATCCTACTTATATATAGTATAATTTTAAATACTTTTGTTATTCCTTGATAAAGAACTAGAAATAAAGTTTAAAAGTACTTGGAATCCTCGTATTAATTTTCCCTCTGGGCTTTGTTTAATTTCTTGCTTACTCGCGCGATATTTTCTGAATTTTTCATATATATATATATTCCAAGTACTTTCAAACTTTATTTCTAGTTCTTTATCAAGAAATAACAAAAGTATTTAAAATTATACTATATATAAGGAGGATACAGAGGAGAGGGACCGCCCACAAAAAAAGGCAAAAACTAATCAACAAAATGAATTAATATGAAATGGAACATTAGGAGGAGGGAAGAGTGACATAAAAAAAGGGAAGATAAATACAAGCTAAGATCATTAAATCAGGTAAATTCAAACGACTAAAGGTTTACAAGAGGATTATAATACCGCCTAAGCAATTAGGGAGGGAGAAAACTGAGCGAGAGATTATTAGAATTAATATAAATATTTAGTCTCAAAGGTTTCGACAGTGCATTGTGAATAGAATTTAAAAAATAACAATGGAGTTTATATAAGCCAGGACTTAAATTAAAATTTAGGAATTTACTAATAAAGGTCTGTTGTAGAATGCCTCCTTTTTTGTTCTAAGAGTACTAAGAGTGCTAATATTGTTATTTTAAAGAAGAGAGCCGTTGGAAACGAGTAAGGATATAGAGAATCGCACAATATTTTCCAAAATAAACTTATATTTTAACTTTAACAATTCAATACACAAAATTTAACCATAAACCACAGCGATACTCTGAATATTATAATACACAATATTTAATTCAATTAATTTGACCCTCTGAAATTGGTTAATTTCGCTACACACTTCAATATATAAGATTTAGGCTTACGGACTCTACTGGAGTTTAAATACCTCAGTAATGTTATTGTCTCACGATGCGTGCCGCTTCGCCAGATGTAGGTGGGCGGAATCACGAAGTCCTTTTGGTGAGGGTAGCAGATGGGAGGTCCACACGGTATTCAGCCTCGGGGGGGGGGGGGGGGGGTTCTTCAAGGACGAGAACAATTACGGTGCTTTATGCAGCACCAAGGTAGTCATGGTCTCTCTGGCGAGAGTGAGTCGAACTTGGTTCTTAAACCAAGTTAACTTGGAGTTCGGTGTGACCACCGAGTAACGAGCTCTAGGGGTAGCTTTTCTCCTTTGTTACATAATTCCTCAGGGGCGAGGACTACACTCGGGGAGGGTATTCTTTAAGGGCAAAGATCGATGAGGGAGGGAGTTCTCTGACGAAAATAAGTTAAACTTGAATAAGTTAACTTAAAGGTCGGTTTGGTGCCCTAGGAACTAGCTCAAGGATGAGCTTCTTCTTAGTTGCAGTCTTCCTCAAGGGCGAGTATAACGGAGGGGGGTTTCTCTGACGAAAATAAGTTGAACTTAAAGTTCGGTTTGGTAACTAGGAACTAGCTCAAGGATGAGCTTCTTCTTAGTTCCAGTCTTCCTCAAGGGCGAGTATAACGGAGGGTGAGGGGTTTCTCTGACGAGAATAAGTTGAACTTGGTTCCTCAACCAAGTTAACTTATGAGTTCAGTGTGGCCACCGAGTAACGGGCTAAAGGGGGAGCCTTTTTCTTCTTCTTTTCTTAATTTCTCAATGACGAGGAATACCCCTGGTGTTTAAGATGCACCAGGATATGAGGAGTCTCTCTGGCGAGAGTAAGTAGAACTTAACAAAGTTAACTTAGCGTTCGGTTTGATAACCAGCGACTAGCTCGAGGATGAGCTGCTTCTTAGCTCCTTAAGGTAGGTAGCCCTGCCTCTCTTACAGGGTACTTCTTCGTCTGGCGAGCCAAGTAATCTACCTGTCCAGTCTCGGTAGCCTGATCTTACTCCGGGGACTTCGTCACCTGGAGACTGACGTATTCTACCTATCCAGTCTAGGTAGCCTGGTCTTAATCCGGGGACTTCATCACCTGGAGACTGACGTATTGTACCCCGATTTTCCTCAGTTTTCCTTATTTATACGTCGTCACCCCACTGGGGTAGTGGTAAGAGGGGGGGAGGCTTAAGGATGGGCTCAGGAGGGTTCTTATGCCCAACGGTTTTTCTCACCAAGTCTTACATCAGATTCCCGTTAGCCTTCGAGCTTGGGAGAAACACGTCTCTAATTTCTTACTTGACGTGAAATTGAATCTCACTCTCCTGGGGGAGATCTTACATTTTAACCTTTAGGTCTTTCGTAGCGACGAGTGGTGCGTCGCTGTGGTTACGCGCTTGACCCGACGGTGCCTGGGGCCGGATGTCTTGGCGGTAATCGCCTCGTGACTCCACTACGAGAGAACGGGGAAGTGACGATTCTTCTACACACCTCCCTTCGAAAGAACTTAATGGGGTGGGGGACTCCCGGTAACTCAAAACAACTAACTCAACCTATTCGAGTTTAGCCAAGTTGTATATCTTTGAGCCCTCTCTTACATTAAGTTTCTTTTAACATGCGCGCGTACACAGGCAATGTGTCGAACTAGACCTCTCGCACCTACCGGGGGAATGGGGTATGTTACACAAGCATATTTACCTACTCGCCATACAATTTAAGCTTCAAATAACAAAAACCTAATTCATCGATTACACGCAACAAAAAAAGTAACAAGCTACTTCCTTACATGCCTAAGCTTTTAAGAACTTAAATCCTACCGATAACTACTAACACGAAAAATAAATTAAAACATGGTTTCACGCTTATTAGGTACTGACAAAACCCTTAATGGTATTTTTTCTTAGCTTATAGAGCAACTGTACTTTATCGGCTCCTTTGATGTAGCTAATACTAAAATGGTGCTCTAATACCAATACTTTACCGCGCCTGAGTCGGCCGTTAGGGTTATAGAGTCTACCTAAGTATGTCACTAAATGGTAGTGGTGTTTCAACCTACTCGAATTACCCTTCTTATGGTACTTTACTAACTTTAACCTGACCCTTATGGCTAGAGCGGCCTGTTGCAGCCGGGCATAATTGATGGGAGCGTGGATCCCATAGCTCTCCTTTAACCAGGTACACGGGAATATCGTGTCTGGGTTTGATCTTTGTGGATCGAAAAAACTTTTCCTTGCGCGGTCGTTAATGGGCGTGGCGCTCACTACGACTTGGCGTATTAGCGGTAACTCCGTGGACGTTCCGTTCGGAGACGAGACTACTAGGGGTAGGGGATACTCATCCGCGTCTACCATTTGAAGAGTTTTACCTGGGTGCATCGCAATAACACCTCTTCCCTCCTTTTTTTACCAACTCCTTTGACTCGGTTCTCTTCGTAGGCATTTCTTCAGGTATACCTTCTCGTACCTCTACCCTACCTTTTACTACTTCCCTGATAACCCCATTTGGCTGAGTTCTCCTCGTAGGTTCTCCCTTAGGTACTCCTGCTGGTACCTCCTCCCTACTTTCTATTTTTTTCATCATAACCCTATTTGGCTGGGTTTCCCTCGATGGTCCTTTCTTAGGTCCAGGCCGAACTACAACTTCATCGGCCTCTATCAGATTCTCAATAAGTCCTCTTTCGAGTGCGAGCAATCTTTCCTTTTCTTCTCTCTCTTCTCTTTCAGCTTGAGCAAGTTCTTTTTCCCTCTGTATTCTTCTTTCATCTATTTCTTTTTTAATCTGTATTCTCCTCTCTTTTGACTCTTTTTCCCTCTTCATATACCTTTCCTCGGCCTCTTTTTCTGCTTTCGCTATTTCGTTTTCCCGTCGGGTTCTTCTTGCTTCATCTCCTGGATTTATCTTTATTCTTCTTTCTTCATCTTCCCTTTCTATCCTTATTCTGAATTCTTTTGCTTCTCTTTTCAATTGTCTTATTCTTTCGTTTGTTTTACTTCCGCTTGATAATCTTCTTTCCTCTATTTATATTTTCCGCTGTATTCTGTCTTCTTCCCTTTTTCGGTTCATCCGTTTTCCATTGATTCACATTCTCTTTTCTCCTCTCTTTTTATATCCTCTCTTTCTCTATCAAACTTTATTAATTCTTGTTCTTCTTCTCTATCCAAAACTTTTTTTTCTCTTCGCAATCTATTCTCAGTTCTGCCATGACGTAGTCATGCATCTCTTTGCCTTGAAGTCCCAGACTTTGGGCTTGTTGGTAAAATCTTTCGACCGGATCCATTTTGTGCTTGTCCCTCGATTTTTCCTTACTGTATTCTGAGATACGTATGCCTCGACTCACCAGGTAGCGCGCAGCCTAACTTACCCTTAATCCCACTACTATGCTGATTGAAATACCACTCCGACAATAAATTTACCACTTGGCCTACCAATTACCTTCAGATTGTTACCACCCCTAACTCTCCCAATTTTACTCTCCTCAATTATTCTCTTATTTCTGATATTCCTTTACGTGTTGGCTCTTCCTTAATTAGACACTGCTGGGTTCTTTCTAATATTAACCCCACAAACCTGACACCACTTTTTTATATGTCGTAGAATGCCCCCATTTTTGTTCTAAGAGTGCTAATATTGTTATTTTAAAGAAGAGAGCCGTTGGAAACATGTAAGGATGTAGAGAAACGCACAATAATTCCCCAAATAAACTTATATTTTAACTTTAACAATCCAATACACAAAATTTAAACATTAACCACAGCGATACTCTGAATATTATAATACACAATATTTAATGCAATTAGTTTGACCCTCTAAAATTGGTTAATTTTACTACACACTTCAATATATAAGATTTAGGTTAAGGACTCTACTGGAGTTTAAATACCTCGGGAATGTTATTGTCTCACGACGCGTGCCGCCTCACCAGATGTAGGTGGCTGGGATCACGAAGTCCTTTTGGCGAGGGTAGCCGCTGAAGGGTCCACACGGTATTCAGGGGGGGGGGAGTTCTTCAAGGACGAGAACAATTACGGTGCTTTATGCGGCACCAAGGTAGTCGTGGTTTCTCTGGTGAGAGTGAGTCAAACTTGGTTCTTAAACCAAGTTAACTTGAATTTCGGTGTGACCACCGAGTAACGAGCTCGAGGGGAGCTTTTCTCCTTCGTTACTTAATTCCTCATGGGTGAGGACTGAACTCGGGGAGGGTCTTCTTTAAGGGAGAGGATCGATGAGGGGGGGGGGGTTCTCTGATGAAAATAAGTTGAACTTGAATAAGTTAACTTAAAGGTCGGTTTGGTAACCAGGAACTAGCTCGAGGATGAGCTTCTTCTTAGTTGCAGTCTTCCTCAAGGGCGAGTATAACGGAGGGTGGGGGGTTTCTCTGACGAGAATAAGTTGAACTTGGTTCCTTAACCAAGTTAACCTGTAAGTTCAGTTTGGCCACCGATTAATGGGCTTGAGGGGGAGCCTTTTCCTTCTTCTTTCCTTAATTTCTCAATGACGAGGAATACCCCTGGTGTTTAAGATGCACCAGGATATGAGAAGTCTCTCTGGCGAGAGTAAGTTGAACTTAACAAAGTTAACTTAGCGTTCGGTTTGATAACCAGGGACTAGCTCGAGGATAAGCTGCTTCTTAGCCCCTTAAGGTAGGTAGCCTTGCCTCTCTTGGAGGGTAATTCTTGGTCTGGCGAGCCAAGTAATCTACCTGTCCAGTCTCGGTAGCCCGATCTTAATCCAAGGACTACAAAGTGATCTGCTCAATAACAAAACAAGCAATTTCAACAACAAATTGAAGAGAATATTGAAAAGCGCAGATTTAATTAAACAATTCAGGAGTACGAACCCTTCACTTCCCTTTATGTATGGTCTCCCAAAGACCCACAAAGAGGGTCTTTGGGAGGGTCATTTCAATATTAATTCTCCCACTTATAAGCTCTCCAAATGGCTCGTCCAGCATTTATCTCCAGCAGTTGGAAGAATCTCATCTGCACACATTATGAACACTCAAGATTTCGTTGACCGCCTCAACCACTTGCTATTACCGGATGGAAAACTTGTGAGCTTTGATGTAAACTCTTTGTTTAGCAAAGTTCCGGTTGACCAAACCATGGGCCTTCTGCGGGAAATCATGCCTAGACTTAATTTGGATCTTCCCATTTCTACGAGTAAATTTATCGATTTAGTTGAATTATGTCTCTCTGACAATGTGTTTCGAGTAAATAATGAGTTTTATTCTTTCCGTGAATGCTGCCGTTCTGCAAATGTCACTCCGATCCCCCAAAACTCTTCACCATCAATTCATCCGGAATAGTATAGATCAATTTCCTTTACACTGGATCTTTCTAAAATATTTGAGCGTTTGCTGGCCAAACGTATGATTAGTTTTATGAATAATAAAACAGTTTGGTTTTTGGAAGGGTCTTGGTACTTCTGATGATCTCCTTTTTATCACTAATGACCTTTAAAGCTCTCTTGATTCTGGTCATGAATCACCTCTTGTATCTCTTGATTTTCGCTCACACTTTGATTGTGTTAATCATAAGGCCTTTTTATTTAAAATTAGATCCCCTGGTATTGGTGGTCATTTCATCGCCATACTAGTCGAGGTTTTTGACTAACAGGAAGCAGTGTACGTCGGTTGATGGTAGTTTTAGCTCCTACAGTGTTAAATCTAGTGTCCCCTAGGGTAGTGTCCTGGGCCTGCTTCTCTTCATTATTTATACCTCAGACATATTTTCTGGGATTGAGTCGAATATGGTTGCTTATGCTAACGATACAACTCTGTATGCTGCAATTCCTTCCCCTTTGGACAAACAAAGAGTAAATCCCATAGCCTTATTATTGGTCGATCAAGGAGCTTACAACCGCATCACCCTGACATTATTGTCAACTGCGTCGCAGTCCCGAATTGTTCTTCACTGAAATTGCTTGGTGTTACTTTTGATCCCAAGCGGACTTTTGAGCTGCACTTACGCACTACCTCGTCCTCAATTTCTCAAAAAGTTGGGTGGTGCGTAAGTGCCGCCAGATCTACTTTACAGACAGAGTGGTTAGGAATTGTTTTTATTCCCTCCTTCTGCCTCATTTTGAATATTGTCATTCTGTCTTCCTTTCCTTGACAGAGCTTTCAACCAGATTAGTTTTCTGCTACCCGATTTATAGTTGAACCTTAGGCATCGCCAACTAGTTAGAGTCTTGACTCATATCTTTAAAACAGTCTCTGATCCTGATCTTCCACTTCACTGTCTGATAAAAGCTCCCTCACGCCCGGTTCGTGATACGCGCTACGTGTTAAGGCAGAATGGCCGTGCTTTTTCAGTCGCTCGAGTGAATACGACACAGTTTTCTCGATCTTGCTTTCCTACAGCTGTCGGTCTGTGGAACACTACCTAATAATTTGTATAAGTGTGATGTATTTAAAAGGCGAGTGAATGCTTTTCTTCTCTCTTGATTTTTATGTTTTCTACTTTTATCGATGTTGAGCCGCTCGTTGGGCCCTGTAGGGTTTTTTGTTCTACTGTTTTGGCTGTTGCCTTCCAACGCGTCGCCGTCATTGACTTTGGTTATAATAATAATGATAATAATAACACACGAACTCGCTAGCCGATTCCAGTGAATTTTATTTCTTTTTCAGCCTATAGCCTAAGCAAATACAAAACCGAAATTAATATAAACTATAGTAAATTTGGAAAATGCAAGTAACAGTCTTGGGATGTAAGTTTTCCATTGTGACAACTTTAAATTCCGCTGAACGACTGACTTTCTTATCCGTCTCACGGGCGCATTGGCTAACTGATTTTTGGGGTGATTGAGTAAATCTTTGTAAAACAAAAATGTAAATTTTGTCGCTTGCACTAGATTTGCGTTGCTTGTGCAATTCTTGAGTAGTAAGTACTCTGTACTTCAGACAAGTCACGGATGCTTGTAATGGCGAAACTTTTCAGTGACTTTGTATCAAATTCCCGGATCCATTGCCGTTGGACTTCGGCCACATTCTCAAATTTCCAATACCATTTCAGAGCACTTTTTCTTTGATCTAGTGTCAAATACATACGCAATATGGGTTCTTTTGCTTAACTAAAGAAAATTGAATGCTGTATAGTTTGTATGGAGGAATGAGTAGTGTGAGGGAATCCCCACGTGGAAGATCTTTAGCAGAAAGGAACTCCCATGTGCAGCAGAAGGCCCGGCTAGGCCTAAAGTGGTAAGCCTACCCCCTCCCCTTCCACAAGCAGTAGCCTCGAATCTAGTCCCACACGATTCACCTTTATGCGGGCTAAAATAGCTGTGCAAGAAGATTCGAGGCCCTTCGAGAGTAGAGTTGTTTCCCGCTAACCCCCAACTCCGGAGAGAGCCTCGGACATAAATAACGCTCGACTCCCCGGAAGAGACACAGAATTGAGAAGTCTCGTCAGAACCCAGAAGATTTCCCCATGGTTCCAAGTCAAGTGCTAGCAACAAAGCAAAGTGACAGCTGGACTATTTTGTGTATTTGGAATTAGCCCCAGCCAGGAGGTAATTCCACTGAACGATCGCCCCGAGTGATTTTCCCGACTTCTTTCATCAACTCTTGTCGAAGCCCTCCTCATTTCGGTTAGCCTAAATACTCTCCCCTGGACCGGAAGTTACCCCCCCCCCCCTTGCTTTTGGAGAACCGTCATCATTCCAACCTCCCGCTTTGAAGTCTGAGCGGCCTCACCTCAAGTGTAGAAGACATCCGTAAGCCAACCCCTCTCCCGCTTTTTGTAACCTAATTGAGTTAATCCCCCCCCTCCATTTGAAGAGTTTCCTCCGGGAATACCGTAAGTTCTAACTTCATAGCCTGATTTATAACTACAATTCCCCCTTTCATTTACTGATGTGATTTTTCCCGTAATTCTCTGAGGTAATTTTACCCATCAATTCTCTCATTACAAAGGCCTGCGTTTGAAAAGAATTTTCTGTTCCTGCGGTTTTCTTTAGTGATTCCTAACGAAATTGTTCTCCTAAATTGAAATATACATTCATTTTGCTCAATCAGGTCTGGTTTTTTGAGATACAGCGCACTACTCTTTTTAGAAAAGGGCCATTTTTTGAAAAAATTCCCTATTTATATAAAAGTTATTTAATAAATTACAATTACTTGTAATAAAAAAAATACCGACTCAATTCAACTTTCTTTTAATTAATTTTAAACTTACAGACTACTTATGAGCTTACCCAGGACTGTAAAGAAACTATTTTCCAAGAAAAGAAGTCCTTGATGACTTCCGCTTGTGAAGCGATGTTGGTTCGTCGCGTTTAAGACACCAGCAATAGTCAGCTAACATGTTGATGTCCCAGCGTCCTTGATATCTTGTCTCCATCGTCTTTATGTCTTGGTGAAATCTTTCTCCTTGTTCCTCGCTATAATCTCCACAGTTTGCCGGAAAATAGTCAAGATGTGACTGGATAAAATGCATTTTGATCGACATGCGAGCTCCCATTTTTTTGAAGCTTTTCATAAGCTCATTTACATGTGAGATATATTCTGAGCTTCTTTTATTTCCCAGAAAACCGTTGATTACTTTACTAAACGCTCGCCATGCTTCTTGTTCACTGGCTTCCATATTGGTGTAAAAATGCTTGTCCTTTAACAGAGTTCTAATTTGGGGACCATCAAATATGCCTGCATGGAGCTTGGCATCACTGATCTGTGGGAATTTTTGCAGTAGATACTTAAAAGCTTGGCCTTCTTTATTCAGTGCTTTAACAAAGTTCTTCATCAGGCCAAGCTTTATATGAAGAGAAGGCAGTAAAACATTTTTGGGAGGGACTAGAGGTTGAGCTACCACATTGTGGCAGCCAATTTGGAATGCCTCTCGAGATGGCCAGTCTTTTTGTTTATAGGGGAGACTATCCGCCCGGCTTTCCCATAAGCACATGAAGCATGGATATTTTGTGTAGCCTTCTTGCATCCCAAGAAGAAGGCACACAACCTGAAAGAAAACATATTGATGAATATTGATGTACATGGTTTCTAAGAACTTCTATTTTTTGCATAGGCAATTTTCACTAAATTTATTAGGGGTAGGGAGAAACTAATATATGTATAATATCCTTCTGTCATTGTTATTTAGAAACAAACATTCCTTTAAATATTTAACAAGTTCAATAAAGTAAAATATATCTTACCTTGAGATCACCACATATTAACCAGTTCTGGTTAGAGTACTTGATTGTATTAATCAATACTTTCATATTTTCGTAGCTTTCTGTTAACTGAACTGAATGGCCAATAGGTACAGATGCCATTTTAAAGAGCCTCCATTCACTTGGTTGGTAAGGAACGCCAAGTGCCTCAATTAAACCTTTTACATCATTGCAATACACCAAAGAGCTGCAAGAATCAACTGCAAAGAACTTTCGAAACTCTTCGTCTCTATTTCTGAACCAAAAGTATGTAGTTTCTTGAGAGAGGAGGTTGCTCTCACTAAGACGGGATGCAAGAAGTTGTGCGTTCTCTTTAGAAAGACCAAGATCTCTAGTCAAGTCATTTAATTGACCTTGAGTGAGTGGTCTTGGCAAAGTCATTGTAGACGTAGGCTGATATGTCACTGAAGTGTCAGTGTCATCCACTTCTATATCTTCTATATTGTCTTGTAGCTCAGTATTTTTAGGTGGAGAAGGAACTGGAACTCCTGAACCATGTGGTTGTGGTTTAATGGTAGAAGGAACATCAGGATAGACTACAGTGTGGTTGTGGTTTAATGGCAGAAGGAACATCAGGATAGACTACAGTGTGTTTGTTCTTCTTATTGACACGTGAAAAAAAGTTTCGCATACTTAATTTACATACTTTTAATTCACTCGACCCTCGTTTCCACATTTTTATACACATTTTTCATACCAGGTAAATTTACAATTTTTAAATACAATAAATTTTTATATACAATTTAACCACAATTTTTCTACCAGCATAACACACTATTTTTATAAACAATTACAATTTTAATAGGCTACCAAAAGATTTGTATAAACATTTCTAGATTTGTCAAGGACTATATTGTTAAAGTAATTATCTCACCTTTAAGATTTGTCATGCAAAAATAGCAGTCTGTAATGTGGTCCTTGCCTTCTATCCACACCATAGGTACACCAAATGACAAACAGTTCGTTTTGCCCTCACTCCAACGTCTTAAGGCTATGACACAGGCTTTGCAGCACATATGTGGAGCAAAGTTTTTGTCTTGATCACCTAGCTTTATTCCAAAATATGCATTGTAAAGGAACTCTACTAATGGCGTTATAGTGCATTGCTGGTCACTAAAAGTTACCTTTCCACAAACAAAAAAAAATCTATCACGACTGTTTTTACACTTTCTATTCATTTTTATGAAATATAAGGAGTTTCGCTAATGTATTTGACTGCAAAAAAATTCACAAAGATAAATAAAGTTTTAGAAATACACTTTAAACACTGATCATAGATGAGAAAAGTCATGGATTAAAAAACCAACACTTAGTTGGAGAGTGAGCAAGCAACACACAACCACTCACGCTCGCGGTCAGCTAGAGACTGAGCTCTCTAACGCCATCTAGGGAGCTTGGTCTGTATCCTAAAAACTAGACCTGATTGAGCAATATGAATGCTTAATTTGGATTTAGGAGACAAATTTCCTTAAGAATCACCTATGAAACCCTCAGGAACATTTTTGACGCAGACCAGTGTTATTTTTGTGTAAATAATTATATTTTTGTACATGCCTCTTTAAATAACCTTGAGCTTTGCCATTATCCATAATTTACCTGACCTCGTTGCACTCTCTCGCTACTCAGCCCGTCTGAACTCGTGGTTTTCCGTCCCTTTTGTCCGTTCGCTTTCAAGTTATTGGTCCCTCCCTGGTAGATATAATATGGTATTGATATAATGTAATGTCATACCACGACAAGTAGGTAGTTTAGGTCTTAAAACTAGATAGTGGGTCTTTGTTAAAACAAAGCCAGGTTTAGCTAACGCCTCCAGAAGTGCATACATGCCGCTGGAAAACATCTTGAGCATTTGGGGTAATTAATTAAATTTTAAGTACAAATAACTCTATATAATATTTTAATCAATTCGATTTAAAATTTGCCATTCATTTGGCGATTGCTATAGCAATATATATGTAGTTGTCTTTTTTCCAAATGATAAAATATATGATGTTACAAAGAGTATATAGACATTTTGGGAAGACCTTATATGTTGAAAGAAATAAGGATTCTAAGTAATTTAAGATTTTTTTATTCTTAATTCGATCCTCCTCTCTATTTCATTAAAATGCTCTGTTTCATCTTCATAGAAAATATCATCCTTAATGCTTTTGAGAAAAACCTTCTATAGGATTTGAGCCAAACTGTTTATCTCTCTGGTCATTGAGCATTTTACGTGTAGTTAAGAATTCTTCTCAGGTATAAAAATAATAATATTTTACGCAAAATACGAAGTAATTAATCTACTCGTTTACTTTTAAGTTTGTTGTCATTAGATAGGACTATAAGTTTCCTCCTTAACCTTTGGTAAACAAAGAACTGCCGATAAGAATCGTTAACTGATGTTAGAGATGAGTCAGAGAAAATTCTTTGGGGGGTGGTTCTCTCCTTGCTTTATTGTGTTGTTCAAATAAAGTACTCATTGATTCAGATTTTAGAATCTTATGCCAAATTGCCCGAAAATAAGATCTAATAGTTTATGAAAAATGCTTCTTTATCTTTTGGGGTCTTTTGTAGAGGAGCATTTCTTATTTTGCTCAATAGGAGAATATTTATATACCATCAACTGTGAGCCATAATTTAGAAAATTTATTCTTTTTATCTTGCAAATTTTCCTTATTTATTTTATATTGTGAATGCAATTAGATGTGACAAATATTTTATTCTTTAAAACATCGATAACTGTATTTGTGTGAATAAAAATACCCCCAAATACATTAAGTAAAAATGTGAATTCACAATCGCCTCGGTTTCGAAACAAAATCGATTGGGCCATTAAAGCTTCCTCCAAGATGAATGGCGCAGCAAATCGACACAACAGCAGGCATTTGTTACTTGATAATCCACACTTTTATGTGGATAAGTATTTACCAGGTTTCACAGTATATTGTGTTTTCAGTGTCCCATTTGCTGAAATTGTCAATAATCATTAGGAATGAGGAAAAAAGTTTCTCTTTGTATTCAAGAATAGTTTCCATTAAGTTACAGCGAGATTTACAACTTTGGAAAATCGCTTTTTAATTTCACTATCAAAAAGATTCACGCGTTTAATTGACTGCACACAATAAGGAACAGGACGAGTTTATAAATTTTTTATCGCATTTTTTAAATTTTTGACATATTGTGGAAGCACTAAATTCAATTTATGGGCCACTTATTGAATAGAAAGGCTTTGGGGAGATATGTTCTTTTCTTTTTTTGTAGTCCAAAAATTGGTGTAAGCGAGAATCTTCTGCCTAAAATTCAGTTCTATTATATTAAACACCATTGAGGACAAACTTTGTTCCGGACGGTCAGAGTTTGCATTAATAAAACCAAGAAATATTTTGCAAATTTGACCATCGCTGGAGTCACACGGCCCAACACAATCAAGTTGAGAGCCAGTTCTAATATCAGTACTTTTATCGAAAATAATACAAGCAAATAAAGACTCATCTAGTTTGCTGTTAATTTCCCTTGAAAAGAAGTTTGCGCACGTAATTAATCAAATAATTTTGGATTCGATTCGAAACACAAGAAAACACGCTGGACTTCCAAATGGGTCGTAAATGGGTCGTAGTTCTTTGCATAAATTAAGCAGCCCATTCATTGCTGGTCACTTAATGCTAATTGCTGCTCACTTAATAATTAAGTTAATTAATCGTTTTAACACTTCTTTTTCTCCATGTTTTCATTAGGAATTTCCACCTCCTCTTGTGTTGACTGTTAAATAGGAAAGCAATTTGTTGTCACTGTCCGAGGGGTGAAAAGCTCGATTTGAGTTGACGGCGAGGATATTTACGACGCAAAAATACAAGTCTAAACAAGATATTGAGAAAAATTAAAATAAGCAAAAGGATGCTGATTAAATTTTTAATAATAAAAGAAATATTGTGGGAAAAGAGGAAGATGTTGTTATAAATAACTGTGTATGCAAATAAATATAAATAAGGCTTATACTTCGATGCGAGGGCGGCTGGAAAAAGTTGGGGGTCATGATATCCTTTTTTTTCTCTTCCGATCTTCACTTAAGGCTTGTCTAAGGCATTGTATGCATTGGGTGGACTCCATCTAAGCCGGGCTAGGGTTGACGTGTTGTGGCAGGAGTTAGATAGTGTCGTTGGGTCTTTGCAGGCGGGAAACTAGTTACTGATAGTGGTCAGGGAAATATAAGAGTACAGGGTGGGCCAGCGATAGGAAAGAGATGCAGAGGAGATAGAGTGAATGGTAAACATTCTAAAAGAGATGCTTCAGGGATAGTAGGGCTAAGTTGTCTTTATACCAATTCTCGTAGTCTTAGAATAAGAAAGATGAGTTATTTACTTATATTATAGTCAAAGGAGAGATAGGACGGGTGGTGAGTTGATTATTTATATCAGAAATAATATTTCTTCAAATCTAAATAATTCTATAAAGGAAGAAGTTGAGTCACTCTGGATAGATATTAGGGTCAGTAAAAATAGGATAATACACTTGGGAACCTTTTACAGACCACCCGGACAGACTGACTATATTGATGAGCTAATGATCAGGGAAATAAGGAAAGGATGTGAAGTAGATACAGTTATTCTTGGTCACTTTAGTTTAAATTCTGTGGACTGGGAAAATATGATAGGAAGGGATAGAACAAGTAATTTTATAGAATGCTTTGAGGATAATTTTTTGACTCAATTTGTTAATAAGCCAACAAAGGGTACCAATATCTTAGATCTGGTTCTTTCAAATGATGATCACTTGGTTCAGGAACTGACTGTCGGGGAAGAATTGGGAAATAGTAATCATCAGATGGTTCGTTTTAACTTGGGAATAGTGAAAGGTAGAACATCAACAAACCACAAAAACTCCAAATTTTTATAGGGGAGATTACGATAAATTACTAAATTTGCTAACTCAGATTAGGTGGGATATAGGATTCATGGGGAAGAATACTTATGAGATGTGGGACACTTTTAAGACTATAATAAACATAGTCCAGGAGTAGTGTATTCCAATGAAGGCTATTAGGAAGAAATGTAGGAAGCCGTTGTGCTGGAATCAGCAGATAACTAGCAAAATTTCTGAGAAGAAAAGGGCATACCATAGATTACAGAGAGAAAGTACTTTTGACAATCTAAATCATTATAGGTCGATCAGAAATGAGCTAAATAAGATTAGATATTAAGAAGGGCAAAAGGGCGGCGGAAATTAATTTAGCTCAAAATAATAATAAAGATCCAATAAAATTCTTTAGCTATTATAGAATTAATAACAAATCTAACAGTGATAAAATTGGGCCTATTAGATATGAAGGGGATTTTGAAAGAATCTGATGAGGAAATAGTAGATGGTCTTAATGATCATTTTTCTTCAGTATTTACACAAGAGAATCGAGATAGATTAATTGATGATAATTCTAAGGCAAGGGAAGTAGTGTTGAATACCGTTAATGTGAACAGGGAAATAATTAAAGGGCTTATATTCGAGTTAAATACTAGTAAGTCATCTGGCCCAGATAAAGAGGTTATCCTTAATCTCTACAACTCGTATGTTAGGCCACATTTAGAGTACTGTATACAAGCATGGTCACCACATTTTAGTCATGGCATCAACATGTTAGAGTCAGTACAAAGGAGAGCAACAAAAATAATACCTTCCATGAAGCACCTTTATGAAGATAGACTGAGGGTACTAAATATGTTCTAATTTGAGAGAAGATGTGTGAGGGGAGATATGATTGGGCTTTTTCAAAATCTGTTCTGGGATGGATAAGTTGGATTTTAGCAAGTTATTTGAGTTGGAAGGTAGTAATAAGACTAGGGGTCACCCCTTAAAAATGAAAAAAAACAGAGGTGCAGGTTCTGAGACGATAGACAGTCCAAACTTGAATGTATTCAAATGCAGATTAGATGATTATATGGAGAGAGAGGGTTAACTTTGGGGGGTATTCTGGCCTCATTCCTGTGGATGCAGTTTTATATTATTGTATATTACAATTGATTTGGATTTTGACGAGTCTTGATGATGATGCCTTTTGTTTTTGACACGTTCCTGTGTATGGTTCGAATTGTATATTGTAGATACATGATCTGACACAATCCTCTTGATTGTTTATATTGTATATTGTAGATGCATAATCTGACACAATCCTATGGATGCATTTTGTGGGTGGGTTTTGAGAGATGGGGATGACCTTTGATAGGCCCTTGTGGCTTTTGTCATCCGTGAAATTATGTTATATAGGCTGATTCGTCCTGAAGATTATCTCGTTTCCCATTTGAGTTTCTTTATCCTGAGAAAAATGGCAGTATTAGGTTTTACACAAAATATAAAAGGGGGAATTAAACTGAGAACGAGTGAGTAAACGTTAACTTACCTTGAGATTCTCTGACGTTTTCTGGTGAAACATAAATGGACATTTGACATAGGACATATTTAGGATGAAAAAGAATAGTAGAACGATTAGTAGGAGAGGGTATAGTGGTGAAACTTTTGAAAAGATAGAAAAGAAATAGTTTAGTCAGCATCAAAAAGTTTTTAATCCCTGGTGAAAAGGTATCTAGATGTCGGAAAATTTTTAATTTTTAAGAAATTTAAAAGAAAATAATGACAGCAAAAGGTCCATGTTGAAAGGGTATCTCTGACGTTTTAGAACGAGATAGAAAGGTCCCTGGTGAAAGGGTATCTGGCATGGTTTATAATTTAGTCGGTCTTTAAATTTGTGGTAATATCGAGTAGTAGCATTCAAGCTTTTGTAGGAAACGGGGTTTTTTTTTCGCTACTATGGCAGATCGTAATTAGTATGATTAAATTCGTATATTTTTTTGTTGTCAATTTTTTTTTGTCAGATTAGGAAGTTTAATTTATCTTAGTAAGGTTTATTTCATATAATGGGAAAACTTTTGATGCTATGCTCACAGTGTAGCGTAGTTGTTTGTGTCTGAAAAAGTTTATCCTCTCTCTAACTTTGGTTCTTCGGGGCTCGACAGTGGACTCCTCCCCTTGCCGGATCTTTTCTCACAAAACTCAGAGTCCATAAATACAACAAAAGAGACATGAGAATTTCGCATATCCACCACCAGTTTTTCTGGGGGTGTTATAAGCGTAGTCCAATTTGAATTGTCAGGTCTTTAGACCATCGACAATTTTTATGGGCCTGGTGGATCTCCGCGGTGATCTTCCCGGAGGAGTGTCTTTCTACCCAGGGGTCGAGACGGCAACAGGTAATCTTCCAGTGCGCTTTAATTTGTGGGGGGTGACTGCGAGCATAGGTTGATTTCTTTTCAAGGTATCTGCGGCACGCGGGGAAGGAAGCGCTTCATTTCTCTTCATTTGATCTGTGAGAGGAATTTAAGAGAGACGAAGGATCACCTAATTTTGGGTGTGTGTTAGTAGATATGTAAGTATGGGTGGGGAACCGTTTTAGAAAATAGAGGTGTATGAAAGTTAGTGCAGGATGTCCACAAAACAAATAGAATTTTTTCCCCTTTACCTGAGGGTGCGCGGAAATCCGAAGTTCCCTATCCATTCACTAGCCTTCATTGAGGTTAGCAAAGCAAGAAAAGCCACCTTCGAATGAAAGCTGCTTTTGATCTTTCCCAAACAATTCACTTCCCGAAAATTATGACGATCCAATAAAATTTTAAAAGTACCACGTAGCGATTAGTACAACTGAACCATCCAGGTGACAAGCCTCATTGCTGCTGAAAGGCGATAACTTAAGCAATCACCCCTTTTTTCCCTTATATTCGAGATTGGCCAAATTTGGTCAAATCTATCCATGGTGTTATGTAACCAGAAAGATTTTCATGCATTTTGATTTCCGTATGCCAGATAATTAAATCGGTAAAGCCATATAAATTACAGGTACATTTTCATTGCTAAACAACCAACACGTCCAGCAGTACATTTTTCACAAGCTAGGAAAAAGAGTTAATAATTTTATCTTATAATGTGTGTCGTGGTATGAGGGCCGAGTTGGTGTACGTAGGTTTGTTAGGTACTTCAATAACTCCGTTATTTCGTTTTCTCTAAGAGTGCGATATTACTTTACTTTATTTAATCTTTTGCTTTACTTCTTTAATCAGGGAGGATTTCTATAGCCATGTGAAGCGTTTCGAGGATTGAGTTAAATACTTCTAACCAAAAATATATTTTTAATTGCAACATAAAAAAAAATGAAATACTAAAAAAAACTTTACCTCTATAAATAAAAGAGTCTACTTGAAAATTACTACTTTAAAAATGAATATTAAGTAATGGTTGACACCAAGCTCACTTTAATAATGAGCGTTCATTGACACACAAAAATATATGAATTTCTTTACCTTTAAAAAAATGACACAAGTGAATCCGCTGAGAGATGACTTTGCTTTTGGATCTTATGAAGACGGGGAAGTGGTTTGCGGTTCGACGCGTGGGTGTGGTCGCAGACGCGCAGCCGTTTGTCTGGCAGGGAGACTAACTTGGAGCCACAGGTGATTTCGGTGAGAGAGGTGGATGGCGTTAGGCACGTTGTCTTAGTCAAATGATTTAAGCAACGGGACCGTGAAGATAGGCTTTTTCCAATGTTCATGTTAATCTTGAGATGCTTCCCACTGACGAGCGATAATCAAAAAGTAAATCATTTGACGAATGGAGGGGGGAGGGGTGACGGGTGAGGGAGTTCACTTTGGGTATTCCACAATGGTGAGGACTATCTCTGTTTTTTGTTGAAAACCAAGATAGGGGCTTTCTCTGACGAGAGATGTTTGAGAGTGATTCTCAATACTCTTTAGTGTGACCACCAGAAACTGATTCTTGATGAACTTCTTCTTAGGTTCTGTTCGATTCCCTTGGTGTGTGCCGGGCCCAGCCGCTGGACTTCGTCGTGTTGATATCTAAGTCGATCTCCTTCGTTTTTCTCCAGGTATCCGCATATATACTTTACCGACCCACTGGGGGTAGGGAAAGGGAGGGGAGATAAAGGCTTATGTAGTAAACCTCTCTCCTATGATGACACTTTTCTGAGTTTCTTCATTTAGCCCTAAAGGCATCGTCTGTCTTCGGTCGCAGCTCCTATAATTTCGTCTTTTATGCGAAACTCGATCTCAAATCTTAGGAGAAATAGTGAGCCTGTTTAAACATTGTTATTACACCTGTTCTTTCCTTTATATTGTTTATGGACGCTGGGACAGAAATCTGTTGTTTCATACTTCTCACAGTTGAATGTCGCGTCTGGTGGCCAGCGGGTCAAGGAAGAGCTACAAGGAAAATAAGTACACTAGAAGACCCTACGGTCCATACAAGGAGGGTACCTTTTGGCGCAATCTTCGAAGGTGTTCGTTGGCAACCTCGAAGATCACTCGCAAGGATCTTAACGGTGATTTCGCAAGACTTTATTTAGTCTTAACTTGAACTGGTCAACAAATTCACTGTTGACAACTTTCGTCGTAAGTGCGTTTTAACTACCGCAGATACTGTAAGTGAAGAATTTCCCACACACATCACGGTAGTATTGCTTTAGTTCGAGTTTGAAGCCGTGATTTCTTGTTTTCCCCTCGCTGAGCTGGAAAATATCCCGGTAGTCCAGTTTGTCGAAGCCTCGAATTATTTTAAATACTTCGATAAGCTGACCACGTAGTCTCCGGGTCTCCAGCGAGAACATAACTAATTCCCCTAATTAATCTTTATAACTTTTATATCTGATAGAGGGAATCCGTTTGGTTGCCCTAGCTTGCACGCGTTCCAATCTTGCGATGTCTTTTAGGAATGAAGAACTCCCAAATTGTAAGGCATACTCCACGTGCAGTCGGACGAGTGAGTTGTACAGACACAGTACTATCTCCTTGTTCCGATATCCAAACTGTCGCTTTATATACCCCAACATCCTTTGGGCTTTTTTCTCCATCTCAATACACTGTTTCAAGAACCTGAGGTCACTCGCGATAGTTACACCCAAGTCCTTCTCAGTGTCGGTGGATTCAAGAGAAGTGCCCTCAAGGATATAGAGTGATTGAGGATTTCGGTGGCCAATATGCATCACTTTGCATTTGTTTATGTTAAAAGGCATTTGCCACGTATCCGACCACTCCTAAATCCTTCGAAGATCTTTCTGCAGGCTTGCAGTATTTCCATCCTTTGCAACGTTCATACCAAGCTTGGTATCGTCGGCAAATTTGGAAATCTTGGCAACCATGTCACCGTCCATATCGTTGACGTAGATAATGTATAGTAGTGGTCCCAGGGAAGAACCTTGAGACACCCCGCTAGTAACGGGCACGCACTCAGAAGCCTGTCCATTCACCACCACCCGTTGCCGTCTGCCACTTACCCAGTTCTTGATCCAGCCGGCTACTTTTTCGTCTATGCCCAGCGCTCGCACTTTCCGGAAAAGGCGGCGGTGTGGTACCTTATCAAAGGCTTTCTAAAAGTCTAAGTACACCACATCCACCGCCTTGTCCCGATCGTGCTCACTGAGCACGAAGTGGAAGAATTCTACAAGGTGCGTCAGGCATGACCGTTGCCCTCAGAAGCCGTGCTGAAAACTCCTCAGTAGCAGGTTTGACTCTAAATGCGAAGTCATTTTGTCCACCATCATGCTTTCCATAAGTTTACCGACTATCAAAGTCAGACTGATAGGTCGGTAGTTAAACGGTTGGCTACGGTCTCCTGTCTTGAAGATAGGAGTCACCTCCGCTTCACGCCAGTCTTTAGGAGCGCATTCGGTCCGGATTGACATGTTAAAGATTGCGCTCATGTGTCGTGACACTTAATCGCGCACTTCTTTCAACACTTTAGGTAGAAACCCATCTGGACCAGGTGACTTATTCGTCATTAGTTCAGTGATCTTCCTTTTTATTTCTCCTTCGGTGAAGTCCATATCCTCCAGCTTTTACCAAGTAGGAATTGGTTGGCTGGGGGATGAGACCACACTCTTCAGTAATCACTAAAGAGAAGTAGTCGTTCAGGAGGTTAGCATTTTCTGCATCTGAGTGCTTTAATGTCCACTCCTCATCCATCAAAGGAACAATCGTTCAAAGGATTGGTTTACGGCTGTTTACAGATCCAAAGAACTCCTTGGGATTCTCTTTACAAAGTTTTTCCACTCGGAGTTCCTCAGACCGCTTAGCCGCCCTTATGCTGGAATTTACTCTCCTGTATAGCCACCGGTACTCATCATAGTCACCTGAGATCTTCGATTCCTGTTACACAATTCTCTTCTCTCTAAGCAGTTGGGAGCATTTCAAAGGGATGAAATGCGATTGAAGACTCATGAATGTGGTTTTAAAACTGTTCCACGAGTCTTCAACAGCATAGCACACTTCTAGCCTCGCGTCAGTCCAGCACAAAGACTTGAAAATTCTGCTCTTTTCAAATCAAGGTTTTCTCGATTTACTAGTTGCAGGCCCTGCCTTTGGGACTTTGAATACAAATCTAATTAGTCGGTACTCACTGCCACCGAGCTCTTCACCAAAAAAAAGATTCCTCAACGATGTCATCCTCAGAGGTGAAAACCAAGTCAAGGATTTTGTCTCCTCTCGTTGGCTCTCTCATCCATTGAGTCAGGAGCTCGTTGTTCGCGAACTTCAGGAGTAATGCGTTCTCGCCATAGGGTTCTCTGATTTCCCAGTCAACGTGTGTGTTGAACTCTCCGATGACGATACACACACTGTCTTTGACAAGTTCTCCTAGTAGCTGGTACAGATCTCTTTCCTTTTCAACGAGTTGGGCAGGAGGTCTATAAAGCACCAGGGTCCTGTATTCAGCAGGACTTATCTCTAGGTCAACCCCTAGTAGCTCATGGTCTGTTACGATGTTGCAATCCGTCGAGTTGAGAGTATCCTTGACACACAACATCACATCGCCACCCTCTCTGTCTGGTCTATCTTTCAGGAAGAGTTGGTAACCGGGAATCGTGAATTCACCTTTAAAATCTCGGCTTGAAGTTTTATCCACGACTCCGTTTTGACAACCATCCCAGGTTCTTCTGTTGCTACGAGGCCACGGAGCTCAAGAAACTTGTTCTTGATTGACCTCGCATTGAACAGAAGAACTTTGAGGAAGTCCCCTAGTGTAGGACTCCCTACGCTCTTCCGTTTCCCGGCTTCTCTGTTTTCGTGGTCACACCCTTTTTGACCACCTCCGAGAAGGTCGTTTCAGAAGTGACGCGGGCGTGCTGGCGCACGTCCGCTTTCACTCTGTTTCGAACGCTCCATTGGGTGCGTTCCACGACATCTTGAATTAGGTTGGCGAGAAAGGCCTTCCCTTTAAAGAAGAGTTTTAACCCGTCCCTTTGGTAGAGGTCGTCTCTACCGATAAAGGTACGATGCGGGTCCACGAAAAAGACTCCTTCTGCCATGCAGAGATCCGCCAACCTTCTGTTCACTGCGACGTTTCTCTCGTGAGCGGTTCGGGCTGGACCTCTTCTCAGAAGCATCCCAACCACGAAAAGTTTGCGGGTTTTAAGCTCTGTGTCATCCAGAGCTCCCATCACTGTTCGGATGTTCTTACCCCTGAGGCCAACCTTACCCCCTCTGAGGTAGAGGTCGTTGCCACTCACCATCAGAGCAACAACTGAATTCTCAGAAATCTGAGCTTTCTCTGCCTCAACTCTGATGTTGTGGTTACCCCGTCCTGGCAGGTAGCTTACATTCACACTAGTGCAAAGGCAGGCCGCAAGCAGCAGCTGCAGATCCCGTGTTTGCGAGTTACCAATGAGGGTGACCTTCGGACACTTGGTCTCTGAAGACGGGGTCTTGCCTTGTAGAAGAGGCCTCCCATTTTCCTCTTTACTCTTTACATTCTAATCCTTCTTTTTCTTCTTGTTTATCTGTTTTTCTTCTATCTTTGGTTCTTCTTCTTTTGTTTTAACTTTATTCTTTTTATTTTTTTCTTCTTTTTTCGTTCGTTTCTTCTTTTTCTCTTTTTTCTTGCCTCAGCTAGCTTAGCCTCAGATGATGCCGGAATCTCCGCTTGGGTACTAGGGGGTTCCGACACGTCAGTGGACGGCGCCTCTTCTAGGTATCGAATCTGAGCTGCGTGAAGAGATTCGAGTTTCTTCAACTTTCTTTCCAGGATTTTAGCTCTCTTCTTTGAGGCTCTATGAGGTCTTTCAGGTTCCTCACCTCTTGCGTCAATATACAGGTAGTGCAGATATTTTCCGGGCTGCATTTTGAGTAGCAGCCCTCCGGAAAGTCAACGCAATACTTTTCTAACTGGCATGTTGCACAGTTGTGTTTGAGACGAACGGTTCCTTTTTACTTTCTCTCTCTCTGAAACCTCGTGACCAATCAATGAGAAAAAGGACGGTTGCTGAGTTGGCTCCGCGTATGTCGCTCCCGCCTATCGATCGGAGAGGTTTCGGATCTTTCAGAAGGCACGCTCCATGTGCTGCTGTTCGTCCGACCGAGTCGTCAAACCTCGGCGTGCTGTGGCTCCCAACCAAGCAGCACTGACTGTCCCCGAAGAGGCCATCGATTTCTCACCAGGTGACCAATGGAGCACGCTCCGTACTAAACTTCTACTAGTTCCCTTCACGACGGCCAGGATCTCGGAGTAGCTTTCAATAGATATCCCGCCACACCAAGAGACTCGACCCAAGGCTTTTTATTGGCCTGGCAACCAACCTGGGAACAAAGGGCCGTCACCTCGGCCTGATGCTACCAGAGGCACCCGTCAACGGTCACTGGGAATGGTCAATAATTACGCACCAGGGAAGGGATTAACGGGGCACAACCCTCATCCCATTCATCGTGCCCCAACGCCTAAGACACCTCTAGTCCTAGTCTCTCGCAACCAGTGAGCGTCGATTGGCGTTGTTTATAGAGGTTCTAAAGCCTCTCTTCTGACGCATGAGGTAGCTGCTAGGTCCTCATATGTAGAAAGATGGAAAGAAGGGTAAGAATGACATGATAGTAGTTGGGTTTTTTTTTGTATAGTAAGTGGAAGAGATAGGATAAAAGTGAAAAAAAGAGAAGGATAGAGTAGAAAAAAGAAGGACGCACTTAGTCTGGAACCTCGTTTCCGACCAAATCGACAAGGGAAGCCCTACCAGGGGTACGCAGAAGAAAGGTACCCCAGCCGACATAGCTCGAAAAGTCAACGGTACGCGCAAGCTCTCTTCCCTCGACAAGTGGGCGTTACCCCTTTCCCTCTATTTTCTGAGAGAGAGAGAGAGAGAGAGAGGGGGATGAGGATAAAGAATCAACTTACACCGCCTAGGTGTCGGGACGCTGCAGTAACCGAACAGGCCTCTGTTTTTAGGGTGGGATATCGATTTTCCCACAATGTGCTACGGGAAGTTTTCGAACATAATTCTTTCTTTTCCCGGATAAATTATATAAATTTATCCTCGATTTATTAAGGCAATTTTCAAGTGAAATTTATAAACAAATAATTTCTCCATTAAAGATTTGCATTATGTCTTAATCGTTCACTTTCATTTTAGATGTGGCATTAAATTGACAAAGTTAAAATAAATAGTCAATTCCGCAGACATAATCGAAAAACACAAATTGATCTTGAAATCGAAATGGGCCTCAATTCGGTGTTCAAATGTCACAAGAACTACAAAAAAAATAATAAAGGTTCTATTAATTAATCACAAGAATTTCTTTGGAAAATAAGTCCAATAAGGTCTATTTTTGAAAGTTAGGTTGTGAGTTAATCAATTGTCAATAAAGGCCTGTTTCGTTTGTTTTGTATGGGAAGGTAAAGGCAGATTGGGTCCTGTACTAATTCAGTACAGAAGGCAATCTAAACTCACCTTTATCGAGAAAGCAAAGCAGGAAAAAACACCTTTTTTGAATGCAAGCTACTTTTAATCTTTCAAAAGCAGCTTGACAATTATAAAAGGTGGACAGAGAATGTATACTAAATTTAAAGTTGAATAATTCCAATACATGCATACAAATATACATATGTAATATATATATATATATATATATATATATATATATATATATATATATATATATATATATATATATATATATATATATATATATATATTCTCTTGGCATTATTTCTGTGTTTTGAGTATGAATTGGCTTCATTCTAGCGTTTTTTGCTCTTCCACATCCATAGGCCTTCCAAAACAAAAAACAATAATTTCTGTTTCTTGTCTCATTGGTTATTTACCTCAAATCTCTCTTTCTTTGCATTGGTCACGTTAGCTCAGCGGGTCGACTCGAACCTCAGAGATCTGAGGTACGCGACCTTGCTGGGACGACGTGTTTTTTTAGGTCGCTTTTCTCGCTGTAATCTCCTGTAAGATCTCTGATCTCCTGTTTCTGCTGCGTACCCTTTATCATATATATATATATATATATATATATATATATATATATATATATATATATATATATGATAAAAAGCCAAAGAGGCGAATGAAACGAAGATTCCAAGTATTTTAGAACTCTATTTCAACTTAATAATTTTCAATTAATGAGGGCAAAAAGTGAAAACTATAATATATCTATAAGCAGGAAGATCAGCAGATAGAATATCTAAACATGAAATTTGACCCATCAACAAATGGGACACGTAATTGTGTCCCCATACACGCATGGCCAATTCCTAGTGAGAACAATGGCAGAAGAAATACGAAGAAGCAATCAATAAAAAGAGAAAGTAAGAAAAATAAGAGAAGTGGGTAAAGTTTGGTTCACGAGAAGTCCATTGTAATATTTCATGTGTCCTGACTTTGAGGATCCTCTCTATATACAGTAACAAATCAAGTGATGGACAGATAACCATACTTAAATCTGATTACGAGAAAGATGTAGCCGACACAACAGATAATGTAAATTGGACTCAAGCTACTATACACTATATAAGCTAAGATCGCTCAGGCAACAGAACAAGAAGAAATCTACCAAAAATAATCTAGTCGCACTAATCTATCTAACAATTGTGATGCGCACACTCTCAAGATGCAACCTCATAACATTGCAGAGGATCCAATACAACGCAATGTGGCTCATAAGAAACACGAGCATGATCGAAAGAGGAATAGTGACCTGTATAGCGAAGCAAAAATTGGACCCCGAAAGGAAATAATAAAAAGGGCAAAGGAAGTCTTCAAAAAGACACGAGATGAGATTGGTGAAGAACTAGCCAATCAGATATTACATAGAGTTGGATGGGAACCCTATTTATTGTTCTCAGGTAGCATGATGGCAGTGGAAAGTGAAGAGGAAGAGATATGTACATAAAAAAACAAAATAGAAACGCCGGATACGACAAAGCCTAAATCAAGATTAATGCAAAAATCCACGATTAAGATAACCGATTACGACAATCTATAGATGGAAACTAAACTAAGACTTACCGATTAATACCAAAACAAAAAAAAATGTCTAAAGTAAAGGAACAAGTAAACACCAAACGTAAAAATGGAAAAACGTAACCATAACCTTCATGGTAGAAATGGTTAAAGAGGCAAACCAAAACAAATACATACATAGTATAACGAGAACAATAGGCCTACCAGTAACAGACAAAGCAACAAATGTTTGAACCCCTAACAACAATTAACACAATAAAATAACACAAAGACATTATTAATGTTATCCTGAAATTCAGCTACTTACTCTTATGCTAAAATTCCAACTTATTACTAATTTATTACGGCCAGATATTAGCTCGACCTCCAAGCAAACTTCCACAAGCACATTTCGAACGCGCTCTATATACAAACATGGGGAAGGTAATATATACCGTGATATTAACACCACGTTTAGATTTACGGCCAAGACCGACTAGGTCAACTGCCTAATCTCATATTAGTTTTTCAATATACTATCTCTCCCTTTTCTTCTCATCCCTGTCCTCCTCCTCTTCCCCTAGAACTCCCCAGAGGGAGGAAGACGAATGGGGAAGCGGGGTAGTCCGGGCTCCCTCTCACGTTCCCTTCTCCCCTGGCTCCGTTCTGAGCAAGGTAAGAAGGGGCTCGGACGATAGACCCTTTTATCTGTCACGCCTTTCTTTTTATCTTATATTATCTTAAAAAAGAAATACGAGAGAGAGTGGCAAACACTGGATTAAAAAGAAATACGAGATTATTCTTGTTATTAAAGGGAGGATAAGGTGCGACAAAGGAGAAAGTCTTTTTTGCTAACTCAGGACATTTATCAAGGAAATGGAGAGGATAGCAAAGTCTGTGTCCTATGCCAAAAAGTTTTGAAATTTCTGTGCTAAAGAATTCAGGATTAACCACGCGAAGCGCACGAAGAAATATAAAAAAACAGATCTTTTAAATTGAATATGAGGAGAGGAGTAAAAATGGATATAGAAAAAAGAATTAGTGGCCTTACGATTGACCGGAAATTTGAAACGAGAAAGATGCGCTGTATTGGCAAAACTAGGACAGGAAGTGTAGCGTTATGTTCTATTTCACGAGTAAATTTAAGGACGGTATCGTACATAAGAGCGAGTTATGTTTGATAAAAAAGGTGAATATTTTCCATATTGGACCCTAAGCATACAACATCATCGATGTATTGAAATCAAATAATAGAGAAATCAAAAATAGAGGTGTGGTAAACCATTTAAAAAAATCCATATATATATATAGGTTAGATAAAACGGGAGATAACCAGTTACCCAGAACATGCTCAAATATTTGGGCGATTAGGAATAATGATATGTAAAGAAGAACTACTAAAATTTATTAACAGTTTGCAATTAAGTAACATGGATTATTTTTAAAAGAAATAACTTTTTCAGAAGAACGGATTTTGGCTAAGTAGTAAGCACTAGAGCTAAAATGTTAGCCAAATCATTCAGATTCCAAATGAACCGCTATAATTTTTTACCATGAATTATAGGCTCTTTGAAGAATCGTATGTGTCATTAATTTTAAATTTAAACTTTCAAAAAAAATTTGAAATCCTGATTAAACGTTATACCCTCATTGAATGGACCGTAAGGTCTTCTAGGGTATCTTCTTTCCTTGTTGTTATAGCTGGTGAGCTTCTGGGGAATAATTGACGCAATGATTGGCTTCTTGGGTAACTTTCACATTAAGAAAAGATATTGTTCTATTTTGTTCGAGCTCATAAGAGAATTTAACATTGTGGAGTTCTGATTTTAAATAGTTAATAAAACCATACAATGTGTTAATGGAGAAATACTAAAAACTTGTCATTGAAATAGCTCCTTATAAAATGAGGAACGGAAGCAAATTAATGAGAAATTCAAGACACAGGATTTTATAGACATTTTAAAAATATTCGCCAACAAAGGAAGAATAGAAAGACCCATTACAATCTCTTTTAACTCATAAAAATCATCATCAAACAAAATGGATGAATTCGTCAGACCTGTTACATAGAAGTGAAGCAAAGCTAAACCGTTTCAAAAGGATGAAAATTGGTGAATGAACTCTCGACATCAAAATCCTGAAGCTTTTACTGGCATCTGGATAGCTTTTAATCTCATTCGCAAACAAATGTGAATCATTGAAAACAAACTCATAAGGAGTCAAGGAGGATAAAGTAGGGCCCATATCTTAACTAATAAAAAGAAATGATCTTGTAAGCACCAATAAAAGACCGTAGATGTAGGTTAGTTCTATTAGTATTAGGAATTACTGAAATACGAACTAGAAAAGACCTTAAAATCCACTCGTGGTTAGTTCAAGAAAGAAGGCAAAAGGGGGAAGTCACGGGTAAAAGGGAAATATAGGATTCAGATAAGGAAGGGTTTCACAATGGTTGATTCGGTAGTTTTATTTTAAAGTATTGTTTATCGTTTTCTTTTCTTAAGCGTATTTATTTAGTGTTTTTGACGATACGCTTACACAAGTTATTTCACGTTTATGTTATTTTAAAGAAAATCATTTTCTGGGCTCATAGGGTTAAATCTTTTGTTTACTAGCTTGATACGGTTATTTCTATTGCCCTATCGGTTATCTAGTTCAAGTATTGAGTTATAATTTATAATAGTACATCCGTTTAGTATTATAAAGATCAATAAATGATCCCGCAAGGGCAGATCATACAATGAAGGTATTAAGAACTGCTTCAGCCTTTCTTTGTAGATATAATTTTAACTTCCGGAATTAATTTTGTCGCTCGACGCTGGATGGGTTAAAATATTACAATGTCATTCCACATACATACGAGATATAGAGACCAGAACTTCACCACATGCTCCAAACGAGGTCTTACCGGCGCTAAATAAACAGTGTCTTGTGATTATGATTATATGCAATACTTCTTTAGCGTTCTATCTTTTTTCAGAATAAAATTATGAATATTCTGTTTCTGATATGTTTATTAATGTAATAGACACAATTTATTAGATACCACACAATTTATCTCACGTTATATATATTTTATAGCCGATTATTTGAAATTCGATTACGAGGAACGCTCAAACATAATTTGCAGGACAGATTTTCTTATAAAATGGCCAGGAAAAGAAACTTTCTCAAAGAGAGAAGAATTATTTTGTAAAGGAATTGGGTAAAGGAAAGTCTTCTCTGCAAATTTCAAAAGATTTGAAGCGTGATCATCGCAATGTAAAGAAATTTAGAGAGAATGTCATTCAAACAAGACAGAAAAGACCCTAGCCCAAATTTAGAGATTTTACTCCTAACAATCTTTTTTAAGTCAATTGAGTAGCGAAAATACTCTCATGCTAGAAACAAAGCTATTTTTTAAGCCTATGCACCTCATTACGGCATGAGAGAAACAAGGTGTAAGGACCAGGCATAAATGAGAACTGACCTTAGCAAAGTTACCTTCAGAAACGAATTAAGAGTCATTTTCTATGGGCCCCATAGTTTGGCAAAATGCTGGGGTGTCAATGAACGTGAGGTGAACCAAAAAAATGTGATGGAGGACTGATGATTTGGACTGCTATTGTTGGAGACAAGCTTATACTCGTAATATCTTTAGGAGGAGATGGTGGTGAAAAAAATGGATTCGAAGGCGTACTGCGCTTTTCTGAATAATATTTCCCATCTTAGTTCAAGAGACAGAGAGTGGCGATGAGGAAGTCTTTGTCTTCATGCACGATGATATCCCTAGTCATGTCTCCAAGTTCCGTAAGAATTGGTTAGAGTCGAAAGGATTTGAAGGAAACTCAATCGTCAACTGGAGTCCAAAAAAAAACTTGTGGATCATCTTGAAGGGAGACGTTTCAGCAGATATACGACATCATCGAGGCTATATTCAACTTACCTACAGATTTAGACTTTTTGGTCTTACCCTCTCCGCCGGAGGGCGCCGCGGGGCCACATTTACGTTCTCCAAAAATGGGGAAGGAATTGGCTGACAATGGTGTCCTGCACGAGGCAGGAGGTCTCTCCTCTCCTCGTAACTCCTCGGGGCCCTTTGTCACATATTGAGGATCTTGAACAGGGAAAGACTAGCTTGGGAAAGTATCCCACCGATTCACTGTTCGCTCATAGGAAAGGTCCTGCCACCTGGGACTGGGCACTTCCGGGAACATTTCTACATCTACATTGTACCTCCGAATGGCCATCATCTCCAGGTCTCTGGGATCCTGCCCGTGAAATCAATGGGTCTATGACCTATAGCAAACAACATTGAGGCCGGCATGTTGACCTCCTTAGAAAAAAGAAGGGGACATGCGGGCCCCTTAAGGTCGCAAATACTGGGTCTATTTGTTTTTGTATTATATTTAAGTAACAAACATGAAATTATGTCAGTCTTATTAGGTTGAGGAATAAGTTCTTGCGTTTTTTTAATGTTGTGTTGATTTAAGTTTTGTTGAAGTGATTTGTGCACCTATTAAGAAACAATAATAAATAATGAGAGCAAAATTTGCAAAGGTTAGGCTACGTTTTTTAACAGCGTTGACTATTAGGCTTTTGCTTAGGCTACGTCTTGAAGTTGAGTAATAAGTCATTGCGGTTTATTTAAAAGTTGTGTTAATTTAATTTTTATTCTGTACCCTCAAAATGGAATGTCAAGTTGAAAGAAAGGCGCATTTTCGACACTTGTTGTTATTCATTTTCAATTGAGACGGGAACAATGCGAACGCAGCCAAAGCTCGTCACGATATTTGTGCTGTGTACGGAGAAAATGCTTTTCAGAAAGAACATCTCAATGGTGGTTTTCACGTTTCCAAAACGGTCATTTCAATCTTAATGACGAAGAACGTTCTGGTCACCCCATTAAGTTGGATGAAGATCGATTGAACGACCTTCTTCTTGAAAATCCTTGTCAATCGATTAGAGAATTGGCTGTACAATTGGCGTGTGATCAGATAACTGTAGTGAATCACATCATTCGATGGAAAAAGTTAAAAAACACTGTGCATGGGTTCCGCACGCTTTGGGCGAAAGCAACAAATTTCAACGTTCCACGATTGCCGCAGGATTGCTTGCTCGTCACAAGGCTACTCGTGGATATAAGTACAGATTTCTTCACCGCATCATCACTGGCGACGAAAAGTGGTGTGTTTATGTCAACATGAACCATCGAAAACAATGGCTTAGCCCCAATAAAAAAACACTTCTGCGATTAAAGCAATGACTTGATTCTTGAAAGACGATGCTGTGTGTGTGGTAGGATTGTGAAGGCATCATTCTTTATGAACTTCTTGCGAACGAATATTGTCAATGCAGAACTCTACCTTCAACAAATGTATCGACTCGCCGAAGCTATTCGTGAAAAGCGACTTCATCGACGTTATGGAGTCCTTCTGCAACACGACAACACTCGTCCTCACATTGCCAATATGACAAAAGACGCCATTCAAACGCTTAATTGGGAAATCCTGCCGCATCCTCCATATTCGCCAGACTTGGCTCCATCGGATTTCTATCTGTTCCGATCGCTCTCCAACAATTTGCGCAGCGTTTCGTTCACTACTGATTTGGAATTAAGAAACTGGTTAGACTAATTCTCCGAGTCAAAATCTAGAGATTTTTATTGCAGAGGCATGGAAAAACTAGTTGAACGTTGGGAAGAAGTCATAAATAACAACGGAGAATACATTATATATTAAATTGCATATTGTAATCAATTAAAAAGGAAGTTTTTCTAAAATTGTTAATGGTAATGAATAAATTTGATAAAACCGCAAAAACCTGTTCCTCAACCCATTATAAATATTTGCCCGATTTTATTAAAATAGTTAATTCAGGGGCACCCTATTTTCAAAAAAGCGAGACTCGGATAACAAATCCTCTAGTGACTGATGGCCATGATGCATTGTCTCTCTTGACAATATCTATGTGACTAAGGATTTTGACCCAGTTTTTTTTCCATATTATTATGCGGTCCCCAATTCCGTGCGATTTGATCTTTCTTAGAACTTTTTATGTGTGTCAAAAGATTTTGAAATCCAAATACCTACATACATCTAAAACCTTTTCGTCTTCCAACTTTTTGATTATTTCTTAATAAAATCGAGCAATTTAGTGTTTATAATTTTATTGGAAATTGGCGTAAGATTTGTCTCTGTAAACCCCTTATTAACTCTTCCTTCTTTAGAGTAGATTGTCTCGATTTTATCAGACCTAACGCTTTAAAAATTTACATTTTATTAATAAAAGTTAATTTCATTTTTTGTAATGTCAATACTTAAAAATGTAGTGTCTTCTTCAAAATTTATTACATTTCAAATTCTAGTTAACATATTTGTAGTTTTGACGGTAAAAACATTTTCAAAAAATGAGTTTGTCTTCATTACTTGGTCGGCTCCTCAATAAGGCCACCTTTGACATCCTGAAGGGGGCCAATGCACGCTCTTATTGGCTTAGGATTTATTAAGTACCGATAAAATTGCATTGTCTCGAGTTTTGGCAAGAGCACTCGTCTCTCCTGGTTCTTCTTTGATAAGGTGACACTAATGAAGGTATTGATTTTATGTATCGACTCTTCCTAGTTTTTAAAATTATGTCCATCGGTTAATTTAAATTATCCTAAGGATCCTACATATTGATTTTCTTCTTTAATTTACCTACATAAAGACGGGGGTACAACCATTCTTCCCACAAGCATTGGTATAAAGGGACTCCGGGCGTCACCACTAGTATCGATAGCGCAGGGTGTCACCCCCAAAACGGGCCTGCATACACTTGTTGTGATATATCCTTCATTCATTCACTATTCACCCTTACTTTGCAGAATGTGACAGAAAAAACGCCTGTAAACACAAGTAGATCTCAATGGGAGCTCCAGCAAAGAATATACTGCGTCAAACATTACTACAAGAAAGGCTCGTTCAAGAAAGGGCAGGACACTTTCGTGCATCAGTTCAAATGTGAAAAAGCCCCCTTCAAGAGCAGAATTCAAGACTGGGTGGACCACTTCGAGAACTATGGGACAGTGGAGAACCTCAATGCAGCCAGTGACAAACGTCCAAGCCATTCAGGACGCCCCAGGAAGCGTACAGCTGAGCTGGTCGAGAACGTGAGAGAGTCAGTTCAACAAAGTCCAAAACGCTATGTGCGTAAGCGAAGTCAGTCCCTCGGTATATCCCGTGACACTTGCAAGAGAGTGCTAGTAATGGATATAAAGGCCTACCTATACATAATACAGATTAAGCAGACCCGTACAGCCTCAGACAAAGAGCAGAGGCAGGCTGTTGGCAGTCAATATGCTGGAGAAGATTCAGGAGACCCCAACTTTCCTTAACCTCCTTTAGAGCTCAGATGAAGCTCACTTCCATTTTGAAGGAAAAGGTAAACTCGAAGACAAATGTCTTATAGGGGACCTCCAGAGCAAATGAATTAAACCGGCAAGCCCCTACACTCCCCCAAGTACACGGTATCGACTGCAATCTCAGCAAGAGGCATCTTCTTTGAGAAATTTGGCAAGGCAGTGACAGTCACCAAAGAGCGGTATGTTGAGGTCCTAAAAAAATCAAGAGGGAGCTGAAGACCCTGTTCGCCTCGATTTTGAGGAAGTTCTGGTTCCAGCAAGATGGAGCAATCTCTCACACCTCAAGCCTGTCCCGAGATTGGTTGAAAGAGAACTTTGGTGGTCGTGTGATCAGTCTCAAGACTGATTTTGAGTGAGCACCTCACAGCCCAGATCTTAGCCCCCCAAATTTCTTTCTCTGGGGCTACCTTAAAGACAGAGTGTACTTAGAGAGACTCAGGACCATCCGGGAACTCAAGGAAGCCATCAGGGAGGAGATCAGTGCCATTAGTCGGTCGGTTTGTAAGGACGTCATGGACAACTTTGTTGCGTGCCACCCTGACCCTTCTTATAGAGTAGAGACACTGATTATGTACTTTCCATTCGTTTCATGGAATGTCCGAACTTTTATCCTGACTCTTTTTCAGGAAAAACTTGACATCGAGATACTCCCGTTGCTCTACAGCTTTCCTCCCGAAAAAAAATAAAACCATTATTTCCATTCTTGTCCATTTTATTTCTTTTCCTCTTTGCCCCGATATAATATTATTTTTTTTTGGGGGGGGGGGGGACAGGTTTTTCCTGCGGGAATAAAAGCCGATTTGGGGCACGTGCAGACCACGGTCGGCAATGACGAGGAAGCGCCTGTGAAGGATCAACCACGGCTATGAAAGCGGCCGGATTAGACAGGAGAGTCATCCTGAGTCCCAAGGATCGTGAGATAGAAGAGAGGATTTGATATAGGAGCATCCAATAAACAAGAACAACCATTTCAGGGTTACCTTTACTTTGCAGGTTGGGCAACTTCACGAAAGTTACGTACCTCTTGCATCAGCGAGGGGGGTGGGGGGCTCTATTGTGGTGGGCATGGAAGGTGATGGAATGGAAAGTAGGGTGGGTAGGGCGTCGATGAACCGCTTTGCGCTCACATTCTAGAGAAATTTGGGCCAAAGCTCTTGAAACGAGAATTTTTCCGCCATAAAAATCAACTCTCAAAATCCCCCCTCCCCGCGAGAACGGGGCCCAAACGAAGACTCTTTATGACGCAGTTTCTCAATCTTTCTTTCCTTACGACCACATTTTGTCTTTTACATATATTTGGGAACCCATCATGAAAAGTGGCATATCTAAAGAAATATTTCTTGCATCTCAATATTTTGATCAAAATAAAGTGGAAGGTACAAAGTTAATTATATAAATAATAATTTATAATTTGAAGTTCTATAAAGAACTCTCCCGCCCTTAATTTCTTTACTTGCCTCCCTATTTTGATCACGACCCATAGCTTGAGAAGCCTTGGTGTATTGTACGAATTATACAAAGGATTCCTCGTAATCGGCGCTCAAAAGGCATTGCCTTAATAAGTGTCCAATTAATGTCCATTTTATATCTCTTAATTCTTTATCAGTGCCCCCAAAAGGATGTCAGGTGTAATATGGAATCAGATGCTGCAGCTAACACCTGAATGATTGCATTTACCCCGGCCCCAATCCCCGTGGGACGATCTCTCTTTCTCTCTCTCTCTCTCTCTCTCTCTCTCTCTATATATATATATATATATATATATATATATATATATCCAATAGAGTTTCATTTCCTTAATCGTCACGACTTTCTGCGGGAGTTGTCCTCGTTGGTTTTTAGTTTAAATTTAATTTGAAATAATATGTAGCGTAACGTGTGATGGTCCGAAGTTGGAGTAAAAATAGAAATAAATTGCATAGCGCATGGCGAGCTGAAGCAACGCCAACGAAGAATCTGTTGGCGTTAACATTTAGGAAGGTGTGCGTCTTCTGTCCGATCGCCCCTTGCCTGCTCACCTATGAAGACGTCTTTTTTCCAATTACTTCAATAGTTAAGGTGTCTTTGTTCGGTTTATGGTATTGCATCATTCTTTTAAAATAAAAAAATCACTATGGTGAACTAAGGTGCCCCCCTTTCCCCTCTCCATTATCCACTCTCTTTCTGTCTCATCAAATTGGACAAATAACAAAGCAGTGCAATAAAAATAATAATTATTCAATATGAGTTTACGCTATAATTTAGACGAATTGATATTATCCACTCTGTGTAGGCAGCTTTAGCTATGCTGTTAGTTAGTGTAAACAAAGTGAAAAATCTCAGTCGGAGCAGATTTCTTCTGCAGCCTTTAGTAGGTCAGACTTCTTTAGGAATCTGAGATCTCCATTTTTGACCAACAACCGTAGCGTTGAGGCGACTGTCGTAGAATGACCACGACATATACATCACTTCTAGCCAATATGCGTGGACGCTCAAGGTCAAACGAGTAACCTTGATTTAACTCTAGGCACGGCAGAGATGTGGGATAGATGTGTGGGGGGAAGGGGGGGATGAGTTGGTGTCCAACTTCCCTGAACGAGTGGGCAGGATTTAAATACAAAATGATAGAGTGCCGTTGGCTGATATTTAATTAAGGAAGGCTGCGGGCTATGAGGCTTATGAAAAAGTAGGTACAAAAATAAACTTTAATATTTACATATTATGCACAATTAATAGATTAAATAGAATAATGGCAATGGATACTCGATGTATACAATAACCGAACTACCAAAGCTACTCGGTGCGAGCTCTATGGAGGGGTGGGAAATCGAGAGGCGATACGAGCCTCTACACAAACGAACACAGGAATGACTGGCAAGGTAGCCACAGATGATTTTTCTTAACCTAGCTTGGGTTAGAGGCTTTAAGAGATGAAACGGGGATCGGATGATTGTTCGAGGGACTTTAACCACGGTACATTTCGTACCAAACGAAATGTACCGAAAACAGGGAGGGGCCAATTGACTGGGGTTCAGATCCTCTGGTATAATTCTAGCCTTCGGCTCGTAGAGAAACGAAGCGCAATCGAGACTGACGTGTCTCGTTGTAAAAGGCAGGCCTATACTGTCGATGCCTAATTTCGGAACATTAATATATAGGGACCAGTCGGCGGAACCGTAAATGTATCCGCCAAGGGTGGGCGCGGGGAATCTCTCCAAGAACCAACACGGCGCTTGAGGGATGGGAAGTATTCCGTGGGAGTTTCTTGATAACGCCTTGGGATACGACAGAAGCGCGCGTTTGAGATTCAAATCCCTCGCTTATCGCGGAAAACAGTTTGATATTCTGACTATTCCCACGGTCCTCGCTCCCGTGGGGTGACCTCGTGCCTGATCTCGTAGTTTCGACGGGGCACATGGCGACAAGGAGCCTCAATTCTCGACAACTCCTCCATTCCCAAGATGTTACTCATATCAGTAACCTACATAGTTTTAATATACATAACAATTTGACATAGATAATGAGTACTTTGGATGCTTAGTTAAAAATTTTACGAATGATTAATTATAACTTTATCTGTGTCAAATTGTTATGTATATTAAAACTATGTAGGTTACTGATATGAGTTGCTCTAAATTGAGAGAAGACTGGCATTTACTTAATATTGAGCTTCTAAATGAGGCACAGTTATGAAAACAATTTATTTACACGACTAAATGTGGAAGTCGCTATCTTACATCTGTAGTCGAAGAAGGCCGCAGTAGAGCTGAGATATACTGGGTATTTTCAAAAGTCCTGTAACACTCGTTAAGACGCTCTCAACAAAGAACACAATGATAGCTGCCTCAAAACTGAAATGTTGCTTTACCTGAATATGCATTTAGTTTCATTCTTACTGTTATATTACTGGTTCATTTCCTTTCTTTGTTGGGAAATTTAAATGATGTAGCCAAAAATAAATTTCCCTACGAAGCAACCCATTTATAAGAATTGCTAACAAATTTGTTCATTTAATAAAACATTCATAATAGCTTTTGATCAATCATTTTTAATAGCTTAAAATTAGGTATTTATAATAGCTTCAATTAAAACGTTAAATTATGGCTGAAATGGCTATAGCTCCTCCATCGCCCAAACTGATTAGATTGAGGTATACAAAATTTGTTGAAGTTGAGAATGACGCTGCATAGTTGAGTGTACGCTGCAGCTTTTTAACCTTTTAACGACTCTCTTTTGCACAAAACGGAAGGTAGGTATAAATACTGGAAAGGGTTATTTCTTTATTACCAAGGCCTCTTTCAACCATTTCCTGGGTCATCTTTGGAGCAAACAGTGAACAAATTTTTAAAATATTATTTTGGGTGCGGAGAGTAGGAGGAAAGGATTCTTCGTCGGTACAGTGGGCAACTCTCTACCCCTCTCCTACGGTCGACCCTTCATCAAACTCCTCCCGCCCCAAGGAGTCCAAGTGGATCTAGATCGGGAAGGGGCAGCTGGGGCCGGTGAAGGTAGAGAGGATGTAGGAGGAGGAAAAGGAGGAGTAAAATCAAGTGAAGTGAGAAGGGGAGTAAGAGAGTCGAAATTGAATTATTTTGACCTCCATTTAGCGGAAAGATTTGATAGAATTGATTCAAGACCACGCATCCCTCTAACGCTCGGTTCCCTCCATCTTATTTTAGTTCTTTTATTACACTTTTGCAACTTTATGCAGGGTAAGGGTGAACCACGTAATCTTTATCTTTTTCACTTTCTCTTTCATTCGTCTGTGTAATATGGCATTCAGCCGTTATGTGTTTTTGAGCTTGTTTGTTTAGTATGTTGCAATGTCTTTTGTATTTTTTTACTTGTCATTTATAAATTTTTCTTATTTTATTTAATTTTCTATGAACACACTCATTACCGAGCTCAAATTGCGAATTTGGATCCAAACGCAAGAGAAGAAATATTTCTTACGAAAGAGGTTACCCCGCCGCAATCAAACAGAACCACCTTCTCTCACCATAAGCACCTGTTGCCACACTCACAAGACATATATATATATATATATATATATGTTTCACCCTCTGATATCATTATTCTGGGACTAAAAATGTGAAGTCATTTACTTGCGAAAAAGTTTTTCAGAAAACCTGCGTCTATTTTCTCAACCCGGAAGCAAATTAGGCGTAAGCTGCATCACACAAACGGAGAACAAAACAAAACTCTATAATTCAAAGTCATGAGCCAAGATCAATAGATAGAATGAAAATAGATTTTTAACTTATATTGGTTGATATTTTGTCGGCTCGGTTTATATAGTTTTGAAAGATGTCATTTGGAAAATAACAGGTCGTGCAGAAAATGAAAAATATTAACATGATGTTTCAACTTTACTAAATCTTTACTTTGGTTTTCGAGGTAATATTAGTTATATGAAGTTTCTACTAATAGATCTTACTGGCTCATAATCAAAGTAATGTGTGAATTATTGAACTTGAACTCTGGTTCACTCGCAAACTGTTAATAAATTTAAATGGTTATTCTTTATATATGTTTGTTCCGAATCCAACAAAATTATAATAAAATAATTGTGAAAACTTTTAATATTTGCACAGTTTAATTTATTTCTCTTTATGTTTCACGATTAGTCATAAAATAAAGATATTTTTTTAAGTTAAAGGATCGAGCAACCCTCCCCCCCCCGTCTGGTCTCAAGTTTTCCACGTTTTTGGTTGGCCGCTCAGTAATAGAAATAACAAGACCCTCCTTTCCCCACCAGTCTGATCACAAGTTGGCCACTCAGGAGCACACAGATCGAGATCCCCCCCCCCCCTCGTCTGATCTGAGGTTATCAACGTTTTTCGTTGGCCGCACAGTAACACAAAGATCGAGTCACCCCCTCACACTAGAATAACACAAAGATCAAGCCCCCTCCAGAGAGAGTAACACAAAGATCGATCCCCCCTCCCTATTTTCCTCTCACTTCATCCACGTTTTTCGAAGCGCTCTGTAACACAAAGCTCGCCCCCTCGCCACACCAGTCTGCTCTCAAGTTATCCACGTTTTTCGTTGGCCGCTCAGTGACACAAAGATCGAGCCCCGCCCTCCTCTCCCCCTGTGTGCTTTCAAGTTATTTACGTTATTCGTTAGCCACTCTGTAATACAAAGATCGAGCACATCCCCCCAGTAACAGAAATATCAAGCCCCCTTCAGAGAGAGTAACACAAACATCGAGCGCCCCCCTCCCTCTCTGATCTCAATTTATCTAGGTTTTTCGTTATCCGCACAGTTACCCAAAGTTCGAGCGCCCCCCCCATCCCCCATCTGCTCTCTCATTATCCACGTTTTTCGTTGGCCGCTCATTAATACACAGATCGAGCCCCTCACCCCAACTCGACGAGTCTGATCTCAAGCTTTCCAAGTTTTTCGTCGTCCGGTCGGTAACACAAAGATCGAGGTCCACCCTCCCCACACCTACAAGTCTAGTCTCAAGTAAACCACGTTTTTCGTTAGCCGCTCAGAAACACAAAGAGCGAGCCCCCCGTCCCAGAGTAACACAAAGATCAAGACCCCTCCAAAGAGAGTAACACAACGATCAAGCCACCCCCGCCACTCCACACCAATCTGATATTAAGTTATCCACGTTCTTCGTTGGCCGCTTAGTAAGACAAAGATCGATCTCCCCCCCCCCCCCCCCAGATTAACACAAAGATCAAGCCCCCTCCAGAGTGAGTAATACAAAGATAGAGCACCCCCCCACCCCCACCCCACCAGTCTGCTCTAAAGTTATCAACGTTTATCATTGACCGCTCAGTAACACAACGATCGAGTTCCCCATCCCACCCAAAGTAACACAAAGATCAAGCCTCCTCCAAAGAGAGTAACACAAATATCGACCCCCCCCCTCCCCATTCTGCTGTCAATTTATTTACGTTTTTAATTGGCGCTCTGTGACATAAAGCTTGCCCCCTTGCCATACCAGTCTACTATCAAGTTATCCACGTTCTTCGTTGGCCGCTCAGTAACAAAAAGATAGAGCCCGCTACCCCCCCCCCCCACGAAAAACACCATTGTGATCTCAGGTTAAAGGGGTTTTTCGTTTGCTGTTTAGTAACACAAAGATCGAGACCCTTCAACCATTACTCCACGAGTCTGTTCTCAAGTTATTCACGTTTTTCGTTGGCCGTTCAGTAACACAAAGATCGAGCGACCCCCCCCCCCAACACACACACTAGTCAGATCTCAAGTTATCCACGTTTTTCGTTGGAGGCAACATAACAAAAAGATCGAGCCTCCTCCTGTCCGCTCTGAATTTATTCACATTTTTCGTTGGCCGCTCAATAACACAAAGATCGAGCCCCACACCCCGTCTGCTCTGAACTTATCTGCGTTTTCCGTTGGCGCTCTGTAACACAAATTTCGAGTTTCTTATCCCCATAGTAACACAAAAAACACACCCTCTCCAGTGAAACACAAAGAGCGAGCCCCCCCCCCTGCCACAACTATTCTAATCTCAAGTAATCCACGTTTTTCGTTGGCTGCTTAATAACACAAAGATCGAGGCCACCCCTGACCCACTCCACACAAATTTGATCCAAGTTATCTACGTTTATGTTGGCAGCTCAGTAACACAAAGATCGCCCCCTCTCCCCTGCCAATCTTATCTCAAGTTATCTACGTTTTTCTTTGAACGCTCAGTAACACAAAGATCGATACCCCCCGCCCCTCACTCCACACCAGTTTTATCCATATTATTCAAGTATGTTGTTGGCAGCTCAGGAAGACAAAAATAGAGCCCCCCCCCCTCCTACCCCAATCTGATCATAAGTTATGCACGTTATTCGTTGGACGCTTGGCAAAACAAAAATCGACTCACCCCCAACCCCTCGCCAGTCAGATCGCAAATTATCCACGTTTGTCATTGTCTGTTCATTAATACAATGATCAACCCCCCTCCTTCCCCAAACACTGACACAATCCACACCAGATTGATCCAAGATATCGAAGTTTTTTGTTGGTGCTTAGTAACACAAAGATCGCCCCACCCCCACCCTAGCTGATCTCAAGTTATCCACGTTTTTCGTTGGCCGCTCCATAACACAAAGATCGAGCACCCCCGCTCACACTCAACACCAGTATAATCTCAAGTTATCGACGTTTTGCGCGTTGGCCGACAATTAAAACAAGATCACCCCCCACCAGTCGGCCGGTCAGTAACACAAAAATTGAGACCCTCCGCAATACCCATCTGCTCTCAAATTATCCACGTTTTTTGGGGGGCAGTTCAGTAACACAAAGATAGCCCCCCTCCCCACCAGTCTGCTCTCAAGTTAACCACGTTTTTCATTGGCCGGTCAGTAACATAAATATCTAGCCCTCCCCCCCATCATTACCTCCACTAGTCTGTTCTAAAGTTATCCAGGTTTTTCGTTGGCCACTCAGTAACACAAAGATCGAGCGTCCCGCTAACACACAAACACTAGTGAGATCTCAAGTTATCCACGTTTTTCGTTAGCCGCTCAATAACACAAAGATCGACTCTCACCAGTCAGCAGCTCAGTAACATAAAGATCAAGCCCCCCTCCCCGCCCGTCTGGTTTCAGGTTATTCAAGATTTTGTTAGCCGATCAATAACACAAAGATCGACTCTCACCAGTCAGCAGCTCAGTAACATAAAGATCAAGCACCCCCCCCCCCCCCGCCCGTCTGGTTTCAGGTTATTCAAGATTTTGTTAGCCGATCAGTAACACAAAGATCGAGCCCCCCCACCCTTTCCACTCTGCTCTCAAATTACTACCAGTTTCATTGGCCGCTCAGTAACACAAAACTCTCCCCTCCTCCCACCACACACAACAGTCTGATCTCAAGTTATCTTGGTTTTTCGTTGGCCACCTAGTATACAAAGATTGACCCCTCACCAGTCGGCCGATCAGTTAAACAAAGATCAACCACCACCAGTTGGCCGCTCAGTAATATAAAGATCGAGACCCCCCTCCCTCGCCAACACGACCCTACTCTCAAGTTATCCACGTATTTCGTTGGTTGTTCAATAACACAAAGATCGAGGCCCCCACGTCTGCTAGCACGTTTTTCGTTAGCCGTTCCCTAACGCAAGAACTAGCCCCCGCCCAGAGTAACACAAAGGTTTAAGTCCCCTCTACATAGAGTAACACAAAGATGGATCTCCCCTACCCTCTACATTCTGCTTTCAAATTATCCACGTTTTTCTTTGGTCGCACAGTAACACAAAGCCCAATCACTTTTCCCCCCCATACAAGTCTGATCTCAAGTTATCCACGTTTTTCGTTGGCCGCTCAGTAACAAAAATATCGACCCCTTTCCCCCCACACACACTTACACAGCAGGATCCTCTCTAGTTATCCCCGTCGTTTTTCGTTGGACGCTCAGTTACACAAGGATCGAGCCCCCTCTCCTCCTCCGCCCAGTCTTATCTCAATTTATCCACGTTTTTTGTTGGCCGTTCAAAATATAAATATCGAGCAACCCCCCGCCTTTGTGCTCTCAAGGTATCCACGTTTTTCGTTGGCCGCTCAATAACACAAGAACTAGCCCCCCCTTCCCACCGAGTTTGCTCTCAAGATATTCACGTTTTTCGTTAGCCGCTCAGTAACACAAAGATCGTGCCCCTCATTCACTGTCTGCTCTCAAATTATCCATATTTTTTGCTGGCCACTCAGTAACACAAATATCGAGGCCATCCAACCACCCTACGAGTCTGATCTCAAATTATCTACTTTTTTCGTCGGTCTCTCAGTAACACAGAGGTTTCGTTGGCCAGTCAGGAACACAAAGATTGAGCCTAACCCTCCCCATTCTGGTCTCAAATTATCCACTTTTTCGTTGGCCGCTCACTAACACCAAGCTCCCCCCTCCCTCCTCTGCCCATACACAGCAGTCTGATCTCAAGTTATCCACGTTTTTCGTGGCCGCTTAGTACACAATGATTGACCACCCACCAGTCGGCCGATCAGTTAAACAAAGATCGACCCCCCTCCCACTAGCCTGATCTCAAGTATTCCACGTTTTTCGTTGGCCGATCAATAACACAAAGATCGAGGTCCCCCCCCCAGAGTAACACAAAGTTTAATCTCCCTCTAGTGAGAGTAAAACAAAGATCGATCCCCTTCCCACTACTCTGCTTGCAAGTTATTCAGCTTTTTCGTTGGCCGCTTAGTAAGACAAATATCAAGCGCCCCTTTCCCCCGACTGCTCTCAAGTTATCGACGTTTTTGTTTGCTGCTTATTTAAACAAAGATCGAGAAAAAAACACACGAGCCTCAACTCAGGTGACCCATGTTTTTCGTTTAACGGTCAGTAACACAAAGATCGAGCCTGCCCCCACACACACTCATTCCACACCAGATTGATCCAAGTTTGTTGTTGGCTGTGCAGTAACACAAAGTTCAAGCCCCCTCACCGTGTCTGCTGTCAAGTTATCCACGTTTTTTCTTGGCCGCTCAATAACACAAAGAGCTACCCTTCCACCAGAGTATCACAAAGATCGAGGCCTCCCCGCCACTACCAACAATCTGTCCTCAAGTTATCCACGTTTTTCGTTGGGAGCTAAGTAACACAAAGACTGTGCCACCCTCCCCTCGTCTGTTCTCAAGTTATCGAGGTTTTTTGTTTGGCCACTCAGTAACATAAAGATCGAGCTTCCCCTCCCCCTTCTGCTTTCAAATTATGACGTTTGTTGTTGGCAATCAGAAAGTTAAAGATCGAGCCACCATCCCCCCCTTCACTCATCACCCTCCTGATCTCAAGTTATTCACGTTTGTCATTGGCCCCCTTGTAACACAAGAACGACCCCCACCAGTCGGCCGCTCAGTAACATAAAGATCGAGACCCCCTCAACCCAAGTCTGGTATCACGTTATCCACGTTTTTCGTTGACCGCTCAATAAACCAACGATAGAGGCCCCCCAGAGTAACACAAAGATCAAGCTCCCCCCAGTGAGAGTAACACAAAGATCGCCCCCTGCCCTCCCCACCAGTTTGCTTGCAATTTATTCACTTTCGTCGTTGGCTGCTCAGTAACACAAAGATCGAGCGCCCTCCATCCCCCCTCCTGTTTGCTCTCAAGTTATCTAAGATTTCGTTGGCCGTTCAGTAACACAAACATCGAGCCTCCCCCCTTCCCACTTCTGCTCTTAAATTATTCACGTTGTTCGTTAGCCGCTCAGTAACACAAAGCTTCCCCTTCTCCCACACACACCAGTCTGATCCCAAGTTATCCAGGTTTTTCGTTGGCCGCCGTAGGGGTTTTAGTATTTAAAATAGTAAGATTTGTAAGGTTTGTATTATTTAAAATAGTAAAGGTAAGAGCATGTAAATAGTATATACAAGCGGAATTACAAAACACCAGTTTTCCTCAACAAAACTTCTGGTAGGCAGGAAAATTAGAATTGTGATTGGTGTGCTCTGATTGATTGGTGTAATCACGTGAAATGACGTTACAATTTGTGTTCGATTTCGAATACGAAACAATTAAATATTTTGGAAGAAGATTATAAATTACACGTTTAAACTATATAATGGAACTACTATAAAGTGTCTCCATCCGTGTTCAGTTGGCTCTAGAGTAAATTTGGGGGTCAGTTGTAAAAGACAGAATCGTTGATCACATGAAAAGAAATAAAATTATAGCGAATACAGTTTTAGAAGACGTCATTCATGTTTAATGAATGTTGGATTTTTTTTTACTATTTCACGGACACAAACATGATTATTATAGAGCCGTAGATATTAGTTATTTTAATTTTTAAAGGGGTTAGTTTCGGTTCCGCATGGGAAACTTCTGGAAAGGCTGAGAACACATTGGATAAGAGTTAGAGTATGGTGTTGGATAGAGAACGGACTTTTAACCGTAAAAAGAAAGTGGTGATAAATGGATAATCATCTGATCAGTCTTAATTCACAAGTGGGATGCCTTATGGGGGGCAAATTTGGTCATATATTATGTTAGTTTCGAAAACCACTTATTTACGACTAGTAAGCAAGACTGCCAAGTTTGTAGGGGATGCTAAATTTGGTAATATAGCGGTTATATTAAAAGGAAATCATAGAAAATATAATCGAGGTATTTAATTGGCCCGTTAGCTGTTACAGGGCATAAATGTAGCAGCTAAATTGAGATCATAAATTGAGATCAAGGCGTTATCAGACGAATATCCGGGGGAATATTTTTACTTATAAAATTATTTTAACTTGGAATTCTTGCTGTTAATTTAATTCAAAATACGTCACTCAACGTGTTTGAAAGTAAATTTGTACAGGTGTTTAATTGTTATAACATCCATATTAAATCACACTTAAGACTATATATATATATATATATATATATATATATATATATATATATATATATATATATATATATATATATATATATGCAGGTTCTATTGAATTCCACAGCTATGACACCGTTATTAATTTTAACTTGTATTTTCTGTTTTCTTAATATTTCTTACAGGTTTTTTAACGGGGTTTCGAGGCTGTTTTTTCTCGCCTCAAAGACACCGTTTAAAAACTTGTAAGAAATATTAAGAAAATACAAGTTTAAATTAATAACACTGCCACAGCTGTGGACTTCAGTAGAACCTGCATACAACATGGCCTTTTACCTAATTATATATATATATATATATATATATATATATATATATATATATATATATATATATATATATATATATATATATATATATATATATATATATATATTAACGTACTACTTGGGTTTTACTGTAAATGTTCTCCAAATAAATCCTTATCTTGCCCTCCTCATTTCTTCTAAGACTAGCCATAGAGCGGATCAAAGGGTCAGTCGTAGGCTCGATTCTATATTTATTGCGCCTCCACCGAGATTCAATCCAGTGCTGTCTCGCATATAAGGAAGCGAGAGTGTTTCTTACTAAGGAGATTTTTAATTTTCATGTGTGATCGGGGGCGGGGAGGGGGGCAAGTTCCGGTGGAAAATGATGATTTTTTCTGCATTTTATCAGTTTAGCCAAATTAGCAAGCACACAAGAGGTCGCTCCAGCTCTTTCATAAAAACACACCAATTACATTTAAATAATTCCAATCTCCTTATCAACTAAATTAGCAAAACGAATTACTATTGTTTGTGTGCATTAAAACTAGCAGTCAGAAGATCAAACTGCTTTCCACGATAAGCAAGGGATTGGAATCTCAAACGCGCGCTTCTGTCGTCTCCCAGGGCATTATCAAGAAACCCCTGAGGGAGTAAAAGTGGCAAACACAAATCTACACCCCGTGGCCCTAGCAAGTTTGTCAAAATAACTGGCATCTCCAAGCCCCTAATTTTTTTTTCGTCTCAACACTGTGACGTCAAGCCATCTTGGTCGAATCCCCCTTCGTCAAACTTTCCCAGGAGGCCCATTTTGTGTTTCTCCTGCGGTATTGAAGGACATTTGAGAACTAACTGCCCTCTGAACTCCCAATTCCGTCATAGTTCTCTCAATCAAGTGCACCAAATTTGTGCTTCCCCTGCGCCACCACCTTCGCAAGTTGAACCGCCTCCCTCTCAGTCTGCTGCTCCTGCAACTGGACATCAGGTGAACTTCTTGTTCGAGAAGAGGTCCCCAGAAAGCTTGAAGTTTGAGACCGGATCAGTAAACAGATGCCGGGTCTCCACCCTTGTTCGGGATACAGGGTGTATATGTATTGTGGTGTCGGACGAGCTGCACCCCCCGATCGCTCCGAACCATGATAGATTTGCGGTAGTACATGACTACCTTGGGCGTGCAAATCGATTCCTCATCGTGAAATGCTTTATTGAATGCGCGCATTATACAGCCTGGGCTGAAGTAGTAGCGGCCCCAATAAGGTTCTCCGCTGTTCTGGTCGGACAGTGCCAACGGATTACTTCCACCCCTGTGGTTTAGCCTATCCTCACGCGTTCCCAGTGAAAAAGGGAGCAGAGTCACCCCTTCTCCTTGAAACCCCCCGTGACTCCGAGTTTGCGGCGTTCTGATTAAGGAATTCGTTAAAAAGCAAAAGGACTGCGATTCACGCTGCCTCCTCTGGACCAAAGCTCATAATTTGATTCAGGAGTCCACCCGTGGTAATAAAGTCGTTTCCTACGTCGTGAATAACGACATCCTCTCCCGTGCCTGCTTAGAAAGCAATAGTTCCGAGGCCCATACATTATATATCACCTGTTCGCAGATCCCCCTCGTATTAAAGATTGCTCATGATAGTCTTTTCTCTGGCCATTTCAGCCATACTAAAACGGCTCAGATAATTTTTAAGTATTCTTATTGGATCGTTGCAGCAGATGACATTCTTAATTACTGGCGTTCGTGTGATATCTGTCAAAGGACAGCCGCAAAAGGACGCGTCAGACCCGCTCCGCTGCTGAAGGGACCCATCATATCTGAAACCTTCGCCCGTGTTGCAATCGACCTAATTTGCCCCATTAACCCTCAACCAGTGAAGGGCACAGCTTTGTGCTTACCCTCGTTGACTTCGCCACCCGTTTCCCTGAAGCAGTCCCCTTGAAGAAGATAGATAGTATCACCTGCGCCGAGGAGATCATTCGTATCTTCTCCCGAGTCAGTCGAAGTAACTAAGGAGGTATTATCCGATCGTGGTCGTCAATTTACCTCAGAATTAATGGAGTACGTCGGCAAGCTCCTAATGGTAAAATCCCTTTTTAACACCCCCTCATCACCCCGTCGCAAATGGAATGTGTGAAAGATTCAACGCTTCACTGAAATCAATTCTGAAGAAGTTGTGCGCCGACTACCCCCGAGAGTGGCATAGATATTTGCCGGTAGCTTTGTTCGCCTACTGGGCAATCCCGCATCGCACAATAGGATTTGCCCCTTTTGAATTGTTGTATGGTCGGAACGTCCGACGCCCGCTGAACATTTTAATTGAGTTGTTTTATAACCAAGAATTGGACCAGTAAATCCAACTTCCTACGCCTACCTCTTAGAACTTCGACAGAGGTTGGAAAAGTGTACTGAAATCGTTTTTCAGAACGCGGACGCGAACTTAAATAAATTCAAAACGTCTTTTGAACAAAAAAGTCTAAGGATCGTAATTTAAATCCGGCGAGGAAGTTGTATTATTACTCCCCACCGAGAATAATAAATTCCCAAGTTAATGGAAGGGCCCTTTTCCGGTCAACAAAATTCGCGGCCCCGTTGACTACCTCATTTAAACTCCATCTGAGGACAAGCTATATCCCGTAAACATGATCAAGAGGTACCACCGCTGAGCATGCATCAATAATATCGTGGCTAGTGATGAGGAGTCGGCCATGGAGGCAGATTACCCCCTGGATCCGCTAAACGTGGTGCAAGTGGCTTGCATCGAAAAAGACAAGGAGTACCCCTTGCCCTCCGTGCCCAGCGCTACCGAATACCCGTCATCTGACTTAGACTTTAACACCCAACTGCCCTCTAATTTGAATAGTCAGCTGCAGCAGTTATTGAGTCACTTTAGAGACGTGATATCCGAAGTTCCCGGCTGTGCCACTCAGTTCAAGTATGATATTATTTTAACCAAACTGGAGCCTATTCGTTCTAAACCGTACCCGCCTCCCCATCCATTTAAGAGAAGTCTTCAACGCAGAAGTTACTAAATTGATAAATTTAAACATAATAGAACCATCCCAATCTAATTACTGCTCTCTACTGAGTTGGTAAAGAAGTCAGACGGATCATATAGGCTCCGCGTCGATTTTCGGAAAATTAAGTCGGTGATCTTTTTCGATGCTGAGCCTATCCCCTTGATCGGCCAAAACCTCCATCTCTTTGAATAGGACAAGTACATTACCGAATTGGACCTATGTAAGGCTTATTTTCAAATTTCCCTTAAAGAAGGTGTAAAGAGATACATGGCTTTCTCCACAGACAAAGGTTTAATGTTGTTTAGTTTGGTAACGGCATGTATTAATTACAATCGCGTGATGCGAAGAATATTAAACGAGTTCGGCAAACGTGACTTTTTATTTCGATAACATTTACGTTGCAACTCGGGAGTGGGACCATCACGTGTTCGCCTTCCAGGCCCAGCTGCGCTCCCTGCGTGAGCACGGACCCACAATTGGCCCGAGCAAGTGCCATTTTGCTTATAGTACGATTGACTACAATGGCTTTCACATTAGGAACAACCGATTGGCGACCCAAAAGGAAAAAATCAGCGCCATTGTGGAAATGCCCCGTCCATCCAATAAGAAGCAGTTTAGATTCTTCATGGGATCTGGTTCTTTCTACCGCCTCCTCGTCCCCCATTTTGCTTCTCTCTCTGCCCTTTTCTGTGACTAACTGAAAAAGAAGTCACCGGAACGCCTTTTCTGGTCCCGATTAGTTCTCTTCCAATTCGAACAGCTGAAGGGAAAATTATCTTCCGTTCCTATACTCCGGCTCCCTAACCCTAAGAACACGTTTGATATCAGATCCGATGCCAGTAATGAAGAGTTACGTTGCATCTTAATACAGTGTAGCGATGATAGCGATAGTCACCCCGTTACCTACGCTAGCCGTAAGCTTCTCTTTCGCGAAAAAAATGATGCCTTCATTGAAAAGGAGGCTTCCGCCATTATATGGGCCATGAAGAGGATTAGAATGTATTTATTAGGTAAAGAGTTCCTTGTAGAGACGGATCACAAGCCCCTCGCATATTTGCGAAATGTAAAAAGCAACAATGGTCGCCTTATGCGTTGGAGTTTAAGCCACCATGAGTATTAATTTAAAACTAATTATCTAGGATAAATTTTATGCTTGTAACTGTTATGTTTAATTTTGTTCCTCTTGTTTAAGATGTATATATTCGGACAATAAGTTTCTCTGACGATTCGGTAACCCCTTGTATCGTTCGGATCAATTAATTCTCTGTATTTTATATTTCCCTTTGGAATCTTTTTGTATTGTTTTTTTTAATCTTTTGTGTGTATTATTCTTTTTTTCTTGTGAACCCCTAGGTCGTTATTGACCATAAGTATTCGACCCCCGTTTGAAATAAGTTAGTTATGGTAGCCGTTGTGTTCCTTTCGAAGACATTAATTCCTTGTGTTCCTGGATACTCTTTGTACGTAAATATGACCGATCCACCAAAGCGCGACCCGTTCAAGGTCAGGTATCCCCCAATTGTCCTCACTTCTTTGAGGTCTGGAAAACTTGAGAATTTTAATAACCATCCAGCGGTGGTCAGATGTCATTTTTTTTTTTAAAGTAGCATCTTCGGAATGGCAAAGTTGTCGAGAATTGAGGCTCCTTGTCGCCATGTGCCCCGTCGAAACTACGAGATCAGGCACGAGGTCACCCCACGGGAGCGAGGACCGTGGGAATAGTCAGAATATCAAACTGTTTTCCGCGATAAGCGAGGGATTTGAATCTCAAACGCGCGCTTCTTTCGTATCCCAAGGCGTTATCAAGAAACTCCCACGGAATACTTTCCCATCCCTCAAGCGCCGTGTTGGTTCTTGGAGAGATTCCCCCATGCCCACCCTTGGCGGATACATTTACGGTTCCGCCGACTGGTCCCTATATATTAATGTTCCGAAATTGGGCATCGACAGTATAGGCCTGCCTTTTACAACGAGACACGTCAGTCTCGATTGCGCTTCGTTTCTCTACGAGCCGAAGGCTAGAATTATACCAAAGGATCTGAACCCCAGTCAATTGGCCCATCCTTGTTTTCGGTACATTTCGTTTGGTACGAAATGTACCGTGGTTAAAGTCCCTCGAACAATCATCCGATCCCCGTTTCATCTCTTAAAGCCTCTAACCCAAGCTGGGCTGAAAAGAATCATCTGTGGCTACCTTGCCAGTCATTCCTGTGTTCGTATGTGTAGAGGCTCGTATCGCCTCTCGATTTCCCACCCCTCCATAGAGCTCGCACCGAGTAGCTTTGGTAGTTCGGTTATTGTATACATCGAGTATCCATTGCCATTATTCTATTTAATCTATTAATTGTGCATAATATGTAAATATTAAAGTTTATTTTTGTACCTACTTTTTCATAAGCCTCATAGCCCGCAGCCTTCCTTAATTAAATATCAGCCAACTGCACTCTATCCTTTTGTATTTAAATCCTTCCCACTCGTTCAGGGAATTTGGACACCAACTCATCCCCCCCTTCCCCCCACACATCTATCCCACATCTCTGCCGTGCCTAGAGTTGAATCAAGGTCACTCGTTTGACCTTGAGCGTCCACGCATATTGGCTAGAAGTGATGTATATGTCGTGGTCATTCTACGACAGTCGCTGCAACGCTACAGGTGTTGGTCAAAAATGGAGATCTCAGATTCCTAAAGAAGTCTGACCCACTAAAGGCTGCAGAAGAAATCTGCTCCGACTGAGATTTTTCACTTTGTTTACACTAACTAACAGCATAGCTAAAGCTGCCTACACAGAGTGGATAATATCAATTCGTCTAAATTAAAGCGTAAACTCATATTGAATAATTATTATTTTTATTGCACTGCTTTGTTATTTGTCCAATTTGATGAGACAGAAAGAGAGTGGATAATGGAGAGGGGAAATGGGGGCACCTTAGTTCACCATAGTTATTTTTTTTATTTTAAAAGAATGATGCAATACCATAAACCGAACAAAGACACCTTAACTATTGAAGTAATTGGAAAAAGACGTCTTCATAGGTGAGCAGGCAAGTGGCGATCGGACAGAAGACGCACACCTTCCTAAATGTTAACGCCAACAGATTCTTCGTTGGCGTTGCTTCAGCTCGCCATGCGCCATGCAATTTATTTATATTTTTACTCCAACTTTGGACCATCACACGTTACGCTACATATTATTTCAAATTAAATTTAAACTAAAAACCAACGAGGACAACTCCCGCAGAAAGTCGTGACGATTAAGGAAATGAAACTCTATTGGATATATATATATATATATATATATATATATATAGAGAGAGAGAGAGAGAGAGAGAGAGAGAGAGATCGTCCCACGGGGATTGGGGCCGGGGAAAATGCAATCATTCAGGTGTTAGCTGCAGCATCTGATTCCATATTACACCTGACATCCTTTTGGGGGCACTGATAAAGAATTAAGAGATATAAAATAAACATTAATTGGCACTTTTTAAGGCAATGCCTTTTAAGCGCCGATTACGAGGAATCCTTTGAATAATTCGCACAATACACCAGGGCTTCTCAAGCTGTGGGTCGTGATCAAAATAGGGAGGCAAGTAAAGAAATTAAGGGCGGGAGAGTTCTTTATAGAACTTCAAATTATAAATTATTATTTATATAATTAACTTTGTACCTTCCACTTTATTTTGTTCAAAATATTGAGATGCAAGAAATATTTCTTTACATATGCCACTTTTCATGATGGGTTCCCAAATATATGTAAAAGACAAAATGTGGTCGTAAGGAAAGAAAGATTGAGAAACTGCGTCATAAAGAGTTTTCGTTTGGGCCCCGTTCTCGCGGGGAGGGGGGATTTTGAGAGTTGATTTTTATGGGGGAAAAATTCTCGTTTCAAGAGCTTTGGCCCAAATTCCTCTAGAATGTGAGCGCAAAGCGGTTCATCGACGCCCTACCCACCCTACTTTCCATTCCATCACCTTCCATGCCCACCACAATAGAGCCCCCCACCCCCCTCGCTGATGCAAGAGGTACGTAACTTTCGTGAAGTTGCCAAACCTGCAAAGTAAAGGTAGACCCTGAAATGGTTGTTCTTGTTTATTGGATGCTCCTATATCAAATCCTCTCTTCTATCTCACGATTCTTGGGACTCAGGATGACTCTCCTGTCTAATCCGGCCGCTTTCATAGCCGTCGTTGATCCTTCGCAGGCGCTTCCTCGTCCTTGCCGACCGTGGTCTGCACGTGCCCCAAATCGGCTTTTATTCCCGCAGGAAAAACGCCCCTCCCCCCCAAAAAAAAATTAATATTATATCGGGGCAAAGAGGAAAAGAAATAAAATGGACAAGAATGGAAATAATGGTTTTATTTTTTTCGGGAGGAAAGCTGTAGAGCAACGGAAGTATCTCGATGTTAAGTTTTTCCTGAAAAAGAGTCAGGATAAAAGTTCGGACATTCCATGAAACGAATGGAAAGTACATAATCAGTGTCTCTACTCTATAAGAAGGGTCAGGGTGGCACGCAACCCTATTAACCTAGCCAGGCTCTGCAATGAAAGTAGGTCACTTGCAGCCAGAGAAAATGAATGTGCCAGGAATAGAGGGAGTGACGTATCGTGGCAGAAATAAGATCGTCTTTGAAGGCAGGTTTCTTTTAAATATTCTCTCCGAAAGTTGCTTCTGAACCTGAGGCCCTTCCCCGCTCCCCGTTGCGTGAATCAAAATGAGCGAGAAAGGACATTTTAATACGTGACTCATCAAATATTAAAAATGTATAGGTGGCTTCATGAAATTCCTTTCTTCGTCGTACTAAATAGCAGGGTGCGGTTCATCTTGCGGAGGGACGCGTCCATCCCCTATTTCAGCTGTTCTAAGCCCCCCTCCCCCCTTTGTCCCTGTGTCAACTCGAGATTAAATCAGACACGTCATCGCCTGACTCGCCCTACCTCGTCACTCACGGATATCCACCCCCTTGAAAGCGGAACAGAAAGGACCCTATTAAACTGTCAGCAGTCGGGGGCAATTGAGGTATTGGGAGAGGGAAGAATGAGGAGAAAACACAGAAAGAATAAGTGTAAAAAAGGTGAGGGCGTTGATAATGTCTAGAGAAGTTCTCGATGCCCTCTCTTTCCTCTGTGTGGAGATCGTCTTCAGATGGGTCGGGTTCAGCGTGCCATCCCTCGGATGCCCCGTGACCGTGGCACGTCACAAGGGACGACCTGGACTCGATTTTTACTATTCGCCTTTATTTTAGTGTTAAGAATAGTGTATTCTTTGGGTGCTGGTTGCGCCCATCTTCACTTTCAAGAGCAAGGACGCGTAATATGGTTGAAGAGTTGCTGCAAGAGTCAAAATGGATGGAGAGTACTTAGCACTATCTTTCAAAGATCCCTCATACGCAGGGCAGGATCGTTGTTACGACCCACGAGAAATTGTTTTTGAATATTAATAGTCGGACCACTAAATGTGAGGGAAAGCTACCTGGGTTTGGCAAATGCGGGTAGTGGTATGGTTTGGGTCAAAATCTTCACCCCAAGGTATCTGTCCTGGACTTTTCACCTTGCGTTCTTTGCTCGGGGTGTAAGATGTGGATGAATGGACGAAAAATAACTCCTGCTGATATGATTTTGCCTAATTTACTTATGAATAAAAAACGAAATCCAACGAAGGCAACTCGACAAGAAAAGTTTGGAGGAGAGTAGGTAACGGGGTGAAGAGGGAGTAAAATATGCCGAAGAGCATGGCTTGAGGAGTTTAAAGAGGAGACTACTTGGGCGCTCAGGAACAAAGAGGTGCGTAGTTCTCGAAAATCTATCCAACCTGAATAATTAAAGAAGAACTCCCGCCGGGAGTTAGAGCCAGCAGAGCACGATTTCCTGCTAATGTGAGGCGCAGCGGGATTGCTGAGGCTACAAAATGGCCTTCACTTGACGGGATTTCTTCTAGTAATTCTTCCTCATTATTTTACGAGGTAAAAATGAGGGAGGGGGGGGCAAAAGGAGGTAATGTCATGTGTTATTAACGACAAAAAGTTTTTCTTTTGCCCCCCCCCTCCCTAAAAAAAAACAAGTCGCGAGTTTGTGCGTGAGCCGTCGACCACGTACTCTTGATTAACCTGAGAGCAGTCCTCCCCCCCCCCTCATCGCTTCTTTGCGTTCAATGGCAATTACCCTGTTCGCATCTTAGGCCATTTATTCTTATCTCTAAGCAAAAGCCTTTGGTTATGGAATGTCGCTTATCGAGGGAAACCGGCTTTAAAGACGGCCTCAAGGGGGTTGTTTTAGTTCTGGGTGTTTGTTCTTTCGTTCACTTGAGCCGACTGCGGCTGGTGAAGCTTTAAGCGCTGATTGGTCTCGAAACTTCTTTGGAAATATCGGGATTTTCTCGGTTTAATTTTAATTCCGAAGAAGATTCGAATAAATGGAAGCCGCAGAGAAAGCGGTTGGGCTTTAATAATAAAATAGACGAACACTAATAAAGGGAACAGTGTAAAAAGTGTTAAAAAAAGACGTGGAAAAAGGGAAATAGTGGAAAATGAAAAAGCATGGAGGATAAATAAGCCGAGGGAGACAAACAGAAGCACTAAAACGAGTGCTCGTCTAAACGCACCCAAAGCAAATAATCGCGCCATTTCCTATTGACAGAGAAGAGGCAACCCAAGAGAGGAAGCCCCACCGCACCGCGGAGTCGTTTAAAGAAGTGGTGACGTTAGGGGAGTGATAGAGTAGGAGAGGGATAGGGTGAAGATAATGTGGAGGAGTGGGTGACAGCAGATCACCCGGAGGGGTGGAGGGGCCGCGACAGGGATACGTTAGTCACGGAGCGTTGGGTATCGGCAAGGGGGAACTTGCTTCCCCTCACCGGTCGCTGCCATCTCAGATGGTCGCAGCCTCTATTCACTCGTGTGACCTCCACTTCTCCGCCCCCCCCCTATTTTATGGCGGCGATTCCCTCGTTGGTCTCACGAATGACTTTTCTTTGCACTATCCGACATCCATCTCAGAGAAGTACTCCTCCCTCCCCTTCCACATCACCCCTGAGGATGGCGTTTGAAACCAGGCGCGCCGCAATGAAGAGTGTGTGGTTTCATAGGCTGCAACTGACGTTTGGAGGATTGCGTGCCCTCCCTGCCTCAACATTTCAATTGAATCCATTTTAGTAGCGAAGGTTGGCCCTGTTCGGGAGAGGGTTTAAATTTCACCCCTTTCCGAAGGAACTTCTCCTCGGCACATAAAATGAGTTATTCCATGTTTCTGGCAGAGGCTCGATATAAGGGAGTGTGTAAATGTAGGCGTTGTCAATCGTTCGCTTCTTTTTTGCTCTTAGACATGAATCAGCTTTAAGTGAGTACAAGGCTTTTTCAGTGTCTAAGAATACAATGCAGAGAGGTAATTCATGTTCACACATGTTTCCTGGCATAATTGTTGAACACCTAGAACATGATCATAAGTACTATAGTCAAGGATGAAGCCTGCTTGTTCCCGTAGCTAATTTCAATTCAATGTTGTTAGTCTATTGATTATGACTTCCCAAACTGCTTTATATGATGCTGATAAGAGATTGATTAGCCTGTCCTTCTTTAAGGCTCTCTTGATGCCTTTTGTCAAAAGAGCTACGTACTTGAGAATACTGCGCAAACGATCAGGCAAACCACTTCAACCAACGCATCACAATACCTCAACAGACAACACAATGTCCTCCTCAATTACACACCAGAACCACATGAAACACAAAAACAAACCTATACTTAGACTTCTTTCCCTACATTATAATTATCCAAACCACTCAATTCTGCTAGACCTGATTCAAAACCACAAATTAGTAAACTACACGAATCAAATCAAATAGAAAACGCCCCATAGCCAATGACCAAGCTCCTACATTAGCCCCAGAAGAGTTCAATTAGCTATCAAATCTCTCAAATACTCCAAAGTCACAGAAACATATATAGGCCATCCACCTAAAGTGGATGTCCCCTAACTTTCCAAACTAAGGGACTTCGTCACAAATACCAATATTAAGATAGGCCTTAAATTTCAACAGAGTATAAAAAAGTGCTTTCCAAAAGAAGAAACACTGTAACCAAGAGTCCTGAGTGTATCTTATTCCATGTAGAAATTTAAACAAATCTTAGGTTGGGCAAACGGGACTATTACTAAAAGCATATATGCACATGGGATATAAATATATATATATATATATATATATATATATATATATATATATATATATATATATATATATATATATATATATATATATATATATATATAAATATATATATATATATAATATATATATATATATATATATATATATATATATATATATATATATATATATATATATATATATATATATGGCAAGTTAAATGGCAATGCAATTAAATATTGACAGTTCACTGCTAAGATGATTAACACTATCAATTAAGTTTAAACCAAGAGATAATTAATTGAGTAATGATTTTACAATTATGCAAGTTCTAGAGCAAAGGGGGTCCTTGAGGTTGGACGCCCTTGATGTGCAGCGAGTAGGACTAAGTAGGTAAATTTGACCTTCAACTTGTGGGCGTCTCACGGGACCCTCAATCCAACTTCGGGAGACTAAAGTGTGTGTGTAGGGGTGGGGGGCTCCTATCCTTAAGAGGCAAACGGAGGGTGCTTTGGGGATGGCTTTTCCGATCCTTGAAATCCGAAGACGTGGTAAGAAGGTGTGAAGCGCGCCGAACTATCTCTACGAACAACACTTAGTGACGACTAGCTCTTCCTTGGCTTTTCGAAAATCACTCAATTCTTCTCTGGACGAGAATGTAGTCGATCCCCTCTCGATTACGAAGACGTTACGACTAACGTACTGGACGGCGGCTTCAGACACAATCTGCTTGTGAATTCTGAACTGTCAAATATATACCCTGAAATTATCTAGACGGGGAGAGGGATTAATCGACAAAAGACTTCCCTAATTGCCTTGTGTCGCCATAAGGTTGTATAGCGTGAATTCCCGATGCCCACTTAATGGTCTTTCCATTGTTTTAATTTTCGCAGTATATAGAACAGACGAATTTAGATCGTTCAACGGCGAACTAGGGAAGTCAGGGGGTTGGGGGAATTCCTTCTCTTTCTCATTCTTCAATAAATAAATAAATATATATATATATATATATATATATATATATATATATATATATATATATATATATATATATATATATATATATATATATATATATATAATATAAATAGAGAGAGGCATCAAATTAAAAACGATGGATAATTTTGTATTAATAATTTTCTTTTAATTCATCTCGATTTGTACTATGTTCACCTTCTATTTTTCTTTCAACTGGTGATTAAGCGCGCACTATGGCTCGACTCCGTCCTCTTGCACTTGGAAGTATGTCGTGATAATTTTATTTTATGTTCAAACTTGGTCGCAATTCTTGAATAAATATAGCTTTAAGGAAGAGTAATTGACGTCAAAGTGGGCCGAGTATAAAATTTTTGTATTTTCTTTCGTCAATTTTTTGTTAAGGCAAATTTCGTGTTTTTCTCTTGTGAGTGTTGTTGCGGTCACCACAATATATGAGTGAGGGAAGAGCTCACTGTCTCCTAATTTACATTTGTACTCATATTTAGGTGTCTCCTTTGTTTGGGTTAATGTGCAGCTCTTGGGTTATTCTTGATAACAAGTTTGGATTAGCGTTTGTTAGCTTGGGATGTCGGTTTATTATGAAGAATAACCCAAGAGCTGCACCTGAACCTAAACAAAGTAAAGAACCTACCTAATACATGAGTGCACATGTAGACATGTAATATATATATATATATATATATATATATATATATATATATATATATATATATATTTCTATATATATATATATATATATATATATATTTCTATATAGATATATATATATATATATATATATATATATATATATATATATATATATATATATATATATATATATATATATGTGATAGAACGGGTAGAGGCCGCGTTAATTTCAACCCCTATCACAGGTTATTTAAAACCACGATGCTTCCCACGTGCATCTTCGCCTTGAAGCTTGGCGCCTTATCGCAGCTACCTGAGGCAATGTTTAAACAAGGAGGGTTATCTTCCCCCGTTCGCCCCCACACCCCGACCTCGCCAGATTGAGTTAGGCTTATGGGCAGATAAGGCATTGTTCCCAGGCTCGGCTGTGCATTCCCTCGAAGCTCCCACTCCATTGTCCCCCACGCCAAGGGAGTGTCTCGACTATTTAGATGGAAACTTTACCACTAAGAGCAGATTGGAGATCCAGATTTTCGTCACGAAAGATCACCCCGACCCTCTCTCACTTTGTGCGCCAAGGGACCTCGACCTCGAGATTCACCATCACTTGTCCGGAAGGAGGACAATATCCCTTAAGTGCCAAGCTTCGAGCCTTTCGTGACGCCAAGTCCACAAGGCTTCCCCCTCGTTGTTCAGAAAGAGAACAACGTTAGAACAGCCATTATTTGTTCGAGCTTGTTGACCAGAAACGGTTCTCACCCCTTCCCCTGTTGTTAAGAAGAGAACAACGTAGAACAGCCATTGTTCTTTTGAGCCCGTTCGCCAAGAAGCGGTTCTCACCCTTCCCCCTTGTTGTTCAAAGAGAATAACATTAGAACAGCCATTGTTCTTGAGCTCGTAGACAAGAGACGGTTCTCGCCCCCCCCTTGTTGTTCAGAAGAAAAAAACGTAGAACAGCCATTGTTCTTCAAGCCGTTCGTCGGGAAACGGTTCTCATTCCCAAGACGCCACGTGAGGATCCTTTTATCCCCCCCCCCTTCGGCTGGAACTCGCCAGCGGACCGAAAATTCCTTCACGTCGCCTTCCACTACACAACTAGTATAAAATTACGTAAGCCGAACGTTACCTTTGACTATTTAACCCTTTTGTCAATTCTATCCTGTGCTTTAAATGGTTTAGCGAACCATCCCATCTCTTTAACTTTATATTTGTTTTACCTTTATAAATATTTTAATCCTTGGATTAGCCGAGCCCCCACGGATCTTTCCATTCTCTGTTTATGTCAATATTTTCCGTTTTGTGTATTGTTGATAGTTATTATTAATGATAGCAATATTATTATCCTTGAGCTCAGTTCCACTTCTTAAGCATATCGAAGGTACATAATATCGGCCCGCCAGACATCCACGCACTCTAAAGATAATTAAAGAAGTTCCCTCAACGAATAGTTATATATGGTATATCGTCGAGAGTCCATTCTACGACATATATACATATATATATATATATATATATATATATATATATATATATATATATATATATATATATATATATATATATATACTATTTAAATTTGGTGTCAGGTGTGGGGTTTAACGCTATATCTTTGCAAACACTGGTCTCAGTCGAGTAAAGCATAGTGTTATTCGTTATAATCAAGAGTATAGTAGTTCCCTTTTGTTTTAACGATTGCTATCCCCTTTTTTTGAAACTTAAGAAGCTGGAGTAGCTCAAGGAACTGTTATAATAATTTGTTTGTGTTTTTTTTGTGATTTTAGTCAGTGGTTATTTTGATCGAGAAACCAAGTACGAATAGGTCACTGCCCATATTTAGGTAGGCTAATTTCTCTAGAAGGCATAATTCTTGTTGCAAGGAATTTTAGTTGGTTGACTATTGCGCCCCCAAGTGCAAAGATGACTCAGTTCAAAATCTTTAAAGCGCAAGGAGAATCCTTAGTACTTTCCGGAAAATAACTAATTGAGTAAGTTCAAGAGGAGCAAAGAAAAGAGCGTGAAGAAAAAAAAAAGAAAGAGGAAGAGAAATACAACGAGAAGAACGAGAAAGAGAAATCCAACGAGAAGAAAAAGAAAGAGAGGAACGGATAAGACAAGCTGAGCTTCACCATCAGATTGAATTAGCTCGTGTTGAAGCAGAGATACAGTCCGGCAGTTCCCTCCCCCCCCCCAATCTCTCACTAAAGCTCCCCAATTTCAAGGATGGAGAGGATTTCGGAGCATTTTTAGCCCACTTCGAAAAGATCCTCGAAATCAATAACATTGATCTGGAGGCTGAAGGTGTAGCCAGATTAATTCCGCTGTTAAATTGTAAATTGCGCGAAATTTTTATATCTTTACCATCTGAGTGTACAAATAACAACAGCACCTTAAAAGCTGAGTTATTGGCCGCTCATAATATGACTCCCGATTTCTACCGCCAAGAATTTCGAGGAGGTCGTATTAAACCCGGACAGACGTTCCGTCAAATTGGATACATTCTTCAGAGGAATTTTAAATTTTGGTTAGAATATTCAAAGGTTGATCCGAACTACGAGTCCTTAACAAACTTCGTGTTGCGAGATCAATTTTTGGCGTCTCTCCCGACGGAGATCCGCGCGTTCGTCAAGGATCGTCGGTGCCAGACCTTTAAAGAATGTACCGAAGAAGCGGATGTCTATGCCGCAAGCCATAATTTATACCCAAAGGATAATCGAACTTCTCACCAACCCCCTAAACCAGGAAAGAAGGAAGGATTCGCGCCCCTTCCCAGGAAAGCTGACAAAGTTTTTTGGCCCCGTAAAACCCCAAAACTTCATTCCCCCAAACCAACAACGGGACTCCAAACCTCCCGTTAAGATTTCTTCTCCATCTCTCTTCCCGAAGCGACCAATCATATGCTTCACCTGTGGTGTAGAAAACCACATGAGCTGGAATTGCCCCCCAAATTCTAGGCTTAAAAGCGGACCAGCCCACCAAGTTCACCAGATTAATGGCACCCCGGCTCCCCCGGTGGTGCAGACCCAAGCAGCAACTTCTCCCCCTCCGTCAGGCCACCAGGTAAATTTTATTTTTGATAAAAGTTCACCGAAAACTTTGAAATTTGAGGATGGCAGCGTGAACGGCTGCCGAGTATCGACTCTCGTCAGGGACACAGGATGTACGTGTTTCATCGTGTCCGACGAACTCCCTCCCCCAGTGGACCCTAACCACGAAAAATTTGCGGTGGTACATGACTACCTTGGGCGGGCGAACCGATTCCCCGTCGTTAGATGTTACCTGCAGTGTCAATACTATGATGGCTGGGCTGAAGTCATTTCAGCACCCATAAAATTCTGTTCTGTACTTATAGGACAGAGCCCTCAAGTAAGCTCCGACCCTGTGTCCCAGGCCGCCCTTACTCGAGGTCGAGCTAAGAAGGAAGCCCAGGAGTCCGTCCCCCTCAGAACCCCGATACCGTCCGAATTCTCGGAGATCCTTAACCAGGACTTTAGGACGGCACAAAATGAGTGTGAAGCACTAACACCCTTATGGTATAAGGCCCAAAACCAGGACACGGAGACTGTCCGTGGACCCAAAGTCATCCGGTACCTGGAGGAAGGTGGCTTACTTTATCGATCCGCCGAGGACAGTAATAACAATGTTACTACTGTCCTACGCCTTCCACGATCCCATGTCCCTATAGTGCTCAAAGTGGCTCATGAGAGCATTTTTTCCGCTCATTTCAGTCACACTAAAACGGGCCAGCGCATTTTTAAATATTTTTATTGGCCGGGTGCGGCAGCTGACATCTTAAAGCATTGTCGATCGTGCGATGTGTGCCAGAAGACGTCCGCTAAGGGGCGGGTCAAACCTGCTCCCTTACAAAGGGGACCAGTCATTACTGAACCCTTCTCCAGAGTGGCCATCGACCTGATTGGCCCTATCCACCCCACTTTAAGCGAAGGGCACAGCTACATTTTCACCTTGGTAGACTTTGCTACCCGTTTTCCCGAGGCTGTTCCCCTTCGCCGAATCGACAGTATTTCTTTCGCCGAGGCCCTCATTTCCATCTTTTCGAGGGTAGGCGTCCCCAATGAAATACTCTGCGATAGAGGCCGACAATTCACCTCTGAGTTGATGGAGTACGTAGGGAAGTTGCTCATGGTAAAGCCCCTTTTTACCACCCCCTTCCGGCCACAGACAAACGGGATGTGCGAAAAATTAAATGGAAATTTAAAATCCATTATTAAGAAGATCTGTGCCGAGCAGCCCCGCGAATGGCACCGATATCTCCCGGTCGCCCTATTCGCCTATCGGGAAATTCCCCACCGTACATTAGGCTTCGCCCCGTAAGAGCTTCTTTATGGACGTAATGTACGGGGGCCACTCAGTATTTTAAAAGAGTTGTTAATCAAGCCCCAACTGGATCAAGAACTCCAGTCATCTTACGCCTATGTCTTGGACCTACGCCAGAGGCTCGAGAAATGCGCAAACATCGCCTATAAAAATGCCGATGTCAATTTGGAGAAATACAAAACCTATTTTGATGTCAGGTCCAAAGATCGTAAATTTAAGCCCGTTGATGAAGTACTCCTGCTCCTTCCCACAGCCAGTAATAAATTACTGAGCCAATGGAAAGGTCCGTACTCGGTCCGCGAGGCACGAGGACCGGTAGATTACCTCATTGGTACCCCAGCAGGCGATAAGCTCTATCACGTCAACTTATTGAAAAAGTACCACCGGCGAGCCCATGGAGATACCTTCGTAGCACTGGACGAAACATCGGCGCTTGAAGAGGATTACCCCGCGGAGTCCCTTAATGTAATCCAGACAGTGTGCATCCAACCTGATGCCGATTACCCTCTTCCTTCCCTACCAGGCGAGCCTTTTGAACCATCTGACCTGGATATCGACGCGCAGCTGACACCATATCAAAAGAGTCAGCTACAAGAACTATTATGTCAGTTCGACGACGTTATTTCAGAGAAGCCTGGGTGCGCTACTAGTTTCGAGCATGATATCAAATTAACAACCCTATAACCCGTCCGTTCAAAACCCTATCCCATGCCGATTCATTTACGCCAAGCCTTTAACGCCGAAGTTGATAATTTAATTAGTTTAGACATCATAGAACCTTCCACCTCTAGTTATTGTTCCCCAATCGTCATGGTCAAGAAACCTGATGGCTCTTATCGGATGTGCATCGACTTCCGGAATTTAAATTCTCTAACTGTGTTCGACGCCGAGCCCATCCCGTTGGTAGACCAAAACCTCCACCTTTTCCAAAATGCCAAGTTCATCTCAGAACTCGATTTGTGCAAGGCGTATTATCAAATCCCCCTCCGGCCCGAGGTGAAAGCATATACCGCCTTTGCAACGGAGAAAGGCCTTATGGAATTCAAGCGCCTTCCTTTTGGCCTCGTCACTGCTTGTAGCAACTATAACCGTCTCATGAGAAGGTTGTTAGATGGACTTCCAAACGTATCCTTTTACTTTGATAATGTCTACGTCGTTACTCCCGAATGGACTCACCATTTAACCAACCTATTAGCTCTCTTCGAGCGACTGCGCGAAAATGGCCTCACCATTGGCCCCAGCAAATGCAATTTTGCCCACGAAACCATAAAATATTTGGGTTTCAAAATAGGACAAAGCCAGTTGGGTCCCCAAGAGGATAAGATTAAAGCAATCGCTGACATGCCCCTCCCGATTACAAAGAAGCAATTAAGATCGTTCCTAAGATCAGCTTCGTACTATCGGCGATTCGTTCCGAATTTCGCTGTAATTTCGGCGCCCCTCAGCTCCCTTTTAAAAAAGAATTCACCCGATCGTCTACGTTGGAATGATGTCGCTATTTCCCAAATAAACAGCTCAAGAGTAAGTTCATTTCTGCCCCCATTTTAAAGTTGCCCAACCCGGAAAAATCCTTTGGGATTAAGACCGACGCGTCCAACGAGGGTATTGGAGGTGTACTCCTTCAATACGAGGATGACGGAACGAGTCATCCAGTTGCATATGCTAGTCGTCAATTATTACCACGCTAAAAGAGATATGCCACTATAGAAAAGGAAGCTCTATCAATTATCTTGGTCATAGACAAATTCAAGATGAACTTGATAGGAAAAGAATTTCAGATAGGAACCGACCACCGTCCGTTAGCCTATATTTGGAATTTGAGACACTCAAACGGCCGCATCATGCGCTGGAGTTTACTCTTGCAAGAGTATCAATTTAAAATAAATTATATCAAAGGTTCCGATAACCAGGTCGCTGACGCACTCAGTAGGAATGCGTTACCGAATAGCGTAGAACAATTGTATTCATAGGATTAGTATCTCCATGTAGGTATATACCGTCTTGTACGACTTAATTTAAGATTCTTTTGTAATATAATTAATTAATGTATATGTCTGAATTTTGTAACGCTCAATGTCTAATTTTTTTGATGTATATATATTTGTTCTTATTAATTTACGTATAAATTATTTTGTCCCGTATGTACTAATTTTATATCATTTCATTGTTCCATGCCTTTAATTTTTTTTAATAAGTTGTATTAAAGGTTATTTTCCCCTGTAATCTAAAGATCAAAATAATCATATGTATTGAGGTAATACTAGTTAGGTGCAGGAAGGTACGGTTGGTACAAAAAAACGAGGTTCCCACAACGGAACTCTATCGTTGTCCCTTCTCTCTTTTTTTTCGAAGTGACAACTTCCCCCGGAATGGATGGGTGTGATAGAACGGGTTGAGGCCGCGTTAATTTCAATCCCTATCACAGGTTATTTAAAACCACGATGCTTTCCACGTGCATCTTCGCCTTGAAGCTTGGCGCCTTATCGCAGCAACCTGAGTCAATGTTTAAACAAGGAGGTTTATCTTCCGCCCGTTCGCCCCCACACGCCGACCTCGCAAGAGTGAGTTTGGCTTATGGGCAGATAAGGCATTGTTCCCAGGCTCGGCTGTGCATTCCCTCGAAGCTCCCACTCCATTGTCCCCCACGCCAAGGAAGTGTATCAACTATTTAAAAGGAAACTTTACCACTAAGAGCAGATTGGAGATCCAGATTTTCGTCGCGAAACATCAACACGACCCTCTCTCACTTTGTGCGCCAAGGGACCTCGACCTCGAGATTCACTATCACTTGTCCAGAAGGAGGACAATATCCCTTGAGTGCCAAGCTTCGAGCCTTTCGTGACGCCAAGTCCACAAGGCTTCCCCCTCGTTGTTCAGAAAGAGAACAACGTTAGAACAGCCATTATTTATTCGAGCCCGTTGACCAGAAACGGTTCTCACCCCTTCCCCTGTTGTTCAGAAGAGAACAACGTAGAACAGCCATTGTTCTTTTGAGCCCGTTCGCCAAGAAGCGGTTATCACCCTTCCCCCTTGTTGTTCAGAAGAGAACAACATTAGAACAGCCATTGTTCTTGAGCCCGTAGACAAGAGACGATTCTCACCCTCGCCTGTTGTTCAGAAGAAAACAACGTAGAACAGCCATTGTTCTTCAAGCCGTTCGTCGAGAAACGGTTCTCATTCCCAAGACGCCACGTGAGGATCCTTTTATCCCCCCCCTTCGGCTGGAACTCGCCAGCGGACCGAAAATTCCTTCACGTCGCCTTCCACTGCACAACTAGTATAAAACTACGTAAGCCGAACGTTACCTTTGAGTATTTAACCCTTTTGTCAGTTCTATCCTGTGCTTTAAATGGTTTAGCGAACCATCCCATCTCTTTAACTTTATATATTTTTTACCTTTTTAAATCTTTTAATCCTCGGATTAGCCGAGCCCCCACGACCCTTTCCATTCTCTGTTTATGTCAATATTTTCCGTTTTGTGTATTGTTGATAGTTATTATTAATAAAACTCTACTTTATTAATGATAGCAATATTATTATCCTTGAGCTCAGTTCCACTTCTTAAGCATATCGAAGATACATAATATCGGCCCGCCAGACATCCACGCACTCTAAAGATAATTAAAGAAGTTCCCTCACGAATAGTTATATATGGTATATCGTCGAGAGTCCATTCTACGACAATATATATATATATATATATATATATATATATATATATATATATATATATATATATATATATATATATATATATATATATATATATATATATATGAATATGTCTATTCGACATTTTCAAACTCAATGATAAGAAAAATAAGACACCCTGTATTTATACAAAGCACGTTTCCCTGGGATGAGGTCAACATTTTAATGCTATCAGATAAGTTGGATTTTAGAAACAGTGATAAAATTGGATCTAATGAAAATAGCCCTGGGCTAATGTTGAGGTTTCCCTTCCTTTGTTTTGGAGATTAAAAATGATTGCAAGATATTTCTCTTTATAAAATCATTACTATAATCCATAGTAATGATTTTATAAAGAGAAATATCCTGGGAGGGGATTGCCTCCCAGACCCAGAACCCAAATCAAAGAGGAAGATGACATCATTGAAGACTCAGAGTCTCTCGGGGGAAAATTAGAGCTCACTGGCAAGAGATTTTCGCTATATCAGCTGAGGAGAACGACGACTTCAACCAAGACTTCGAAAACCAATTGCTCGACGACCTCCGCACAGTGATTCATAGAACCCACCCACACCCGCAAGTATCTCAGGAAAGAGTGATGGTTGACCACGGATGATAAATAACTGTCGAAGAGACCTTTAACACCATGAAGTCCTTCAAGCAGAGTGCTCCAACTTGGTCCGGGATTACGAAGAATAACCTTGTAAATGCCCCAAGGCAAATTATTCAGGGTTTGGCGAACACAATGAACGCTGCCCTGAATACAGGCTACTTCAATGGCGGGTACAAGATGGCCCAAATCATCTTTATTCCGAAGGGAAACAAGCCCCCAGGCCAGGTGGCTAACTATCGCCCGATCTCTCTTTTTGAGATACCTGGAAAAATCTTCGAGAAGATTTTAGCAGATAGACTACAAGCACAACTGAGCGAGTTAGGAGCGCATAACCCCCAACAACATGAGTTCCGCAAAGCAGGGACACAAATACCCTAACAGAGAAAGTAGCATACTCCCAAGCGAACAGGAGCTATGTAGATATTGTGTTGAGGGACGTGCAAAAGGCCTTCGATAAATTCTGGCTGGAAAGACTTCAATACAAGATCCTGAACCTCCAGCTAGACCCAATCCTGGAAAGGATCCTCTGTAACTTCGTCATGGGCAGAAGGGCCTCTCTCATGATAGAAGGGTACAGGGGTCCTGTATTCGAACTAAAGGCTGGCGTTCCTCGGGGAAGCTGCCTGAGTACTCTGCTTTACTTGATCTTTACAATCGACCTCTCAACTCTGGTGCAGAGGGACACGATTTATCTGCAATTCGCATATGACATAACTCAAATTGTCCCATGCTCGAAGAGCATCACCGACCATGGATACTCGAGACACCACACGAAGAGGCGGAGCCTGGCAAGAAGAGAAATCTCCAAGCTATACAGGTTCATTGATCTTAGCTCAGCCAACATCAGGAAAATTTATCTGCTGTATGTCCGGGCTAAGCTCATCTACCCCGTTGTGGTTTCTCAAGCGGCCAGTAAAATCTCGATGAAAAGGTTACAACGTGTCCAGAACACTGCTTCTCTACTTACCAACAAATCCAGAAGGCGTGATCAACTTAGGCAAAGAAATTTTCACATGAGGAAATGTTTGGAGCCTATCAATGTCGTCACCCAAAAACTTGGAAAAAAGGTCTGGTCCCCTCTAACGAATGGTGTCATTCCTGATCTACAGGGAACAGGCGGCAGGCTTAATATACCTGCAAGGGTACGGGCGAAAGTATCACGCCAACGTCGGTTCCCGAGCCCAAAATTACGCACACAAGAAGCCATTACACTATTGTATTTATAGACAAAACACAATACAACATATAAGAACATTTCATCAATACATTCATATATTAAAACAGCCAACAATACGTTAAAGGGAATCGGCTCTGCGTCGAACTCGGTTACAGCGTTTAGTTTCCTAAAGTCGATGCACATCCTATAGGAATTATTTCGATTTATTGACCATGACGACGGGGGAACAGTAATTGGATTTTGACGGTGCGATTATTTTTAATTTCAATAACTTCTCAACTTCGGTATTAAAAGCTTCTCTTAAATGCACGGGAAATGGATACGGCTTGGACCTAATAGCCTCTTGAGTGGTCAATTGAATATGGTGCTCAAACTTAGTTTGCACAACCTGGAATGTCTGAGATGACGGCCCTGAATTGACTTAGGAGAGATGTGAGCTGTTTCTCTAAACGGATGATAACTTGTCGCTTATCTTGAGCTCGGTAGACGAGGATTCCATCACATCGGTACGAGCAAGGGGTATTCGTTATCTTGTTCTACGCATGCAATTTGTACTAAACTTAGGGGGTCCAGAGGGTAATTTGATTCATTGGCCGATTCTTCGTTAACTCCTGCGCTCTGATGATATTTCTTAAGGAGGTTTATATGGAAAAGCTTCCTTCCCTTGTGTTTCAACCAAATAATCGACGGGACCGCGTTTCTCTATTATTTGATAGGGGCCCTTCCATTGGCTTAGCAGTTTGTTATTGTTGGTCGGGAGCAATAACAGAACTTCCTCTCTGGGTTTAAATCTTCGATCTTTGGACTTACCATCAAGGTAAGCCTTATATTTATTCAGATTAACTTCGGCGATTTCGGCGCATTCTTCCAACCTTTGATGGAGTTCTATTAGGTAAGAGTATGATGATTGTACCTCCCGATCTAATTTTTGGTGAGTGAAAAGTTCTTTGAGAATGCTTAAGGGACCTCGAGCTTCCCGACCGTAAAGTAACTCTAATGGCGCGAAACGTAAAGTGCGATGTGTTATCTCTCTATTCTCAAAAAGAGCCACTGGCAGATAACGATGCGATTCTCTTGGCTGCTCGGCGCAAATCTTCCGCAGAATGGTCTAGAGATTCCCATTCAGCCTCTCGCACATATCATTTACCTCCATTAAATGGGAGGTAAATTGACGGCCTCAGTCAGGCAATATTTCCTTCGGTAATCCAATACGGGAAAATATGGAGATCAGGGCTTCGGCAAACGAAATGCTCTCGATCTTCTTGAGAAGGACAACCTCGTGGAACCTAGTGGCAAAATAGACCAGAGTAAGGACATAACTATGGCCTTCACTAGATTGTTGGTGGATTGGTCCAACCAAGTTCATTGCCACTTCTAAGAAGGGTTCTGAGATTTAGGGTCCCTTCTGCAAGGGGGCCGGCTTAACTCGCCCCTTAATGGCAGTTTTCTGGCCTACGTCGCATGATCGACAAAAACGAAGAATTTCATGCGACGCACCGGGACAATAAAAGTACTTAAAAATTCGTTGGGCTGTCTTTGTGTGACTGGAGTGCCCCGAAAAAGTAAGTTGCACATGAGAGCGGGGAATACATAAAGCTCGAGACTCGGTGAGATCTCCTTCGGATCATATGTGGTAGAGGAGGTTATCTTTAACGATGTAAGAAAGTAATTTGCCACTTCTAATGGACTTTTGAGTCTTATTTTGGTACTTAGTCTACAGAGGACGAAGGGATTCACACTCCTTCTGTTTCATCGCAAAGTCTTCGTTTACGACATTGCTATATTCTGAAGCACCGGTGGTTTCCAGGGGTGCGGGTGGTCACAGGTTGAGCCACCGAGGCTGAAGAAGCTTTGGGGCTCTGCCCAATCAGAGCAGCCCAGCCAGTGAAGTAGGCGCAGAATATATGGCTGTTAACGATGGGGAACCGATTAGCGCGTAATCATGCACGATGGCGAACCGGTCAAAATCCGGAGCCAGCGGTGTGAATAGCTTATCCGAGACCACGATACACGTGCAACCGGTATCTCATACTACGGTGGAGATATGGCAGCCGTTCACCGTACTAGTCTCGAATTGAATGCCCCAAGGGGTGCTTTTATTGAACAAAGATGGGTCCACTTTCTTCCTTTATTAGGGATAGCAACTGTGGCTTGCTGCATAGACGTCAGCCTATTCTATGTACTCATTGAAACTAATGCATCTTGTCCTTGACGAATCTTATTTCTGATGGAAGTGATGCCAAAAGTTGGTCCTTAAGAATAAAATCAATCATAACATCGTAGTCATGGGGTACTTTTGATGTGTCAAGCCAGAAATTAAGGTACCGTTGTAATGTGTACCCAAACTGTCTGAAGGTTTGACTAGGCTGAATTCTGCACTGCCTAAACGTCGCCTGTGAGGGTAGGGAAATGAAAATATCCCTCAGGTGAGTGTTTAGTATGGGCAACAATTGAGGGTCCTAGAAATAACTATTTCTTGGATTTTATTTTTTCCTGTCTAATGTTTTCTGTCCTCCCGTTATACTCGAACTCAATCAGAGTTACGGCATTAATCCAGGGCTGGATTAGTTTTGCCTTTGAGAGTAAGCTTCGTTCCAACTGAAAGAGAGATTGTACATCATTTCAGGAAATTTACATGTAAATTTCGAATATATATGCCTAGTAGCTAGGGCTCAGCCGAATTTTAAGGCCCCTGATTGTGCCATGGGTTTTAGGTCCTTGCAGTTAGCCCTATTTAGCAGATTAGGTTAAGTGAATTCCTTATTGTCACTAATATACCCTAACCTAATGCATTAACCCTAATCAAACAGGGGGACATCTAAATTGGGAGTTAACACAAACCATGCGACACTCAGAGGCCAATATAAGTCTATAGGAGGTTGGAAGCTTATAGCGGCACCAGTTTATAGGAGTGACCAGTATATGGTGAAGGGGAATTAAGTATCTGACTACAAAGATAATTTCTTCATTGTGTTCTTATTATGGCTGGGATTACCGAAGGTTTCAGTGTAATCGACGTAAAGAAGAACGTTGCAAAAATATACTTTGTTCTAATATTGGCCTATTAACGGGGTAAGCGGCGTGTCACGAAGTTACTTTACGGGCGTCTAGCAGTATATATATATATATATATATATATATATATATATATATATATATATATATATTCAACGCGAAGTATTAAATTCCAGAGCGACAAGATTTGGTGAATTTAAAAGGGGGGACGTGAAAGAGATAATCTTCTTAACGAGAGTAATCTAATTATCTTAATAATGCAATAATCATTCTAACTAAGCTGTTTCGACTCTATATATGCCTATTTTCTAGATAGCGTGGCCTAGAATGGTTCGTGGAATGAGCTTCAGTTATCGAGTCCATTGTTCTACACCCCTAAGGCAGAGCTACCGAAGTTTTATCTATATAACAGGATACGCTTATCGCAGCTTTGTGATACAATTCCTTGCCCATCGCGTGTATTTACTCAGGTGTTTCTTCAAAAACTCCCGTCTTTTGATAAATCTATTCTGAGACCCGAATTGTTTGTTTATGCGTTATCATATTGACACAGGTGTCTCTGACCTTTCGTGCATTCGTAAATTCGTCTGTCCCGCGTGCCCTTCCAACGGTCGCTTGCCTTCTATATGTATATATATATATATATATATATATATATATATATATATATATATATATATATATATATATATATATATATATATATATATATATATATATATATATATATATATATATATATATATATATATATATATATATATATATATATATACACATTAACAAATATATTTACATTATTTATTTTTTGCATTCAAATTCATAGATGCAAATTAATCTATACATTCTCATTTCCTTATTCCAATTTTAGACATATTATTTTATATGTGTCGAGTATGCTGGGATTTAATAAGATCACCGCGCGACCATTTTGGGGAGGCTTTCGCAGGGCCAATTGAATCTTGCAATTTGGTGCCAATAGCCTACCTATTCCATAATCCGATCCACTACATGATTTTCTGGCAATTATATTCTTCCTCCGTCGCACAAATGCTATGAAAATTATAGTTTTTCTAGACGACCAAATTATTACGATATCAATAACAGTCACACAACGTGCGCTCGTGCGCACAACGTACACTCTGGGAAGGCCTCAGGCCTTGAAGAGCGCATTACAAAAGACTTATTATTTACTTATTATAAACGAATTCTACTTCAAGTATTGCCAATTACTCCCAGTCTCAAAACATCCCCAATTATAAGATCAAGCTGGATAATTTAAACGCGTGTATTTATTTATCCTGAGGTTGAAAATGATCTAAACGGAATTTACCAAACAAGCATCTTAATTAGCACTCACTAGAGCACTGAGTGTAAATATTGACGCCCGGAAAATTTAAATCACTACAGAAGATAGTCTTTCGTCTAATATAAAATCGCTAAAAATTAAATTTGGGGCGATCGTTCTCCTGTGCTAGCGCAGGCAATCTGTTAATAATATCTAAGCCATTTTAGTCTAGAGATCAAATATATTAAATCTAATTTTATATGTATCTTCAACGATATTAAATATTAATTTTCATCTTCATGCAAATCACTCCTAAAAGTCACATTTATGTATGAGAGAACACTTCTCGATCCTCTATTCAAGATCTACAATGCACTTGCAAGATTTACGCTGCTCTACCCCGCTTTCGCCTTCTCTTGTGCCTCGATGACACAAAAGAGGAGTATTACAGGTCGTGCATAACAAATGTGAGTACCTAATTACGGTTAACCGCAGGCAAGAAAGAATACGCCAAAAAGTGCTGCACAGGGAGGCGGGGATAAAACCAATTAAGACAGGCACTGAAGAACGTACTAGGAATATGCAAGTAGTGGTTAATCAGGAAATGGACGAAAAAATCGTGAAAATGATTAATCAGAACAGAAGAGCCAGAAGCCATCCAATATTCCCAAGTTCTGCGAGCCTTATGGCTAACGGAGATGAAGCACCGTTCTACGCATGCTAGAATGTGTGAAAAGCCCGGAAAAAAATCAATTTACTGATTAATTAAAATATTACCGAACTGGAAAAATAACCGATTATGACAATGACTTACTAATTATAACTGGAAAATCTTACCAATTTTGACTCAAGATGAAGGAACTAGAAGAAAAAAATAACGAAAAAACAAAAAAACCGCAACATACACAACAGAATATAAGAAATTCAAAAGCACTACGTACGAGTATTACAATAATAATGAAGTAATTAAATCATAAAACAACGACAAATGCACATAAAATATACAAAACCATTAATTTTTAGGACAAAAGCCGTGAACGCCGTTGAAAACAAAAGCAACAACCAAAGATAAACACGAACAACAAAACAATGAAAACGATAAGCCTGATCACCAGGCGCCTTGCCTCCCTTTGCAAATCTTCTACACTATCTTCTCTTTTCGCCACTTTTATTTCGTTCATCTCTATCACACATGCTTTGTCCCGCTCCGCACACTCACTTACATTAATTGGATTGGATCCCTTAAATAAGGATCGAGTCATAGGGTGAAGCATAGTTTAGCAGAAAAAGAAGAGGAGGAGGGAATAATAAAGGAACAATGACTGACCTCAAATTCTGCCGCTCCTCCAAGGTTGCCCAAAAGATGTGGTCCAATTAATTCCTGGATAAATTCCTCCCTTGAAAACACCTTTTCCATTGCCAAGGCTATCATCAGAAAGTATCAAACTCAATGTGCACACACACGTACATTCATGCATACACGACGAAGGATTTCCAGCTCAACGTCATGTTTAGTTCACTTCTCTGACGTGCAGCTAGCATCACTAAATTCCCCCCCCCCATCCCCTGACCGCATAGGAGAAATGGATGTGATGTGTCATCAAAACGGGATGGAAGTTTAGTCCTAATTCATGTGTGGAACATGTCAGAGGCATCATTGGGACCTTCTAATGCAAGTCTCTTTCCCACCAGCGGTTCTTTCAGGCCACGTCGCATCACTCCACCCTCGCGACCTCTAACACAACTGTCCTGCACAGCCACGGTCGAAACTTTTCTGTTTCCCTTCGACTAATTTCTCTTCCCTTTCCATACAACCTACAGGAGTACACGCCTTCGTTGTGGAATGGAATAGTGACAGGTTCAGGAGAGTTACGTCGACTTCATGTTCTTAGCATGCCCTCGTTGGTTTTGTCTGAAAATAAAGTTCTTTACACCGCCCTACTCCCTCGCCACCACTCAATTCATCCCTACACTGAATGTGAGGTGGGAGTGTTGTACATTTAGCCTTAATGATCTGCCTTTGGGCTCTGTCTCCCTGGCCATATGTTAGGTGGTGTGAAAGTGAGGTGTGAGGAAAACACAAGTTGCTTGGAATTATTAGTTCCAAATTGAGGCCCAAACCTTCATAAAGACTCGTCTTAACCGCAAAATATCGAAGTAAATAAGATATGAGTCCCGTAAATGCGAAATCCCCCAAGGACAAAAGCAAAAACCGATCATTATTATCTTTATTCTTTCCCTCAAATGATTCTTTGGGAATAAAAAGAAAAACGTTTGGATTCGGTATTGAGAATCTAGGGGTTTTGCTACCTCGTTTTAGCTTGAATTCATCATCCTTATTACAGATCAATAGCAACTTGCTTTCCCAAGACTCTTCACAGCCAATAAATAACGTGACTGGATAAACCAAATGAAAAAGATTTCCGTCAGTGAGTGAGCGGAAAAGATATCGGGGAAATTGTTTTGGATTGAAAAGAAAGTTCTGTAATGTATATTGTCGAGACAAAATTTTTATGCATTTACTAGCATATTCATTATAACTAATATTTCACTCCATATTAAATGGTGCAATCTCATTATTTTATGATATTCTGTTATTTTAAGGTTTGAATCATCTGGGTAAGGTTTCCAGGCTGAAATATTTAGTGAGGGTAAGCAAAAACACTAATATGAGGGTACAAGGTACGACGAGTATAGAGGATATAGCAAAATGTCCATATTTAAAGCCAGAATCTTTGTGGGTGGGTGCACCTCATTTGTATTCATATAAGAGAAAGGCCTTTCTGATAGACCCCAAAAACCTCTTTTTTGTAAAAAAATGAATAGTAAAATGCCTCCGATTGACTGATTCATTACGATTAAACACTCATGAGAGACGAGACCAATGATATTCAATCAAACATGGCGAATTACATTTCAAGGATACAATCTTCGATTTGGTCAAGGTTCACACTTTACCATTCTTTGCAACGATTCCTTCCATTGCCGAATAAGGTTATAAAGGGCATGCATTTAACCATCCTGCCCAGAATTGCTTCAGACGTTTGAGAATAAGTCAAATCAGGTTGAAGCCATTCACCATGTTTTGGAGTTGATTTATAATTATTGTTGTAAAGGTTGTAGTTAAATGTCTGACAAATCTGTGTGCTGGCAGCTTAAGATTTTCTTCACTTAGTTCTAAAAAAAGAACCAGGAGAACCTTTTCCCAACCGAATTGGACCGACCATGTTTGTCATGTCCTGAAATTTTTTAAGGCTCCATTTTAATTGCCAGTACAAATATTCCTCCTCACTGATAAACCCTTTTGGAGGTTATATATCTTACACGGTTTTATGTGAGTTTCATCTACACCTATTTTCTGGTTAAAGTCGATTTAAAAACACTCAGAAAGAATTGAATATGTACATATTCTTGTTAAGAGGAAAAATTAAACTAAATAAATTGCGCTTTAGTTTAGTTTTGCCTGAGATAAATAACTACGTTATCACAACAGAAATTAGAAGGAACTTTCTTTAATCCTAGAGACCATTCCACTTTTAGGCACAAAATGAAATGGAAAGAGACGAAAGAAGAGAAATGTGACAAAAAAACGATAGTAATTAAAGGAAAAAAGGGCATGACGGATTACTATGAAAAAAACTGATCAAAGTGTTGAAGCCAGAAGGTACAATGTAAGTTTCCAGGATCAAATTCGAACATAAAAATTCGATTACTTTTGGATTAATAAGAAAGACCGTAGATTAAAATGAACATTGATAAATTATTATAAAAATCATTTGGAAGCTAATTATATGGTAATGACTAAACATTATTTTAATAAATAGCAGCTACAATGTGTCTAATAAGGCAGGACCGGTTCTGGCTCTTTGCCTCACTTGTAATATGAAGAGGCTCCATCTCTTGGTCAAGTGTGAGTTCTATAATCCTAGAAATGGCTCTAAAAACTAATAAAATTCTTAAGGTTTAAGGTGTGTCAATGTGAGTCGTGTACCCTCAGCACGTCTCCAATCACCTTTAAAGAGAAGGAAACCCTTTTTGCCCGAAACAAGCCAGAATCGCATAAACAATTGAAATTTGAAGTGGCATCAAATCAGGATAGATATTTTATTTTAATAAAGTATCTTTGCGCCAAAAAATCAAAGGATTTATTATTTTTTTAAATTTAGTGCGCTCATAAAAACGTACATATTCGTTTTTTAGTCAAGTTGAGTTTCTAGTCTAAAATTCCTTTATTAGGTTCAATTGAAATTGATATTTTGTAAAATATGTATACAGTCGACCCTCGGCTATTCGCGGTTCATCATCCGCGCCTTCAACTATCCGCTGAAAATTTTGAGGGGCCTTAAAATTCAAAATTTGCGCCATTTCCAGACATCCGCGGAAACCTACGTACATAGTCGTAAAACGTAAGTGTTGGTTGGCTGAGACGGGACGATTCTAGCCAATCAGCGCTCAGATCTCACTCGCTCGACTCCAGTATGCACAGTATATCTACCGATTTCCCGCGCTCCATTCAGTACGTTTGTGCCCCACGTGTGCGAGTGGTGATTTGTGTATTTGTTGTAATTTTGCGTGTTTTATTTCTCGTTTTTCAATCGTTTCACACCCTGAATAATTCTTGCTTTTTGCACCTTAATATTAACAATCATCATTCTTCAATTAAAACAAAACTATCTCCAGGTGAGTAAACATTATACAATAAAATAATTTAATGTTTTCTGATACTTTAGTTCGTACTGTAAGTGTATAAACATGACAAAACATACTTGTAACTCCTTGAATTAATATGGGAAGCGTATTATGATGTTTGGGAAGGGTTGGGGGTGTTTTGGGGGTAGCGTCAACTATCCGCGGTTTTTCAATATTCGCAGGGGTTCGTGGTCCCTATCCCCCGTGAATATGGGGGGGGGGCGACTGTATATTATTTTGTGCAAAAGAACATTTCTTGGGAGAGGCCTACCTCAATCCACAGAAAAATACGAGTAGCTACCGGTTCTATAATTGCATTCCATTTTAACCTAACAAACAAATTTAGGCTCTAATTTAACTTATTTTTACAAATAAATAATCTAAAAACATAACCCATCAAGCTTAGAACATTAATATATAGTGATACCACAAAATTGTCCCTGTTTTTAATCGCTTATTACTCAGTCATTATTACGGCTTCACAAATGAAATAAAAACATTCGAAAGAGAACATTTTAGTTTTATTTAAATCTTTTGATAACTTGGATACGAAATCTGCACTTGTTATTATCGCGATGGTCATTTACGCCCATCTGTCCAACATGGCACATTCGCAAAGGAATTAAACAGCTTTTTGCAATAGAATGGAGTTCAGAAAAAAACTGTGGCTCTCCGAAAACCCTCTATCGTAAGATTTACTGAAGAAACAGTTCATCGACGAAAAAAACGCAAAAGAAATTATACAAGGCGAAGCAGCGGGAGAAGACGAAGAAGACTCAGGTAGAGTAAGCTCAAACAAAAGCCAAAATAAAACGAAAGTAAAGAAAAACGAAAAACCACAGATTCAAGAAAACGAACCATTAAGTACAGAAGACGACGACGAAGAAGAAATTAACAACTAGGTAGTAGTACCCGTCCCATTGAAGAAATAAATCCGGAACAAGGGTTATCTATTCGATGGAGCCAATGTCGACCTTCGGATGTTCAGCTCGCCCCTATAAATAAAATTTAAATGATAAATTAAAAGTATTTTAAAACAGTCATAAAGTTTAAAAGTAAAGTAAGAAGGTATTCGAATTAAACAGATACTTTAAATAATAACAACAAAAGTGCATAGATACAAAAACTTAAATGAATATTTTATTTTTCAACATTCATTTTAAAAATCATAAGCCTATCATATAATATCTAATTAGCTGATTTCCACTGACTCCTGGAAATTTTAATTTTAATACTTATACTTCAACTTCACCACACAATTTTCCTTCCTCCATTATTAGCTATCCTTATAATTTGCAATTGATTATGTATAATAATAATAATAAGTCTTTTGTAATGCGCTCTTCAAGGCCTGGGGCCTTCCCAGAACGCACTTTGTGATGAGATGAGAATGGAAATTCAATGGAAATTCAAGAGGGAGAAAAAGGCAATACTGAAAAGATGCGTTTTCCGGAGACGCTTAAATGTGGTAAGAAAGGGAGAAGACCCGATTTCAGCAGGAAGAGCATTCCGCAACTTAGGGGCGCAGATTGAGAAGAAGCAGTTCCCCATTGAGCAGAGGGATTAACGAAGAATATTTAAAAGAGGTTCATATGATAACCGAAGGACCCCAGGAACAAGGCGTGCGAAAAAGGGAAGAAGAGAGGTAAGGCGGAGCCTTGTTGTTTAGGGCCTTAAATGTGAAGAGAAGTATCTTGAAGTGAGTACAGGATCTGACAGGGAGCAGGTGCAGTTCATGCGGCAAGGGTTTTGAGGGAGAGAAGTGAGGGCGACGGAGGAGAAGCCGGGCGGCATAGTTTTGTACAAGTTGAAGGGGGCGGAGAGAGGAGGATGGCAGATTCACAAGCAGAGACTTACAGTAGTCAAGGCGTGAGGTGATGAAGGCATGAACAGCAGTCTCAAGACTTTGGCGATCAAAGTGAGAGCGAATGCGAGAGAAGTTACGAAGGAAACATAGAGAGGATTTGCTGACATTGCGGATATGAGGCTGGAAGGAGAGATGCTCATCAAAAACAACACCCAGATTCGTAACGCAGTCAGAGAAAATGATAGTATTACCGCCCAGAGTAAGCGAGGGAAAGAGAGATTTAGATTTTTTGACAAGAACAGGGGTGCAGACGAGGAGGACCTCAGTTTTAGAGTGATTAAGCCTGAAAAAGTTTGTAGAGAACCAATCAGAAATGGAGGAGTAGGCAGCCAGGAGGTCAGTGATAGAGTAGGCAAGAAACGTGGGGGATGAGAAAACGAAAATTTGAGTGTCATCAGCATATAGATGGAAGGATAGACCGAGATTACGGAGAAGGGAACTAAGAGGGAGAAGGTAGATACGAAATAGTAGAGGCCTAAGGACAGAGCCTTGTGGCACTCCAAAGTGAATGGGGGTAGAGTCGGATGAAACGTCGTCAATCACAATGGATTGGGTACCAGACGAGAGGTAAGAGCGAAACCAGTCAAGCACGGTGCTTGATAGGCCGAGGAAAGAGTGAAGACGATCAAGTAGGGCGGTATGGTCAATAGTATCGAAGGCAGAGGAGAGGTCAAGTAGAACGAAGATGGAGGCACAACCCCTGTCCGCGGCTCTTCGTAAGCAATCGGACACATTGAGAAGGGCGGTTTCTGAGAAGTGACCTGACTTGAAACCAGATTGATAGGTTTCATCAATGTTACAGACCACCATGTGATGTTGGGCGTAAAGCAACCACTCTCTTCAGAACCTTAGAGAAGAAAGGAAGTTGCGAAATCGGGCGATAATTGGAAGGCTCAGTGGGGTAAAGTTGAGGCTTTTTAAGAATCGGACTGATGTGAGTACGTTTGAAGGAAGAGGGAACAAGACTAGTTGCAAGTGAAGTGTTGAACAGGTGAAGAAGCGTTGAGAGGATAGCAGGCAGAATTTTACATAACAGTTTAAGCGGAAAAATGTCCTTTATAGAGCCCGATTTCTTAGAACGCGAGAGCAGGGCTGTAAACTCCAACGCGGTCACAGCGGGGAAAACAATAAGCGGCTGAGGCGGGAAGTCAGGGAGAATGGCAGGAGCCTGGACAGAAGGCTGAATGAGGGAGGCACGGAGGTTAGTGACCTTATCTGCGAAGAAATTCGAGTGAGTAGCAGGGCTAATGGGTGGGGAGACCTGGGCTGGGAAAGTAAGACAAGAAAGCAGGCGGAAGACGGTACGGGGATCATTAATTACGTGATTAATGTAAAATGTACCTTTTTTTTCATTACTTAATAAATCTTATCTTTCTTTTACCACAATTGACTGATAAAAGATCAGTGACTGCACTTCACTTGAATAGATCTGCTCTTCGCTTATCAAGAGAATTCATTAAGTCTTATTCATTTAAGCTGCGTCTTTCAAGATTAGAAGGAGTCAAGGAAAATCCCCCACGTATCAAAACCGTTGACGGTTGACGTCAATAGCTTTATTAGGAGAATCACGCGCTCGCGCGAGTGCGAGTACACTCCCCCACAGGCAGTAGCCCCACCTCAAAGTCTCCCCTTTCCCAACCACAGCAGCACATCTCATGTTTGAATTACTTCTCTGCTAGTCAAGGCCTGTAGGCGGCAGATGAAAGACAACACCTCTAGAGGGCCGTCATTGGCGACAAGAGAATCTAGCTCTCTGTAAAAAGAGCGTTGTCCAAAGCCACCGAGGGAGAAAATTCCGAAGAAATTTTGTCTACTCTGGGAGTTGCATTGTGTCGACTGGTAGATCAGTCTTATGGCTACTTAGCGATATGCGACAGCAACCAGGATGCGAATAAGTTACCAAGCTAGAAGTCACGAGCAAAACTCGAAGGAATTAACCTACTACCCAATGTACCACCGCATGTCTCGGCCAAAGATCGATAGTATGGCGACGCTTAGACTTCTGGGTTGGCGCACATAGTACAGATGAGATAACGAAAGAAATAGAGCCAAAACAAAGCTGGGCTAAGGTAAATGAGGTTTACAAATTCAAAAATAGAGATGGAGGAGAGAACACTCACCTATTTAAGGCCACTTTCCAAACGATCGAGATGACCACTAAGGCGTTAGAAGCTGGCCTCATAATGCTCTAAACAAAAATTTTGGCTGCGTGCATTGAGAGAGAGACTTTTGTCTCTGTACAGGTATGCTTTTCATGTTATGCTCTGGAACAACACGATACAAACAAAATGCAAGTTCCAAGGCAAGGTGTGGTCAGAATGCGCCGGCACCGGATACACCTCGAAAGAGTGCACTAACAGGGGACATAAGAAATGCCTTAACTGCGATTGGCCTCAGCGGACGATCTCAATGTCATGCATAATTAGGAAAAACTTGATAAACGAAAAAAAGAGAAACATTCAAGAAGAAAAACCCCAAAATGCAAACACCAGCTATACACAAGCGGCAAGACTCAAGAAAAAAAAAACAGTACTCAAATTGAACCCATCAATGAAGCTGGGCCTAGTCATGTGCGTGATCAATGCTCACTTTGTCAATGTAGCCAAATTAAGGACCTACGCGACCGAGCTGAATAAAATGTTAATACAAAATGGGATGAAACCCTATGTGGTTTCCAGACTTTCCCCCATCAGGAGACCCATACTAGACATAGAAAGGTAGTAAGCAAACCCCGTCACCAAGGAATAGATCTAGCTCGAGGGATCCCCGTCTGAACAGGCCCAGTACTTCCGAGATACACAAAAGAATGGAAACAGATCAACTGCTCCAGGAAGAAAACCTGTTCCAAAGGCAGAATCATCAAAGGATAAACTCAAGAGAAAGCAAGCCGGCTACACACAAAAAAAAGTCCACCGACCTCAGTATGCGAATATATGCCTCACCATTGGCTCCACTAACGAGACAATCAATACGAAGGAAATAATTGAAGGCATGATCAGAGGCAAATACAAATGGAAATATGATTGTTTTGCACATGACGAAGATGTGCTCACAGCACTAAAGAACGGCCTCATCGAAATATGCCTCGACTCTTGCTTCAATATCTCCCATGACCAGTTTAAGAAAAAAAGAACAGATGAAAGTAAAAATTGTATAAGAAGAATAATATGACAGATAACATTGACTCATTAACAAGTTAAAGATATTTTCGCTTAATGGGAATGGATAGGAAGGCAAGAAGTACATTTACAACAACATCATTCGTGAAATAAATCCTGACGTAATCCTAATATCTGAACACGGCCTGAATGTAGCGAATAATTGTATCAAGATATATAATTAGAATACTATAGTGACCAGCCATACTACTCGTAACAAGATTAACGACAGTGCGGCCATTGCCGTTGGAAAAGGGATCAAATAAAAAAAGGTACAGAACCTAAATGAATCATATTTCGCCGTTAAGATAAGTACGACCATTGACGACCTAGTAATAGCAGTGGGGCACCAGCATCACAGACAACACTATCTTCCTATCCCCAGTTTCCTTCGCTTATTCAGGAGAAACAACTCCACCATCATGATCGGCGACCTTAACGCCTGCTTCAGAGAAATAAGATATATCACTGCATTCAACGGTTCCACAGCCTCCCTTAACATTCTCATGGATCGCTCTATAGTACAAAGAATTGGCCCAGGGTTTGCCTCTTCCCTGTCGAGGAGATATTCAACAATCTCAGACATTATCCTCACTAATCCAAACTTTATTATGAACTATTCAACAGTTTCAGGCCCTTACACTCCGTCAGACCACATTAGCATGATCACAACTATCTCAACGTCCCCTATTCAGGTAAAACTTCCTGCCTTTAGGTGCCTGCTCAATGCTAACTTGGACGCCTATAAAGGAATTCTCCAAGACTACCGAATCAGACAACTGGACGGATCCACACTTGAAGACCTAGATAAATAGTTTGAGAACATAATGTCAATGATAAAGGAGGTAGACAGAGTGGACATTCCCAGGGTGGAATACAAGACTCTCCCGGGACCACGATGGGATGAGAATATTATACGGAGAATAAATAGATTGGAGGCACTAATATCGGAGATAAACGCGTTCGGAAGTACGGAAAATAGATATCAGGAACTCCTGAACTTTCGTTTGTATCTAAGACACCTGATTAGTGAAAAATCAAAGATGCTTTGGGACGATATTATAGATAAAAGGGAAACAGAAGACGACCCCTAAAGGTTCTGGAGCCAGATGAAGAGGGTAAGTGAAACTCTCCCCACCAAGACACGCATTACCATCTCAATGGACGGGAGAAAGATTAATGATGACCGAACAAAAGAACAAAATTTTAGAGAACACTGGAAAAGGAAGTTTAACATCACGGAAGAAAATAATGACGATTTCGAAAAGAAGTACGAAAAGGAGGTTTTGACAAATCTAAAGATTCGAGAACCAGCATTAACGCCCTTCCACTACGTAGATGGCACTCGGCAGGTAAGGGAAGAAGGAAGGCCGTTTACTCACGATAAGTTCGAGGTAGCCCTAAAAAGCTTTAAACGGAAAGCTCCATGTATCTTAGGCATTACCAAAGCGCATCTGATAAACGCTCATGTGAACATCAACGAGGCATTATTGAACCTCTTTAATACCTGTCTTAACATCTGATATTTTTTAGGCCTGCTAAAAAGGGCAATAATGATCTTTCTACTAAAACCAGGAAAGTCTAAAGCAGAAATTAGGAGCTACAGGCCGATATCTCTATTAAAATATATAGGGAAACTATTTGAGAAACTACTCAATGACATACTAACGGACTTTCTTGACGCAAGAGACCAGTATAATGCACATCAACATAGTTTCCGTATAAATCTCGGCACGGAAACAGCCCTTGCATTAGTTACCGAAAATATTGCTATCGAAAAAGCAAAAACAAAAGAGTGGATGTCATGCTCAGAGACGTTTAGTCATTTTTCGATAATGTATGGACTCCTGGCCTGAATAGGAAAATATGTGATTTGGGAATGAAGGTAAATATTACCAAACTCCTCTGTAACTATTTGGAAGACCGAGAGGCAATAAAGATCAACAACCTCAAGGGGCAACCCTTTTGCATGATAGCTGGCGTACCTCAAGGATGCTGCTTGAGCCCAACGTTGTAACCTATATATTCTAGCGACCTACCTCCCCCGACCCACAACTACGCCCACTACGTCCAGCTAGCAGACGACATAACGCAGCTAATCAGCAGAAATTACCCACACTCATTAGATATAGCCAACAGGTCGGCCGGTAAAATAAATAACTTCAACAGATATGAAAAGAGGATAAAATACGCACAAATGCGGGAAAGTTTAAAGTACTTCACATTGGGCGGAGAAGAATTGCTAACATATTGGGACAAGGAAAACAATACCCATACTATCGAGACGGTCGTGACCTCGTAATTAAAATCACAGCAACAGGGTAAGGAGGATACATCAACGAAAAGTCATGCAGGCTAAAAGGAATTTACTTTACCTGAGTCGTTTCAAGACGCTCTCTTCCAGAAGCAAAGAAAAACCTTACATGGCAATGGTTAGACCGATTTTGCTATACCATGCCATTCCCCATTTTTTTCTATCTTTGAATCTCGTTGATCGTTGAACTACTACAATCATGGATTTGTTGGACATGCAATGTCTTTTCATCGCAGAAGAGTTGATCAATACAGGCTCGGTAATTGCCACTCAACGGTCTTTTAGACGGCAATACTGTCAACAAAGGACCATAGATCCAAAAACAATTTACAGGATTCAAACAAGAACATGCATAAAGACAAGTCAAGTCTGAGCGCAGCAAAGATGTGCGAACGCTGAAAATATTGATTCAGTCGTAAATCAGTTTGAAACTGACAAAAAGAAATCTGTGAAACGACTATCTGCTGTGACAGGAATCAAGTGAAAGAGTATTCAGAAAATAATCACGTTGGAGTTGAGAATGACGTCATTACAAATTGTGTTTACAACAGCTTAGCGAACAAGACTACCACTATCGTTTGATGTTTTCTGAACGCATTGAAACAATAATTGAACAAAACTTGGTGTGGTTTGAGTAGCAGCAAGGTTTATGGTCTTTATTTATTTTGAGGAACCAAAGACAAGGAGACCGCATTTATTAACTTCAGAAAGATATGTAGAAATGAACACTGTTTTTTAACAAGAAATCTGCAGTAACAAATGGTTTGGGCATGACGGAGAACAACCCATACACCTAGATAAGCGCTAGAATGTTTAACAAGACTTTTTGAACCAAAAATAATTTCTCATCGCTCGCTTTTTCCCTGGCCTGCAAGATCTCCTGATCTATCATCCCTAGACTTTTCTTTTGGGGAATTTGTCAAGGACAAGTATTCAGGCCCGAACCAGGCTCTACCGAAGATTTAAACCAAGCGGTGGTAGAGAGTGTACAGTCCATTAAATACAGCCTTTTGGAAAATGGGATAAATCACTTCCTTTCTCGTTGTCTGAAATGTAACAATGTCCAGGGACGTCACTTTCAACATATGTAAAATATAATTAAACTTTAAAACGTTTTCTTTGGCATACTTTTATTTCATTTGTAAAGCTGTAAAAATGCGTGAATAATAAACGATTAAAAAATGGGACAATTTTTCTTTATTAATGAAAAACAATTGCAGATATATCGTCAAGCGTGAAACGGGAAACGTAAAAATTGCACGACTGCCTATTTATTGGATTAATTCGCAACAGTCCGTGATCAGAAAAAGATGCTACCGCTTTGTTATCATCTCTACCAATTGACAATTATATTATTCAAGATAATTTCGCCAAGATTCCTCCAAATTTGAGCCTATAGAATCGGAAAATATGTAGGCCCCTACTATGACGTTATAAAAATAAACATAGGTCATAAAATTACTTTGGTTATGTATTATATCATTGAAACAAGAAGGAAATTCATGAATAATATGAGGAGCAGCTTCACCACTGCAGGTAGACCTTCGGTCTGTGGACTTACGGCCTCTCCGGGTCTAGTAGGAGGTTTTGGTCTTAAACATGATAAAATTTTCTCATAATAAATAAATAATTTTCTCTTTGTATTTGTTTTTTCAGATGGATGCTTATTTTCTAGGCATAAAAACAAAAATAAACTGATCGGAATTCTTGTGCAATACGTAAAAAAACAATACGATCTAAATTTGCTGTAATATTTAATTTTACGTTATCCGTCTTTAGTGTTCAGTAGCTAATTCGTCCTGCTAAAGATTTAAATGGGAAATCTATTTTAGAAAGAACTTCGATAAAACCTTCGAATATACGAAAAAAACAGCAAAAAACAACAACATCCATTACGATAATTTTATTAATACTTCTCAATTATTTTTAACTTCAGCGTTAATAATTCTTTTTTATAAAATACTATGGATAAATTAATGTCAAAACTTTTTGCCATGACTGTGCTCATATCTTGAAATTTGCAACCTCAAACTAAATATTAAAACTGTTAAGAAAATTGCCTTCTTAAATTATAGTGTAATGGATAATTTTTGTTTGTTTAAATCGGTAAAACAAATCATTTGCACAAAAAATAAAGACACCATTCTTAAAACTATCTTTCTGAATTTTTTTTTGATATATAAGATATGCCGCTTTTTAAATTGGCTAGTAAACGAATATTAACCGGTTAGGTTATTTAATTATTAAAAATAAGTAAAATTTGAGACGGCCAAATTGTTTGTTTGGCTAAATTGAAGATGTTTTTAGAGAATGTGTATTTATTTTTGTACAAATGATTATACTTGAGATAGGCTATTTCTAGGAATGCTCTTTTTGTGAGGAGAAATAAAAATTCCTGAATAGCAGTGTAGAAGAATCGTCACTCCCCCGTTCTTTCGCAGTGAAGTCACGAGGCGATTACCGCAAAGAGATCCGGCCCCTGGCACCGTCGGGTCAAGCGCGTAACCGCAGCGCCGCGCCACTCATTGCTATGAAAGACCGAAAGGTTGTAAAATGCAAGATCTCCCCCAGGAGAGTGAGATTCAATTTCACGTCGAGTAAGAAATTGGAGACGTGTTTCCCCCAAGTTCGAAGGCTAACGAGGAGCCGATGTAAGACTTGGTGAGAAAAAACGTTTGGCATAAAAACCCTCCTGGGCCCGTCCTCAAGCCTCCCTCCTCTTACCACTTCCCCAGTGGGTTGACGAGGTATAAATAAGAAACACTGAGGAAAATCGAAGTAGAATACGTTAGTCTCCAGGTGACGAAGTACTCGGATTAAGACCCCGGGCTACCTAGACTGGATTGGTAGAATACGTCAGTCTCCAGGTGACGAAGTCCTCAGATTAAGACCCCGGGTTACCCAGATTGGATTGGTAGAATACGTCAGTTTCCAGGTGACAAAGTCCTCGGATTAAGACCCTGAGCTACCCAGACTTGAATGGTAGAATACGTCATTCTCCAGGTGACGAAGTCATCGGATTAATACCCCGGGCTACCTAAACTGGTTTGGTAGAATACGTCAGTCTCCAGGTGAAGAAGTCCTCAGATTAAGACCCCGGGCTACCTAGACTGGATTGGAAGATTACTTGGCTCACCAAACCAAGAAGTACCCTGCAAGAGAAGCAGGGCTACCTACCTTAAGGGGCTAAGAAGCAGCTTATCCTCGAGCTAGTCCCTGGTTATCAAACCGAACGTTAAGTTAACTTGTTCAAGTTCAACTTACTCTCGCCAGAGAGTAAGTCTCACCAGAGAGACTCCTAATATCCTAGTGCATCTTAAACACCAGGGGTATTCCTCGTCCTTGAAGAATTAAGAAAATAAGAAGAAAAAGGCTCCCTCTCGAGCCCGTTACTCGGTAGTCACGCCAAACCCATAGTTAACTTGGTTGAGGAACCAAGTTCAACTTATTCTCGTCAGAGAAATCCACCTCCTCTATCCTCGCCCGTGAGGAAGACTGGAACTAAGAAGAAGCTCATCCTCGATTTAGTTCCTGGTTACCAAACCCACATTTAAGTTAACTTATTCAAGTTTAACTTATTCTCTCCAGAGAAACCCCCCTTCTCGATCCTCGCCCTTGAAGAAGACCCTCCCCGAGTTCAGTCCTAGCTTATGAGGAATTAAGTAACGAAGGAGAAAAGCTCCCTCTCGAGCTCGTTACTCGGTGGTCACACCGCACTCCAAGTTAACTTGGTTTAAGGACAAAGTTTGACTTACTCTCGCCAGAGAGACCACGCCTACCTTGGTGCCGCCTAAAGCACGGTGATTGTTCTCGTCCTTGAAGAACCCCACCTGAATACCGTGTGGACCCCCATCTGCTACCCTCGCCAAAAAGACCTCGTGATCCCGCCCACCTACATCTGGCCAGTCGGAACGCGTCGTGAGACAATAACATTCCTGAGATATTTAAACTCCAGTAGAGTCCGTAAGTCTAAATCTTATATATTGAAGTGTGTAGCTAAATTAACCTAATTTTAGAGGGTCAAACTAATTGAATTAATTATTGTATATTATAATATTGGGAGTATTTATGTGGTTAATGGTTAATTTGTTTGTATTAAATTGTTAAAATTAAAATATAAGTTTATTTTGGGAATTATTGTGTGTTTCTCTATGTCCTTACGTGTTTGAGACGGCTTCTTCTTTAAGATATCTATATTAGCATTCTTAGCACTCTTAGAACAAAAAGGGGGGCATTCTACGGTAAGCAGCTTCAATTTAGCCTAAAAAAATGTTTTGTTCAAACAAAAGTGGGCTAAAATAAATATTCACAAAAATGATGAACATAAAATGGTAGGTTTATTCCTCAAAAGACAACATCTCGTAAGTCTAGCACAAGTACAAAAGAAAATATCTATTTTTTTTTTTTAATGAATCGTATTCGGCATAGCTGTGAGCCAAGTATTTAATGCAATGGTATTTACAAACCAATCCACTAAGGTCGCACAACCCAGTAATTATAAAATTCGAATGAGAAAGTCGAACTAAAATAATCATTTACGACAGTTTTATTTCCCTATACCAATATTCATATTCTACACGTCCCAGTATATCAGCAATCAGAGAATTGAATCTATAAAAACTGACCAAATTAAATAAATACTTTCTTTGCTCTTCTTTGTGAAATTGATTTCAGTTAAGCTCATTCATTCCTTATTGCCTTCTTTTAGGTTGCTGCTCACTGACTGAATAAAGCAAAAGGCTGATCCTAGAGCCAGGGAGGAAAGTGATATAAGAACGAAGGAGAAGGGTAATCGGAGAACCTAGAGAGGATTTTAACTATTCCTTCTTCTCTTTTCAGGTGTGTCACAATACACAAAGGTGATCAACAATGCGCAACAGGACCTTATTTTTGATGAGGTGAGGCTACTCTCGATTTAAAAATATTAGAAGCATATATTTAATGTATCTGGAATAATATTCTTTAACCTATATAGTGAACCATTCCACACAATTTTTCTTTTGCCTAGTTAGTTGGAAAACAAGAAAACAAAGTAGAAATACTTCGTTTGACTTGGAGAACTTCACTCATAGTGTAGTTCTTGAGAAAACTATGATCAAAATCTGAATTATTTAGACACATAGAATGAGATGCGACCAGGATTTTATCAGAGGTAGACATTTGAGAAAATATCTGCTTTATATATATTTATATATATATATATATATATATATATATATATATATATTTATATATATATAACATATATATATATATATATATATATATATATATATATATATATATATATATATATATATATATATATATATATATATATATATTGGCTTGATATTGTTTATTCGGTAGGCTGCAACAACTGCCAAAAATGTTATTATACTTGTAGACAAACCGAGAAAGAACTAGATGTCCGGGTTAAGCAACATCAAGCCAATGTACGTAATCACAGTGAACAAGCAGCGCTTTTTCTACATATGTACAATCTTAACCATAGCATTAACTGGAAACGTGCCAAACTAGTCATAAAATGCAGTAATTATATTTCGAGAAATATATTAAAATGTTTCTCCATTAACGCGTTCCCAAATTTCAATCTTAGCCCTGGTTTGTTCACGCTAGACCCCATTATCACTACATACATAAAATCTCAAATAAAGTTGTTTCTGGATTTCGTACCCCTTAATTAAGGTTTAGAGGTGGGTAGTCTAATAACCACTATTTAAGGCAATGTATGTCCAGCCTCCTGTTCATTTCTTGAAAAGGTTTTTAAGAATAAAGACGAAAGCGCTCGAAATCGTTTTTCACTTTTTCTTTGTGAATGTATCTGCATAACTTTGACTCGCCTGCACTTTGTGAGCTTTTTTCATATATATATATATATATATATATATATATATATATATATATATATATATATATATATGGCCTTCTAGTCTTTTACCTCTGATTTAACCCCCGTATCCCTTTTGCTCGGCCCCTGCCAATCTAAATCTTTCGGGCTTAAATTAAAATCCAGTCGCGCGTATTCATCCGCGAAAAGAAATCCGCCATCTATCGAATGCTAGAATTTAGACCGGAAAGAAAATGCCACAAAATTGCCACAAACCTGCCTCGGAGCGGAAAGGAAATGGTTCACTAGTGCCTATAAGCCTTCGCTCTCCACCAAAGAAGAATCATCAGGGAAACAGTGAAATAAATGTGAGCTACTTATCTTGTTTAAGTAGTGGACTAATCCCAATTCATAGGACTAACCAGCTTCACAGACGCCACAATAGAGCAATTTCCACTGACATGTTATTTATATGAGGAGGCATAGTGACCTCTTCCACCCCTTTCACGTCAATCCAAGATTGGAAATCAATGAGGAAAAATAAGTAAATTTCGAATGAACAGATGCTGAGTGGACAACGCTTTCAAGAGCACTCGAAACTAGATTAGGGCCAATGAAGAATACGACTCTGTACTGCCATGTGGGGGCCCGAATCCAGGAGAATGCTATGATTTGCGGATTCAGATGAATCAAAGCCGCTAGAGGACTAAAATTGAGAAAAAACTTCCTTAGACGCCCAAATAATGATAACATTTTGAATATGGCGCTCTTCATGGGGGCCTGTTTGCACATATTACTGGACAAGATTCTGAAAAGCAAGTAGTAAGATGGAAATCAGTAAGGAGGCGGAAGTCCTTAGATGGGTCTTCGAATCATGTTTGAAAACAAAGAAAGATGGAAGGGGGGGGGGGGGGTTGGAGTTTAGCAGAAAGGTCATTCTGCTCTTGAACCGCAGTCAACTATGCGGGGAAAATGAGATCATGAAGTCGGAGCACGAGGAAAGAGGGAAGAACGAGGGTGAGCGAGGGTGTTAGATGGGGTCGGAGGGTAAAGAGATGACTCTATGTTTCAACCTAGAAACCCGAAGCGTTTATATTTTTTACTTCACCTTCACTTCATGACTGACAGGACTTTGCTACCACAACGAAACATTTAAAATAGATCTTTATCATATTTTTAATCTATCATATCACAGAGGTCATAGGGGAAATGAAAAGGATGTTTTCAAGGTTCGTTTTCGGCGAAGACCTGACCTATTTCGACCAGAGATGAAAAGAGAGTGGTAAGGGATTTGATTAGATGCTTGACTCGCTTGTACAAAAATGTTTAAAAGGTTGGTCTGAGGCACAATTAATCGTTCCTACCAGTAGTGCGTTAGAATATTTATGCGCACCATTTTGTGCTTTTTGATTCGCTTTATAGGCGAATCATAGAGCAAAGATGTCTATTGGTTTCAAAAAACAAACAAAAGGATATATTTAGGTTTCATATGACACTCAAGGAATATCTATAGGTTTCATAGGACATTCAAAATATATCTATTTGTTTCATAGGACACTCAAAAGGATAGCTATTGGATAAATATATATATATATATATATATATATATATATATATATATATATATATATATATATATATATGTTTCACAGGACAATAAAAAGGATAACTATAGATTTCATGACATACCCCATGGCGTTGACAACCCAGAACGAGTACTCACATGAACCTTTACTTAGTGTAGAACCGTGCATCGTTGGGGACCGCAGGCCCACCTCTATCACGAGAGGGGGCAGGCACAGCGGCTCTAAACAAGGTCATAATACACGAGTTCAATATTGGGGTGGGTATGCCCCGACGGACGACACTATCCTTGTCCTCTAAAGGCAGAGCCTCTATTTATCTCCTATCACGGTATCTATTTATTTTGGGCCGGTTCTGATATTTCCTGGCAGGTCCCTGTGAAAGAGAAGCAGGACGCCACTTGTTATAATAAAGAGTCGACCGGGATCGACTCTGAGAAACGGTGTAAGGAAAATATCATTCCTATTTTCCTTAGATATATTAGAGGAGGAAACTCCTTTCTTATAGGATAAAATTGGAGGGAGGAGGGGGGGGTGCTTAAAAAGCACAGATGAATAGCACCTCCATTTTAGAGGTGGAGCTGCCAGAGGGCAGCTTCGAAGATGGTTAAATTAGAGGCCTCTTTACCGACTGGGGATAGTACTATGGAAGCCCCTTCTCTTCCCAGCTAACTAAGGAGGGGGGGATGATAAGCTTAGAGGCAACTCCCCTAAGCGCATTGCTGATATTTCTTCTCTTGTAGCAATATTAACAGTTATGTAAAAGTAAAAACACATAGGATGCAATTAATATGGCTTGTGAATTCCAAGTGTGTGTGTGTGGGGGGGGGGGGGTAAAGAGAAAAGCCCTAATATGATCGGAGAGGTCCAGAATATAAATATTTACAAACACTCGTCCAGTAGATGTGAGTTAAAATCTGGATTGATAATTGATACGCTGTAATGGCAAATTTTCATTGCGGTCTAACCAATAAAAGATGTGGCCAGCGTACCTACTTGGTACGTGCACTGAAGAGAGTCTACTACCCAGCATACTCCCCATTTATTATCTCCCCTAGCCATCAGGCTTTCGCCCCTATGAGATGGTAAGTACCTCAGGGTGTATCAGACCACTAATCCAAGTTCTAGTAAGAGGCTGAAAGTGCCCCGATCTACCAGAAAGGCTTTAGATAGTAAAAGGAAAAGTTTGAAGGGGGTAGACTAGGCTAAATAATAAAGAAAGACAGGGATAGGCGGATCCACAAATAAATAGGGGGATGATCTATTATTACTATATTGTTGTATTGGACCGTGAGACGTCAAATACGTCATATCACCACGATGCCGCATCCCGTGGGTGATACTGTTTCTTTTTAATTTTGCTATTCATGTCCTTTCCATAAATGCACCGCCAAGCACATCGCAAGAAGGGAGTCGGTAATTCATGGGACCACCACCTTGTATGGGCATAACCTTATCAAATAGAGTAAGCCGGTCCCTAACAAAGTAATATAGATATGAAACAACCCAAAGGCGACGTACACTAAAGGAGTCGAATGGAGACTACCCTCATTAGAGGATGTTGATAAAAACATTCGACCAGAACAAGTATTGCCATAGTTGTTTGCGTCCAACCTAGTCCTAAAGCTTGCCGAGTTGTTGCAATGAAGTGCTAAGTATCCATAAAGTAGGTGAACAACGATACAAAGCAAATAATGCTGTCTGACGACACCGGCAACACCTGAGAATACAAAATTTCGGACCATTACCATGGCAAAGGTGAACCACTTTCATACTATTTCAAAAATACTTGGATAATGCTCCTTGTCAACACTAAGCAGGAAATTGTATCTAATGCAGTAATTAAACAGTTTAGCTTCGTAAATCAAAATTGAACTGACTTTGGTGAGCTCATCCAGCACCCAACTGCTTTCACCTTTCCCATCTTAGAACCATTAATCACCCCACGTTGGCAAGAATATGAGGGCTAGATGTATGCTCGAGCTGATAAGGGAGGCAGGCCACATCCAGCAACGGAGCGTGCCTTTTAGAGATTCAGTCATTGTTGATTGTTTCCTTTGTTTGGCTTTTGTGTTTTTTTTATTGTTTTCGCTTTTTATTATGTTTAGTTTAACTTGGCTTAACCACACGCCTCTTTGTTAGTTCTGCGGCTGAACACTCCCTGGCGGCACCAGACGAGAGCAAAAAAAAAAAAAAAATCAGCCTAAGGGAAAGCCCAGAGGTCCCTTATTGCCCAATCGATCCCCAAACACCTCTGCTCTCCACTAATCGTGGACCCCTGGGAAACAAGAGCAAACAGAATATAATTTAGATGTTGTTTGCCTTTCACTTGCTTGCAATTTATTAAGCAGTGTCAATTAAGGCGGACTTGCCTCGCTAGTTGTCATAAATCGGAGCCACGGAGATAAATGGCGCCAGGGCGTCTCGAAGAACGAACTGCGGCCGAACTTTTTTATCCGAGCAAAGCAGAAAAGCCACTCTAACCCTAAATGGAGCCCAGTGGAAAATTGATACAGCCATTAAGAGTGAGGGAGGGGGGAGTATTTGGTTAGAACGATTTTAATGAGAGGTTAGTGGAGGGAGTGTTTAATATATAAGTGAAAATGTGTGAATGCTAATGAAGATCGAAACCTATTCAAAATATTGGTGGCAATGTCCTCATTGGGTTTCGCTTCTCATTCTCATAATAATACGCTCATTACCATCTCTCGGTGCCTTCAAACCTGCATTGATGATCAACCTCTTCTTATATGCCTTTTCTTAATTAGCGAGCCGGCGCACTGTGAAGGTCTCCTGTTTCGAAAAGCGCGCTGCAAAAATGTGCTGAATAAGCATGACCAAAAATGATGTATAAATTCACGTTTTAATGAAGAATTCTTTCCTTGTTCTTTCCCGGTTGTTGTTAAGGTGTATGTGACGGTGGAAGCGATGTGGGGTGGAGGTGAGGATAATCAGGAGTGGTTTTCTACAGCGTCAAAGCCCCCAAGAAGGACATAGACCCAGAACCTGTCTCTCGCTCAGCATCAAAGAGCAGGGGGTCAATTGTAGACCACTAGGAGGGGACTCGGGTCTTTTTAAAAGATGCAATCCTCCCTCGCCTCCTTCATTGTCTCGATCTCTCCTGGTGCCAATTCTCTCTTTAGGAAAGTCTTTCCACACTGTTTACAAGCCTAGACCTTGAATGATTTATCCTTCCTCTATCTTTTCACCATTTCGTTTCATCTAAGTACATGAATGGGGTCCCAATTTAGAGAAGATTACCCTTGCCCCCTCTAATCAAACTCGTTCTCGATGCAGGTGTTGGAGTGGCCAGTGGATCCAGAGCTTGAGTCGAGTGAGGAACTATTGATTGAGCTCACCCACTTCCACAGGTACTCGGCGGACCGCGTGGTCGCATCATACTGGTGCCCCCTGGGGCCCCTCGCGGTTCGCCGTCGACTCGCCGTCAGCGACCAGATGCGCGACGCAGCCAAACGACCGCTCAAGGTAACTGACCGCACCCCTTTCTGTCCTCTCTCTTAAACGCTCGAACCGATCGACGCAAAGTGGTGACATTGGGGAAGGTCACATCACGAGATCTTGTGGCACTAAGGAGAGGGTAAGCACGCAATTCACCTCTAATTGCGAGTAAAGTTTCGCGTGTTATGATGTGAGTGGGCGTGGATAATAATAAGTCACTAGGATGACGCTCTTGCTTAAGAAGTAGGAGAGATTTCGTGTTTTAAACAATAAAAAGCAACCGTAAGGGCTTAAAAAAGCCACACACACAGACACACACACACACATATATATATATATATATATATATATATATATATATATATATATATATATATATATATATATATATATATATATATATATATATATATGTATATATATATATATATATATATATATATATATATATATATATATATATATATATATATATATATATATATATATATATATATATATATATATACCGGGTGTCCCAGGAAAAAGTTAACCGTACTTTGAATTAGCATAACTCCAAAACTATTGGAGATTTTTGGATCCTGCAAAAGGTGTTTTATTTAACAACTATTTATTTGTCCATTGTGGCAATTTCATTAAATTCTCTTTTATGATATTGATACACTAATGGGTTTAGTGGAGGCTATAAAAAATATGTTTACGCAAGGAAGTAAAATAATGAAACGAAGCCTAGGAAGGCTAGGCTACCCTACACTTTCAAGAGAAGCGTAGGGAGCCTATGTAGTCTAGGTCACTGTGCGATTCTTCAAGCAAAGCCTAGGCTATTTTACAGTGTTTTTTCAGCCACACTGTGGTATGGTCTCGTCATTATTGCTTACTAAGCAAATCAAGGCGTTTCTGTGTAAAAGTTTACTTCCATATAAAACAAGTACAAGATTCATTGGAACAACGTTTTCCAGGTAGGCACCCACCAAGCAAGCCCATAATCGGGAAAAATGTTCACAAATACCAACATGAAGGAACATGCTTAAATCTAAACAAAGGTCGTTCGGGTCGTATGAGAATAACAGAAAATATCGAAAATGTTCCGATGACACTTCTTCAAAATCCACATGTATTAGTCAGAAAGAATGGGTTGCAATTGTCAAAGTCATCATTTAACTACATTATTAAACATGACTTAAAATGGCATCCCTATAACAATGCATGCGAGACACCAGCTTCTTGAAACTGATTTTCCTCGTCGTAGACAATTTGTCGAATGGCTTCTCCATAAACCTGCTCGTTTCTTGGAAAACATTTTGATTGGTGACGAGGCAGCCTTTTTCATGAATGGAAAAGTAAATAGCCATAACATTTGGCAATATGCGCCGCTGCCTCCTCCCCCCTCCCCAGCATTCTACTTTGACACACGTATTCGTTAGCAGAAAGCGTCTCTGTGGATGGAATATGCGGGAATGGCTATCTTGTCGGCCCATTGTTTTACGAGAATAACTTGAATGGTGCTGCCTACCTGAGCATGATCAACGAAAGGATCTTCTCGGAACTCCGCCAGATTTACGGCAATCAATTCAATAGACTTTGGTGGATTCAGGACGGCGCACCAGCTCATAGACAGCTTGCTGTAAGAACAAAACTAAGAGAAACGTTTGACAACCCTATGCAATTGAATGGCCCTCAAGATTCCCTGACTTAACACCGTGCGATTATTTCTTATGGGGATATCTAAAGAATTAAGTGTATTCTACTCCACCACAAAACATCAACCAGTTAAGAGATGGTATCACACGTGAAGTCAATTGACTTAAGGAAAATCACAAGTTAATCAAAAAAGTTGTTCAATCAATGCGATCAAAGACGCAACTGTGCTTGGAAAGAATGGAGGATATGTGGAAGGAAACGGTTCTTAGAAAATTAAAAAATGAATTTGTATTACCCATATGAAGAGTGTTTTTGTTAAAAATGGATTTAAATATATTTGTTGATTTTAAACTTCGAAGTTACATTATTTTACTTCCTTGCGCAAACATAATTTTGATAGCCTTCACTAAACCCATTTGTGTATCAACATCGTAAAAGGGAACTTAATGAAATTTTCGGAATCGACAGGTAAATAGTTTATAAATTTGATTTGTTTTGCGGATTCAAAAATCTCTAATTGGTTTTGAGTTATACTAATTCAAAGTACGGTTAACTTTTTTCTGGGACACCTTATATATATATATATATATATATATATATATATATATATATATATATATATATATATATATATATATATAATATATATATATATATATATATATATATATATATATATATATATATATATATATATATATATATATATATATATATATATATATATATATATATATATATATATATATATATATATATATATATATATATATCCAAAGAATTACAGTAACGTACATGTAAATTGCTGGGTATCAATATATTTGCGAAACCAGGTTTCGACGGAGAGCCCCGTCATCTTTAATCCTGGTGAGCTAATGCATACAGAAAAATGCTTAACTTATGGACACACAAATATACAAGTCGGAATGTAATTAGGGGCGGGGGTATAAGGAAGCAGTGGCATTTTTGATTAGAGATATAAGTCAACAATAATCCCTTGATAAGTAGGAGATTTATACTTCATCTACCAAAAATGCCGCTGCTTCCCCATACGGCCCCCTCTAATTACATTCTGACTTGTAAATATGTCTGTCCATAAGTTAAGCATTTTTCTGTATGCATTAGCTCACCAGTGATTGAAGATGACGGGGCTCTCCGTCGAAACTTGTTTCGCAAATAAATTAATCCTAACATTGTGGTTTCTTCCCTGCATATATATATATATATATATATATATATATATATATATATATATATATATATATATATATATATATATATATATATATATATATATATATATATATATATATATATATATATATATATATATATATATATATATATATATATATATATATATATATATCAGTAAAATAACTCAATGGCAAGTTATGGTATATGATAGTTAAACCAATGTATAGGAGCCAAAAGTTTAATTTACGAGACTAGTTTCGGTATGTAGTTTATCATACCCTCTTCAGTCGTATACTGAGGATGCGATTGTTTCAAAAGTCTATAAATAGCGTACAGATCAGAAAAAACACACATAGGAACCCAAAACTAATGTCCCAATCACCGAAGCTCTTAATGTTCAATCGAATGTATTAGATAATCAAAAATTAAACCTCCTTCAAGGCAAAAATTAAATTATATTTTTTTTTTAAACTTTGTGTTACTGACAATGTATTTATCAGCGATATTGGTTTTTCCGTCAAAAATATGGTCTTAGCATGGGTAATCCTATATTGCCCATATTATGTAACCTTTTTAGGGAACATTTTGAAGTATCATTACTCCCTTCTGTGATTCCCCATCATGATTTTGTCTGGTATAGGTATGTATATGATGTCATATCTATTTGGTCTATAAATAGTTTAAACTTATTTGGCAGTTTCCTTGAAAATCTTAACGACCTCCATCCCACGATCAATTTTAAAGTAGAGTGGGAAAAAGATAATTGTGTATCCTTTCTTGATGCAAAAAATGTTAGAGTCATTGACAAAATTAGCTTTATTGTGTACCGAAAACCAACACATTCTAACTCTTATATCCATTTCTTTTCTCATCGTCATATTAACATTAAGCGAGCCGTTGCATCAGGTATGTTTTTGAGAGCACTTAGGATATGTGACCCCTGCTTTCTAGAAGACGAGATTACATATATAACCTGCAGTTTCATTGAATTAAATTATTCCCCTCCACGTAATCATTGAAAGTTTATCTAAAGCAAAATCTACTCATTAAGGTTCGAAGGATAAAAACAAATTTAATAAACCGAAGTGTCTATGCTTTCCTTTTTCTCCCCTCCTCAAGAAGTGAACAAAGTTATTTCTCCAGGCCTAACCACATTTAAATACCCTTTTTCTATCCTTAAATCTTTCCCTTGGACCAAGCCCGTGGATCATCCAAATCAAGCAGGTGTATATTTAACCCCGTGTGGCTCTACAAACTGTCCCTCATTCTACATAGGAGAGACCGGAAGAACCTTAACAAAACGAATTTATGAACATAGAGGTGATGTCAGACGAGGCAGTACCACATCCAGTATTTTTAATCATATTAGCAATTTCAATCACCAAATTGACTATTCAAAGACCTAAATAATATAAAATTGTAAAGATTTCCGTAAAATAAAAATAGTAAAATCTATATTAATAGGAGAAATTACCAATTTTAATTTGTCAGGTGGGAAATTGAAATTCAGCCTCCATTCCCGTAACCTCGTCGTAAACAGCTTAGTCAACGATCTTAGACCCATACCCCTTGATTAATGACTTTTTTCCTTCCGTTTTGTGTTTCTTTATGTTTTTTGCTTCTTTTTTTCTGATATGTACGCTATTTATAGACTTTTGTAGCAATCGCATTCTCAGTATACGAATGAAGATGGTATTTTAAATTACATACCTAAACTAGTTTTGTAAATTAAACTTTTGTCTCCTATATATATATATATATATATATATATATATATATATATATATATATATATATATATTAATGCAATGTCCTACAGGAAAAATGAAAAGATGCTTCCAAGTACTTTCGAACTTTATTCAGTTCATTCTCAAGGATAAGTACAAGAGAAAATAATAAAATAAGAGTATATATAAGCTATTAAAAGATAAAGAACCGCCTCTAAGACAAGAAATCACCAATAAGGAATTAGGAGACGGACGGGTAAATTCACATTAAGATTAGTCTATAACAGGTAGCTGGGTCAAACCGAGAGGCATGTGTGCCATTTTATACCTCTCTCTGCATTTGCTAAACATGTAGGCCTTCAGTTCATGTCACTTTGATAAGATATTGAGCGAGAGATACGAATTTCCCGGATAACATCTTAAATGCGACAAACCATTCGGTTTGTTTGGCCTTTTGACATGATTGGCTGAGGGCAATCTTCCCTATAAAAGGCAAGAAGTGCCTTAAAACGTCAAACCAGGCATATGGCTATTTTATTTCACAATCGTTATCCTCATCGTTATTATTATTGTTATTATGATACTTTAAACTAAAAAAAGCGAAGCCAACGAGGGCATCTCCGGCCTTAAGTGGTTTGTCAAGCTGAAAATAAGGTGACGGATCCATCAACGAATCTTCTCGATTTGTTCCGTCCCGAATGCAAACGAGACCATCTCCTGCGCGATGGTGGCAAGGAAAGGGGGTTCTTTAAAGGGAATAGTGAAGATAAGGGAAGTGAAAATATATGGAAGATAAATACACGCAGTTCCTCATACAGGTATTGCGGCGAACTGTGGGTGTTCGAGTTGGGT